>LR738710.1:372798799-372862401 GCA_902687465.1 Secale cereale
TCCACTTTGTACTTGTAGCATAGCTCGGAGGACCGCGGCTAAGCCCCCGAGTGAGAGGGTTGCTCTTCACTCGGAGTGGATGTTTGTAACTTAGACGATTCTAAGCTACGTTGTATTTGTGGCAGAGCTCGGGAGGCAGAGCCACTTTATACTTGTAGCATAGCTCGGAGGATCGCAGCTAAGCCCCCAAGTGAGAGGATTGCTCTTCACTCGAAGTAAGTGTTTGAAACTTAGGCGAGTCACGGGGTCATAGCTAAGCCCCCGAGTAAGAGGATTGCTCTTCACTCGGAGTGGATGTTTGAAACTTAGGCGAGTCACGGGGTCGCAGCTAAGCCCCCGAGTGAGAGGATTGCTCTTCACTCGGAGTGGATGTTTATAACTTAGGCGATTCCAAGCTACGTTGTATTTGTGGCGGAGCCTGGAAGGCAGGGCCACTTTATACTTGTAGCGTAGCTCGGAGGACCGCAGCTAAGCCCCCCGAGTGAGAGGGTTGCTCGTCACTCGGAGTAGATGTTTGATACTTAGGCGAGTCACGGGGTCGCAGCTAAGCCCCCGAGTGAGAGGATTGCTCTTCACTCGGAGCGGATGTTTGTAACTTAGACGATTCCAAGCTACGTTTTATTTGTGGCGGAGCTCGGAAGGCAGAGCCACTTTATACTTGTAGCATAGCTCGGAGGACCGCAGCTAAGCACCCACTTGGGGATTTTGAAGACCAACGTTTTTAGAGGGCATCAATCGTTAAAGGATCATTGCTAACTTGTCTTTGAAACAAATTGGGAAACCTTTATTACAACTCGACCGTCGAGTGTCTCAGGTGTAAAAGCGGCGGAGCAGGTCCGCATTCCACGAATGAGGTTCGTCTTTCTTCTGGGCTACATTGTAGAGGTGGTACGCTCCATTGCGCAGTACCTTGGTGATGATGAACGGGCCTTCCCAGGCCGGGGCGAGCTTGTGTGGACGTTTCTGATGCACCCGAAGGACCAGGTCTCCTTCCTGGAATGCTTGGCTTCTTACGTTGCGATCATAGAATCGGCGCAGGTCCTGTTGATAGATGGTCGACCGGATCAGGGCCATCTCTGTTTCCTCTTCCAAAAGGTCGACTGCATCCTGACAAGCCTGCTCTGCCTCAGCTTCGGAGAAGAGTTCCACTCTGGGGGCATTGTGTAATAAGTCGCTAGGCAACATAGCTTCGGCTCCATAGACCAAGAAGAAAGGGGTACAGCCAGTCGACCGGTTTGGAGTTGTCCTCAGACCCCATAGGACAGATGGCATTTCAGTTACCCAAGCCCCGGCGGCATGCTTAAGATCGCGCATGAGCTGCGGCTTTAGGCCTTGGAGAATCAAACATTTGCTCTTTCTGCCTGTCCATTCGACTGCGGATGTGCCACAGAGGCGTAGTCGACTCGTGTTCCTTGGGCAACGCAGAAAGCTCTGAATTCATCCGAGTCAAAGTTGGAGCTATTGTCTGTGATGATGTTGTGGGGGACTCCATATCTGAATATCAATTCCCTGATGAAGCTGATGGCGGTGCTTGACTCGAGGTTCTTGATGGGCTTGGCCTCAATCCATTTGGTGAACTTGTCGACTGCCACTAGGAGGTGGGTGAATCCTCTTCTGCCTGTTTTGAAGGGGCCGACCATGTCCAAGCCCCAAACAGCAAAGCGCCAGACTAGCGGAATGGTCTTCAGGGCGGATGCCGGCTTGTGGGACATGTTGGAGTAGAAATGGCAACCTGCTCATTTTTCCACAAGATCCTTGGCCATCTCGTTGGCGCGGGGCCAGTAGAACCCGGCTCGGTATGCTTTGGCCACTATAGTTCGAGAGGAGGCGTGGTGGCCACAAGTTCCCGAGTGGATTTCATCCAAGATCAGTCGACCTTCCTCTGGATCGACGCAGCGTTGGGCGACTCCGGTGACGCTTTCTCTGTAGAGCTGACCCTAGATGACCGTGAATGCCTTGGACCGGCGCACGATTTGGCGCGCTTCTTCCTCATCTTCTGGGAGTTCTTGCCTGAGCAGATATGATATATATGGCACAGTCCAGTCTGGCGTAATCACTAGTACCTCCATGATCAAGTCGACCACGGCAGGCACTTCGACCTCAGTCGGATCTGACGCGCTGACTGGCTACGGGGGCTCTTCCGTTAAAGGGTCTTCTTTGACAGAAGGGGTGTGCAGATGCTCTAGGAACACATTCTTGGGTATAGGCCTCCGAGTCGACCCGATTTTTGCGAGGTCATCGGCTAGCTGATTCTTGGCTCTGGGCACATGATGGAGCTCTAAGCCTTCGAACTTCTTTTCAAGCTTCTGCACTGCACTGCAATAACTGGTCATTGCCGGGCTCCTAACGTCCCATTCTTTCATCACTTGGTTCACCACCAGGTCGGAGTCGCCGTAGACCATCAGGCGACGGACGTCGAGTGAGATGGCCATAGGCAACCCACACAAAAGTGCTTCGTATTTGGCCTCGTTGTTTGATGAATCGAAATGGATCTGAAGGACGTAGCTGAGCTTGTCGCCCCTGGGATAGTCCAATGGTCCGACTGGACTTGAGTCGACAGCTCTTGTTCTATCCACTCAGCCACAAAATCCGCTATGGCCTGAGACTTGATGGCTTTCTTCGCTTCAAACTTGATATCTAACGGAAGAAGTTCAATCGCCCATTTTGCCACTCGACCGGTTGCGTCTCGGTTGTTTAGGATCTCTGACAGCGGGGCGTCGCTGACGACTGAGATCGAATGGTCCGAGAAGTAATGGGCAACCTTTTTTGCAGTCAAGTAAATCCCGTACACAAGCTTTTGGTAATGTGGATACCTTTGCTTGGAGGGAGTCAAAACTTCGGATATGTAATAGACCGGGCGTTGGACCTTGTATGCCTTGCCCTCTTCTTCCCGCTTGACCGTGAGTACAGTACTGACGACTTGTCCAGTGGCAGCGATATACAACAGAAGAGGCTCACCGCTGATTGGGGCAGCGAGCACCGGCCGGGTGGACAGCAGGGCTTTGAGCTCTTCAAACACTGCTTCGGCTTCGGGATTCCACTAGAACTAGTCGGATTTCTTCATGAGTCGGTAGAGAGGCAATGCCTTCTCACCAAGACGAGAAATGAATCGACTCAATGCGGCCAAGCAACCAGTAAGCTTCTGGACGTCGTGTATACGCTCGGGGCGTTTCATTCGGAGGATGGTGCTGACCTTTTCTGGGTTGGCGTCGATTCCCCGTTCGGAAACGAGAAAACCGAGCAACTTGCCGCCAGGAACTCCAAATGTACACTTTGATGGGTTGAGCTTGATATCATAGCTTCTTAGGTTTGCGAATGTCTCAGCGAGGTCAGTCAATAGGTCGGAACCTTTCCGTGACTTGACCACAATGTCATCCATGTATGCCTCGACGTTCCGACTGATTTTCTTTATCAAGCACTTCTGGATCATGCGCATGAAGGTAGCGCCAGTATTTTTGAGGCCGAAAGGCATGGTGACATAACAAAAACACCCGAAGGGGGTGATCAAAGCTGTCTTGATCTCGTCGGGCCCGTACAAACGGATCTGATGGTACCCGGAATACGCGTCCAGAAAGGACAAACGTTCACATCTCGCAGTCGAGTCGACTATCTGATCGATGCGGAGGAGAGGAAAATGATTTTTCGGGCAGGCCCGATTGATGTGCTTGAAATCGATGCACATGCGGAGAGACTTGTCCTTCTTGGGGACCATGACGACGTTGGCGAGCCACTTGGAGTGGTATATCTCGCGGATAAACTCCGCAGCCAGGAGTCGAGCCACTTCTTCGCCGATTGCCTTTCGCTTCTCCGCAGCGGATCGACGGAGATGTTCCTTCACAGGTTTCACTTTGGGGTCGACTCGCAAATGGTGCTCAGCCAGTCCCCTGGGTACACCCGGCATGTCTGATGGTTTCCATGCAAAGATGTCCCAGTTCTCACGGAGAAACTGGATGAGCGCTTCTTCCTATTTGCTGTCGAGTGTGGTGGAGATGTGCGTCGGTGGTGCGTTGGGGTCGGTGGGGTGGATGTGCACAGGTTTCGTGTCCCCGGTCGACTGGAAAGCTGACTCGGAAGCCGGCTTCTTTGCCCTTAGCAGGTCACTCGGATCCACTCTCTTTTGGTACTCCTCCATCTCTACTGCTGCCATTTGCTTGTCGGCGATCTTCGAGCCTTTCTGGAAGCATTCTTCCGCTTTCTAACGGTTCCCAGTGACAGTTATAACGCCATTGGGTCCCGGCATCTTCAGCTTGAGGTAGGCGTAATATGGTCGAGCCATAAACCTGGCGTAGGCGGGCCTACCCAGGATGGCGTGATAGGCGCTGGTGAAGTCCACCACTTCGAACGTCAGCTTCTCTTTTCGGTAGTTCTTCGACTCGCCAAAGACTACGTCGAGTGAGATCTGGCCAAGTGAGTCGGCTTTCTTCCCGGGGATTACCCCGTGGAACCTCATGTTACTTTCTCTCAGCTTGGACATCGGAATGCCCATATCCCGGAGGGTTGCTGCATACAGGATATTCAAACCACTGCCCACATGCATCAGAACTCTGGTCAGGCGTGTGCCTTCGATAACTGGGTCGACCACCAGAGCTTGCCGCCCGGGGGTGGCAATGTGCGCTGGGTGATCGGACTGGTCGAATGTGATGGGGGTCTTTGACCATTTCAAAAACGTGGGGGTCGCCGGGGCAACCATGTTTACTTCTTTGTTGATGATTTTCAGTCGACTTTTGCTCTCGACTTCTGCGAAAATCACCAAAGTGGAGTTGATACGGGGGTATCCTCCGTCCCCTTCCTTGTCTTCGGACTCTTCTGATTCCTTCTCTTTCTCAGTCGACTGATCTTTCTGGAAACTCTGGATCAAGAGCCGACACTGTCAAGTGGTGTGGTTGGGGTATACCAAGTTTCCCTCTTCATCTTTCTTCGTTTGTATGGGGCACGGCTGGTCGAGCATATCATCTCCAGCCTGACCCTTTCCTTTCTTGGGGGCCCAGGAGCCTTTTGGCTTCCCTTTGCCCTTTCCTTGATTGACCGCCGCAGCTTCTCCCTGAGCAGCTGGATCGGCCTTGCGCTTGTTCTTCCGATTGGGGTTCTGGTCGTCCTGTCCGACTGGTTTCTTGCCGCTGCGGAGCCGATCGGCCTCCTCACTGGCAATCTCCGTCATCCGTGACAGGGACATGTCGCCTGTTCGGCCAAACTTCAGATTCTACTCTCGGTTACGCACGCCCTCCTTGAAAGCGCACACTGCCTGGTGCTCAGACACGTTCTCCACCGTGTGATGCAAAGTGGTCCATCACTGAATGTAGTCCCTCAAAGTTTCACTCGGCTTCTGCGCGCAGTGCTGAAGTTCTGCGAGTCTAGCAGGTTGCTTGTAGGTGCCTTCGAAGGTTCGAACGAAAACCCGAGCGAGCTCTTCCCAACTGTAAATACTCCTGGGGGCCAACTGATTGAGCCACGCCCGAGCGAAGCCTCCCAGCATCAAGGGGAGGTGCTTCATGGCCACGTCGTCATTGCCGCCTCCGATCTGTACGGCCACTCGGTAATCTTCCAGCCAAGTGTCCGGCTTCGACTCACCGGTGAACTTGCTTACTCCTGCCCCCAGCCTGAAGTTCGGGGGGATCTCCGCGGCTCTGATAGCACTACAGAAACATTCAGGCCCAGAGGCCGGTGCTCGGCTGCCACTTGGTTGGTCTCCGTCTCGGTCTTCTCTGGACGCCCGGTTACGGTCGACTCGACCTTGCACAAGGATAGACCTCGCATCGAAACCTGGCCGCCGGGGATCTGGGGGAATCCTCCGCTTGTCATCTCGCAGGCGCCTGCCCACGTGTCGCTGGGGCGAGTGTGACCCACTTCCCGGAGGAGGGGTAGGCGCTCGATGGCGGTCGTAGCGTCCGTGTCGACGGTCGAGTGGATCGTCGTTCCGACCCAGATGCCGGTCTTGTCACGGGCCATGTTCCTCACGCCTCGGGGGCGATCTTGGACTGTGGGCCGACCATACGGTGTCTGCAGCCACCGATCTGCTATGAATCATGTTGCGCGACTCAGAAAAAACCGCGTTCTGTTCTTTAGCCATTCGGAGCAAAGCTCGGATCTGCTGAAGACCTCTCCCAGCTTCCGACTGGGAGAGTTGAATCGACTCCGCGATGCGAGCCGCGGCTTCGAGGTTTTGGACTGGCGTGCGGAACACCTGAGTCTCGCGCTGACGCGATTGCCGCGGTCGTCGACTGGACTCGGGGACCAGTCGGCGGGCCTGCTCATCGAGTGAGCATTGGACGTTTTCCAAGCGCGTGGCTTCGATGGCCAGAGCCTCTGGGGAATCTCCCACGATGGGAGTGAAGAGTGCATCTCCGTTGCGGCAACAAAGCTCAGCCCTTTGATCGGAGGTGAGGGGCTGAGGGATGTAACCGTCGTTGTCGTGCGCTCGGTCGCCGCCATTGCCGCCGTTCTCACCGCGAGGAAAACCTGGCGGGCTGCGGCGCGAATCGACCATGAGGATTTCCGCCGCGGGATCGCTGCTCCCGCACTCGGAAACGGAATCTTCGAGCCTGGTCGACTGGTCGGCCGGCCCATAGAGGTAGCCGTAGGGCTCAATGACCGCGACTTGAGGGGTGGCCGTTTGAGGGGCCACCGCGTGTTTCACCCACCGCTGGAGCAGCGAACGACCGGATCGTTTGCTGCGCCGTCCGGCGGGGATGGGGGATGATGAGTACCGAGTCGATGGCTGCAGCAGGAGGACGTGGCCGGCGCCGGCGCGAAAGTGAGCAGTTCCCCGGGCGGGCAGAGCCTCGACGTCGAGAGGGGCTTCCTGGAGCCACGCGGAGTCGTCGGCGATGAGGACTAGTGCGCCGAGCCGGATCTCGTGGACCAACGCCAAACCACCGCCTGACACCATGATGAAAGCGGTCGGAGGAGGAATTGCAACTTCACCAGATGTCGCTAAGATGCCTTACCCCACGGTGGGCGCCAACTGTCGTGGTTCTAAGTCTGACAGTAAGGGTAGGGGGTACGAATGGAGAGGCAAGGCCCTAGCTATGGTGATGTTGTACACATGGTGTTTGTGAGTTCAGGCCCTTCTCAGAGGAAGTAAAAGCCCTATGTCTCGGTGCCCGGAGGCTTGGTCGACTGGTATGTGTATATGTGTGTTACAGAGGTGCGAACCCTTGTTCTGGAGGAGGGGGGTGGCTTATATAGTACGCCAGGACCCCAGCCATGCTCCACGTTACCAAGGGTTTAATGTACATTAAGGCAGGCGTTACTGGTAACGCCTGCAGTAAAGGATAATTAAGGTATTTACTACAACGAGTAAATATAGGACCGTTGCTATCCTAAGTGGTGTTTGACCTTTGGAGGTCGAGTGCCTCGAATCGGTCGAGTGGGGTTGAGTCGAGTGAAGTGTCTTCTTGGACCGTTTCAGTCGACTGCCTCCACTGTCATAGGTCTTGTCTTTTGATCTTATAGGGTAGTGACCTTGGGTAGGGTACCTTGATCGGGCCTGTGACCCTACCCTAGGTCTGTAACCTCGTCAGCAGGTATGTGGCACGGTGTACCGGTCGCCCGTTTGGTGGCTCGGGAACCTTGTACGCATCGTTTGGGGCCGTGAGCGACACCCCGGCCGGATCCCCCCACGGATGGAATCCAAATAGGCGATAAACCTGGACCGACACCCTCGCCAGGCTTCCGCTTGAAGGTTGCCGAGATACATGACGTGTACATGGCGGTAAGTGGCGAGAGCGTGTGTGAAGAAGTACACCCTTGTAGGGTTATATATGATCTATTCGAATAGCCGTGTCTGTGGTAATGGACTTCTGGGTTACCTGTACAGTTCATAGACAAGTGAAAGTGGATACTCTAAATCACGCAAGATAAGCGTGAGTGCTATGGATGGCCTTCTCGTAGGGAGACGGGAGCGGATCCATAGTGGTGTATTGATTGATGAATATGTGGACTCGTGTGCGCCACCTCAAAAGAGTTACCTGCAGTCGTAGTTCAGGATAGCCACTGAGTCAAAGCTGGCTTGCTGCAGTCAAACTCCACCACCCCTTTGTTGATACTGATGCATATGTAGTTAGTTCTGATGTAAGTCTTGCTGAGTACCTTTGTAGTCACGTTTGCTTAATTTATGTTTTGCTGAGAGACTCCAGTCTCATTAGTGGTTCCGCGTGGACTTCGACGTTTAGCTTGTTACCTCAGCTACGATCTTGTACCCTTGCGAGGGTCTTGTAGATAGTCAGGCTTCTCAGCCTTTTTCATTTGTAGTTCTCTGTACTCAGACATGTTATGCTTTCGTTGCCTGTATGCTCTGTATGTTGGGTCATGTGACCTCTATTGGTAATAAATGCTATGATGGCTCTTCTGGGCATTTATCTATATGCGTTGTTGAGTTATGTTGTGATGCCATGTTGTACAACACATACTTGCATGTTATGCGTACGTGTAATGTGTATTGCTATGTGTGGGATCCGACACCTAGTTGTTTACCCTTGGTAGCCTATCTTACAAGGAAATGTCTCATAGTGCTTCCACCGAGCCTTCGTAGCTTGCTACTGCTCCGGAACACTTAGGCTGGCCGGTATGTGTCCTTCTTCGTTCCTGTGTCTGTCCCTTAGGGGAAATGTCAAGCATTGTTCCTTTAAGTCCTTGTAGCTTGCTACGACTTGGGTTCGTACGTTGATGACTGACACGTTCGTTGCTGGGTCATGTATGCCTGTCTCTGTAATTTAGCGCCACTTTTGGTTTATAACTAGTCATGTTGGCCCAGGTTCTCTGTCATATGGATGCTAGCGACACTATCATATACGTGTGCCGAAATGTGCAAATGGTCCCGGGCCAGGTAAGGTGGCACCCATGGGGATACCGTGCGTGAGGCCGCAAAGTGATATGATGTGTTACAGGCTAGACCTGTGTGACTTAGGATCGGGATCCTGACAGCTTTGGTATCAGAGCCTGACTGCCTGTAGGATTAGTAAGCCAAACTGGTTGAAGTCCTGTCTAGAAATTCTTTAGTTATATAAGGGAATTGATTGTGGAAGGGAACGTAAGGCTCTTTTTAGTCCTTTACCCTATGACCTTCTGATCTCAGTCACCTTCTTCTTTCTACGGGGATTAAGAACTAGGATTCTCATTCTAATTATCAGGATCACGTTAATGGTGTATTCAACCCTCAGTTCAGTTCCTACTACTTCTGTGTGTTCAACTGTTGATCTCAAAACCTTGACGTTATGATGTTGAGTGGTTATGCTATCTTTGTGCATGAGTCTCAAAAGTATTTTCGAGCATTTACAACCGTTATGCTGTCCGAGTCATCCCAGGTTTCTAAATGGTCTAATGCATTTGCAAATCCCTTCTTCCTGTTCCCGATGCTCCTTTGGGCCAGATTAACCACACTAGTCATTGTGTTGAGGTACTCCGTTGCCTCGACATATATGTTGGAGTTATTATTATGACCCTAAGTATCTTAGAGAATCACCCAGTAATCTAGTAGTGCTTATATTCCCGGTGTAATGATTCTGGCCATCATTCTCGAAAGCATCCCATGATGCCATTTAGTTAGTAGGCATTCTATTTCTGGGTTCTTGAACCCAAGATTCATTCTACCTACATCATGTTGGTAGTATTTGCTCGTTCCTTTAGTATATTAGTAATCTTGTGATAGTCCTCGAGGTCTGTGGTTATCGTTCTTCCAATACCATGAACCATCATGGTTCTTATGAACCAAAAGATCACAACCAGAGTGCTCTTGAGTAGTACTCCATTCATATTGTGACTCTGCCAGTCTTACCTTTCTGCATGGGTTATCCGGAAGAAATATGTTGAACTAGTTCGACATACTAATCTATGCATCCACAACTCAGAAAAGATATATGTTCCTTGAGTTGTCCCTTTTAGTCGTTTTATGGCCCCCCCTCCTATCAGTTGATAGTCAGGAGTAGTCGTGCATTCGTGTCATCGATGCCTTTTACTCTTGTGGTCCGTCAAGCCATTCTGTTCTGAAATGACTAGGAGAAACAAACTCCAGTACCTTATCCATATCCAGGATTGGGTCAAAGAAGTTCTACTTCGTAGATGAAGAATGCTAATCCAGCTTGTAATCTGATATATCCTGGAGTATTACCATCCTTATGTCAAGAATGTCATGGGAATTGCACAACTTCCTATGAACTCTTGATACAGTGATACTTCTCGCCATTATCGCTCATTCCTCGGTCTCCGTGTTATTGTAACCGGAATACCGACAAGTAAATTGTGATGTGTGAAATCAATACTCCTAGCAACTCCGTTGCTTGGTAGTTAAATGGATAATAACCTCATCCTTAGCGAGTTGATTATTGAATCATCGCCCTAAGGTTGATCGTGCTACCTAGTCCACTTCCCTGGTGCACTCCTTGATTGATGAGTTATGATTTTGTTAAGTCCTTGCTCATTTGATCATATTGTCTTGCCCTGAAAAGCAAGATTGTTCTCGACCCTAGTAACATATCGGTGGTTCGAAATTTTCCGGTTATCTTCCCGGAAGTATCACCAGGTTGTTCCCTGACCAATGCGTTGAGCTCGTGATCAAGTTGGTTTCATATAAACCACCCCTTCTCCAAGAATCTATGATGGATACCCTGAACTAGCTGGTTAAGCTAAACAACAACTTGGAGAGTTGGAAGATAAAAGCTTGCCTGACTTAGTTCCTTCTAAGGGATATCTTTTGTGTGTGTGTGTGTTGAAGAAAGATGATATCTTGATCGATCGATCCTCGTGATCAATTGTTGGACCTATTGTCTTGCCAAAACTTTGGTTTGAGTGTGGGGTATCCTCAAATCAAAACAGAACCAACGATGTTCTTAATGTTGTCTTACTCGTGGGTGTCCCCCGAGCATACCTCATTATATCTCTTGGTTTGACCAATGCTACCACCTTGTTCATATAAATTGCGGAATTCCATCTTCATGGATATCTCGATGACCCATTGTTGAGCCCATAAACATCGTTTACCTTGACCACGATTCATGTTGAACATTTAAGTTAGTATTGGAAACTTTTCAAGCATGGCCTTCGTGTTCCGTTCATGATGTATATGTTTGGATGAGAGAAGTGATCTCCCCTAATTCACGTGTAAATGATGAAAGCTGCCACCGTGAATTTGAGAAAGCTTGTTTTACCTCCTCTGGAATCATCCCAATTCAGTCATGCATACGTGCGAAGTATTCTATGGTCTGATAGACTGATCATCTTCATTCCATATGTGTCCCTAGCACACCAAGCCACTTATTGAGTTGTTCAAGAAAAAGAAGTCTGTTGTGCTAATCCTAGGTCATGCACATGACTTCGCTATCTTCAATGATGATTCCCAATCCGAACTCGGTAGTATTTTATTATAAGACTACTATGTGGTTACGTTTGTCTGGGACAACGTGTTCACAGGTACGTAGCAGAACTAGCTAATGTTTTGGAGCTTGCTATCGTAGTTTCACTCCCCGGGAATCTCGCAACGCCGTCTTGTCAATTTGTGTTGCACACTTTCATTTCCTTTCTAGTCTCGATGAGTCTGAGATGTCCTGACACCAACCAGAACTAAATCTCAGGCAGATATGATGGTTGGAGCATTTCCTAGGAACTATAATATTGGTCTCTCGATAACTGGTAAAGTGGATGTCGTGGCCAACACACCCAGCCGGAAGACCTATTGTTGTAGAATCTTGACTGAAGAAGTTGTCCACCTCCCCATAAGGATTTCGTAGGATTTACCTCCTAGTTGCTCCTTATGGATTTTTGTACTTCTGAAGTGCGACCTTTACTTGACGTTCTAGGTACCAAACTATTTTAATAAATGGGTTGCGCTAGCATGTCAAGGAGAACATGAGAAGCGGAGTGCTAAATGTCTCTCGGTCGATCATCCGGATCTTGCCCCTTGACTCCACTAAGGTGAAATCTGAGAAAGTGTTATCTTCCTCTGCATCTGCATCGTCCATCGCTATTCATCATGGTCGTATGTCGTGTTGTCAGCACCATTGGCACGGATATTGGTAAAACCTTGATGAATACGGGAATTCACAAGTTCTTGAGAGCACACACAAGCACTAGGTGTTATCCCTGGCTCTAACCGGGATTGCTCCCAGTGTTCTTGGTTATGCTATAACCTCTCAAAGAGTAGATTCACTCTCTATTGTTGGTTTTCTTCCCGGTTACCAGAATCATTCCCAGCATTTGCATTTTGTTCCCAGCTTGCACCACCATCGTGCCAACTTTCCATTGGTTGCCCTTCTCAGCAACTGTTGTTCAGGATTATCTTCAAAAGTGGTCCTACCATGGGTCCCATCCATTTCCGAGGATAAGAAAATTCATCCCTTGTGTTTTCTTCAACAAGGTAGTCCACATCATCCATTCTGGCCCAAGAATGGCATTCCTTCGGACTCCGTCAAACGATCGATTGTGTTTGCCTTAGGCTGGTATAGGGAATATCAATGATCTCTATATCAAAAGTAATTCTTCTTGCCACTTAAGGTGATAATCCTACGAGTCACTTTCTCTAAGGTGCCCCATCTGGTGGTATCGATCACCATCTTCTTAGGTGTGGAATTATTGCCACTAAGTGAACCTTCATCATTTGTTTCACTCCATCCCCCTGGATGTGTATTCCGTGTCTCGGCTCAAGAGATGTTTCAATGTCTCACTCCAAGAGTTGATCTTGAGTTGCCCGATCTTTCACAAGATCAACTGATGCGGAGTTTCTTTCGTCGTCACCGTGTTGGACAACGATCTCGAAAGCAAGGATGTCAAGATCAACATGATGCAAGCAATCAACATTCTTTGAAGTGCAATTGGATCGGGAAGATTGTGTTAGCTTGTGTCCCCTCTGACTTCTTACCTCACGTCTTGAATCTCGGGACGAGATTCTTGTTTAGTGGGGGTGAGTTGTCACATCCCCAGCTTCACCGTGCATTAGGATAGCACTGGTGTGTTGCATCATGTTTAAGTTTTCCAGAAAGTTGAAATGGGGTTTGATCAAACCCTAACACCAAAAGAATTCAACTAGGTTCAACCTAAAAATATTTTCATTGATCGAAAATGCCTTTGAGAATGTTCATGATTTTTGAATTGGTCTAGAACCTCTGTCAAAAATGGTGCACACTTTTATAGGGCCATTCTGGATTTTTGAATTAAATCTTAAAGTATTTGCATTTGGGCATTTAAATGCTACTAATTATTCTAAATGTCCAAATAATCCTAAACTGAAATGTTCCATGTTGGTTATATGCTAAACAGTGGGCATGAGCAGTTTGGTGATTTTTGAAAGTGCCTAAGCATTTTTAGAAAAGCCACAAAGTTACAAAAGAAATAGAAAACAGAAACAGAAAGAAAAGAGAGAGAGAGAAGCCTACCTAGGCCCTTTTACCTGGCCGGCCCAGCCCACCTGGCCGTGCCAGTCGTCACCTACCTCTGCCAGTAGGCAGAGGAGGGACACCGCACACGCGCGCGTGAGGCGCCACGCCTCCTGCTTGCTCGCCTGCGTCGCCGAACAGCGTGGCGACGCCTCGAATCGTCTCCTCGGTGCCGTCCCGATCGCTCTGACTCCCTCACTCTTCCCCCTCGCCTCTCCCTCGCCTGTTCTTCACCATGGCCGAACGCCACCGTCGCCGCCGCTCGCCGTAGCCATGGCTACAGGCCACCCCTCGCCCAACCAGTAGGACAGCGAGATCCGCCGCTATGCCTTGAAGCTACACGCAAACGCACGCGACCGCGGGAGCCCTACAGCGTCGCCTCCGACCTCTTCATCAACCTCCGGCCGCCGACGACCTCACCGTCTATTCGCGATGGCTGGCGCCTCCCCGAGCCTCCTGAGACCCCCGTCGACCCCGCCGTGAGCTCCTACGCCCTTTCCCCTTATATTTGAACTCGCTCCCTCGCCTAGGTCGTGGTTCCGCCAGGAGCCGTGTGCTTCTCGCCGCCGGCGATGTTGCAGCCGTGGTCATCGTCACCTAGAGTGGCAACCGAGCACACAGCCATACTCAGCGCAACACCAGAGGCCCAAAAAAACCCTCCCGTTGCTCCTCTCATGCCCTGTATCACCGAAACCACCAAGGCCCGATTCCGGCCGCCGCCGACGATTCTGGCCACCCCAGCACACACCACCTACTCCACTCGATGCGCAAGTTCGTCAGCAACACGTAGATGCCCTGCGCCAGCCATTTGGTCGCCGGAGGAGGAATCCCGAGCCTCTCCGCCGTGTCTGGCCTCGCCGGCGTCGAGTCGCCGGCGGGTTTGACCCAACTTGACCAGGGTTTGACCACCCTGAGTCAATGACATGTGGGGCCAGCATTTTGCTGGTTTTAGTTTAGGGTTTTAATTAAGTTTTAATTGATGTCATTAACTCAATTAGACACTAACATGTGGGCCCAGTGTCTGTTTATTTTAGTTTTTAAACTTTTAGTTAGTGCTGAGAGAGTGACCAGTGGGACCCACTGGTCAGGTTTGACCTGGACCCGCCTGTTGACTTGCTGATGTCAGCATGACCTAGTGCTGACGCTGTAACTATTTTCTGTAATTTAAAATAAATCAGAAATGATTTATTTATTTCAGAAAATAGTTAAAACTTCTAAAAATCACAGAAAATGATCTATAAGTCCAATGAAAATAATTTATATATGAAAAATGATCAGAAAAATTCAAGGAATCTGTTTATGGCATTTTCATGCATGTTTGAACAAGTTAAACCTGCTGATCAGGTCAAATCAATTAAATGACAATTAAATAATCACATATGGAGTTTGAATTTGAACCTTTGGTTCAAACCAACTTCATTTAATATGGTTGCTAGTTGCATTAGCTCAATCAACAGCATATTTCCATGTCATGATCATGCATCATAATGTCGCCTTGCATTGATTGTGTTCTTTCTCTGTTGCCGGTGTTTGTCCCCTCTCAGTAGACGTGTTCCGACGATGTGACCGATGACACTGATGAAGACACAGTACCATCTTCAAAAGTGCCAGGCAAGCAAAACCCCATTGAGCATTCCGATACAATCCTACTCTCTCGCTCTTGCTCTCTTTTACTGCATTAGGACAACAACGCTTCAACTGTTACCTGCTACGGTAGTTGAACCCCTTTCCACTGCATGACCTGTCATTGCCACAGTAACTAGTTGAAACCCACTAGTATGAGTAGGAATTGTTTGAGCCATGTTGTACCTACTCATTCATGTTTTCTGGTTATGCCTGCTATTGCTTAGAGTTGTGTCAGGTCTCATTCATCGGGGATGAATTGGAAGGGTGATGAACATGTCCTACTATGTGTGAGCTAAGTGTGTGAACACGATTTGGTCAAGGTAGCGATGAGTGGCCATGTAGGAGTACATGGTGGGTTGTCTCATTGCAGCCGTCCTCAGGAACTGAGTTCTGTGTTTGTGATCCATGAAACAGCTACTACCACACATTGGGATCCTTAATTGACTCACTCGACTTATTAATCAACATGATCTCTGTCGAGGAGTTGCAATTAGTTTCTGGTGTTTGTAGTTACTGGAGGTCGTGCGCAGCGCTGACCCTCGGGGTGGGTTGTGACGCGGCAGGTACATGGCACGGTGTACCGGTCGCCCGTTTGGTGGCTCGGGAATCCTATACACATCATTTGGGGCCGTGAGCGACACCCCGGCCGGATCTCCCCACGGATGGAACCCAAATAGGCGATAAACCTGGACTAGAGACTTGTGTGGTTAGTCAGGTCGTGGACGACACCCTCGCCAGGCTTCCGCTTGAAGGTTGCCGAGATACATGACGTGTACATGGCGGTAAGTGGCGAGAGCGTGTGTGAAGAAGTACACCCCTGCAGGGTTATATATGATCTATTCGAATGGCCGTGTTCGCGGTAATGGACTTCTGGGTTACCTGTACAGTTCATATACAAGTGAAAGTGGATACTATAAAACACGCAAGATAAGCATGAGTGCTATGGATGGCCTTCTCGTAGGGAGACGGGAGCAGATCCATAGTGGTGTATTGATTGGTGAATATGTGGACTCGTGTGCGCCACCTCAAAAGAGTTATTTGCAGTCGTAGTTCAGGATAGCCACTGAGTCAAAGCTGGCTTGCTGCCGTCAAACTCCACCACCCCTTTGTTGATACTGATGCATATGTAGTTAGTTCTGATGTAAGTCTTGCTGATTACCTTTGTACTCATGTTTGCTTAATTTATGTTTTTGTAGAGAGACTCCAGTCTCATTAGTGGTTCTGCGTGGACTTCGACGTTTAGCTTGTTACCTCAGCTACGATCTTGTACCCTTGGGAGGGTCTTGTAGATAGTCAGGCTTCTCAGCCTTTTTCATTTGTAGTTGTCTGTACTCAGACATGTTATGCTTCCGTTGCCTGTATGCTCTGTATGTTGGGTCATGTGACCTCTGTTTGTAATAAATGCTATGATGGCTCTTCTAGGCCTTTATCTATATGAGTTGTTGAGTTATGTTGTGATGCCATGTTGTACATCACATACTTGCATGTTATGCGTACGTGTAATGTGTATTGATATGTGTGGGATCCGACACCTAGTTGTTTACCTTTGGTAGCCTATCTTACGGGGAAATGTCTCCTAGTGCTTCCACCGAGCCTTGGTAGCTTGCTACTGCTCCGGAACAATTAGGCTGGCTGGCATGTGTCCTTCTTCGTTCCTGTGTCTGTCCCTTAGGGGAAATGTCACGCGTTGTTCCTTTAAGTCCTTGTGGCTTGCTACGACTTGGGTTCATACGTTGATGACCGACACGTTCGTTGCTGGGTCATGTATGCATGTCTCTGTAATTTAGCGCCACTTTTGGTTTATAACTAGTCATGTCGGCCCGGGTTCTCTGTCATATGGATGCTAGCGACACTATCATATACGTGTGCCAAAATGCGCAAACGGTCCCGGGCCAGGTAAGGTGGCACCCGCGGGGATACCGTGCGTGAGGCCGCAAAGTGATATGATGTGTTACATGCTAGACCTGTGTGACTTAGGATCGGGTCCTGACATTGGTCCTCTTCCCCGAAATGTTGGCGGGAAGGGATCCCATAACAGCTAATTTTGAAGGGAGACAACTAGTACATCTTATCCTAACTAAATGTGGTCTTCTCCTACAAAGCCTCTGATCCTGACGCCATGGTGGGCTCGTTGATGACCTCCATCCTGTTGTCCTAGCGGCCTTGGTCTTGTTGCACTAGAATGGAAACCTTTGGCAGCTTCCTTGGGACTCTGAGCCTGAGCCCACTTCCTTAGCACCAAAGAGGAAACTGTTGTACTGCGCCCGCTGGCGACGACCTGGCTTTGGTCGTCATGGCTTGCGTCATGCAAACCTCGCGAGGTGGGGGGTTGCATAGAGTTCTCCGCTCGTCAGGATGTAGCCAGACGAGGCCGCCCCTTCCGGAGGTCTCGGTGTCGTCTGCCCCGCGAGGCTTGGGCCCTCGTGATGGTTTTGAGTGTCGATGCTCAAGATTGCCCATACCAGGCCTGAAAAGGAGCCACGTCGTGGGCCGCAGGCAGGCAAGTCTGGGTACCCTGGTTCCCAGAACGCCGACAGTAGCCCTCAGGCCCAAGGTGCGTTCGGACTTGGCTTCGAGGCGAAGCCAAAGGGCAAGGGAGAAGCGCCGCGGGCCCCAATCGCGTGTGGACCTGGCCGATGTGTGGTGCTTGGATTGGACGTCGGCGTCTCCACTTCCGCACGTCGCCTTGGCAACCGCTTGACTTGACTGGAGCCTACTGCATGCAGGAAAAAGGTCATCATTACCTGTGATCGTGGGGGCTCATGGTTTGCCTCCCTCTTGCTATAAATTGGGAGGGGCAGAGTACCCTCCACTCATCTCCATCTCCTCGCTGCTTGCTTCTTTCTGCTTCACCACCTTCATGTTGTGTTCATGGCACCGATTCAGAGGTTCTCCGCCACAAAGAAAGGCAAAGCCCCTGCGGAGGGGCCCGGGCCACTCCCGTCGAAGAAGAGGTCTGGCTGCTCTAGTGACGCCGTTGGAGGGCTCGAAGTGATGCGGCCTTGGCTGGAATGGCCGCCACCCGGCTTCCCAATCCCTTTGTATGTGCAAGGCCAAGGCCGAGAAGAGGATGCCCGCCTTCGCCTTGGAGGTGACTGTAGAGGACCAGTCACGGTCGGGTGGCTGGTTCACGATGGTGCCCATGCCGAGGGCACTTCTCAGGAGTTCGTGGTGTGGACGGCGATGCCACCGCCTTCTTGGATCCGGCTCCCGAGGTTTTCGTGGAGCTGATGCCGGTGAGGGGTCCTGCTAAGTTGTCACACCCTGATTTTCATATCACATTGCTTAAGCTAATTTTCATGTCAAAAATGTGGATTTGCAAAAACTTTTGAGTGTTTTTGACTTTGCTTGATTTGACTTTTGTCTGCTGGTTGCTAGTGCTCTAAAAATCAAATAAATCCTCTAACTCTTATAGTTCATCTCCTTGACCCAAAACCTTTTCCCAATGATCATGCCATGTGTATAGACCAGTATAGAATTTTCTTATAAAAATATTTTGGCCAAATGGTATTTTCTAAAATTAGTTTTCCAAAAACCCCTGAATTGAGGTTTGCACTGCAAGTACCTTATTTAGGGTGTGAAAAATCTTTCAAAAAGTTTATTTGAATCCTATTAGATATAGGACTCCCAGAAACCACAAAAGTATAATTTTAAAAGTTATTTTTATATTTTATTTAAAAGCTTTTTCTTAAGGCCAGAAATGGTCTTTAATAGGGAAAAATTATTTAATCATTTCAAAAATATTTGCCAAAATTCAGGGAGACTCATAGGACATATATTGTCCATATATAAGAGTTTCAGCACATGGTCATGTTCAAAATATTGGGCAAATCCTTCCAAAACCCTTTCGGGATATTTCAAGCTTTTGAAATATTTACAAAGGAAATATTCTCCGAACATTCCAGGGAAATTCTATCATGTCATATATGACATATTTGATGATCTTGCAAAGCCTCATGCCTTGAAGATCAAGGAAACATCCTCTAGTCCCCTCAAAACCATTCTATCCATATTTGAAGTTTGAGCAACTTTACATTGCCAAACTTTTCCAAATGCTCTCAAACTTGGTGTACATGCTAGAATGGCCTAATAAGGCATCTAGTCCAAATGGCACAAGATTTGGAATAGAGGAACTTGATCAGATCACCCCAAAACCACTTCTGTTCAAATTCAAATTTGAACAACTTTACATTGTCAACTTTTTATCTGGAGCCTCAAACTTTGTGGGCATGTTCATAACCCCAAATGATGATGCTACACCAAGTGGTGCATTAAGGGGAGATGAATTGCTTGACTCAAACATGGTGAAACCATTTCTGTTGATTTCTAGGGTTCACCAAAGTTACATTGGCCACTTTGCCCAAATGAGCTCAAATTTGGTGGAGAGGCCTAATTATATGTGAAATTTGATCCTGTTAAGTCCCATGCTAATTGGAAGTCATTTGCCTCCCCAACACCTGATCAAACACCTTCTGGTCATTTACCAAAACCAGTGTTTGAACCTCTTTTACTATTTCCCTTTACCCCAAATTTCTACCACACCTTCCCCTGATCATCCTCTACCCCCCAGTAACTCTCTATGGCCTCAGCTCAATCATTGGAGGGGGTAAACCCCCAATTCTTACTGCTGGACAGCAGTTTTTACCTACTCCATCACCTCCCTCCTCCTTCAAGTGAGTCACCAGAGCATCCAAGACTACCTCCCCATTGTTTACTATCCCCTAGCACTACTGGACACTGGGGGACACGGCCTGGAAAGCAAAGACATGAGCATGCCGGCCAAAGGCGCGCTCTGGAGCACGCCACAGTGCACCAAGGCACTATAGCTCGGCCCTCCCGAGGCTTCCAGGTAACCTTGGGCAGAGAGAGCATGTCCCCCGAGGTCCCCTCGACGTCCGCAACCTGCCGGGCTGTCGGTCTTATCCTCCCCTGCCCTCCTCCTCTCTCCACGAGCACGCCCGAGCGCGTCCATGGACAACGCTCACGGTGCACCGTGGCTGCAGCTATAAAAAGCCTCCCCCCGAGCGCCCTTCGCCTCTCCTGGACCCTCCTCTCTCCCGTGCATCTCCTAGACATGCCCCCTCTTCCCCTAGTGCTCTCTTTCCCTCGCCATGGCCGCCATGGTCGCCGTCGGACTCTGCCCGGCACTGGTGAACCAGGGCCTCTCCTCCTCTTCCTTGGCCACCAGGAGAACCGCAGCAGACCGGCAGAGCTCCCTGACCCCTCGCCGCTCCTTCCCGTGCCCCGTGGTGTTCGCTCCACCAACACCCGACGAGGCCGCCACCATGGTTAGGTGCAGGAGGTGCTCCGGCTCCTCCCCTGCCGCCCCAAGGGGCTTCCCCGACGCGCCGCTCCACGCGGAACCCTCCGGTGGTCTCGGCCTGGCCAGAGGTGGCCCCTGCCGCCGGGGACGGGTGCCGGCCGGCGCGCAGCCGCGGCAACCAGCCCCTCCGTCGCGGGCGCGGGAGGTAGGGGATGACCCTGCGGGAGGGGCCCGCAGGTCAGCGACCCCGGGGGCCAGGCCCACCCGTTTAAGTGGAGGCGGCTTCGCCGCAGCCCGCCTCCCCCGCGCGGAAGCGTATTCCCGAAAGGCGCCTCCGGCGTGGCCCCCCTGCACGCGTGCGGCCGAGCCGCTGGGCCGGCCCATCAGCTATCCCTCGCCCTGCATGCAGTATAGGGGTAAACCCTTATCCCATTTTTCCTTTTTCTTTATTCTGTCAACTTCAAAAATGCCTAGATAATTCTTTTGAACTCCAAATTGCATGATTCAAATTTCCTATGGCTCCATAAATCATGCCCTATCACATGGTGCAGCATGCACATTATTCCAGAAACTTTCCCTACACAAATATTTATCAAATGCCTTTATTTCATTTTTGTGATAAACTTTAGAAAATCACAGAGAGCTCAATCTTGATCCAAATGCAGTGATTCAAATTCCTAGATGCTTGTCACATCCAAACTTAGTTTTGGAACATTTTTAATAATAGTTTCTGTACCCCACCAAATATTGAGCCATTTCTTCATATTTATCAGCCTTGCAAAATCCTAGGAAATTCATTTCAAATCCAAATCCAGTGAAACCAACTCCTAAATGCTTCTAAAATCATGACTTGATGATGGGTACCTTTGCTCATCATTCAAGGAAATATTTCAGTATACTTCTTCCAAATCCATAAACCCTTTGGTTCCATCACATTGAAATGTTCCCAACTACCTATTGATCCAACCCCTATGAAACCACCTTGGTCATTTGTAATATGACCAGAGGTATCCTAGAAAAGTCCAACTCCTATTTTTAGAGCACTTTTATTTTTGCTTTGATTGTATTGCTTCTTATGATTGTTTCCATCGTTAGTTGACGTAATAAACGGAGTATTCGGAGATGGACCAGAAGATTTGAAGACTCTGAAGAATAAGGCAAGCAGCCCTTTGACCATGTTCGAGAAACCTTTTATGCATGTCTCATAGCACCTTATTATCAAATGCATCGGAATCATGTAGAGGTGGAAACCACTTTGGTTGCTACCTTTGTTACTTATTGTTGAAACTTGCATCAAACATAACCCTACCTTCCTATGAGGGTTATGTGGGTGGGAGTAGATAGATGTATGCTATAGTAGTTGGCTACGCAAAATGGGTCGGGGTTATGCATTGAGTGAAACAGGTGTGGTCTGACATACTTGCAAATGACCCAGTGGGTGCCACTAATGCCCCTGGGAGTTGATGAGGAGCTAGGGCACTACTTGGTGAAGAAGTAGTGTGCCGAGGCTTGACGGAAGTGTTGTTTACAGAGATGGATTAGATTTATGTGTGACTACCGTCCCAACCAAACATGCGCAACCACTCTACCCTTATATGGGAAACGGCATTATTGATTACCTAGGTCGATACTAGCATGGTGCCCGCATTACTAGTGACGGGGGTGACATGAGGTCACTCTCGGGACGGGGTCGCGCTTGGATAGGCGGCCATGACTGTCTTTACAGGGCATCGGACACACCGTTGGTACCCCGTGCTTGTGATATGTGATGAATACGGAGCGAGTCTCCACAAACCTTGAGATGTGAAATGTTTGGCACGGGGCTGCTACCAATCGAGTGGACTCTATGTTAGTGTCGTCTAGGGAAAGGTAGTGATCGGGTGCTTACCCCGGGTACCTGAGGTACCGCGGGTCATGGATGACACGGAAGTTCCCCAGATCTTGTGGGTAAAGTGTGCAACCTCTGCAGAGTGTCAAACTATTCGAATAGCCGTGTCCGTGGTCAAGGACAGTTGGGTGGTGCTGCTTAGACTATGTCCATAAGTTTCTGGGAAACAACACGATTCAGAGATATTATTGATGTGATTGTGAGAAAGTTACAATGAGCTTGAACATGAGTTGATCACAACTCTTTCTCGATATTGATGTCTGTGACCTCCTGATACTTGTTACAGACACATGCATGCCCTGGTTATATATTGATCATAATTGCATATGAAAAACTAGCTTTCCGCAAAACTACCAATTTACCAGTAGAGCCCTGCATAAATTATTCTGTCATCACTCTTGGGTTGCTTGCGAGTACATTCAATGTACTCATTGGCTTGCCACTGGTTATTTTATTGGCCAGGCAGGAGAGAACATGTTATGATGAAGATTTCTTGTTGACGAGCATGCGAGCTAGGACGCTTCCCAGTCAGAATGCCTGTAGGGTTAAGGCAGATGGCATGGGTCCCAGTTGTCTTTGAAGATTTTCCGCTGCGATGATATACTCGAGACTTGACCATTATGGTCCTATTTGTGTAACACGGTATGTAAGGATGTAAGACTCTTGTTAATCAGCTTCTGTGTGTTCAGTGAGCATTGATCTCTGGGATCACTGTACACGTGCATTCGGTGATCACGACTTATGAGTCGGGGTCCCCACAGAGCTGGTATCAGAGCCAGGTTGACTGTAGGAAGCCTTAGTTAGCATGGTCGTTAGTTAGGGTAAAACTATTTCCAAAACTATTACTAGTTTTCAAAACTATCTATACTTCTCTTCCCTTCTCAGTTTTTCGAAAACTAGCCTATACTTGATCTCTTCCTCTTCAAAACCTTGGTCGCTAGAACCCCTATGCCCCTGACCACTGGATTTTCTGTAATCCTCGTGGAGTGCACCTCGCCCAACACTCACCCACCACTTTTGCACGCAAGATTGGTGACACCACGACAAGACGGTACCAACAGAAACTACATCCTCGATGAGTGAGGACATGAAGACCCAGAAGATGGGGGACACCCTTGACAAGAGCCCCCAAGATGGTGCAACTTTGGCCTACAAATGACCAGGGTATAGGTTATGCAAAATCATGATATGCATCGCTAATAGAGTGATCATGTCACTACCGTTGTTGTATCGTCAACCACCGGTGGATGAGAACCTCGCCATTTGGTCCGCCTCACTATAGTGAGCAGGAAAATGGTTCTCTTCATCCCCCGCTCTTGGTGTCGATGTTTTCATCAACGAAACCGACATGTTGGACCTCTATTATGCCTTGTTATTATCATTACATATGGATTGCCTACCTGGTACCCTCGACGCCCCAGAAGGCACAGGGGATCGTCATGGTTAAAGAGACAAGAGAAGACCAAGTCAACACCAGCTACAAGGAGGCACCTTCACCACCTCACCTCATCAGGCGAGAAGATGTTGAAGATTCTTCAGGATCAACCCGGATCGTTCATCAAGCAACTACAAGGGGCATAGCAACATCCGAGGAAGCTCAGAAGACTGCACGAGGCACAAGTCACGGCACAGAGTCCGAGAACCCCTAGGGTAGGATGAGTCGTGTACCCCCTATGCGCAGTCGAGTCCATATGATGGTTCGAATAGAACCATGATTGTGTGTTGTTTGCTTTTATTTGCTTGTGTTTTGATATGAGTCGCACTTTTGCCCAGGCTACAAGTGCATGGCTATATCACCTTCCTTGCTTTGTTTCTTTTGTTTCGACCTTTTTGCACCTGTTTGATGCACCTGCACTATAGAACCCCCTTTAGGCATTTTCCCTCCTCTACGCTGCTTCTTCCCTCTATTCTCTCCCTCCCCAATTGAAGACCCGCAAGACAAGATGCACCAAGGATTCTACCTCGACAGCCAACTGGCACTGAAGACTTCTGCTACAACCTCCACAATCTGTTGCAACCCCGTAGAGTTATGTTTAACCCTCCAGACCAGTAACCCCATTCCTAGACCCTTTGAGACTTCCCGAGACACTCCAGCACGAATCCTTAACCATGTGCCTAACCCATGGTAAAGCGAGAGAACCAGTTAAGCCTTTATAATCTTGCACAACACTGGGTTCGTAAAGGAGCTAGTGGACACGATGAGTGAGCATCTTTTCATCCAGATATAACATGAGGTCTGACGATGCCATAGATAGACCAGTTCGAGGATATTGGATAGATGACTTGGTGGTTTATATCAGTGACTTCGAGGAATTATCTGAGACCTTGATGGATTGTGAGGTTTCCATGTTGGTGGGATCATGACTTTGGGGAAGCGTGTAGGAGTGCCCATTGGACATGAGATTTGGATTTATGTAGGTGATTCTGGTTGGTATAGATGTTGGATATGTCTGCATGGTTCAGAGTGAATTGGATTTAGACCTATGATCTTGATTATGATATCATGCTTCTCGGTGGACAATAACCTAGGAGATTGGATTATTTGTCGGAGTTGATTTAGGGGTCTATATAATCATGATCATGGAGATTACTTGACCCGGATGATGGGAATTTGGTGGACATACTATCGTGATGCATAATCCTTTCAAGTATTTGGGTATCATAGGGATTTGAGATCTTGTGGAACACCGTAGACATCAGATTTGTAGGATTGTTGGATTATGTGGTGATTGATGGGAATTACCGGGCTATTGGAGTTGATTTATAGGAAGGAAACAAAATCTTGGAGTGGCATATGACGTGTTTCCTTAGAATAGAGATGCCTTATCGTGAGCCTTGCAAGGCTAGGTTGAGCGCTTGGATTGTGAAGTTTAATTTAAGCTCAGCAGCATGTATGATCTACCTTTGGATTTTAGAGGTAGACGTACATATGGATTTGGGGATCGTAGACAAGTACAATTTTGTTAGACCGACTCTTGAGAGTCATGGGGATATGCATGGCATGAGTGGTAATTGAAGTTGGTCTATGCGAGAGGCTGCTTTTCGTTCGGAGTACTAGATAGAGCTATTGGCATCTCAGAAACTGTGCTTAAGGATAAGATGATATAAGTTCACTCACTCACTACAATCCTTGAAACCCTTAAGCCCCACCGAACCACAACCTGGTCAGATTCTGACCACGGGCCTTGACACAGAGTCAGGAAGGCCTCTGCAAATACTCAACCGAGACCACCACCAATACCCCAACCTACCTTGCGTACCCCCCCATAAGACCTCATGGAGTAATTGAACAAGTTGGGTAACATCATTATTTGATGGCCTACTTGTCTGCCCGGAGACAAAGAAGCGACGGACAGCTGGATAGAAGACGTTTGAAGACCACCCTGTCAAGAAGGAAGATCTACACCGACCACTGTCATCAAGAATAAAACTTCCGCGTTGAAGACCGGGCGTATCTGCAAACCACTCCTCCCGGAGGAACCGAGCAATTCCGTGTCGAAGGAACGCTCACACCAAGATTGTATCAAGACTTGAAGGCACGATTCCGGTGGCACGAGATGAAAAGAGAGATTTGCAACCTATGTTGCAGAGTGTGATGTGTGCCAAAGGGTCAAGCTGAATATCAGCGACCTGCTGGATTGCTTCAACCACTCAAAGTTCCTGAGTGGAAGTGGGATAAAGTCGGAATGGACTTCGTCACTGGATTACCAAGGTCGGATAGAGGACATGACTCTATCTGGGTTATAGTCGATCATTGACCAAGGTGGCCCATTTCATTCCTGTCAAGACCCCCTTATGATGGCAACCAGCTGGCAGCTCTCTACATCGACCGAATCGTAAGTCTTCATGGCTTTCCCAAGGAGATTGTGTCAGATCAAGGAACCCAGTTCACCTCAAGGTTCTGGAAGAAGTTCCGAGAAGCCTTGGGAACCAAGTTATCTTTCAGCACGGCTTTCCACCCCCAGACCGGAGGTCAGACTGAACGAGACAGTCAGATTCTCGAAGTCATGACTCCGAGCCTGTGTCTTGGCATATGGAGCCAAGTGGGAGGATTGTCTCCTTTTTGCCGAGTTCTCCTATAACAACAGTTACCAGTCGAGCCTTCAGATGGCACCATTTGAGGTGTTGTACGGACGCAGATGTCGCACACCCCTCAACTGGTCAGAGACTGGAGAAGGGCTAGTCCTTGGACCGGATATTCTCCGTGCAGCAGAAGAGCAAGCCCAACTAGTCAGAGAACGTTTGGAGGCAGCCAAGTAAAGGCAAAAGAGCTATGCTGACACTCACCGTCGGAACATGAGTTTCCATATCGGGGACCACGTGTACCTGCGGGTAACTCCTCTGAAGGGAACCAAGCGTTTCCACGTCAAGGGGAAGCTCGCACTAAGGTTCATCGGACCCTTTGAGATCACTGCAAGTCATGTAGTAGACGGCTTCCCAGCTAGATCTACCACCTGAGATACCCTCCGTGCACCAAATCTTCCATGAGCCCCCACTCTGGAAGTACTTCTTACCTCCTAGCTAGCCCGATGCCCGCAAGGACATCGATCACCGAGCCTTTGTCAGCTAACCCAACCTAACCTATGCAAGAGACCCCTCAGCAACCTCCATCAAGGAAGGCATCAAGCAAGAAGCCATACCATCAAGCACTTCAGGATTCCATGGAGCACCGCTCGGAAGCAGAACCAACAAGGAGAAGTGAAGACTACCCCGTATCCAAGACTCCGCTTTTCTTTCCACGCCTAGTCTGGGAATCTCGGGGACGAGATTCTTGTAAGGGGGTAGGTCTGTCACACCCTGATTTTCATAGCACATTGCTTAAGCTAATTTTCATGTCAAAAATGTGGATTTGCAAAAACTTTTGAGTGTTTTTGACTTTGCTTGATTTGACTTTTGTCTGCTGGTTGCTAGTGCTCTAAAAATCAAATAAATCCTCCAACTCTTATAGTTCATCTCCTTGACCCAAAACCTTTTCCCAATGATCATGCCATGTGTATAGACCAGTATAGAATTTTCTTATAAAAATATTTTGGCCAAATGGTATTTTCTAAAATTAGTTTTCCAAAAACCCCTGAATTGAGGTTTGCACTGCAAGTACCTTATTTAGGGTGTGAAAAATCTTTCAAAAAGTTTATTTGAATCCTATTAGATATAGGACTCCCAGAAACCACAAAAGTATAATTTTAAAAGTTATTTTTATATTTTATTTAAAAGCTTTTTCTTAAGGCCAGAAATGGTCTTTGATAGGGAAAAATTATTTAATCATTTCAAAAATATTTGCCAAAATTCAGGGAGACTCATAGGACATATATTGTCCATATATAAGAGTTTCAGCACATGGTCATGTTCAAAATATTGGGCAAATCCTTCCAAAATCCTTTCTGGATATTTCAAGCTTTTGAAATATTTACAATGGAAATATTCTCCAAAAATTCCAGGGAAATTCTATCATGTCATATATCACATATTTGATGATCTTGCAAAGCCTCATGCCTTGAAGATCAAGGAAACATCCTCTAATCCCCTCAAAACCATTATGTCCATATTTGAAGTTTGAGCAACTTTACATTGCCAAACTTTTCCAAATGCTCTCAAACTTGGTGTACATGCTAGAATGGCCTAATAAGGCATCTAGACCAAATGGAACAAGATTTGGAATAGAGCAACTTGATCAGATCACCCCAAAACCACTTCTGTTCAAATTCAAATTTGAACAACTTTACATTGTCAACTTTTTATCTGGAGCCTCAAACTTTGTGGGCATGTTCATAACCCCAAATGATGATGCTACACCAAGTGGTGAATCAAGGGGAGATGAATTGCTTGACTCAAACATGGTGAAACCATTTCTGATGATTTCTAGGGTTCACCAAAGTTACATTGGCCACTTTGCCCAAATGAGCTCAAATTTGGTGGAGAGGCCTAATTATATGTGACATTTGATCCTGTTAAGTCCCATGCCAATTGGAAGTCATTTGCCTCCCCAACACCTGATCAAACACCTTCTGGTCATTTACCAAAACCAGTGTTTGAACCTCTTTTACTATTTCCCTTTACCCCAAATTTCTACCACACCTTCCCCTGATCATCCTCTACCCCCCACTAACTCTCTATGGCCTCAGCTCAATCATTGGAGGGGGTAAAACCCCAATTCCTATTGCTGGACAGCAGTTTTTACCTTCTCCATCACCTCCCTCCTCCTTCCAGTGGCTCACCAGAGCATCCAAGACTACCTCCCCATTGTTTACTATCCCCTAGCACTACTGGACACTGGGGGACATGGCCTGGAAAGCAAAGACATGAGCATGCCGGCCAAAGGCGCGCTCTGGAGCACGCTACAGTGCACCAAGGCACTGTAGCTCGGCCCTCCCGAGGCTTCCAGGCAACCTTGGGCAGAGAGAGCGTGTCCCCCGAGGTCCCCTCGACGTCCGCAACCTGTCGGGCTATCGGTCTTATCCTCCCCTGCCCTCCTCCTCTCTCCACGAGCACGCCCGAGCGCGTCCATGGACAACGCTCACGGTGCACCGTGGCTGCAGCTATAAAAAGCCTCCCCCCGAGCGCCCTTCGCCTCTCCTGGACCCTCCTCTCTCCCGTGCATCTCCTAGACATGCCCCCTCTTCCCCTAGTGCTCTCTTTCCGTCGCCATGGCCGCCATGGTCGCCGTCGGACTCTGCCCGGCACTGGTGAACCAGGGCCTCTCCTCCTCTTCCTTGGCCACCAGGAGAACCGCAGCAGACCGGCGGAGCTCCCCGACCCCTCGCCGCTCCTTCCCATGCCCCGTGGTGTCTGTTCCACTAACACCCGGCGAGGCCGCCGCCATGGTCAGGTGCAGGAGGTGCTCCGGCTCCTCCCCTACCGCCCCAAGGGGCTTCCCCGATGCGCCGCTCCCCGCGGAACCCTCCGGTGGCCTCGGCCTGGCCAGAGGTGGCCCCTGCCGCCGGTGACGGGCGCCGGCCGGCGCGCAGCCGCGGCAACCAGCCCCTCCATCGCGGGCGCGGGAGGTAGGGGATGACCCTGCGGGAGGGGCCCGCAGGTCAGCGACCCCGGGGGCCAGGCCCACCCGTTTAAGTGGAGGCGGCTTCGCCGCAGCCCGCCTCCCCCGCGCGGAAGCGTATTCCCGAAAGGCGCCTCCAGCGTGGCCCCCCTGCACACGTGCGGCCGAGCCGCTGGGCCGGCCCATCAGCTATCCCTCGCCCTGCATGCAGTATAGGGGTAAACCCTTATCCCTTTTTTCCTTTTTCTTTATTCTGTCAACTTCAAAAATGCCTAGATAATTCTTTTGAACTCCAAATTGCATGATTCAAATTTCCTATGGCTCCATAAATCATGCTCTATCACATGGTGCAGCATGCACATTATTCTAGAAACTTTCCCTACACAAATATTTATCAAATGCCTTTATTTCATTTCTGTGATAAACTTTAGAAAATCACAGAGAGCTCAATCTTGATCCAAATGCAGTGATTCAAATTCCTAGATGCTTGTCACATCCAAACTTAGTTTTGGAACATTTTTAATAATAGTTTCTGTACCCCACCAAATATTGAGCCATTTCTTCATATTTATCAGCCTTGCAAAATCCTAGGAAATTCATTTCAAATCCAAATCCAGTGAAACCAACTCCTAAATGCTTCTAAATTCATGACTTGATGATGGGTACCTTTGCTCATCATTCAAGGAAATATTTCAGTATACTTCTTCCAAATCCATAAACCCTTTGGTTCCATCACATTGAAATGTTCCCAACTACCTATTGATCCAACCCCTCTGAAACCACCTTGGTCATTTGTAATATGACCAGAGGTATCCTAGAAAAGTCCAACTCCTATTTTTAGAGCACTTTTATTTTTGCTTTGATTGTATTGCTTATTATGATTGTTTCCATCGTTAGTTGACGTAATAAACGGAGTATTCGGAGATGGACCAGAAGATTTGAAGACTCTGAAGAATAAGGCAAGCAGCCCTTTGACCATGTTCGAGAAACCTTTTATGCATGTCTCATAGCACCTTATTATCAAATGCATCGGAATCATGTTGAGGTGGAAACCACTTTGGTTGCTACCTTTGTTACTTACTGTTGAAACTTGCATCAAACATAACCCTACCTTCCTATGAGGGTTATGTGGGTGGGAGTATATAGATGTATGCTATAGTAGTTGGCTACGCAAAATGGGTCGGGGTTATGCATTGAGTGAAACAGGTGTGGTCTGACATACTTGCAAATGACCCAGTGGGTGCCACTAATGCCCCTGGGAGTTGATGAGGAGCTAGGGCACTACTTGGTGAAGTAGTAGTGTGCCGAGGCTTGACGGAAGTGTTTTTTTACAGAGATGGATTAGATTTATGTGTGACTACCGTCCCAACCAAACATGCGCAACCACTCTACCCTTATATGGGAAAGGGCATTATTGATTACCTAGGTCGATACTAGCATGGTGCCCGCATTACTAGTGACGGGGGTGACATGAGGTCACTCTCGGGACGGGGTCGCTCTTGGATAGGCGGCCATGACTGTCTTTACAGGGCACCAGACACACCGTTGGTACCCCATGCTTGTGATATGTGATGAATACGGAGCGAGTCTCCACAAACCTTGAGATGTGAAATGTTTGGCACGGGGCTGCTACCAATCGAGTGGACTCTATGTTAGTGTCGTCTAGGGAAAGGTAGTGATCGGGTGCTTACCCTGGGTACCTCAGGTACCGCGGGTCGTGGATGACCCGGAAGTTCCCCGGATCTTGTGGGTAAAGTGTGCAACCTCTGCAGAGTGTCAAACTATTCGAATAGCCGTGTCCGCGGTCAAGGACAGTTGGGTGGTGCTGCTTAGACTATGTCCATAAGTTTCTGGGAAACAACATGATTCAAAGATACTATTGATGTGATTGTGAGAAAGTTACAATGAGCTTGAACATGAGTTGATCACAACTCTTTCTCGATATTGATGTCTATGACCTCCTGATACTTGTTACAGACACATGCATGCCCTGGTTATATATTGATCATAATTGCATATGAAAAACTAGCTTTCCGCAAAACTACCAATTTACCAGTAGAGCCCTGCATAAATTATTCTGTCATCACTCTTGGGTTGCTTGCGAGTACATTCAATGTACTCATTGGCTTGCCACTGGTTATTTTATTGGCCAGGCAGGAGAGAACAGGTTATGATGAAGATTTCTTGGTGACGAGCATGCGAGCTAGGACGCTTCCCAGTCAGAATGCCTGTAGGGTTAAGGCAGATGGCATGGGTCCCAGTTGTCTTTGAAGATTTTCCGCTGCGATGATATACTCGAGACTTGACCATTATGGTCCTATTTGTGTAACACGGTATGTAAGGATGTAAGACTCTTGTTAATCAGCTTCTGTGTGTTTAGTGAGCATTGATCTCTGGGATCACTGTACACGTGCATTCGATGATCACGACTTATGAGTCGGGGTCCCCACATAAGTTGTGGTTGCAGCATGCTGGGTGCTGCAGCCGGGCTTCCGAGGCAGAGGTCGGGGTCGTTCCCCCAGCTGGCGTCTTCATGACTTGAGGATGGGGCGAAATTGTCCCTACTTGTCATCCTGAAGGAGCCTCCGTCATCCACTTTGAGTACGACGGAGCCTCCACGCTCTTCTTCAAGGTCTTCGGTGAAGACGGCCAACGCCTGGAGTGCTGCCCCGGGTTGAGCGGCCCTCGTGACATGGCCGTGGGCACTGAACTTTCCCTTTGCCTTGTCAGTGCCTCCTCCACCAGCAGTGAATCGCCAGACCACAGCGACGATCCTGAGACCAGCGATGACGATAGCTACGCGCCTCCGAGCTCTCGCCAAGCCCGCAGCAGGACGCGAGCGTCTGTCCGGCGCCGCTGGTGACATTCTTGGCCATGCTCTTCTCAGGTTCTTTATTTTGTTCTCTGCGCGTAATCATGTCGAGCCCCGTGTGGGCGTGTAAAAATCAAAATGCTTTCGTTTTAATGTATTCACTTTTTGCTTAATGTTGTGATCGCATATCTTGCTCGGGCACCGCCCCTTTTTTCGTTCTCGAAATAGCTTGATTCTCTACGCTAAGAGGACCGAGTCCCCAGGTAGGCTTCAGCCATCGTTGGTATGCCAGGTCACGATGTTGTGGTCAAGGCTAGGAGGTGAGAGATAAGAGGTCTCGTAAGAGCCCCCGAGGCGCGATGTTCGAGAGGTCCCCTTTAGCGCGCAAGCGGCTGCCTAGAGGCCGAAGAAAGGAAGACAACGTTGCCTAAGCGGGGCTGCGGGAGGAAAGAATAGAAGCATTCGGCCGTGAGGTCTTAGCCAACGCACTAGGGTGACTTATCTTGGTGTGGATTCTCAGCGAGGGGGTTGTCCGTGTCCTCACTATAGCATTCCCAGGCGAGGCACCCGCTGGTCTCTCCCCTTTGGCTCACATGGGTGCTCTACGCCCTCGGGTCCCGGCCCTCGAGCGAGGCTCAGCCGCCGCTGGTATACCAGGTCGCGATGCCGTGGTCAAGGCCAGGGGGTGAGGGCTCGAGAGCCAGTATGAGCTCCTGAGACATGATGCTCAGGAGCACCCCCTTTAGTGTGCAAGCTGGTTGCGTCGGGGGAGTGGCATGCGGGGCCACTCCTAGTCCGGCTTGGGGGTTCCTACGAATCAATCTAGAAAAGGAGTCATAGCGCGTGGCATCGCTTGTTCTGCTGTCATTGGACTTTCCATAGAAACGTGAAGGCACTAAGGATTTGCCGAGGTTATGTGCGCGAGGCTGGTCGTGAGTCAGACCTCCCTCTCTCAGGTTTTTCGGCACTACAGGGACCGACCCGAGCACAGGCACCGTGCAGATGGTTTCTTGGAATGAGCAACTGGCAGGTCAGTAGCGAGCGGGGGCCGCGAGGGGTGCTGGGGCACCAGTGATAACCACAAGATAACTCAGGCAAGTGTAAGGCAAGTTTTGATAGATGCGTAAACGATACATGCCGTATGGATGGTTCCACACGGTCTGGGGATGATGTTGCCCGAGGGGCACCCCAACTGAATTCAAACGAAAAGACGAGACATGCCACAGGGATGGACCCACATGGCCTAGGCATGATGCAGCCCGAGGGGCACCCCCAAATGAATAAAACAGAAAATGTCACCTGGCACCATTGCTGAAGAAGTGTTGGAGAAGTTGCTCCTCATGTGTCGCCTGGCTCCGGGACCTCGCGAGGCTCTTGAGGTTCCGGGAGCTCGCGGAGAACCAGTGCCTCGTCCGCCAAGATCTCCTGATGCTTGGCCTCGTGAGCTACCAGGACGTCCCACATGTGGCGCTGATGTAGGGCAGCGTTGTTCGGTAGGCCGAAAGGCATGCGAACCTAGCTGTGAGGAGGGCCCTCGCACCGGCCCACCTGGGACGGCCAATAGAGTTCCTGAGACGCGACTCTGTTGAGCCCCGAGACGTTAATGCAGACGCGCAGCTTGTCGCCCGAGCCTAGCACGACAGCTGCAATTGGTGGTGTGGGGCGACGCTCGCCTCGCATTGCCCTTGGTACATGCAGGTCTTCAATGATCTGGGTGATGAACTCATGAGCACTTAGCGCCTCACACCTTGTGCCCTCCTCGCGGAAACATGCGCTGAAGCACGCCTCCAGATGGTGCCCGAGCACCTCCCTCGTGGCGTTGGCTAGGTCATAGGCCCTCCAGAGGAGATCCCCCGAGCCCATCCTGAGAGGGGCGCCGTGCACACCTTCCTATGCGTGGGAGGAAGGCGCCCCGTTCATGGGCGCAGATCCTGAGGCGCAGTCGTCATGTGTTGCTTCCTCGTGTGACTTCAGGGTGAGCAACTGCTTCTTCTTCTTCTTCGGCACGACTTCGGGAGGGTAGGCAAAGCCCTTGGCATCTGAGTTCTCCACTGCTGCAGCTTGGTAGGCGGGTTCGACAGCACACACCACATCCTTCTCATTACAGGCAACCACGATGTTGCCGCCCCTCCCCGGCATCTTGCGGACGTTGTAGCCGTGGTGGTTCGCCGCCATGAACTTGGCCAAGGCTGGGTAGCCGAGGATGGTGTTGTATAGGAGCTGGATGTGGGCGATGTCGAAGTCGATGAGCTCCGTGCGGTAGTTCGTGCGGTCGCCGAAGGTGACAGGAAGGCGGAACTACCCTATTGGTGTTGTAGAGCCATCGATTACTCTTTAGAAAGGCTTGGTGGGTTGGAGCTGGTCGTATGGCACTTGGAGCATGTCGAAGGTCTCAACGGGTAGGACATTGAGCCCTGCTCCACCGTCGATGAGGGTCTTGGTGACGAGCACGTTGCTCATGGTTGGTGAGCATAGCAGAGGGAGGGCGCCAGCCGCAGCCGCGCACTTGAGCTGGTCAGCGAAGTAGAATGTGATGGCGCACTTGGACCATATGAGAGGACGCGTTATCCAGAGCTTGGGAAGGACTCCATTCACCTCTTGGGTGAACTGCTTGAAGACGCGATGAGATGTCGGGGCCTGAGCACCTCGCATGATGCATGCCATGGCGCGCGGCTCATGAAAGCCCCCAGCCCCTTCATCTTGGTGGTGGTCGCCATTCCTCCTCGGCGGTGGTGGCAGCGGAGGAAGGGCTGCGTTGTCTCGATGGCGATCCTTACGCGGCTGGTCCCTCCAATGATCCTCACGAGGCTGGCCTCGCCATGGGCCCTCACAAGGCTGGCCCTGCCATGGGCCTCGCGAGGCGGCTTGCACCAGCCTTGGTGAGAGTCACGTTTCTCCAAGCGTCCTCCTCCATGGCCACCTCCGCGATCCTAGCCTCGCTTGCCGCACTCGGGGTGGCATTCGAAGCGTCTGTCACGGATGGCCCTGAGTTCCTAACAGTCGTTGGTGATGTGGTTGTGCATGTTGTGGAAGGCACGGAACGGTCGGATGCCCTTAGAGGAATCAGGGTAATCACACCCGCATTTCATCGCAGGCTCTGTCCTGAGTACTATCGGTCCCTTGCGCTTGGCCTCCTTGGTCTTGGCTTTCTTGTCTTCTCGATCGACCTCGGGAAGCTCAGCGAGTGAGAAGCGACTCTCTTCTGCCTTTGCGCACTTGATCACCAGGTTAAACATCTCCAGATCTGAGCACAGATCCTCCTGAATTGCGAGCTCCTCCTTCATCCTGACATCTTGGACGCCATCAGCGAACATTGATGAAATGCTACATGTAATTGCACAGGGTCTCTCCTGGCAGCTGCTTGATTCGCCGCGGGTCGCCCCCCACTGGGGCATGGTCATGAGTCCCTTCGAAGTTGGAAATGAAGCATTCGCGCAGCTCACCCCATGAGGTGATCGACTCCTTCGGGAGGTTCATGAGCCACGGACGAGCACCGTCTTTGAGAGCCATGGGGAACCAGTTGGCCATGACCTTCTCGTCGCCACTGGCGGCTTCGATGCTTAGCTCGTAGAGCTGCAGGAACTCTGCAGGGTCGGGTGTTCCATCATAGCGCGGGGGTAGATATGGCTTGAACTTGCCGTGCAATATGACACGACGCAGCTCCAGGGTGAACGCTCGGCAACGCGTCGTGCTGACTGGTGCTTATTGATGAGGTGGAGCCTGGTCCGGGTGTTCGCGTGCCACGCATGGGGAGGCATGAGCATGAAGCGTGCATGCCTCGCCATAAGGCCACTGCACCACTTGACAACTTTATTCATCTCATGCGGACACCCTGCATGGCTGGTCAGGCTGGGGGCCTCGCGCCTTGGCTCGGGGTTGACGTCTCTCCGGAGAGACGGAGGAGATGCATCGCGTGCCTCATCGCCCGCCTGGAGTTGTGGAGGAGGCAGCGAATGGGACGATGCTGGAGCTTCTCCCATGGCGCTGACAAGCTTGGCGATGCGGTCCAGCCAGTCTTTGTAGAGGTCGTCGGCTGGGCCGTAGCGTAGGTGCTCGCGCGCCATGAGTAGTGTAGCCTGCGAGTTCACCGGCCCGCGACGAGCGTGGGAGGACGAAGCAGTTGCTGGAGTTAGTGACGGGGTTGTGGTGCGGCCGTCGCGCCGCACAGAGAGCGGGAGCAACAAATCCTACTGTTCGTGGGCAGGAGGGCCGGTGGCAGCTTTTTCTGTCGGTGATGGAGAGCGACACGGGATGCCGTCGCCTGGTGGTGCCGTCTGGACCACGCGAGCGGCGAGGGCTCCCTAGCGCTCAGCATGGACGCGGCGAGTGTCATCCATGGGGCGGTGAGATGACAATGAACCGAACGGACGAAAGGACCTTCGACGCACCCCTACCCGGCACGCAAAATGTTGGATTCAGGGCTCCGCAAAACCATACTAGGTTCGAACTATGGGGTGCGTGTGAAGATCTCAACCTCGCCTATCTACTTACTTGCCATCTCACGAACTAGCACGATAAACAGGAATGTAAAAGAGACACGAGGCAATTTATCCTGGTTCAGGCCACCTAGCTGTGAGTGGCCCTACTCCAGCAGTGTGGTGGATTAGCCTCGAGATGGGCTGTGCATTAACTAGTACAATTGGCGAACAACCTCCGGAGGAGAGGTGTTCTTGGGCTCGGATGAGGTGGTGAACTTTTCAGGGTGGAATGGATCTGGTACCTCCTCTCTCGTCCCTTTCCTATGGTGTTGGCTATCCTATCTTTATAGTGGCCTTGGTCCTCTTCACCCGAAATGTTTGCGGGAAGGGATCCCATAACAGCTAATTTTGAAGGGAGACAACTAGTACATCCTATTCTAAGTAAAGGTGGTCTTCACCTACAAAGCCTCTGATCCAGACGCCATGGTGGGCTCGGTTACGACCTCCATCCTATCGTCCTGACGGTCATGGTCTTGTTGCACTGGAATGGAAACCTTTGACAGATTCCTCGGGACTCTGCGCCTGAGCCCGCTTCCTTAGCACCAAAGAGGAAACTGTTGTACTGCGCCCGCTGGTGCCTGCCTGGCCTTGGTCGTCATGGCTTGCATCATGCAAACCTGGCAAGGTGGGGGGTTGCATAGAGTTCTCCGCTCCTCAGGAACCAGACAGACGACACTGCCCCTTCCGGAGGTCTTGGTGTCGTCCGCCCGTGAGGCTTTGTCCCTCGTGAGGGTCATGAGTGTCAATGTTGAAGATGGGCCGTACCAGGCCTAAAAAGGAGACACGTCATGGGCCACAGGCAGACAATTTTGGGTACCCTCGTTCCTAGAATGCCGACAGCACCTTCCTATGCAAGGGAGGAAGGCGCCCCAGCATTGCGCGCAGGTCCAGAGGCATGATCATAGGACGCCCCACCCTCCTGAGATCCTAGGCGGCTGTGATAGCCTGGCTTATTAGGGATGATAGGCTACTCATATCAATAAGGAATTCCTTCTTTTCCGGAAGCCCATTCAGACAGAACTCCAAAGTTAAGCATGCTTAGCTTGGAGTAGTTTCAGGACGGTGATCGACCGGGAAGTTGCTCCCGGGTGCGCATCAGTGAGGACAAAGTGTGCAGAAAAGACTAGTATTGATATGTGAGGCCAGTCTAGATCCCGCCAGGAGTAACGAGGGGCGTTACAAGTTCGTATCAGAGCCAACCCTCGCGGTTACACGGATGTTTGCCGACAGGTGCTCGATCATGTTGTTCTTGACGTTTGTGACCCATCGTGGCACACGACATGGCACATGTATCGGACTTGATGCACATACGTTTGTGCCAAGAGGGAACGTTCCTGTAGCCCGACAAGGATGTCAGTTCCTCTGACTGGGGGTGTATGTGATAGCCTGGCTTATTAGGGATGATAGACTACTCATATCAATAAGGAATTCCTTCTTTTTCGGAAGCCCATTCGGACAGAACTCCAAACTTAAGCTTGCTCAGCTTGGAGTAGTTTCCGGATGGGTGACCGACCGGGAAGTTGCTCCCAGGTGCCGATCAGTGAGGACAAAGTTCGCAGAAAAGACTAGTATTGATATGTGAGGGCAGTCTAGATCCCGCCAGGACTAACGACCACCAGCGGGTGTGTCTGGGGCATTACAAGTTCGTATCAGAGCCGACCCTCGCGGTTACACGAATGTTTGCGGACAGGTGCTCGGTCATGTTGTTCTTGACGTTTGTGACCCGTCGTGGCACACGGCATCGCACATGTACCAGACTTGATGCACAGACGTTTGTGCCAAGAGGGAATGTACCTGTGGCCCGACGAGGACGTCGGTTCCTCTGAGTGGGGGTATATGTGATAGCCTGGCTTATTAGGGATGATTGACTACTCATATCAATAAGGAATTCCTTCTTTTTCGGAAGCCCATTCGGACAGAACTCCAAAGTTAAGTGTGCTCAGCTTGGAGTAGTTTCAGGATTGGTGATAGACCGGGAAGTTGCTCCCGGGTTCGCATGAGTGAGGACAATGTGCGCAGAAAAGACTAGTATTGATATGTGAGGCCAGTCTAGATCCTGCCAGGAGTAACGACCACCGGCGGGTGTGACCAGGGCGTTACAGCGGCGTAGCTTCTTCTTCTTCTCCTTGGGGATGACCTCAGGGGGATGGTTGGCGTCCTGCCATCTGGGTTCTCGAGCGCCGCAACTTGGCAGGCGCGCTCAATAGAGCACACCACATCCTTCTCGTCGAAGGAGACCGTGATGATGTCGTTGCTCCCCGACATCTTAAGGACGTTGTAGCCGTGGTGAGTCACCGCCGTGAACTTGGCCAAGGTCGGATACCAAAGGATGTCGTTGTACGGGAGACGAATGTCAGTAACATCGAAGTCGATGAGCACTGTGGTAGTTGTCGCGTTGGCCGGAGGTGACAGGGAGACGGATCTGCCCGATGGGGATTGTGGAGCCACCGGCCACTCCTGAGAAAGGCTTGGTTGGATGGAGTGTGTCAAATGTCTCGACGGAGAGGATGTTGAGCCCTACGCCACCATCGATCAGTGTCTTGGTGCCGACGACGTTGCTGATGGCGGGCGAGCAAAGCATCGGGAGTGCCCTGGCGGTTGCCGCCTTGAGCTGGTGAGCATAGTTGAAGGTGATAGCGTATTCAGACCATTTGAGGGGACGCAACGCCTCGAGCTTGGTGAGAGCCGCATTCATCTCATGAGCGAACTGCTTGAAGACGCGATGAGAGGCAGGGGCCTGGGCACCGCCCAAGATGCAGGCGATGGCATGAGGCTCTTGGAAGCCCCCAGCCCCATCGTCCAGGCGGTGGTCATCATTCCTCCTTGGTGGTAGAGGAGGAAGGTCGGCGTTGCCCTGAGGGCGTTCCTCATGAGGCTGATCCCTCCAGGGGCCGTCCACGAGGCTGATCGCTCCAGTGGTCCTCACGAGGTTAGTCGCGCCAGCCCTGAATGGTGTCGCGGTTGTCCCAGCGTCCTAGGCCACAGCCCCCTCCACGGCCTCCTCCATGGTAGTTGTGCTAGGGGTGATGACGAAGGCACCTATCTCGGATGGCCTTGAGCTCTGGGCAATGATTGGCATTGTGTGTATGGATGTTGTGGAATAAGCAGAACGGGCGGCTACCCTTGGAGGACTCGAGGTGGTCGCAGCCCCGCTTCATCTCCGGCTCGGTCGCGAACACAGTTGGGCCCTTGCACTTCACATCTTTGGCCTTGGCCTTCTTGTCTTCAGGGTCAGCCTCTAGAAGCTCGATGAGTGAGAGGCGACCCTCTTCTGCCCTCACGCACTTGGTTGCCATATTGAACCTCTCCAGAGCTGAGCACATGTCTTCATGGATAGCAAGTTCTTCCTTCATCCTGACGTCCCGAACGCCCTCGATGAACGCCGAGATGATGGCCTCATTTGACACCTTGGGGATCTTAATGCGAATGTTGGTGAAACACTAGATTTATTTGCGCAAGGTCTCCCCTGGCTGCTACTTGATGTGCCGCAGGTCGCCTATCGCAGGGGCTCGGTCGCGAGTACCCTTGAAGTTGGAGATGAAGCGCTTGCGCAGCTCATCCCAGGAGGAGATTGACCCAACGGGGAGGTCCAAGAGCCACGAACACGCGCCGTCCTTGAGGGCCATGGGGAACCAATCCGCCATGACCTTCTCGTCGCCGCTCGCTGCCTCGATGCTCAGCTTGTAGAGTTTAAGGAACTCAGCAGGGTCAGGGGTGCCGTGGTAGCATAGAGGGAGGTCTGGCTTGAACTTGCCAAGCCAGACGATGCGGCGCAGCTCCGGAGTGAACGCTCGCCACCCTATCGTGCTCATGGGAGCCCGCTACACAGGGGTATCCTAGCCCGGGTGCTCGCGTGCTTCTACCTCGGGTCATGCGCAGCCTTGACGGGGCGGCGCTGGGAGTACGCGTGCTTCTCCTTGGGGGCGCTGCACCACTTGGTAGCTTTCTTTGTCGCGCGCGGGCGCCCTGCATGGTGGGTCACGCTGGGGGGCCTCACGCCTTGGCTCAGGGATGACATCTTGCCAGAGAGGAGAAGGAGGCGCGCCATGGGCCACGTTGCCCGCCAAAGGCCGCGGGGGAGGTAGCGAACGAGACGACGCAGGGGCTTCTCCAGCGGCGTGGACGAGCTCGGCGATGCGGTCCAGCTAGTCCTCGTAGAGATCATCGGCCGGGTGGTAGCACAGGAGCTCGTGTGCCATGAGCAACGTGGTCTGTGAGTTCGTCGACCTGCGTCGGGCATGGGAGGATGAAGCAGTGGCTGGGGTTAGCGATGGAGTGGCGGTGCGTCTGTCGCGCTGCATGGAGGGTGGCAGCGATGAGTCCTATTGCTCGTGGGCGGCGTGCCACGATGAGCGGCGGGGGATGCCATCACGTGGGGGGGGCCTGTCTAAGCAACGCGGTCGACGAGGGCTGAACGATGCTCAACACGAACTCGACGAGTGTCCGCCATGGGACTGGCGAATTAGTGGCTACGACCGACGAGGGAAAGAGGCTTCGACACGCCCCTACCTGTCGCGCCAAATGTTGGATTTAGGGCTCCATAGAACCAAGAAGGTTCAAACTCTGGGGCGTGTGCGGAGAACTCAACCTCTCTCCTCTGCTCAGCCATCGATCTCACGGCCTTGCTTGATGAACAAAAAATACAAGGGACGAGGCGGTTTTACCCAGGTTCGGGCCACCTCTCGGTGTAAGATCCGACTCCTGCTTTGTGCTGGATTAGCCTCACAGAGGGTTGAGGATGGACTAGTACAAGGGGAAGAACAACCTTAGGAGTTCTGTTCTTGGGCGAGTGGCTACTTCCTATCTGTCTTTTGTTTGATCCCCTCCTAGGGTAGTGGCTAGGCCGTATATATAGTGGCCTCGGTCCTCTTACCCAAAAATGAAGGCGGGAAGGGATTCCACAATGACCGATTTGAAAGGGTACAAGAAGTACATCTTATCCTGATGAATGGTGGTCTTCTCCTGCAAAGCTTCTGGTCGTGACGCCATGGTGGGCTCGGCAATGACATACGTCCTACTGTCCTGGCGGTATTGGTCTTGTTGCACTGAAATGGTAACCTTTGGCTAATTCCATGGGACTCCACGACTGCGCTTGCCTTCTTAGCACCAAAGTGGAAACCTGCCATCCTGTAGCCACTGGCGTCTGTCTGGGCTACGTCGTCATGGCTTGTGTCACTTGATCCTCGTGAGGTGGGCGCTTGCATAGAAAACTCCGCTCCTCAAGAGGCTGCCTAAGGAGGCCGCTCCCTTCGGAGGTCTCGGCGTCGTCCGCCTCGCGAGGCTTTGCCCCTCGTGAGGGTCTTGCCTTATCGACGCTGAAGATGGGCCGTACAAGGCCGTCAGTGGAGCCACGCCGTGGGCCGCAGGAAGGCAAGTCTAGGTACCTTGGTTCCCAGAACGTCGACAAGGAGCTTTGGGATGGGGTGGCTACAGTGTGGGAGTGAGGGAGTCCTGGATTAAGGGGTCCTCGGGTGGCCGGATTACTCGTTATGGGCCGGACTAGTGGGCCGTGAAGATTATCGCTGAAGACTATCCCCCGTATCCAAATAGGACTCCCATATGTGTAAAATAACAAACTGAGAGTCTGGGTGTAATATTTTCCTTCCTCTGCAAGATGATCATGTACAACCCTAAGTCCCTCCGGTGCATATATATTAGCCGGATGGTTTAGAACGTAGAGACAGAATCACAACATCTTAGGCTAGACTTTTAGGTTCAGCCATTATGATCTCGAGGCAGATCAAATCTTGTAACCCTATATTCATCAAGATCAATCAAGTAAGCAGTAGGTTATTACCTTGATCGAGAGGGCCCGAACCTGGATAAACATCGTGTCCCCAGTCTCCTGTTACCATCGATCCTTAGACATAGAGTTCGGGACCCCCTACCCGCGATCTGCCAGTTTTGACACTGACATTCGTGCTTTCATTGAGAGTTCCATTGTGTCCTCACCAGAAGGATCAGTGGCTCGCTTCGTCATCAACGACGGCGCCACTTGTCGGTGTCAAAATCGGCGCATCTCGGGTAAGGGGCCCCGAACAATGCGCCTGAGGATCGATGGTAACAAGAGGCTGGGGACACCATGTTTACCCAGGTTCAGGCCCTCTCGATCGAGGTAAAACCCTACTTCCTGCTATGTTAATATGGATGAATATGAATACAAGAGTTGATCTACCTCGAGATTGTATTGGCTAAACCCTAAAGTCTAGCCTATGAGGATTTGAGATTCTCCGTAATTAGCCTCTACTGACTAAACCCTCCGGTTTATATACACACCGGGGGGGCTAGGGTTTTTACATACCATCTTGCAGAGGAAGGAAAGACTACACCCGAACCTAAAACCTGCCATTACATGAATACAGGAGTCCTATCCGGATACAAGAGATGATCTTTGACTATGATCTTCATGGCCAACCAGTACGGCCCACCAAGAGTTGTATGGCCTCCCGAGGACCCCTTTATCCTGGATGAAGGAAATATGCCCTAGAGGCAATAATAAAGTTGTTATTTATATTTCCTTATATCATGACAAATGGTTATTATTCATGCTAGAATTGTATTAACCGGAAACTTAGTACATGTGTGAATACATAGAAAAAACAGAGTGTCCCTAGTATGCCTCTACTACACTAGCTCATTGATCAAAGATGGTTATGTTTCCTAAACATAGACATGAGTTGTCATTTGATCAACAGGATCACATCATTAGGAGAATGATGTGATGGACAAGACCCATCCATTAGCTTAGCACTATGATTGATTAGTTTTACTGCTATTGCTTTCTTCATGACTTATACATGTTCCTATGACTATGAGATTATGCAACTCCCGAATACCGTAGGAACACCTTGTGTGCTATCAAACATCACAACGTAACTGGGTGATCATAAAGATGCTCTACAGGTGTCTCCGAAACTGTTCATGGTGTTGGCATAGATCAAGACTAGGATTTGTCACTCCGAGTGTCGGAGAGGTATCTCTGGGCCCTCTCGGTAATGCACATCATAATAAGCCTTGCATGCAAAAGACTAATGAGTTAGTCACGAGATGGTGTATTACGGAACGAGTAAATAGACTTGCCGGTAACGAGATTGAACTAGGTATAGAGATACGGACGATCGAATCTCGGGCAAGTAACATACCCATGACAAAAGGAACAACGTATGTTGTTATGCGGTTTGACCGATAAAGATCTTCGTAGAATATGTAGGAGCCAATATGAGCATCCAGGTTCCGCTATTGGTTATTGACCGGAGATGAGTCTCGGTCATGTCTACATAGTTCTCGAACTCGTAGGGTCCGCACGCTTAACGTTTGATGACGATCGGTATTATGAGTTTATGAGTTTTGATGTACCGAAGGAGTTCGGAGTCCCGTATGAGACCGGGGACATGACGAGGAGTCTAGAAATGGTCGAGACGTAAAGATTGATATATTGGACGACTATATTCGGACATCGGAAAGGTTCTGAGTGATTCGGGTACTTTTCGGAGTATATGGGCCTTATTGGGCCATACGGGAATAGAGGAGAAAGGCCAAAAGGAAGAAGGCGCCCCCCCCCCTCTGGTCCTAATTGGACAAGGGGTGCAGCCCCCTTATACTTCTCCCTCTCCACCTCTTTCCTTCTCTCCTACTCCGGAAAGGAAAGGGGAATCCTACTAGGACTTTGGAGTCCTAGTAGGACTCCCCACACTTGGAGCGCCCCCTCTAGGGCCGGCCTCTCCCTTGCTCCTTTATATACGGGGGCAGGGGGCACCCTAGGACACACAAGTTGAATTGTTTTAGCCGTATGCGGTGCCCCTCTCCACAGAAACACACCTCGGTCATACCGTTGCAGTGCTTAGGCGAAGCCCTGCGCCGGTAGATACATCATATCTGTCACCACGCCGTTGTGTTGGCGAAACTCTCCCGTGAAGCTCAACTGGATCAAGAGCTCATGGGACGTCATCAAGCTGAACGTGTGCTGAACGCGGAGGTGCCGTACGTTCGGTGCTTGATCGGTTGGATCGCGAAGAAGTTCGACTACATCAACCGCGTCACTTGACGCTTCCGTTCCCGGTCTACGAGGGTACGTAGACGGACTCTCCCCCTCGTTGCTATGCATCTAGTAGATAGATCTTGCGTGATCGTAGGAAAATTTTGAAAATACTACGTTTCCCAACAGTGGCATCATGAGCCAGGTCTATGCGTAGATGATATGCACGAGTAGAACACAATGAGTTGTGCGCGATACTGGTCATACTGCTTACCAGCATGTCATACTTTGCTTCGGTGGTATTGTGAGATGAAGCGGCCCGGACCGACATTACGCGTACACTTATGCGAGACTGGTTTCACCGTTATGAGCACTCGTTGCTTAAAGGTGACTGGCGGGTGTCTGTCTCTCTCACTTTAGCTGAATCAAGTGTGGCTACGCCCGGTCCTTGTGAAGGTTAAAACATCACATACTTGACGAAACATTGTTGTTTTTTTGTATGCGTAGGTAAGAACGGTTCTTGCTAAGCCCATAGCAGCCACGTAAAACAAAGTTGAGGACGTCCAACTTGTTTTTGCAGGGCATGTTGTGATGTGATATGGTCAAGAAATGATAAGATATACAGTTTTGTATGAGATGGTCATGTTCTGTAAAGTTATCGGCAACTGGCAGGAGCCATATGGTTGTCGCTTTATTGTATGAAATGCAATCGCCATGTAATTGCTTTACTTTAGCACTAAGCGGTAGCGATAGTCGTAGAAGCAATAGTTGGCGAGACGACAACGATGCTACGATGGAGATCAAGGTGTCGCGCCGGTGACGAAGGTGATCATGACGGTGCTTTGGAGATGGAGATCAAAAGCACAAGATGACGATGGCCATATCATGTCACATATTTTGATTGCATGTGATGTTTATCTTATTATGCTTCTTATTTTGCTTAGTTCGACGGTAGCATTATAAGATGATCCCTTACTAAATTTCAAGGTATAAGTGTTCTCCCTGAGTATGCACCGTTGCGAAAGTTCGTCGTGCCGAGACACCACGTGATGATCGGGTGTGATAAGCTCTACGTTCAAATACAACGGGTGTAAGCTAGTTTTGCACACGCAGAATACTCGGTTTAAACTTGACGAGCCTAGCATATGCAGATATGGCCTCGGAACATTGGAGACCGAAAGGTCGAGCGTGAATCATATAGTAGATATGATCAACATAAGATGTTCACCATTGAAACTACTCCATCTCACGTGATGATCGGACATGGTTTAGTTGATTTGGATCACGTGATCATTTAGATGACTAGAGGGATGTCTATGTAAGTGGGAGTTCTTAAGTAATATGATTAAATTGAACCTTAATTTATCATGAACTCAGTCCTCGTAGTATTAGCATATCTATGTTGTAGATCAATAGCTCACGATGTTGCTCCCCGTTTATTTTTTATATGTTCCTAGAGAAAACTAAGTTGAAAGATGTTACTAGCAATGATGCGGAATTGTTCCGTGATCTGAGGATTATCCTCATTGCTGCACAGAGAATTATGTCCTTGATGCACCGCTAGGTGACAGACCTATTGCAGGAGCAGATGTAGACGTTATGAACGTTTTGACAAAAGCTCGGTATGATGACTACTTGATAGTTTAAGTGCACCATGCTTTACGGCTTAGAACCGGGACTTCAAAAACGTTTTGAATGCCACAGAGCATATAAGATGTTCCAAGAGTTGAAATTAGTATTTCATACTCATGCCCGTGTCGAGAGGTATAAGACCTCTGACAGTACTTTGCCTACAAGATGGAGGAGAATAGCTCAACCAGTGAGCATGTGCTCAGATTGTCTGGTTACTACAATTACTTGAATCAAGTGGGAGTTAATCTTCCAGATAAGATAGTAATTGACAAAGTTCTCTAGTCACTATCACCAAGTTAGTAGAACTTCGTGATGAACTATAATATGCAAGGGATGACGAAAGGAATTCCCGCGCTCTTCGCGATGCTGAAGTCGGCGAAGGTAGAAATCATGAAAAAGCATCAAGTGTTGATGGTTAACAAGACCACTTGTTTCAAGTAAAGGGCAAAGGGATAGAAGGGGAACTTCAAGAAGAATGACAAGCAAGTTGTCACTCCCGTGAAGAAACCCAAAGCTAAAACTCAAGCCTGAAACTAAGTGCTTCTACTGCAAAGGAAATGGTCACTGGAAGTGGAACTGCCCTAGATACTTGGCGGATAAGAAGGATGGCAAAGTGAACAAAGGTATATTTTCATATACAGATTATTGATGTGTACTTTAATAGTGTTCACAGCAACCCCTGGGTATTTGATACCGGTTCAGTTGCTAAAATTAGTAACTCGAAACGAGAATTGCAGAATGAATAGAGACTAGTTAAAGGTGAAGTGACGATGTGTGTTGGAAGTGGTTCCAAGATTGATATGATCATCATCGCACACTCCCTATACTTTCGGGATTAGTGTAAAACCTAAATAAATGTTATTTGGCATTTGCGTTGAGCATGAATATGATTTGATCATATTTGTTGCAATGCGGTTATTCATTTAAAGTCATAGAATAATTGTTATTCTGTTTACATGAATAAAACCTTCGATGGTCATACACCCAATGAAAATAGTTTGTTGGATCTCGATCGTGGTGATACACATATTCATAATATTGAAGCCAAAAGATGCAAGGTTAATAATGATAGTGCAAATTATTTGTGGCACTGCCGTTTAGGTCATAATGGTGTAAAGCGCATGAAGAAACTCCATAGTGATGGACTTTTGGAATCACTTGATTATGAATCACTTGGTGCTTGCGAACCATGCCTCATGGGTAAGATGACTAAAAATCTGTTCTCCGGAACAATGGAGCGAGCAACACATTTGTTGGAGATCATACATACAGATGTATGTGGACCAATGAGTGTTGAAGCTCGTGGCGGGTATCGTTATTTTCTGACCTTCACTGATGATTTGAGCAGATATGGGTATATCTACTTAATGAAGCACAAGTCTGAAACATTTGAAAAGTTCAAAGAATTTCAGAGTGAAGTGGAGAATCATCGTAACAAGAAAATAAGAGTTTCTACGATATGATCGTAGAGGTAAAATATTTGAGTTAGCGAGTTTGGCCTTCAGTAAAAACAATGTGAAATAGTTTCACTACTCATGCCACCTGGAACACCACAATGTAATGGTGTGTCCGAACGTCATAACCGTACTTTATTAGATATGGTGCGATCGATGATGTCTCTTACCGATCTACCACTATCGCTTTTGGGGTATGCATTAGAGACAGCTACATTCACGTTAAATAGGGCACCATCTAAATCCGTGGAGATGACACCGTATGAACTGTGGTGTGACGAGAAACCTAAGCTGTCATTTCTTTAAGTTTGGGACTGCGATGCTTATGTGAAAAAGTTTCAACATGATAAGCTCGAACCCAAATCGGAGAAGTAAATCTTCATAGGATACCCAAAAGAAACTGTTGGGTACACCTTCTATCACAGATCCGAAGGCAAGGTCTTTGTTGCTAAGAGTGGATCCTTTCTAGAGAAGGGGTTTCTCTCGAAAGAAGTGAGTGGGAGGAAAGTAGAACTTGATGAGGTAATTGTACCTTCTCCCGAATTGGAAAGTGGAACATCACATAAACTAGTTCCAGTGATTCCTACACCAATTAGTGAGGAAGCTAATGATGATGATCATGAAACTTCAGATCAAGTTTCTGCTGAACTTCGTAGATCAACCAGAGTTCGTTCCGCATGAGAGTGGTACGGCAACCCGGTTCTGGAAGTCATGTTACTAGACCATGATGAACCTACGAACTATGAGGAAGCGATGATGAGCCCAGATTCTGCAAAATGGCTTGAGGCCATGAAATCTGAGATGGGATCCATGTATGAGAACAAAGTGTGGACTTTGGTTGACTTGCCCGATGATCGGCAAGCCATCGAAAATAAATGGATCTTCAAGAGGAAGACTGACGCTGACGCTAATGTTACTGTTTACAAAGCTCGACTTGTTGCGAAAGTTTTTCAACAAGTTCAAGGAGTTGACTACGATGAGACTTTCTCACCCATAGCGATGCTTAAGTCTGTCCGAATCATGTTAGCAATTGCCGCATTTTATGAAATCTGGCAAATGGATAACAAAACTGCATTCATTAATGGATTTATTAAAGAAGACTTGTATATGATGCAACCAGAAGGTTTTGTCAATCCTAAAGGTGCTAACAAAATGTGCAAGCTCCAGCGATCCATCTATGGACTGGTGCAAGCATCTCGGAGTTGGAATATACACTTTGATAAGTTTATCAAAGCATATAGATTTATACAGACTTGCGGCGAAGCATGTATTTACAAGAAGTGAGTGGGAGCACTACAACCTTTCTGATAAGTATATGTGAATGACATATTGTCGATCGGAAATGATGTAGAATTTTCTGGAAAGCATAAAGGAGTGTTTGAAAGGAGTTTTTCAAAGAAAGACCTTGGTGAAGCTGCTTACATATTGGGCATCAAGATCTATAGAGATTTATCAAGACGCTTGATAAGACTTTCGATGAGTACATACCTTGATAAGATTTTGAAGTAGTTCAAAATGGATCAGTCAAAGAAGGAGTTCTTGCCTGACTTATAAGGTGTGAAGTTGAGTAAGACTCAAAGCCAGACCACGGCAGAAAAATATAGAGAGAATGAAAGTCATTCCCTATGCCTCAGCCATAGGTTCTATAAAGTATGCCATGCTGTGTACCAAACATGTTGTGTACCTTGCCATCAGTTTGTCAAGGGGGTAAAATAGTGATCCAGGAGTAGATCATTGTACAGCGGTCAAAATTATCCTTAGTAACTGGATGACTAAGGAAATGTTTCTCGATTATGGAGGTAATAAAGAGTTCGTTGTAAAGGGTTACGCCGATGCAAGCTTTGACACTAAATCCAGATGACTCTAAGTATCAATCTGGATGCGTATTGAAAGTGGGAGCAATTAGCTAGAGTAGCTCTATGCAGAGCATTGTAGACATAGAAATTTGCGAAATACATACGGATCTGAATGTGACAGACCCGTTGACTAAACTTCTCTCACAAGCAAAACATGATCACACCTTATTACTCTTGGGTATTAATTACATAGCGATGTGAACTAGATTATTGACTCTAGTAAACCCTTTGGGCGTTGGTCACATGGCGATGCGAACTATGGGTGTTATTCACATAACGATGTGAACTATCGATATTAAATCACATGGCGATGTGAGCTAGATTATTGATTCTAGTGCAAGTGGGAGACTGAAGGAAATATGCCCTAGAGGCAATAATAAAGTTGTTATTTATATTTCCTTATATCATGATAAATGTTTATTATTCATGCTAGAATTGTATTAACCGGAAACTTAGTACATGTGTGAATACATAGACAAAACAGAGTGTCCCTAGTATGCCTCTACTAGACTAGCTCATTGATCAAAGATGGTTATGTTTCCTAACCATAGACATGAGTTGTCATTTGATCAACGGGATCACATCATTAGGAGAATGATGTGATGGACAAGACCCATCCGTTAGCTTAGCACTATGATCGTTTAGTTTTACTGCTATTGCTTTCTTCATGACTTATACATGTTCCTATGACTATGAGATTATGCAACTCCCGAATACCGTAGGAACACCTTGTGTGCTATCAAACGTCACAACGTAACTGGGTGATCAGAAAGATGCTCTACAGGTGTCTCCGAAAGTGTTCGTGGTGTTGGCATAGATCAAGACTAGGATTTGTCACTCCGAGTGTCGGAGAGGTATCTCTGGGCCTTCTCGGTAATGCACATCATAATAAGCCTTGCAAGCTAAAGACTAATGAGTTAGTCACGAGATGATGTATTACGGAACGAGTAAAGAGACTTGCCGGTAACGAGATTGAACTAGGTATAGAGATACCGACGATCGAATCTCGGGCAAGTAACATACCAATGACAAAAGGAACAACGTATGTTGTTATGCGGTTTGATCGATAAAGATCTTCGTAGAATATGTAGGAGCCAATATGAGCATCCAGGTTCCGCTATTGGTTATTGACCGGAGATGAGTCTCGGTCATGTATACATAGTTCTCGAACCCGTAGGGTCCGCACGCTTAACGTTTGATGACGATCGGTATTATGAGTTTAGTAGTTTTGATGTAACGAAGGAGTTCGGAGTCCCGGATGAGACCGGGGACATGACGAGGAGTCTCGAAATGGTCGAGATGTAAAGATCGATATATTGGACGACTATATTCGGACATCGAAAAGGTTCCGAGTGATTCAGGTATTTTTCGGAGTATATGGGCCTTATTGGGCCATACGGGAATAGAGGAGAAAGGCCAAAAGGAAGGAGGCGCGCGCCCCCCCCTCTGGTCCTAATTGGACAAGGGGTGCATCCCCCTTTTCCTTCTCCCTCTCCACCTCTTTCCTTCTCTCCTACTCCGGAAAGGAAAGGGGAATCCTACTAGGACTTGGGAGTCCTAGTAGGACTCCCCACACTTGGCGCGCCCCCTCTAGGGCCGGCCTCTCCCTTGCTCCTTTATATATGGGGGCAGGGGGGCACCCTAGAACACACAAGTTGAATTGTTTTAGCTGTGTGCGGTGCCCCTCTCCACAGAAACACACCCCGGTCATACCGTTGCAGTGCTTAGGCGAAGCCCTGCGCCGGTAGATACATCATATCTGTCACCACGCCATCGTGCTGGCGAACATCTCCCGTGAAGCTCAACTAGATCAAGAGCTCGTGGGACGTCATCAAGCTGAACGTGTGCTGAACGCGGAGGTGCCGTACGTTCGGTGCTTGATCGGTTGGATCCCGAAGAAGTTCGACTACATCAACCGCGTCACTTGACGCTTCCGCTCCCGGTCTACGAGGGTACGTAGACAGACTCTCCCCCTCGTTGCTATGCATCTAGTAGATAGATCTTGCGTGATCGTAGGAAAATTTTGAAAATACTACGTTTCCCAACACAGGACTCCCTCAGTATCCCCTGAACCTGACTTCAATGACGATGAGTTCGGCTTCCATATTGTCTTCGTCATTGCAAGGCAGGTTCCTTTTTCCGAATATATCTTCTGCCAAAAGTGTATTGTGTTCGGCTCTGCAAGGTTAGTACAACCCTTAGCCTCGAAGGCAAGGCTCTTAAAATAAAATGAATAGTGTGTTTCTACTGACAACTTTTGGGTGAAGCGTCCCGTCCAACCCACTAACATATCGAACTATTTTATTTGGTCCTGGTTTCGGGTTTCGAGGCATATCCTCATTGGCACGTCCCATCAGAATAGAGATCGTGCCCGCTTATTGTGGGATCCTTATCAATATGACGTGAGCACCCATGCCGCGCATTATGCACGACCGCTTTGGGAACCGGCAAGGTTTCTGGCTAAAGTGGGGGGACGTTCTGTATTCGCAGTGTTATAAAAGGATACCCATCCCTTTCATCAGCCCCACGCCTTCCTCAAGCTCGAGCTCTCCAACCTCCCTAGCCCCAGCATTCTCATCTCTTGCGCCCACCGCTCCTCGTTCCTCAACCACTACTCCCCTTCCCTGCAATGGCTGGATCTGGTGCCAGGGGCAAGTGGGAGGCTTCCACGGTCACTGAAAAGACCGTGGAGGATCTACGGAGCGCGGGCTATCTCGCCACCAACATCGCGCACCGAGTCCCTACCAAGGGTCAGGTGATTCCCGTCCCAGAGGCGGGTGAGAGGGTAGTGTTTACTTCCCATTTTGTTAGGGGGCTAGGGTTTCCGCTCCACCCCTTTGTTCGGGGTCTGCTGTTTTTCTACGGGCTAGATTTCCATGATCTAGCCCCAATGTCAATCCTTCACATCCCCGCTTTCATAGTGGTGTGTGAAGCTTTCCTCCACATCCCTCCACACTTCGGCCTATGGCTCAAAACCTTCAACGTGAAGCCAAAGTTGGTGGATGGGCAGCTCGCGGAGTGCGGGGGCACTATGATTAGCAAGCTCCCGAATGAGACTTGGCCCAAAGGGTCATTTGTAGAGATGAACAAGGTCTGGCAGTAGGAGTGGTTTTAAATCACTGAACCCCGCGGCGCCAAGTGGGCGGCGACACCTGCTTTCAGATCCGGACCCCCAGAGAGGCTGACCTCCTGGACCAAAAAGGGTCTGGACTGGGGGTCTCATACTGAAGTGACGACTCTCGTGAGCCGTGTATCCGGCGTGATTTCCAAGGGGCATCAGCTATCATCCGTGGTCTAGGTAATGATGGCCCGGCTAGTCCTTCCTTGCCAAAGCCAAGACTCCTCCCTATGGGAGTTCGATCCGGCTGGGGATAAGCCTCTAAAGCACCTCTTCGGCTTTACGCCCAAAGAGATTTGGAAGCATCTATTCAAGAGTTAGAAGGAGTGGCCGGAAGAGACCGAGGACGCGGGCTACAGTACGGCGGTCTCCGCCCCAGAGGTAATATATATCTCCTCCCTTATGCAATGATGACAGGAATTGGAGCTTTTGCGTGATATACAGGGCTGGACGAAGAAGGCGACCCGGATCAAGTGTCAGGCGCCTTTGCCTGAAGACCCAGATTTGCTTCGGGTGATGGCAATGCTAGTCCCGGCGCCATACAAGGCACCGGTCAAGAAGCCCAAGAAGAAGGGCAAGGGGGGCGGAGACAACACCCACCCTCCGGACAAGAAGTCCGAGGAGATCAACATCCTCTCCTCTGAAGAGGTGGAGGATGATGAAGAAGAGGAGGAAGAGCCCACTACGCAAGGCAGGGTGAAGAAGAGGGTGGCCCCTGCTGACGCAGGCACGGCCGCACCCCGGAGGAAGATGATCCTCGCGGCTAGTCCGGATTCGTCCGAACACAGCTTCGTGGTGAAGCCCAGGGAGAAACCCCTGCCCGAATCGTAAGTTTGTCCGGATTGACTGCTGCACCTTTGTTTATTCAGTATTTTGATACTTACTTAGTATTTTTCTCTTGCAGACCTACAACCCTCTCGGAGGACACCCCAACGCCTCCTCATCAGAGGGGAACACTCTAGCGCCTGGAGAGACGGAGAGTGACCCGCCAGTCCGGGCTCCATCCCTCGTGATCGGTGGGGACACCGAAGTGTCTTCCCAGCGGGTGTCCTCCGCCCAAGGAGTCAAGGGCGGGGCAGGTGACGGGGCGACCGGGGGTAATACCTTGGCCGCTGCGGACCATGGGGAAGTAAACCCCATGGAGACCCAAGACAGATGGCCCGAACAATCCGGGGCTCTCCCGAACACTGACACGGAGCCTAATGCGGCTCTAGGGTTCGAAGACCAAACCCCCCAAGCGGGGATGGATACGGCGGCGCCCGGAGTCAATCCGGAGGGGCCGGCCTCTATGGAGGGAGCACTGCAAGGTGCCTCCATCGTAGAGTAGCACCGCACCATGATGGGTGCGGTGGCTTTGAGGTAAGCAATGTAATGCTTTTTAAGCACTTTATTTGTTTTAAATACACATATATAGCCTGTAGCCCCTAATGCTTTGTGTGATTCTCAAGAGAATCACATGAAGTATCCATAATATATCATAATTACAGAGCTGAACTATTGTGCAGGCCTCACTAGTTGCAACTGGGCGAGACGCATAGGTTGCATAACTAAATCGGAAGCTCATGCTAGCCAACGCGGACCTCGACCGCGTCAATCAGCGTTTGGATGAAACAGAAGGTATGCGGATTTTAAAATGTCGACAAGACTAATTTAATATTCATTGAGTATGTTTTATAAACTCTGATATTGTATTCTGTATTACACAGTTGGCGCCACTGAGCTCGAGGCCCTCAAGGGCGAGGTTGCCAAGGACAGGAAAGAGGCCGGCCTCTATGCCGTTTTGGACTTCGGCTGCTAAGGCCGCAGTGTCTTCCTTCGTGCGGAGAGATCGCTCCATGTTTCCATTGACTGTGATAATGCCACGTGGTCTAGGCATTTTGAGGTTTAGATAGACATAATGCGGGACTGCATTAAAGCGGGTGAAGGCCGTTCGTCTGAGTCGAGCGTGATAGACACTTCGGAATGGAGCCATGTCGAAGATTAATTCTTCGCTTCAAAAGTTATCAGGAGAGCCCAATACGACCTCCAACGTTAAAGATCCCGTGCAGCGGGCGTCCACGCCCGGTATAACTCCTTTAAAGGTCGTGCTGCTTGGCTTGATTCTTGATGGGTCGATCCCCATCTTGCGGACAGTGTCCTAATATATCAAATTGAGACTGTTGTCGCCGTCCGTAAGGACTCCGGTTAGATGGTATCCATCGATTATTGGGTCGAGCACTATGGCAGCCTAACTCCCATGACGAATACTAGTCGGATGATCCCTGCGATCAAAAGTGATCGGACAGGCCGACCATGGGTTGAATTTGGGGGCGACAGGCTCAACGGCGTAGACATCTCGGAGTGCACGCTTGCGCTCCCTCTTTGGTATATGAGTGGCACATATCATGTTCACTGTTTTGATCTCCGGTGGTAATTTCTTCTGTCCCCCCTGTATTCGGCTGGCGAGGTTCATCCTCGTCTTTGCTCTGAAGTCCTTTCCCCTTGTGTTCGGCATTTAGCTTGCCGGCTTGCTTGAAGACCCAACAATTATAGTTGGTACGGTTTGCAGGTTTATCTGGGTTGCCATCGATTTGGCAGGGCCTATCTAATATCTTGTCCAGGCTAGATGGACCATCTTTATTGCCTTTAAAGGGCTTCTTCCGTTGACCGGGTCTGGAGCCGCTGAATCCGGCATTTACCGATGTATCATCTGGGCTTCCAGGATTATTTCGATGTTTGTTTTTGTTACGTCATGGATTACCATTGTCGTCCCTAGCTTTAGATGTTCTAGGGTCGCTGGTACTGCTACGAGCTAACCATCTATCCTCACCCATGCAAAAGCGGGTCATGAGTGTAGTTAGAGCTGCCATTGTCCTCGGCTTCTACTGTCCAAGGTGTCTGGCTAGCCATTCATCCCGGCCACTGTGCTTGAAAGCCGCTAAGGCTTCGACGTCCGGACAATCGACAATTTGGTTTTTCTTAGTGAGAAACCGATTCCAAAGCTTGCGGGCTGACTCCCCGGGTTGTTGTATAATGTGACTTAAATCATCAGCATCCCGGGGCCAGATGTCAGGACCCCGATCCTAAGTCACATAGGTCTAGCCTGTAACACCTCATATCACTTTGCGGCCTCACGCACGGTATCCCCACGGGTGCCACCTTACCTGGCCCGGGACCATTTGTGCATTTTGGCACACGTATATGATAGTGTCGCTAGCACCCATATGACAGAGAACCCGGGCCGACATGACTAGTTATAAACCAAAAGTGGCGCTAAATTACAGAGACGGGCATACATGACCCAACAACGAACGTGTCGGTCATCAACGTATGAACCCAAGTCGTAGCAAGCTACAAGGACTTAAAGGAACAACGTGTGACATTTCCCCTAAGGGACAGACACAGGAACGAAGAAGGACACATGCCCGCCAGCCTAAGTGTTCCGGAGCAGTAGCAAGCTACCAAGGCTCAGTGGAAGCACTAGGAGGCATTTCCCTGTAAGATAGGCTACCAAGGGTAAACAACTAGGTGTCGGATCCCACACATAGCAATACACATTACACGTACGCATAACATGCAAGTATGTGCTGTACAACATGGCATCACAACATAACTCAACAACTCATATAGATAAAGGCCCAGAAGAGCCATCATAGCATTTAGTACAAACAGGGGTCACATGACCCAACACACAGAGTATACAGGCAACGGAAGCATAACATGTCTGAGTACAGACAACTACAAATGAAAAAGGCTGAGAAGCCTGACTATCTACAAGACCCTCCCAAGGGTACAAGACCGTAGCTGAGGTAACAAGCTAAACGTCGAAGTCCACGCAGAACCACTAGCGAGACTGAAGTATCTCTACAAAAACATAAATTAAGCAAATGTGAGTACAAAGGTACTTAGCAAGACTTACATCAGAACTAACTACATATGCATCAGTATCAACAAAGGGGTGGTCGAGTTTGACTGCGGCAAGCCAGCTTTGACTCGGTGGCTATCCTGAACTACGACTGCAAGTAACTCTTTTGAGGTGGCGCACACGAGTCCACATATTCACCAAACAATACACCACTATGGATCCATTCCCGTCTACCTACGAGAAGGCCATCCATAGCACTCACACTTGTCTTGAGCATTTTAGAGTATCCACTTTCACTTGTCTATGTACCACGTAAGCATCCAAGAAGTCCATAACCACGGACCCGGCTATTCGAATAGATCATGCTAACCCCGCAGGGGTGTACTTCTTCACACACGCTCTCGCCACTTACCGCCATGTACACATCGTATATCTCGGCAACCTTCAAGCGGAAGCCTGGCGAGGGTGTCGGCCACGACCAGACTAACCACAGAAGACTCTAGTCCAGGTTTATCGCCTATTCGGGTTCCATCCGTGGGGAGATCCGGCCGGGGTGTCGCTCACGGCCCCAAACGGTGTGTACAGGGTTCCGAAGCCCACCAACCGGGTGCCACTTGGTACACCGGGCCACTGCACCTAGTCTGTCCCAAGCCCACCTGTACCGGGTGCCACTTGGTAGACTACTAGCACTACCTACAAACACCAGAAACTAGTTGCAACTCCTGGACAAAGATCTAGTTGGTTAATAAGTCGAGAGGGGTCGAGTTACCAGAACCTAATGTGTGGTAGTAACTAGTCATTGGACAACTTACACAGAACTCAGTTCTTAAAGGACGGCTCTAGTGAGACAACCCACCATGTACTCCTACATGGCCTCTCACCACTACTGTGGGGACCCCGACTCATAAGTCGTGATCACCGAATGCACGTGTACAGTGATCCCAGAGATCAATGCTCACTGAACACACAGAAGCTGAATAACAAGAGTCTTACATCCTTACATACCGTTTTACACAAATAGGACCATAATGGTCAAGTCTTGAGTATATCATCGCAGCGGAAATCTTCAAAGACAACTGGGACCCATGGCATCTGCCTTAACCCTACATGCATTCTGACTGGGAAGCGTCCTAGCTCGCATGCTCGTCACCAAGAAATCTTCATCATAACCTGTACTCTCCTGCCTGGCCAATAAAATAACCAGTGGCAAGCCAATGAGTACATTGAATGTACTCGCAAGCAACCCAAGTGTGATAACAGAATAATTATGCAAGGCCCTACTGCTAGGTTGGCAGTTTTGCGGAAAGCTAGTTTTTCATATGCAAGTATGATCAACATATAACAAGGATATGCATGTGTCTGTAACAAGTATCAGGAGGTCACAGACATCATTTTCAAGGAAGAGTTGTAATCAACTCATGCACAAGCTCATTGTGACTTCCTCACAATCACATCAACAATATCACTGAACCATGTTGACTTCATCAATATCTCTGAACCATGTTGTTTCCTCACACACACACCAGGTTTCGCAAACATTGGACGTAGCCCAAGAGCGGTTACCCAACTGTACATGACCGTGGACACGGCTATTCGAATAGTTTTACACTCTGCAGAGGTTGCACACTTTACCCACTAGATCCGGGGAACTTCCGTGTCATCCACGACCCGCGGTACCTCAAGTACCCGGGGTAAGCACCCGATCACTATCTTTCCCTAGACGACACTAACATAGAGTCCACTCGATTGGTAGCAGCCCCGTGCCAAACATCTCACATCTCAAGGTTTGTGGAGACTCGCTCCGAATTAATCACATATCACAAGCACGGGGTACCAACGGTGTGTCCGGTGCCCTGTGAAAACAGTCATGGCCGCCTATCCAAGCACGACCCCGTCCCGAGAGTGACCTCATGTCACCCCCGTCACTAGTAATGCGGGCACCATGCTAGTATCGACCTAGGTAATCAATAATGCCCTTTCCCATATAAGGGTAGAGTGGTTGCGCATGTAAGGTTGGAATAACGGTCGCAACTTAAACCAATCCGTTTTTCAAAACAACACACACACTTGCCTCGGTACACCACTTCGTCATCAAGTGGTTACCCATCTCACCATCTCCCTCGGGCATAAATGGCACCCGACGGGGTTTTCGAAAAGTCTTTTGAAAGTATCCTGCCTCCGTCACCATGCATATAACCGTCCCATTTGCGTAGCCACTATTAAAGCAACCTAACTACTCCCACCCACATAACCCTCATAGAAAGGTAGGGTCATGTTTGATGCAAGTTTCAACAGTAAAGTAACAGGGGTAGTAACCAAAGTGGTTTCCACCTCAACATGATTCCGATGCATTGAATATAAAGGTGCTATGAGACATGCATAAAAAGGTTTCTTGAACATGGTCAAAGGGCTGCTTGCCTTATACTTTAGAGTCTTCAAATCTTCTGGTCCATCTCCGAATACTCCGCTTATTACGTCAACTAACGATGGAAACAATCATAATAAGCAACACAATCAAAGCAATAATAAAAGTGCTCTAAAAATAGGAGTTGGACTTTTCTAGGATACCTCTGGTCATATTTAGAAATGACCAAGGTGGTTTCATAGGTATTGGATCAATGGGTAGTTTGGAACATTTCAATATGATGGAACCAATAGGGTTTATGGAGTTGGAAGAAGTATACAGAAATGATTCCTTGAATGATGAGCAAAGGTACCCATCATCAAGTCATGATTTTAGAAGCATTTAGGAGTTGGTTTTACTGGATTTGGAATTCAAATGAATTCCCTAGGATTTTCCAAAGCTGATAAATATAAAGAAATGGCTCAATATTTGGTGGGGTACAGAAGCTATTATTAAAAATGTTCCAAAACTAAGTTTGGACATGACAAGCATCTAGGAACTTGAATCACTGCATTTGGATCAAAAATGAGCTCTCTGTGATTTTCTAAAGTTAATCACAGAAAGTGGAAAATGGGTATTTGATAAATATTTGTATAGGAAAAGTTTTTGGAATAATGTGCATGTGGCACCATGTGATAGGGCATGATTTTAGGAGCTACCAGAAATTTGAATCATGCAATTTGGAGTTCATATGAATTTTCTAGGTATTTTGAAGTTGGCAGAATAAAGGAAAAGGAAAAGAATAGGGTTATACCCTTATACAGCGCTCTGGGCGAGGAGTAGCCGCACAGCAACTGGGCCGGCCCATCAGCTCGGCCGCCTGTGTGCAGAGGGGCCACGTCGAAGACGCCTGCTGCGAAGGGCGCCACCGCGCGGGGGAGGCGGGCTGGCCGAAGCCGTTTCCACTTAAACGGTTGGGCCCGGCTGGCCGGGTCGCTGCCTGGTGGGCCCCCCTCCGCAGGGTCATCCCCTTCCTCCCGCGCCCGCGCCGGAGGGCTGGACGCTGCTGCTGCTCGCCGGCCGGCGCTCGTTCCCGGCGGTAGAGACCACCTCTGGCCAGGCCGAGGCCACCGGAGAGCTCCTCGGGGAGCGACGCGTCGGGGAAGCCCCTTGGGGCGGCAGGGGAGAAGCCGGAGCACCACCTTCACCTGACTACGGCGGCGGCCTCGTCGGTTGATGGTGGAGCGGGCACCACAGGGCACGGGAAGGATCGGCGAGGGGTCGGGGAGCTCCGCCGGGCTGCTGCGGTTCTCTTGGTGGCCAAGGAAGAGGAGGAGAGGCCCTGGTTCACCGGGGCCGGGCGGAGTCCGACGGCGACCGCGGCGGCCATGGCGAGGGAAGGAGGCCACGGGAGGAGGAGTGAGGCGGTCCAAGAGGTTCAGGAGAGGGAGTGGAGTCCATTGGAGCCGCGAGGGGGCTCGGGGGCGGCCTATAAATAGGGGAGCGCCGGTCCACCGAACGCGCGTGCGCCGGCGAGGTCGTCGCCGTCCCTGTAGGCCACGGGGGTAGGTTCCGGGGTGTCTGTTGTGTGCGTGGGCGTGGTCCAGGTCAAGAGGAAGGAAGAGGAGGGGCAGGGAGGCGTCAGAGGGCCGCGCGTGTGAGCTCGCTCACTGGAGCGCCCGGGCGGCCACGGTGCGCGTGCGAGCAGGAGCGAGGGAGGAGGAGAGAGGAGGGGGCCGACCGCCTGGCGTGTTGCGGACGTCGAGGCCTCCTCGGGGGACACGAGGGGGAGACCCAATGCTGTCGGAAGCAGCTGATTGGGGGCGGCTACAGTGCAGGAGCGCACTGTAGCGCGCTCCAGAGCATGCGTTTGGCTGGCATGGCCACGTCCCCATTGCTCTCGTCGTGTCCAACAAGGCAAAGGTTGTCTAGAAGGTCAGAAGTGGAGTAAAGAAAGGCTCTGTGGTCTTGGATACCCTGGGGAACCACAGGGATGAGGAGGGAGGTGAAGGAGGAGAAGAAGGTGGCTGTCCACAAGGGTAAAAATGGGGTTTTTAGCCTCCAATAATTGAGTTGAGGCCATGGGAAGGTTAATGGGGGTAGATGATGATCAGAATAGGTTGTGGTAAGAATTTGGGGCAAAGGAGAAAAGTAAAAGAGGTTCAACCACTAGTTTTGGTAATTGGACAGAAGGTGTTTGATCAGGGTTTGGTCAAGCAAATGACATCCACTTGACATGGGACTTAACAGGATCAAATGTCACATATAATTAGGCCCCTACACCAAATTTGAGCTCATTTGGGCAAAGTGGCCAATGTAACTTTGGTGAACCCTAGAAATGAACAGAAATGGTTTCACCATGTTGGAGTTAAGCAAAGCATCTCCCCTTGATGCACCACTTGGTGTAGCATCATCATTTGGGGATATGAACATGCCCACAAAGTTTGAGGCTCCAGATAAAAAGTTGACAATGTAAAGTTGTTCAAATTTGAGTTTGAACAGAAGTGGTTTTGGGGTGATCTGATCAAGTTGCCCTTTTCCAAATCTTGTGCCATTTGGTCTAGATGCCTTATTAGGCCATTCTAGCATGTGCACCAAATTTGAGAGCATTTGGACAAGTTTGGCAATGTAGAGTTGCTCAAACTTTAAATATGGACAGAATGGTTTTGAAGGGGTTTGAGGATGTTTCCTTGATCTCCAATGCATGAGGCTTTGCAAGATCATCAAATATGTCATATGTGACATGATAGAATTTCCCTGGAATTTTTGGAGAATATTTCCTTTGTAAATATTTCAAAAGCTTGAAATATCCAGAAAGGGTTTTGGAAGGATTTGTCCAATATTTTGAACATGACCATGTGTTGAAACTCTTATATATGGACAATATATGTCCTATGAGTCTCCCTGAATTTTGGCAAATATTTTTGAAATGTTTAAATAATTTTTCCCTATTAAAGACCATTTCTGGCCTTAAGAAAAAGCTTTTAAATAAAATATAAAAATAACTTTTAAAATTATACTTTTGTGGTTTCTGAGAGTCCTATATCTAATAGGATTCAAATAAACTTTTTCAAAGATTTTTCACATCCTAAATAAGGTACTTGCAGTGCAACCCTCAATTCAGGGGTTTTTGGAAAACTAATTTTAGAAAATACCATTTGGCCAAAATATTTTTATAAGAAAATTCTATACTGGTCTATACACATGGCATGATCATTGGGAAAAGGTTTTGGGTCAAGGAGATGAAGTATAAGAGTTGGAGGATTTATTTGATTTTTAGAGCACTAGCAAACAGCAGACAAAAGTCAAATCAAGCAAAGTCAACAGCACTCAAAAGTTTTTGCAAATCCACATTTTTAACATGAAAATAAGCTTAAGCAATGTGACATGAAAATCAGGGTGTGACAACTACCTTTACCAAAACGTGTTCACACACTTAGCTCTCAACTGTAGGACATGTTCATAACTTTCCAATTCATCCCCGATGAATCAGACCTGACACAACTCTAAGGAATAGCAGGCATAACCGGAAAGCATGAATGAGTAGGTACAACATGGCTCAAACAACTCCTACTCATGCTAGTGGGTTTCAACTATTTACTGTGGAAATGACAGGTCATGCAGAGGAAAGGGTTCAGCTACCGCAGCAAAAAGCAGTTCAAACATTGTTGTCCTAATGCAGTAAAAGAGAGCAGGAGCGAGAGAGTGGGATTGTTTCGGAATGCTCAATGGGGGGTTTGCTTGCCTGGCACTTCTGAAGATAATAATAGTTCTTCATCGGTGTCATCGAACTCATCGTCGGAACGTCGTCTACTGAGAGGGGACAAAACCGACAAACAGAGAAAGAACACAATCAATGCAATGCAACAATATGATGCATGAACATGACATGGCAATATGATGTGATTTGGCCTTATGCAACTAGCAACACAGTTAAGTGTAGTTGGTTTGAACCCAAGGTTCAAATTCAAACTCCACATATGGTTATTTAAATGCCATTCATTTGATTTGTCCAAAACAGTAGCTATAAGTTTTTCTAACATGCATGAAAATGCAATAAACAGATTCCTTGAATTTTTCTGATCATTTTTCATATATAAATTGTTTTCATCTGAGCTACGGTTGATTTTATATGAATTTTAGAAGTTTAAAGCATTTTCTGGAATTTCTAAACCTTTTCTGATTTATTTTAATTCCAGAAAGGCTTTATTGCGTCAGCACTGCGTCATCATGACGTCAGCAGGTCAACGGGCTGGTCCAGGTCAAAACTGACCAGTTGGGTCCACTGGTTAGTGACTGGGGCTGGTTAGTGTCGATGACATGTGGGCCCAGTCAACAGCCATGTCAGCTTGGTCAACTGTGACACGTGGGGCCCGTTGGGTTAGTTTAAACTAAACAAAAAATAAAACTAACCTAAACAGGTACAGGGGCCCACATGGCAGTAGCTCTAGGGGGTTAATTAGGGCGTCATTAGTGGCTAATGACTTGCCAAGTCAGCGTCACCAGAGTTACGCCGGCGGCGACCATAAACGCGGCGGAGGCACGCTGGAGCGGCTCGGGTTTCGCCTACAGGCCACGGTTTGAGCCACAGTTGGTCTCTACACGTAGCGGGCGCTCTTCCGCATCCAATGGGACCGGAGTTAGCGGCTGGGGTGGCCGGAAGCAAGCGCGGCGTCGGGGTTTGGCGGCGCCGGAGTTCGGGAGCAGATGGTTTCGGGGTTGCGGTGCGCTAGGGGAGGTGCTGATGGGCTAGGTCGCACCTGCGGGTCACCAGAAGCATGCTGATGCCACGGGTTCGAGCGGAGGGGCTCGAGAGCACGGGGCTCGCTGGCCATGGCGGACGACGGCGTCGAGTGCTTGCGGGGCGGCGGCTACGGCACAAAAAAGAAGCGTGGAAGAGGGGGTTTCAGCGCAGGATCTCACAGGAAGGCGGACGGGATGCTCGGGGGGGGGGGGC
>LR738710.1:372862467-372872560 GCA_902687465.1 Secale cereale
GCTCGGGGACGCGTCGGAGCGGCGCACGGTCGCCGGCGATCTCCGCGGCCATAGGAGGAAGAAGAGGTCGAAGACGCCGCTCCAGGGGCTCCCGGCGTCGGGCGGATCGGCAAGGAGCTTCAACGTGAGGAGAGGGAGCTCTTGGACATGGTCACAGAACGAGGGGTGATCGGTGGTCATGCGAGCAGTGGACGGCGGCGACAAGCTCGTTCGGCCGAGCTCGAGAGCGAGCGGGGAGAAAGGGGAGGGTGACCAGAGGAGGAGGGGATCGCTGCGGAGCTTCGTCCACGTCTCTTGGCGCCTGGATTGGGTCGAAGGGGAGCGCGACACGGCGAAGCAGGAGGTGGCGCGGTCGGGTGCATGCGCTGGCTGCCAGTGGGCACAAGGTTGAAGACAACCTTGCCCCTGGTGGGCTGGGCCTAAACAGGAGCTGGGCCGCCTCATGGGCCAGCCAGGTAAGAAGGCCCATGTACTTCTCTCTCTCACTGCTTTCTATTTTAATTAATGTTTTCTATTTCTTTTGTATGTTTTTGATTTAGTTCAAAGACCAAACCATTTTGATAAATCATGAAATAAATCGTGGGCACCTATTGAATTATTTCTAACAGCCCTCAACTAGTTTCACAATTATTAGAGCATTTAAACTATTTAAAGAATTTAAAATGCCCCAATTCAAATACAATATGGATTAATTCAAAAATCCAAAAATGTCCTAGAAATATATTCATCATTTTTGGCAGGGGTTTCTACCTTAACCAAAAATCATGAACTTTTCTTGAGGCACTTTGGGTGCAATGAAAATATTTTTAGGTTGAACCTAGTTGAGTTCATTTGGTGCTAGGGTTTGATCAATCCCCAATTCAAGTTTAGCAAAATTTAAACATGATGACAAGATGATCAGGCAAAGACCACAGGGGTTGATCTAGGGATGTGACAACTCACCCCCACTAAAACAAGAATCTCGTCCCGAGATTCAAGCATAGGGTAAGAAATCAGAGGGGACACTATCTAACACAATCTTCATGATCCAAGTGCCCTTCACATAAATGTTGATTGCTTGCATCATGTTGATCTTGACATCCTTGCTTTCGAGGTCTTTGTCCAACACGGTGACGACGAAAGAAACTCTGCAAAATTGATCTCCAGAAAGATCGAGCAACTCAAGATCAACTCATGGAGTGAGACGTCGAAACATCTCTCGAGCTGAGACACAGAACACACATCCAGAGGGATGGAGTGAAACAAACGATGAAGGTTCACTTGATAGGTATTAATTCCACACTTAAAGAAGATAGTGATTGATGTCACCAGATGGGTCACCTTAGCGAAGGTGACTCGTAGAGTTATTCCCTTAAGTGGCAACAAGAATTACTTTTGATATAGATATCACTGAAATTCCCTATACCAGCCTAAGGTAAATCACAATCGATCATTTGGAGGAGTTCGGTAGAATGACATACTCGGACTAGAAAGAATGATGTGGACTACCTTGTTGAAGGAAACGCAAAGGTTGATTTTTCTTATCACCGGAAATGAATGGGACCCATGGTAAGTCCACTTTTGAAGATGATCCTGAACAACAATTGCTGAAAAGGGCAGCCCATGGTAAATGGCACAATGGTGGTGCAAGCTGGGAACAAAATGCAAATGCTGGGAATGATTCTGGTAACTAGTAAGAACCCAACAGTAGAGAGTGAATCTACTCTTTGAGAGGTTATAGCATAACCAAGAACACTGGGAGCAATCCCGGTTAGTGCCGGTGATAACACCTAGTGCTTGTGCGTGCTCTCAAGAACTTGAGCATTCCCATAATCATCATGGTTTTACCAATATCCGTGTCAAGGATCCTGGCAACACCACATACTACCATGATGAATAATGATGGACGATGCAGGTGCAAAGGAGGATAATACTTTCACAGATTTATCCTTAGCGGAGTCCAAGGGGATGAAATCTGGATGATCGACCGAGAGACATTTAGCACTCCGCTCCTAATGTTCTCCTTGATGTGCTAGCGCAACCCATTTATTAAAATGGTGTGGTACCTAGAACGTCAAGTAAAGGTCGGACTTCAGGAACACAAAAATCCATAAGGAACAACTAGGGAGTAAGTCCTACGAAGTCCTTATGGGGAGGTGGCCAACTTCTTCAATCAAGATACTACAACAATAGGTCTTCCGGCTGGGTGTGTTGGCCACGACATCCACTTTACCGGTTATCGAGAGACCAATATTATAGTTCTTGGAAAATTCTCCAACCATCATATCTGCCTGAGATTCAGATCTGGTTGGTGTCAGGATATTCCAGACTCATCAAATCTAGGAAGAAAAATGAAAGTTTGCAACACAAATGGACGAGATGATGTTGCGAGATTCTCGGGAAATGGACTGCGATAGCAAGCTCCAAAACATGAGCTGGTTCTGCTACACACATGTGAACACGATGTCGCAGACAAGCATGACCACATAGTAGTCTTATAATAAAACACTATCGAGTTCGGGTTGGGGAACCATCATCGAGGATATCGAAGTCCTTGCATAAGTCCGGATCTTAAGAAGGAACTTCTTCTCCTAGGACAAGCAATCAGTGGCTTGGTGTGCTAGGAAACACATATAGAATGGAGGCGGCCAACCTATCAAACCATAGAGTACTTCGCACATATGCGTGACTAACTTGGGATGATTCCAGAGGAAGCAGAAATAAGCCTTCTCGAATTCACGGCGGCAACTTCCATCGGATGCACGTGAATTAGAGGAAGTCACTTCTTTCATCCAACATATGCTTCATGAACGGGACATGAAGATAATGCTTATAAAAGTTTCCAACACTAGTTGGATGTTCAACATGAATCATGGAGAAGGTAGCAGTGTTGCTGATAGGCTCAACAACAATTCATCCAGGTTTCCACGAAGGTGGAATTCCATAATTATGTGAACAAGTGATAGCATTGGTCAGACCCAAAAGATATAATGGTGTTTGCTCGAGGGATCAACCACGAGTAAGACAACATTATGAACATCATTAGTTCTGATTTGATTTGATAATAGCCCATAATCAATCAAAGTTTTGATACGGCAATAGGTCCAACAACTTATCACAGGGACCAATTGATGAAGATATCATCTATCTTCAACACACGCAAATATACCCCTTGAAATGAACTAAGCTGGCAAGCTTTATCTTCCAACTCTCCAAGTTGTTGTTTAGCTTAACCAAGTAGTTCAGGGTATCCAACACAGATTCTTGGGGAATGGCTGGTTTACAGAGAAACCAGCTTGATCACGGGCTCAACATAATGGTCAGGGAGCAACCTGGTAATACTTCCGAGAAGATATTCGGAAAATCACGGACCACCGATATGTGGCTAAGCCCGAGATCAGTCTTGCTTTTCAGGGCAAGACGATATGATCAAAAGAGCGAGAGATTGACACAATCCTAACTCATTGATCAGAAAGTGCACCAGAAATAAGGACTAGGTAGCACGATCATTCTTAGAATGATGATTCAGTAACCAGCACGCTAAGAATGAGATTATCGTCCATTAACCACCAAGCAACAGGGTTGCTAGGAGTATTGATTTCACATATCACGGTTCACTTGTCGGTATTCCGGTTACAATAACACGGAGACCGAGGAATGAACGACGATGGCGAGAAGTATCACTGCATCAAGAGTTCATAGAAGGTTGTGCAATTTCCATGGAATTCTTGACATAAAGATGGCAATACTCCAAGGTAGAACAGAACAAAAGCTGAATTGGCATTTTGCCCCGCGAAACACAACTACTCTGACCCAATCCTGGATATGGAAGAGGCACTGGAGTTTGTTTCTCCTAGTCATTCCAGAATAGAATGGCTTGACGGACCACAAGAGTAAAAGGCATCGATGAACACGAATGCACAACTACTTCTGACTATCAATTGATAGGCGAAGGTCAGAATACAACTAAAAGGGGACAACTCAAAGGAACATATAACTTTCCGAGTTGTGGATGCATAGACTAGTATGTCGAACTTTCAACATATTTCTTCCGGATAATCCATGCAAAAAGGAAGGACTGACAGAGTCACAATATAGCATCAAGAACTCCTTAAGAGTACTCTTATTGTGATATTTTAGTTCGGGAGAACTTCTGCCAAGGATGGTTCATGGTATTTGGAAGAATGATATACCACGGAGCTCGAGGACTATCACAAAGTTACTAATACCATACAGGAACGAGCAAATACTATCAACATGAAGTAAGTAGGGTGAAGCTCGGGTTCAAGAACCTAGAAATGGAATACCTACTAACTAAATAGCATCACGGGATGCTTTCGAGAATGATGGCCAGAATCATCACACTGGGAATATAAACACAGCTAGATTACTGGGTGATCTTCTAAGATACCTAGGGTCATAATAATAACTCCAACATATGTGTCGAGGTAATAGAGTACCTCAACACACTGGTTAGTGTGGTTAATCTGGCCCAAAGGAGCATCGAGAACAGGAAGAAGGGATTTGCAAATGCATCAGACCATTTAGGAACCTGGGATGACTCGGACAACATAACGGCTGTAAATGCTCGAAATACTGTTGAGACTCATGCACAAAGATAGCATAACCACTTAGCATAATAATGTCAAGGTTCTAAGACCAACAGTTTAACAAACAGAAGTAGTAGTAACATAACTGAGGGTTGAATCCACAATTAACGTGATCCTGACAAACAGAAGAGAAAGCCTAGTTCTTAATCCCCGTAGAAAAAAGAAGGTGACTCAGATCAGAAGGTCATAGGGTGAAGGAGTAAAAAGAGCCTTACGTTCCCTTCCACAATCAATTCCCTTATATAACTAAAGAATTTCTAGACACGACTTCGACCAGTTTGGCTTACTAATCCTACAGGCAGTCAGGCTCTGATACCAAAGCTGTCGGGACCCCGATCCTGAGTCACACAGGTCTAGCCTGTAACACCTCATATCACTTTGCGGCCTCACGCACGGTATCCCCACGGGTGCCACCTTACCTGGCCCGGGACCGTTTGCGCATTTTGGCACACGTATATGATAGTGTCGCTAGCACCCATATGACATAGAACCCGGGCCGACATGACTAGTTATAAACCAAAAGTGGCGCTAAATTACAGAGACAGGCATACATGACCCAGCAACGAACGTGTCGGTCATCAACGTATGAACCCAAGTTGTAGAAAGCTACACGGACTTAAAGGAACAACGCGTGACATTTCCCCTAAGGGACAGACACAAGAACGAAGAAGGACACACGCCGGCCAGCCTAAGTGTTCCGGAGCAGTAGCAAGCTACCAAGGCTCAGTGGAAGCACTAGGAGACATTTCCCTGTAAGATAGGCTACCAAGGGTAAACAACTAGGTGTCGGATCCCACACATAGCAATACACATTACACGTACGCATAACATGCAAGTATGTGTTGTACAACATGGCATCACAACATAACTCAACAACTCATATAGATAAAGGCCCAAAAGAGCCATCATAGCATTTATTACAAACAGGGGTCACATGACCCAACACACAGAGCATACAGGCAACGGAAGCAAAACATGTCTGAGTACAGACAACTACAAATGAAAAAGGCTGAGAAGCCTGACTATCTACAAGACCCTCCCAAGGGTACAAGACCGTAGCTGAGGTAACAAGCTAAACGTCGAAGTCCACGCGGAACCACTAGCGAGACTGAAGTCTCTCTGCAAAAACAAAAATTAAGAAAACATGAGTACAAAGGTACTCAGCAAGACTTACATCAGAACTAACTACATATGCATCAGTATCAACAAAGGGGTGGTCGAGTTTGACTGCGGCGAGCCAGCTTTGACTCGGTGGCTATCCTGAACTACGACTGCAAGTAACTCTTTTGAGGTGGCGCACACGAGTCCACATATTCACCAAACAATACACCACTATGGATCCATTCCCGTCTACCTATGAGAAGGCCATCCGTAGCACTCACACTTGTCTTGAGCATTTTAGAGTATCCACTTTCACTTGTCAATGTACCACGTAAGCATCCAAGAAGTCCATAACCACGGACCCGGCTATTCGAATAGATCATGTTAACCCTGCAGGGGTGTACTTCTTCACACACGCTCTCGCCACTTACCGCCATGTACACATCGTGTATCTCGGCAACCTTCAAGTGGAAGCCTGGCGAGGGTGTCGGCCACGACCTGACTAACCACACAAGACTCTAGTCCAGGTTTATCGCCTATTCGGGTTCATCCGTGGGGAGATCCGGCCAGGGTGTCGCTCACGGCCCCAAACGATGTGTATAGGGTTCCCAAGCCCACCAACCGGGTGCCACTTGGTACACCGGGCCACTGCACCTAGTCTGTCCCAAGCCCACCTGTACCGGGTGCCACTTGGTAGACTACTAGCACTACCTACAAACACCAGAAACTAGTTGCAACTCCAGGACAGAGATTTAGTTGATTAATAAGTCGAGAGGGGTCGAGTTACCGGAACCCAATGTGTGGTAGTAACTAGTCATTGGACAACTTACACAGAACTCAGTTCTTAGGGACGGCTCCAGTGAGACAACCCACCATGTACTCCTACATGGCCTCTCACCGCTACCTTTACCAAAACGTGTTCACACACTTAGCTCTCAACAGTAGGACATGTTCATAACTTTCCAATTCATCCCCGATGAATCAGACCTGACACAACTCTAAGCAATAGCAGGCATAACCAGAAAGCATGAATGAGTAGGCACAACATGGCTCAAATAACTCCTACTCATGCTAGTGGGTTTCAACTATTTACTGTGGAAATGACAGGTCATGCAGAGGAAAGGGTTCTGCTACCGCAGCAAAAAGTAGTTCAAACGTTGTTGTCCTAATGCAGTAAAAGAGAGCGGGAGCGAGAGAGTGGGATTGTTTCAGAATGCTCAATGGGGGTTTGCTTGCCTGGCACTTCTGAAGATAATAATAGTTCTTCATCGGTGTCATCGAACTCATCGTCGGAACTTCGTCTACTGAGAGGGGACAAAACCGACAAACAAAGAAAGAACACAATCAATGCAATGCAACAATATGATGCATGAACATGACATGGCAATATGATGTGATTTGGCCTAATGCAACTAGCAACACAGTTAAGTGTAGTTGGTTTGAACCCAAGGTTCAAATTCAAACTGCACATATGGTTATTTAAATGCCATTCTTTTGATTTGTCCAAAACAGTAGCTATAAGTTGTTCTAACATGCATGAAAACGCAATAAACAGATTCCTTGAATTTTTCTGATCATTTTTCATATATAAATTGTTTTCATCTGGGCTACGGTTGATTTTATATGAATTTTAGAAGTTTAAAGCATTTTCTGGAATTTCTAAACCTTTTCTGATTTATTTTAATTCCAGAAAGGCTTTATTGCGTCACCACTGCGTCATCATGACGTCAGCAGGTCAACGGGGTGGTCCAGGTCAAAACTGACCAGTGGGGTCCACTGGTTAGTGACTGGGGCTGGTTAGTGTCGATGACATGTGGGCCCAGTCAACAGCCACGTCAGCTTGGTCAACTCTGACACGTGGGGCCCGTTGGGTTAGTTTAAACTAAACAGAAAATCAAACTAACCTAAACAGGTACAGGGGCCCACATGGCAGTGGCTCTAGGGGGGTTAATTAGGGCGTCATTAGTGGCTAATGACTTGCCAAGTCAGCGTCACCAGAGTTACGCCGGCGGCGACCATAAACGCGGCGGAGGCACGCTGGAGCGGCTCGGGTTTCGCCAACAGGCCATGGTTTGAGCCATGGTTGGTCTCTACGCGTAGCTGGCGCTCTTCTGCATCCAACGGGACCGGAGTCAGTGGCTGGGGTGGCCGGAAGCAAGCGCGGCGTCGGGGTTTGGCGGCGCCGGAGTTCGGGAGCAGTTGGCTTCTGGGTTGCGGTGCGCTAGGGGAGGAGCTGATGGGCTAGGTCGCACCTGCGGGTCACCAGAAGCATGCTGATGCCACGGGTTCGAGCAGAGGGGCTCGAGAGCACAGGGCTCGCCGACCATGGCGGACGACGGCGTCGGGTGCTCGCGGGGCGGCGGCTACGGCACGAAAAAGAAGCGAGGAAGAGGGCGTTTCGGCGCAGGATCTCACAGGAAGGCGGGCGGGATGCTCGGGGGGGCTCGGGGACGCGTCGGAGCGGCGCACGGTCGCCGGCGATCTCCGTGGCCGTAGGAGGAAGAAGAGGTCGTAGACGCCGCTCCAGGGTCTCCCGGCGTCGGGCGGATCGGCGAGGAGCTTCAACGTGAGGAGAGGTAGCTCTTGGACATGGTCACAGAACGAGGGGTGGCGGGTGGTCATGCGAGCAGTGGACGGCGGCGACAAGCTCGTTCGGCCGAGCTCGAGAGCGAGCGGGGAGAAAGGGGAGGGTGACCAGAGGAGGAGGGGATCGCTGCGGAGCTTCGTCCACGTCTCTTGGCGCCTGGATTGGGTCGAAGGGGAGCGCGACACGGCGAAGCAGGAGGTGGCGCGATCGGGTGCGTGCGCTGGCTGCCAGTGGGCACAAGGTTGAAGACAACCTTGCCCCTGGTGGGCTGGGCCTAAACAGGAGCTGGGCCACCTCATGGGCCAGCCAGGTAAGAAGGCCCATGTACTTCTCTCTCTCACTGCTTTCTATTTTAATTACTGTTTTCTATTGCTTTTGTATGTTTTTGATTTAGTTCAAAGACCTAACCATTTTGATAAATCATGAAATAAATTGTGGGCACCTACTGAAGTATTTCTAACAGCCCTCAACTAGTTTCACAATTATTAGAGCATTTAAACTATTTAAAGAATTTAAAATGCCACCATTCAAATACAATATGGATTAATTCAAAAATCCAAAAATGTCCTAGAAATATATTCATCATTTTTGGTAGGGGTTTCTACCTTAACCAAAAATCATGAACTTTTCTTGAGGCACTTTGGGTGCAATGAAAATATTTTTAGGTTGAACCTAGTCCATTTGGTGCTAGGGTTTGATCAATCCCCAATTCAAGTTTAGCAAAATTTAAACATGATGACAAGATGATCAGGCAAAGACCACAGGGGTTGATCTAGGGATGTGACACCAGACATAGGTCCCTTGAAAATTGGCCCGAAAAGCATCCTCAAGTTCTTCCCAACTCACTACGGGAATCAGGCATTTTGTCGTCAGGCTCCTACAGATGGCAAAGGCAGGATTACAGACGGCAAAGATTTTGCCATCAGCCCATGGCGGAAAACCTTGTCGGCAAAGACAAAGTCGGCAAAGGGGATTTTGCAGTCAGCATTTTATCGGGCAGACGGCAAAGAATTTGCTGTCAGTCAACCGATTTTGCCGTCATCGGAAATTGCCTGACGGCAAAAAAATAGTGTTGAACAGAACGGCCCGACTGACGGACGGCGTCACTGCCTTTGCCGTCAACCTCAAATATCATAGACGGCAAATAATTCTTTTAATAAAAAAATATATCTAATCTGTCCAAAGGGGAACAAACTGACGAAGAACACCAAAATATCCATACACACTGTTGTTCCAAGAATCAAAGATGAAGGAAATAATTTCACTATATAACTATTCATCGTCACTTGCTAATCCACAAAACTACTTCTTTTAACAAGATGAGCAAATTTCACATGAACGGACTAGACTCGAGAGTACATAGTTTGATCTGGAGTACACCGACGCGCCACCGACGCCTGAGGAGCTCAAGCTGTCCGCCGCCGGGCCGGAGCTCGCTAGCCTCGTCTAGTTGCTGGATCCATAATGGCGGCGCATGAGAGCAACGGAGGCGGAGGCGGGCGCCTGCTGGTGGTCGACGGTGAGCGGCACACGAATCCGGGCGTCGCGCTGCGGATGCCGGCGGCTTCTCAGGCCGACGGAGGATGGGGCGAAGAGGGGGAAGGGGTCGGGGCTAGTGGCGTTTGGAGCAGGGCCGGCCATGTGCGGCAGCTCAGGGCGACGGGGGAGCGCCGGCGGTGCCCTGGCTGCCCGCGTGCGGTTGCTGTGGGCGGTGGGGGAGGGCCCAGGCAACGGCGCCATGGGGGCAGGACGCGGGTGGCGGCCGGTTGGAGGAGCAGCGGTGGGGTCGGAGGCCGGCGGGGATGCCGCGCAGGGG
>LR738710.1:372872710-373011114 GCA_902687465.1 Secale cereale
GAGAGAGAGGGAGCTCGTGCGTGGGATGCGAGAAGAGATAAGATCGGGGTGGGAGATAAGATTGGGGTGGGGTGCGGCAGTTTCGGTCGGGTGGGGGCAGATGGAGTCATGGGGGCGTGTGCTGGTCAATGGTTGGGTGTGGTAGTCTGAGTGGGTGAGATGTGCGCCTAAGATTTTGCCACCTCATTGATCCGAGAGATCGATCCGCGAGGTTTGTTTCTTGTTTTGCCGTCTGCGGTTTTTTTTTACAGACGGCAAAATATATCTTTGCCGTCATCTGGTTGTTTTACAGACAGCAAAATATATCTTTGCCGTCATAATTTTTTTTACAAACGGCAAAAATTATCTTTGCCGTCATCAGATTTTTTACAGACGACAAAATTTGTATTTGCCGTTAGTCATTCTTTGCCGTCAGGTTCATGACGGTGAAATAATCTTTGCCGTCTGCCCCGACGATTAGCTATCGCCAAAGAGGCTTCATGTCGGCAAAATAGCAGATTCCCGTAGTGACTCCCAATGGAGTTCTCTGGGAGGCTGTTTAGCCCATGCCGAGCTGGCCCTTTCAGCTTGAGGGGTAGACATTTAATGGCGTGGAGATCATCTCCTTGAGCCATGTGGATCTGAAGAATGGAGTCTTCTTTCCAGATGGCAGGATCAGTCATTCCATCGTACGCTTCTATGTTCACGGGTTTAAACCCTTCTGGAAAATCATGATCCAGTACCTCATTCGTGAAGCACAGAGGGTGTGTGGCGGCTCTGTATTTTGCTATATCATGGTGTATGTCTGATGGCTATGGTGTTCGGTATTGACCTCGAACTGGTATGTGACCGACACGATTGGCTTGATAGCCGCCGTCCCGAGTGGGAGCCCGATCCCTAGGTCCGTAGGTAGATCTGGTCTTGCTAGCTTTTTTGTTCAGGTCCTCACGCAGGTCGCGTTTTCGGACTTGAGCCGCATCCTCCTTTCCTTTACGGGATGGTGGTGCGGGTTTTCTGTATGCCGTTGCTAGCAACTCTATCCCTTCCGCGAGGTGGTCGGTCCGGCTTATCAGCGGTATAGGCGCATCGGCCTCCTCGTCAAATTCGGGCATCAGTTTACTCTTAGGATAGCCTTTGGTTTGGCCGTTATAGCCAAGTTTTTGCTCAGCATCTAGTACTTCGTTTGATGGATCATTGAGCATCTCTTGTGCGGCTTGAAGCCGTCTCTGCTGCTTTTTCAGGCTCCTTGCGGTGGCAATAAGCCTCCGATGGAAGCGCTTTTGTTCAGACAATTCGTCTGGGATGATGAATTCGTCGTCGCCCAGGCTAATCTCTTCTTCGGAGACAGGTTCGTAGTTACTGTCTGCGGCATCGCTATCAACGGACAGCGGCTTCGGACTCTGTTCGCCGTCCTCTCGCTCTTCCTGCTCCATCGCTGGGTCTGCAGGGTCTCCGGCTTGTTCCGGAGTGACATCGTCGTTAGTGACAATGTTGCTATTTCTTCCTTTACGGGATTTAGTTCGGCGCTTTGGACGCTGACGTTTGGGAGGTTCTTCGACAGGCTTGTCGTCTAAGGGATTGTTTTTGCCGTCGCCCTCCGCCTCCTTAGGTGTATCCACCATGCACACATCGTATGAAGACGTAGCTGTCCACCGCCCGGTTACGGGCCGGTTTTGATATGGATCTCCTTCGGCTTTGAGGTCCATCCCTTCGAAGTCTTCAGAAGCGTAGTCAAGTAGATCGGTTAGATCCTCAACCGTGGCTACCAAGTGGGTGGTGGGTGGGGATCAAAATTCTCTGTCAGCCTCTAGTTTGAACCGGATACAATGTGGCAGCGTGTTCCCATCTAGGGTGAGGGACCTTAATGACTTTAACATGTCGCCAAAGGGTGAGTGCTGAAAGATATCTGCAACACAGAATTCGGCAATAGGTTCCGGATCAAGCTTAAGGGGTGCAGATGCGCATGATTCGAAATCTGAGGCTGGAGTTGAGTCTGGAGTTCCGATGACACGGGCCTCGCTCATAGTTTGGTCCGTGTGCGGCTCCAACGCCATGGAGTCTGCCGCTTCCGTGGCGGGGTTGAGTTTCCCGTCCTCAGGCGACGCAGTCTATTTCAGATCTAGGTCTAGAACTGTTGCAGGTGCTATTTCCTGATCTGATGACAGAGTTAGGTCGTGTTCATCGTGATGGCAGAGAGAGATTGCCGCGGGCTCGAATCCATTGAAGATTAAGTCTCCGCGGATATCAGCAACGTAGTTTAAGCTGCCGAATTTGACCTGACGGCCAGGGGCGTAGCTCTCAATCTGCTCAAGGTGGCCTTCAGTGTTGGAATGGAGCGTGAAGCCGCCGAACACGAAGATATGTATAGGAGGGAAGATTCCCTCAGTGTTGCTGTCGTTGTTGATGACGTGATCCATCAGTCCTTCGGCCGACGACATAGTGGAACTCTCAATGAAAGCGCCAATGTCGGTGTCAAAACCGGTGTTTCTCGGGTAGGGGGTCCCGAACTATGCGCCTGAGGATCAATGGTAACAGGAGGTTGGGGACATAATGTTTACCCAGGTTCAGGCCCTCTCGACCGAGGTAAAACCCTACTTCCTGCTATATTAATGTGGATGAATATGAATACAAGAGTTGATCTACCTCGAGATCGTATTGGCTAAACCCTAAAGTCTAGCCTATGAGGATTTGAGATCCTCCGTTATTAGCCTCTACGGACTAAACCCTCCGGTTTATATACACACCGAGGGGCCTAGGGTTTGTACATGTCATCTTGCAGAGGAAGGAAATATTACACCCGAACCTAAAACCTGCCATTACACGAATACAAAAGTCCTATCCGGATATGGGAGATGATCTTCGACTATGATCTTCACGGCCCACTAGTCCGGCCCACCAAGAGTTGTATGGCCTCCCGAGGACCCCTCTATCCAGGACTCCCTCACCACCCTCGGGGGAATTTTTCTCCCTGGCCAGCTTTTTGTGTTCGGTTGCTCTGTGATTCGTGCCAACACGGATGGCCACCTCGAGCAGGTCGACAGCTATACCCCCGGTCATCAGATTAGGTTTGGAAGTTTGAACATTGTTGCTGACGTCCGTCGACACTTGATCTTCGATGGATTCACACCCATGGTTGCTGCCCCCTGCCTACATGATGAAGACACCTTAGATCTGTCGTCGGATCCCATCCAGGGGTCAGCACCTGCGACGGCTCTGGCCCTAGATCCGGAGCACATTGCTTTGTCGGAAGACGGGAAGATCAACCCCGCCATAGAAACTGCAGACTTAGCGGCAATTGAGCCGCTCGAAGATCCAGAATTGAGCGGGATCCTCCACGCCGCTGGAACATCGGACTTGTCTCAAATCCCAAGCTCAGAACTCATGGGATCCGCACTCTCTGGCTCAATGGAGCGGTTTTCACTGAGCCTGGCCCCGCAGACTCCCAAACGCCTATCCAGCTCTCGCTCTTAAACGAGGCATTGGACTTGCTACAATCTCTCACCTTAACAGAGGATTCCCAACCGAACTATAGCCGGTTTGAACTTGGGGCTGACGACAGGGAATTTTTCTTCCCACCCACCACCCACTTGGTAGCCATGGTTGAAGATTTAACCAACCTACTAGACTATGCTTCCGGAGACGTCGATGGGATGGACCACGATGTCAAAGCCGATCTAGGTACAAACCCACCCGTAACCGAGCGATGGACAGCCACTTCTACCTACGATGTGTACCTGGTGGATACACCCAACAAGAAGGAAGACAATGGCGATAAAGATCCAGAGCAGGATAAGCCCGTTGATGAACCTCCTAAATGCCGGCGATAGAAACGCCACTCACGATCACGTCAAGGAAAGGAAAGTAACACCGGCACTGGAGAGAATGAAGATCCGGAAGAAGCCGATGACCCCGTAGAGCCAGCGATGGAGCAGGACGAACGGGAAGATGGCGAACACAGCCCGGAACAACTCGTCGATCACGACTATTCTGAAGACAGCAACTATCTACCAATCTCCGAAGAGGACGTCAGCCTGGGAGACAAAGCATTCATAGTACCAGAGGAACCCTTCAAACAAAAACGCTTTCAACAATGTCTTATTGCGACAACAAGGAGTCTGAAAAAGCAGTAGCCGCGGCCTAACACCGAATAGGATACGCTCAACGATAGATGGAAATTGGGTGTTAGACGCCGAGAAGAGATACGACCGTGAACATCAAACAAAGATCTATCCCAAGCGCAAACTGCTGCCCCAATTCGACGACGAGGCCCTTGCGCCAATGTCACAACCCTACTCAGTGCTTGCATTAGGACTAGCCAGAGTGTTGCATCATGTTTAAACTTTTTCTGAAACCTGAAATGGGAATGACCTAAACCCCCAGCACCAGTTAAACCAACTAGGATTTACTAAAATACTTTTCAATGTACCCAAAATGCCCTTCTAAAATGTTCATCATCTTTGCCTTGGTCCTAAACCTCTGACAAAAATGGTGCACAATTTTCTAGGACATCCTAAGGTCACTGGATTAAATCATATGGTATTTGCATTTGGACATTTAAATGCTATAAAATATTTTAAATGCCCAAATAATCATACACATAAATGTTCCCTGTTGGATCTATTCTATACAGTGGGCATGAGTAGTTTGATGATTTTTGAAAGTGCCTAGGCATTTTTAGAAAAGCCACAAAACAAATACAGAAAATAGAAAACAGAAAACAAAATATAAAAAGGAGAGAGAGAGAGAGAGAGAGAGAGAGAGAGAAAGGCCAGAGGCTACTTACCTGGCGGCCCACCTGGCCGGCCCAGCACTATGCTGGCCCATGCAAGTCACCTGCTAGCTCCAGGCAGGCAGGGAGCTGCGCGCCCGCGCGCGAGCTTGCCACGGCGGCAGCTGCTTGCCGCCCGTCTGGACGCCGCTTCGCCGCCTCGACGCTTGGACGTACTCATGTCATCGCCCCGACAGCCACGACACCGTGCTTCCCCCCAGCTCTCTTCCTCGCTCTCCTCCGCCATCGCCGACGCTGCCGCGCCCACACCGCCGTGAAACTCGCAGCCACCGCCGCCCTGCCGTCGCCCCGCCGTGTCTAGGAGCTCCGCCAGTGTCTAGGAGCTCCGCCATCGTCCACTCCTTTGGGTAGACCGAGCCCCGAGCGCTCGTTTGCCCCGGAGCCACCGCAACTACCTCGCCTTCGCCGCTCGCCGCCGGAGATCCCCTTCGCCGTCTCGCTCAGCTCCAACCTCCTCTGAGCTCGCCAAGACCATCGATGACTCTGCTGTGAGCTGCTGACCCTCTCCATCCTCTCCGTTCTCGCTGCCGCCCTCTGCAGCGACCTCTTCAAGCTCTCCCATATGCGCCGCCGTAGGTGCTCGCCGCCGACGTGGCTCCGGCCACGCAACGGCCTCACCGCCGTGCCCAACACACTCACCGCGCCGCGTAGATGCTGTATGTGCCCTGCGCGCGCCTCCACGAGCACCGTAGCAATGAGTTCGGCCTCGCCCGAACTCCGGCAGCCGCAAGGCTCGTCGCCGGCGTCGTTTCCGGCGACCCCGACCTCTAACACCACCACCACTCGACGCGGCTCGCCTCCAGCTATGCGTATGTTCCCTCCGCCGTCCTTTTGGTCACCGGACGGGGAATCCCGACGCCTCCGCCACGTCTGGTCGTCGCCGGAGGCTAAACAGTAGCGATTTGACCCAGTTTGACGAGGGATTTGACCCCCCTGGGTCACTGACACGTGGGACCCGCCCGGTGGTCAAACCTAGATTAGGACTAAACTAACCCAAATTAGCTAGTTAACTAACTGTATCACTGACCAGTGGGTCCCACTGGTCAGGTTTGACCTGGACCGCCCCAGTTGACCTGCTGACGTCACTCAGACATCATGCTAATGCAGTAAGCTATTTTCCGGAATTTTAAATAAATCGGAAATTATTTATTTATTTCAAAAAATGGTTTAAGCTTCTAAAAATCATAATAAATCAACCGTAGCTTAGATGGGAATGGTTTATATATGAAAAATGATCAGAAAAATCCAATCTACCAATTGGTACTAGTTTCGTTCATGCAAAGCAACTTAACCTTGCTGTTTACATCAAAACATGATAATGCACTTTGGAAATTAATAACTTGGGCTTGAATTTGAACCTCTGGTTCAAATAGGCTCAAACCCTTCTGTTTGTAGTTGCGTTAGCTCAAACACATCCATCTTGCCATGTCATAAGCATGCATCATATTGCGACATATTTTCATGTATTGATTGTGTTAGCGGTGTGATCTCCGTGGTAGGTTCTGCTCCTGAGGATATTCATGAGTATCCAGTTGAAGGGCAGTACCACTTGACCAATTTGCGAGGCAAGCAACCCCATTCAACATTCCGATACAAACCCATCTTCTTGCTTCTACTCTCTTTTACTGCATTAAGACAACAATGTTTCAACTGCTGTTTGCTGCGGTAGCTGAACCCCATTCCTTTGCATGACCTGTCATTGCCACAGTAAATAGTTGAAACCCACTAGCATGTGTAGCAATTGATTGAGCCATGTTGATGTGTTCCTACCATGCTATGCTTGCTAAGCTTAGAGTTGTGTCAGGTCTGGTTCATCTGGGTGATGGATCGGAGTGAAATGATTGTGTCTGGTAATGAGAGTGAAGTGTGGAATACGTTTTGGTAAAGGTATCGATGGAAGGCCATGTAGGAGTACATGGTGGGTTGTTTCATTGGAACCGTTCCTAAGAACTGAGATCTATATGTGTGATTTAAGATCAGCTACTACCACACATTGGGCTCCGGGCACTCCAAGCTCTCTTGACTTACTGATCACCCTTGTCCTCTGTCCAGGAGTTGCAATTAGTTTTTGGTGTTTGTAGTATACTAGAGGCCGTGCGCAGCGCTGACCCTAGGGGTCGGTTGCGATGCGGCAGGTATGTGGTACGGTGTACCGAGTCAGGCGTTTGGTGTCTCGGGAACCCTGTAGACATCGTTTGGGGACATGAGCGACCCCCCGGCTGGATCTCCTTGCGGACGGAACCCAAATAGGCGATAAACCTGGACTAGGGACTTGTGTGGTTAGTCAGGTCGTGGCCGACACCCTCGCTGGGCTTTAGCTTGATGGTTGCCGAGTACGTGTTGAGTAAACTACAATAAGTGGTGGAAGCGTGTGTGAAGAAATACATCCCTGCAGGGTTATCAATCTATTCGAATAGTCACATCCGCGGTAAAGGGCTACTTGGTTCCCTATACAGTTCATAGACAAGTTAATGGTTACTCATAAAAGACTCAAGACAAGTGTGAGTGCGGTGGATGGCCCTTTCGTAGGATGACGGGAGATGATCCACAGTAGAGTATTGTTCTGGTGAGTAGTGGACTCGTTTACATTGTCTCATCTTTTCAAACTGTTGATAGACGTAGTACAGGATAGCCAAGAGTCAAAGCTGGCTTGTTGCATTAAACTCCACTACCCTTGTTGATAATGTTGCATGTATGATAGGTTCTGATGTAAGACTTGTTGAGTACCTTTGTACTCATGTTTGCTTAGTAATTGTTGCAGAGGAGAACACCGCCCCTTCCGATGGTTTCTACATAGACCTTGATGTCGACGAGTAGCTTGCTACCCAGGTGGTAATTTCAAGCCTGTGAAGGGCCAATGTAGATAGTCAGGCTACACCAAGCCTTCTTTCTTTCCAGTTGTTTGTACTCAGACAAGTTTAGCTTACGCATGTGCTTGTATGTTTGTATGACTTGAGTGTTGGGTCATGTGACCCCTACCTATATGGATATGTTATGTATGGCTCTTCGGAGCCTCTTAAATAAAGTACTTTGAGTCATAGAGTTTTATTGTGATGCCATGTTGTATTTGCACATATCGAGCATATTGTGTGTATGTTATTGAAATGCTTGGTATGTGTGGGATCCGACACCTAGTTGTTTACCTTTGGTAGACTATCTTATGGGGAAATGCCCCCTAGTGCTTCCACAGAGCCTTGGTAGCTTGCTACTGCTTCGGAACACTTAGGCTGGCCAGCATGTGTCCTTCTTCGTTCCTGTGTCTGTCCCTTAGGGGAAATGTCACGCGTTGTTCCCTTAAGTCCTTGTAGCTTGCTACGACTTAGGTTCATGTGTTGATGACCGACACGTTCGTTGCTGCGTCATGTATGCCTGTCTTTGTAATTTAGCGACACTTTTGGATTATAACTAGTCATGTCAGCCCCGGTTCTCTGTCATATGGATGCTAGCGACACTATCATATACGTGAGCCAAAATGCGCAAACGGCCCCGGGCCAGGTAAGGTGGCACCCGTGGGGATATCGTGCATGAGGCCGCAAAGTGAAATGATGTGTTACATGCTAGATCGGTGTGACTGAGGATTGGGGTCCTAACAGCATTGGCATCAGAGCCGGACAGCCTATAGGTTCATCAAGCGAAACTGGTCGATGTTGAGTCTAGAAATTCTTTAGTTATATGTAGGGGAATTGATTGTGGAATGGAACATAAGGCTCTTTTTACTTCTTTACCTTATGCCCTTCTGATCTGGGTCAGCCTCTTCTTTCCACGGGGGTTAAGAACTAGGATTATCATCCTTTTATTAGGTTCACGTGTTACTAATCCGTAGACTCTTAGGATTGTTGGTTTCAAACCTCAGTTCAGTTTCTACTATCCCAGTATGTTGTTAGTTGGACCCGGAACCTTGATATGATGTTGTTGAGTGGCTATGCTATCATTTGTAAGATGTCTCAAAATCATTTTGAGCATTTACAGTTGTTATGCTGCTCGATTTCTCCTAGAAATTCTAATGCCCTTGCATTATTTCGTGTTTCAGATATCTGACCGCACCCCTCATCAGGTGGCCCGTCTGACCAGGTGCATCGCTGTGCCAGGTCACATGGCCATGTGGGTCCGCGTGATGACCAAGACTGCCTATCGTTGGTATCCCGAGTATACTATGGAGGAGCAGTATCGTGATTTCAACCAGAGCCAGTACCTTTGCATAGTCCAGATATATCCTTCATATCCCGGAGCTACCGATCCCATCCACTCGACATATGGACTTGGGGTTACCATCGAGATGTCCGTGCAGGATGCAGCTTACTCGATGATGACTATTATTCGGGCTAGGCATGCATTGCTAATGAACACTGAATTCTGCTACATGCCAGCCTCACTTCCTGGAGAGGAGGGTTACTACACCGGTCTTTACACTGACGCCGCTCATGAGGAGCCGCTACTTCGGACTACCACTGAGATGCTGGAGGATAGGGGCCATGAGGTCCGTGCCCTCTGGATGGAGCTCTATAACACTCGAGCTGACCATTGGGCCACTCTGACACGGCTTGCACCCGCGTGCAGGCTGGGTATCTTGATATGCGGGATTTGTACCCCGTGCGGTCTCGTCTGCCAGACCGTATGGACTGGCGCGATGTTAGAGGCATTACACCTCCACGTGGGCGTTGTTTGCCACCAGCCGTGGGACCAAGGCCACATCCATGTCCTTATGGTCAACAGGCCCCAAGTGACCGGGAGTTTCCAGATCCTCATGTTCCACTTCCAGGTTACAGGGGTAATCTTTACGAATATTACTACGTAGACGTCTGAGCTAGATCGTGGCAGTAGTAGTATTGTAGTAGTTGTATCTCCACAGTCCTGCGTGTCTTGTGGAATATTACTTAGGGTGTACCGAGTTCCGGAGGCGTAGATAAATAATGTATAAGAGCTTGGAATTCCTCTGATGAGATGTATCGTCTTTCATCGCAGTTGTACTTTAGCATGGGCTTGTACTAAACTATGTATGGTGTGTATGATGAATGGTGTATATATGGCAGTTTCTATATTACCATGTCGTACAGATGAACATCTCTACATTCCGTGTCATCCATTACATTATGCACTCCTATGCCAGAGTTTTGCCATCCTTGTCTAAACTGTTGTTTTGTTTTCCTAGGATGGTCAACACCCGCAGCACCCCTGCTATCCAGGAGCAGGGTGAAGCCAGTAGGGCTGGGGATGCGAATCTGCCCCATCCACCTTCCTTGGCCGAAATCATGTTGGAGGCAGAAAGGAATAAACGCGAGACCAATCGACTGCTGGAACGTATTGAGCAAAACACTGCACATCACAAAAGGAATGATTTGGTGACTATCAATGACTTTATCAACTTGTACCCCCCAACCTTCCATCATTCCGTGGAGCCCCTCGATGTGGATGATTGGCTTCACAGTATCACCCATAAGCTACATTCTGCCCACGTAGCCGAAGCTGATAAGGTAACCTACGCTGCCTACCATCTTGAGGGCCCTGCTAGCCTATGATGGGAAAACTATGAGGCTATGCGTCCAGCTGGCCAGATTACCACTTGGGCAGACTTCAGTGAGGCTTTTCGTGAGCACCATATTCCGGAAGGTCTTATGGATCGCAAGCAAGAGGAGTTTTGCAACTTCACCCAAGGCAGGCTAAATGTGGATGCCTATAGCCGCGAGTTTGGAAACCTGGCACGCTATGCTCCTAAAGAAGTGTCCACCGACGCCAAGAAGTAGGTAAGGTTCCGCAAGGGACTCAGCCCTGAGCTTCGCCGTGATCTCCATCTACACGAGTGCACCTCCTTCCAAAAGCTAGTGAACAAGGCCATCAGTGCTGAAACAGGCCAGACTGACTATGAAGCTACACGCAAGCATCCCCGCGATTTTTGTTCTTCATCCGGTTCTGGCTCTCAAAAGCGACGGGTGTGGGTTCCAAACACAGCTCTGCCACCTAGGTTCACTCCGAGGCCATCCTATGAGGAGCCCTGTCCAACTCAGCAGTGTACACCGCCCAAGACTTACAGTGGACGAGCTGCCAATGCTGCTCCGCACACCAGCACTGTGACATGCTTCAAGTGCGGAGCATCAGGCCACTATATGCGAGAGTGTCCTCAGAACCAGCCAGGTAAATCTGTTGGCTGTGGTAATCCAGCAGGAAAGGTGCTCTATGCCAAGCTAGACACCACTGCACGTGGCCATGTCAACTATGTCTCTACTGACGAGGCTCATGATGATCCTAAGGTCGTCCTTGGTACGCTCTTTGTTAACTGCCATCCGGCATCTGTTCTTTTCAATACTGGAGCATCTCATTCGTTCATATTTGAGAGCTATGCTCAAATGCACAACACGATTTTTTGTGACATGCCCACTTCCATGGTAATTCAAACCCCTGGTTCTAAGTGGGAAACTTCTAGAGTAAGCCATGGAAATGACATTCTTGTCGATAGACTTGTCTTTCTTGCATCCATGATAGCTCTTAAGTCTTCAGATATAAACATCGTCTTGGGTATGGATTGGATGATAGCTCATTACACTAAGATTGATTGCTACACTAGAACTGTTCAACTTACACACCCATCGGACAAGATAGTCAATGTTTTGACCCGAATGTCTGAGTGTCAGCAATACTCCCTTAATTCCAGCCCTCTTCCAGAACTCAAAGAAATCCTACTAGTCCGTGACTTTCCGAATGTCTTTCCAGAAGAACTGCCAGGTGTTCCACCTGACAGAGATGTAGAGTTCGTGATAGATCTTGTTCCAGGAACTGTTCTGATCTCTAGAAGACCCTATAAGACGGCACCCCTAGAACTAGCTGAGCTTAAGAAACAACTCGATGAGTCCTTGAAAAAGGGTTTCATCCATCCTAGTTCTTCTCCTTGGGCTTGTCCCGTCCTCTTCGTCAAGAAGAAGGATGGAATGGATTGGATGGTTGTAGATTATTGACCCGTCAACCTGGTCACTATAAAGAACAACTATCCGCTCCCCAGGATCAACGACCTGTATGATCAGCTCGCTGGATCCTCAATCTTCTCTAAAATGGATTTGAGGTTAGGCTACCATCAAATCAAAATCAAGAACGGGGACATTCCCAAGACGGCCTCTGTTACTCGTTATGGCCAATACGACTACACCATCATGTCCTTCAGGTTAACCAATGCCCCAACCACTTTCTCTCACCTAATGAATTCTATCTTCATGGAGTACTTGGATAAATTCGTCGTGGTATACCTCGATGATATACTCATTTACTCCAAAAACAAGGAAGATCATGCCGAGCATCTAAGGCTGGTATTGACGAAACTTCGAGAGCACCTCATTTATGCCAAATTCTCCAAGTGTGAATTTTGGTTGCCATAAGAGACCCATCTAGGTCATGTAATCTCTGTTAAGGGTATCGTTGTCAATCCCGAGCAAGTTTAGGCTGGCCTTGATTGGACTCCACCTGAATAGGTCAAGAAAGTTAGGAGTTTCCTTGGCTTAGCGAGCTACTGCCGTCACTTCGTCAAGAATTTCTCCAAGGTTGCTAAACCCCTATCTAAACTCCTCAAGAAAGATAAAAAGTTCGAGTGGACCCCACAGTGCAAGTTCAGCTTTCAGGAACTGAACAGACGCTTGACATATTCTCCCATACTGGTACCCCCAGATTTTTCCAAGGACTTTATTATCTACCGCAACTCCTCGCGACAAGGAGTAGGTTGCATACTCATGCAAGATCATCAAGTGATTGCCTACGCATCTCGACAGTTGCGTCCACATGAGGATAACTATCCCACACATGATCTAGAGCTTGCAGCTGTAGTCCATGCACTCAAAACATGGCGACATTACCTTCTTGGTAATCCCTGTGAGATCTTCACTGACCACCAAAGTCTGAAATACATCTTCACCCAATCGGATTTGAATCTCAGGCAAAGACATTGGGTTGAGTTGCTCACAGATTATGACTTAGGGATAACCTACACCCCGGGAAAGGCCAATGTCATGGCTGATGCACTAAGTCGTAAGTCTTATTTTAACAACCTGATGTTACAACAAGGTCAATCACTTCTCCACGAGGAATTTCGTAAGCTTAACCTTCACATTGTTCCTCGAGGATTCCTATCTACCTTGGTGGCAAAACCTACCCTTACGGATCAAATTATAGATGCCCAGAAGCAAGATACAGGGATTTCCCGAATCAAGAGAAACATTCATAAATGAGTTGTTGGTTGTTTCTCCATTGATCACCGAGGTGTTGTCCTCTTCGAGAACAACCTAGTGGTTCCCAAGAACCGACATCTACATCAGTTGATCCTTAAGGAGGCTCATGAATCTCCTCTCACGATTCATCCCGGTAGTACCAAAATGTATCAGGACCTACGCGAGAGGTTCTGGTGGACTAGGATGAAGAGAGAAATCGCTTAGTACATTGCTAACTGTGACGTTTGCCGTCGAGTTAAAGCAGAGCATCAACGGCCTACTGGCACCCTTCAACCTTTAGCTATTCCTGAATGGAAATGGGATAAAATCGGTATGGACTACATCACCGGATTTCTCAGGACCAGGAAAGGGAATAATGCTATCTTCGTTGTCATGGACCACCTCTCCAATGTAGCCCATTTCCTGCCTGTTCGAGAGAGTATAACCACTAGCCAGCTAGCAGACTTGTATATCTCTCGGATAGTACCTCTTCATGGTGTTCCATTGGAGATTAACTCTGACCGTGGAAGTCTCTTCACCTCTCGATTTTGGGAAAGTTCCAAAATGCTATGGGGACTCGTCTCTCCTTTAGCACCGCCTTTCACCCTCAGTCAAGTGGTCAAGTAGAACAAGTCAATCAAATTCTGGAAGATATGTTCCGAGCCTCTGTTATCTCATTCGGTATGGATTGGGAGAAGTGTCTTCCATTCGTTGAATTCACTTATAACAATAGCTATCAAGCTAGCTTGGGCAAGGCTCCTTTCGAAGTTCTTTATGGATGAAGGTGTCGAATGACTCTTAACTAGTTAGAAACCGGGGAAAGGCAATTCTTTAGTCTGGACATGATCCAGGAAACAGAAGAGCAAGTTCACATCATTCGTGAGAAATTAAAAATAGCCCAATCTCGTTAGAAGAGCCAATATGATTCCCATCATAAGGCTGTGACTTACGAAGTCGGCGATAAGGCTTACCTTCGGGTTACTCCTCTCAAGGGAACCCATCGCTTCAGTATCAAAGGAAAATTGGCTCCTCGCTACATTGGTTCCCTTCGCATTCTTGCCAAACGAGGAGAAGTTGCCCACCAACTCGAACTACCTCCACATATTTCCAGAGTTCATGATGTGTTCCACGTTTCTCAAATCAGGCGTTGCTTCTTGGATCCTATCCGCGGAGGGGACCACGAAACGCTTGATCTCCAAGATAATCTTACCTATCGAGAATACCCCATTCAGGTTCTTGATCAAGCCGAGCGTACCACTCGACGCCACAACATCAAGTTTCTCAAGGTTCAATGGTCACACCATTTCGAGAATGAAGCTACTTGGGAAAGGGAGGATCGTCTTCGACTTGAGTACCCCACCCTCTTTCCGACGGACACTGAATATCGGGACGAGATTCTTTTGAGTGGGGGTGAGTTGTCACAACCCTAGTCAGTTCTTGCATTAGGACTAGCCAGACTGTTGCATCATGTTAAACTTTTTATGAAACCTGAAATGGGGATAGCATAAACGCCCATCACTATTTAAACCAACTAGGATTTATTAAAATACTTTTCAATGTACCCAAAATTCCCTTCTAAAATGTTCATCATCTTTGCCTTGGTCCTAAACCTCTGACAAAAATGGTGCACAATTTTCTAGGACATCCTAATGTCACTGGATTAAATCATATGTTATTTGCATTTGGACATTTAAATGCTATAAAATATTTTGAATGCCCAAACAATCATAAACCAAAATTTTCCCTGTTGGATCTATTCTATACAGTGGGCATGAGTAGTTTGATGATTATAGAAAGTGCTTAGGCATTTTTAGAAAAGCCACAAGACAAATACGGAAAATAGAAAACAGAAAACAAAATAGAAAAAGAAGAGAGAGAGAGAGAGAGAGAGAGAGAGAGAGAGAGAGAGAGAGAGAGAGAGAGAGAGAGAGAGGCGAGAGGCCACTTAACTGGCGGCCCACCTGGCCGGCCCAGCACTGTGCTGGCCCATGCCAGTCACCTGCAAGCTCCAGGCAGGTAGGGAGCTGCGCACCCGCGCGCGAGCTCGCCATGGCGGCAGCTGCTTGCCACCCGTTTGGACGGCGCCTCGACACTTGGATGTCCTCCACGTCGTCTCCCCGACCTCCACGACACCGCACTTCCCCCCAGCTCTCTCCCTACCTCTCCTCCGCCATGGCCAATGCTGCTGCGCCTGCACCGCCGTGAAACTCGCAGCCACCGCCGCTCCACCATCGCCCTGCCGTGTCCACGAGCTCCGCCATCGTCCAGTCCTTCGAGCAGACCGAGCCCCGAGCGCTCGTTCAACCCGGAGCCACCGCAATGACGTCGCCTTTGCCACTCGCCGCCGGAGATCCCCTTCGCCGTCTCGCTCAGCTTCGACCTCCTTCGAGCTCGCCAAGACCACCGTCGACTACGCTATGAGCTGCTGACCCTCTCCATCATCTCTATTCTCGCTGCCGCCCTCCGCAGCGACTGCTTCAAGCTCGCCCGCAAGTGTCGTCGCAGTGCTCGCCGCCAACGTGGATCCGGCCACGCAACGGCCTCACCGTCATGCCCAACACACTCACCGCGCCGCGTAGATGCTGTAGGTACCCAGCACGCGCCTCCACGAGCACCGTAGCAACGAGTTTGGCCTTGCCCGAACTCCGGCAGCCGCAAGGCTCCTTGCCGGCGTCGTTTCTGGTGACCCCGAGCTCTAACAGCACCACCACTCGACGTGGCTCGCCTCGAGCTATGCGTAGGTGCCCTCTATCGTCCTTTTGGTCGCCAGAAGAGGAATCCCGATGCCTCTGCCGCGTCTGGTCGTCGCCGGTGGCTAAACGCCAACGATTTGACCCAGTTTGACCAGGGATTTGACCCACCTGGGTCACTGACATGTGCGGCCCGCCCAGTGGTCAAACCTAGATTAGGACTAAACTAACCCTAATTAGTTAGTTAACTAACTGTGTCACTGACCAGTGGGTCCCACTGGTCAGGTTTGACCTGGACCGCCCCAGTGGACCTGCTGACATCACTAAGACGTCATGCTGACGTAGTAATATGTTTTTCGGAATTTTAAATAAATAAGAAATGATTTATTTATTTCAGAAAATAGTTTAAACTTCTAAAACTCATAATAAATCAACTGTAGCTCAGATGGAAACGATTTATATATGAAAAATGATCAGAAAATCCAATCTACCCATTGGTACTAGTTTCATGCATGAGAAAGCAACTTAACCTTGATGTTTACATAAAAACATGATAATGCACTTTGGAAATTAATAACTTGCTCTTGAATTTGAACCTCTGGTTCAAATAGGCTCAAACCCTTCTGTTTGTAGTTGCGTTAGCTCAAACACATACATCTTGCCATGTCATGATCATGCATCATATTGCGGCATATTGTCATGTATTGGTTATGTTACCGGTGTGATCTCTGTGGTAGGTTCTGCTCCTGAGGATATTCATGAGTATCCAGTTGAAGGGCAGTACCACTCGACCAATCTGCCAGGCAAGCAACCCCATTGAACATTCCGATACAAACCCATCTTCTCGCTTCTGCTCTCTTCTACTGCATTAAGACAACAACGTTTCAACTACTGTTTGCTGCAGTAGCTGAAACCCATTCCTTTGCATGACCTATCATTGCCATAGTAAAGAGTTGAAACCCACTAGCATGTGTAGGAGTTGATTGAGCCATGTTGATGTGTTCCTACCATGCTATGCTTGCTATGCTTAGAGTTGTGTCAGGTCTGGTTCATCCGGGTGATGGATCAGAGTGAAATGATTGTGTCTGGCAATGACAGTGAAGTGTGGAATATGTTTTGGTAAAGGTATCGATGGAAGGCCATGTAGGAGTACATGGTGGGTTGTTTCATTAGAACCGTTCCTAAGAAGTGAGATCTATATGTGTGATTCTAGATCAGCTACTACCACACATTGGGCTCCGGGCGCTCCAAGCTCTCTCGACTTATTGATCACCCTTGTCCTCTATCCAGGAGTTGCAATTAGTTTCTGGTGTTTGTAGTAAACTTGAGGCCGTGCGCAACGCTGACCCTAGGGGTGCGCTGTGATGCGGCAGGTACATGGCACGGTGTACCGAGTCGCCCGTTTGGTGTCTCGGGAACCCTGTACACATCGTTTGGGGCCGTGAGCGACACCCCGGCCGGATCTCCTTGCAAATGGAACACAAATAGGCGATAAACCTCGACTAGGGACCTGTGTGGTTAGTCAGGTCGTGTCTGACACACTCGCTGGGCTTCGGCTTGAAGGTTGCCGAGTACATGTCGAGTAAACGACGATAAGTGGTGGAAGCGTGTGTGAAGAAGTACACCCCTGCAGGGTTATCAGTCTATTCGAGTAGTTGCGTCCGCGGTAAAGGACCACTTGGTTGCCTATACAATTCGTAGACAAGTAAATGGTTACTCATAAAAGACTCAAGACAAGTATGAGTGCCGTGGATGGCCCTTCCGTAGGATGACTGGAGAGGATCCACGGTAGAGTATTGCTGTGGTGACTAGTGGACTCATGTGCGCTGTCTCATCTTTCCAAACTGCTGACAGATGTAGTACATGTTAGCCAAGAGTCAAAGCTGGCTTGCTGCAATAAACTCCACTGCCCTTGTTGATAATGTTGCACGTATGATAGTTTCTGATGTAAGACTTGCTGAGTACCTTTGTACTCATGTTTGCTTAATAACTGTTGCAGATGAGAACACCACCCCTTTCGATGGTTCCTACATAGACCTCGATGTCGACGAGTAGCTTGCTGCCCAGGTGGCAATCTCAAGCCTGTGAAGGGCCACTGTAGATAGTAAGGCTACACCAAACCTTCTTTCTTTCCAGTTGTCTGTACTCAGACAAGTTTAGCTTCCGGATGTGCTTGTATGTTTGTATGACTTGAGTGTTGGGTCATGTGATCCCTACCTGTATGGATATGTTATGTATGGCTCTTTGGAGCCTCTTAAATAAAGTACTTTGAGTCATAGAGTTTTGTTGTGATGCCTTGTTGTATTTGCACATATCGAGCATATTGTGTGTATGTTATTGAAATGCTTGGTTTGTGTGGGATCCGACACCTAGTTGTTTACCTTTGGTAGCCTATCTTATGGGGAAATGCCTCCTAGTGCGTCCACTGAGCCTTGGTAGCTTGCTACTGCTCCGGAACACTTAGGCTGGCCGGCATGTGTCCTTCTTCGTTCCTGTGTTTGTCCCTTAGGGGAAATGTCACGCGTTTTTCCCTTAAGTCCTTATAGCTTGCTACGTCTTGGGTTCATACGTTGATGACCGACATGTTCGCTGCTTTATAACTAGTCATGTCGGCCCAGGTTCTCTGTCATATGGATGCTAGCGACACTATCATAGATGTGAGCCAAAATGCACAAACGGTCCCGGGCCAGGTAAGGTGGCACCCGTGGGGATACCGTGCGTGAGGCCGCAAAGTGATATGATGTGTTACATGCTAGATCGGTGTGACTTAGGATCGGGGTTCTGACAGGCAATTCCGCCGATGTACGTCAGGCCATTGAACCAGACCGACCACCTCGTGGACAAGACAAAGCAGCCAGCAATGCCGCACACCAGCCTACACCTCCCTATCTTAAAGAAAATGATACGGCGGCTCAGGGCCATAAGTACGATTTATGTCACGACGTGAATAGAAAAGTCGGTCAGGCCAGATCAATCTACGGATCAAGAGAACGTGCTCCCATATGACATGGCGGCTATCAAGGCAAACATGCTAGGTACAATCAAGTTCAGAACGAACACCGAACAAAGACACGGTCCGAATTACGCCATGATGTTGCACAATACAGGGGTGCTGCACACACTCCGTTCTTCACTAATGAGGTGATGGTTCATCAATTTCCAAGAGGGGTTAAACCCATAAACATCGAGGCATATGATGGAACGATGGACCCTGCTGTATGGATAGAGGACTTTATTCTTCACATCCACGTGGCTCGTGGTGAAGAACTCCACGCCATCAAATACTTACCTCTCAAGATGAAAGAGCCAGCTCGGCACTGGTTGAACAGCCTCCCAGAGAACTCCATTGGAAGCTGGGAAGATTTAGAGGATGCTTTTCAGGCTAACTTTCTGGGGACTTATGTCCGGCCCCCGGATGCTGATGATCTAAGTCACATAATGCAGCAACCCAGGGAGCCAGCCCGCAAGCTTTGGAATCGGTTCTTAACTAAAAAGAACCAAATTGTCGACTGTCCGGACGCCGAAGCCTTAGCGGCTTTCAAACACAGTGTCTGGGATGAGTGGCTGGAAAGACACATCGGCTAAGAGAAGCTGAGGACAATGGCAGCCCTTACCACACTCATGACCCGCTTTTGCGCAGGCGAAGATAGCTGGCTAGCTCGTAGCAACGATACCACCAGCGACCCCGTCACTTCCGAAGCCAGGAACGGCAATGGCAAGCCATGACACAATAATAAAAAGCATCGAAACAATACCCGAGACACAAATAACACAATAGTAAACACCGGATTCAGTGGCTCCAGGCCTGGTCAATGGAAGAATCCATTCAAAGTCAATAGAGATAGGCCATCTAGCTTGGACAAAATACTAGAAAGGCCTTGCCAGATTGATGGCACCCCTGACAAACCTGCAAACCACACCAACAGAAACTGTTGGGTCTTCAAGCAGGCAGGCAAATTAAATGCCGAACACAAGGGGAAAGGACCTCAAAGCGAGGACGAGGATGAACCTCGCCAGCCGAACACTGCGGGACAGAAGAAATTTCCACCGGAGGTAAAAACCATGAATATGATCTATGCCACCCATATCACCAAGAGGGAGCGCAAGCGCGCACTCAGGGGCGTTTATGCTGTAGAGCCCGTAGCCCCCAAGTTCAACGCATGGTCGGCTTGCCCGATCACCTTTAATTGAAGGGATCACTGTCGGCGTCCTGGGAACCAGGGTACCCAGACTTGCCTGTCTGCGGGCCGCAGCGCGCTCCTGCCATGGCCTGATACGGCCCTGCTGATCGACCAACTTCTCAAGACCCTCGCGAGGGGACTAGACCTCATGAGGAGAACGACGTCAAGACCTCCTCAGGAGCGGCCTCGGTTAGGTCGCTCCGGAGGGGTGGAGAATCCAAGGCCAAGCCTGCCTCGGGAGGAGGCAGTGACGCAAGCAATGACACACTGCGCCAGCGGGTGCCAGCGCCCGCCAGCGACGCAATTGCCGTTTTGGTGCAAAGGAGGCAGCGCAGGCGCATGATCCCGAGGAGCGGGACAAAGGTTTCCCCATTGGTGCAACAAGACCGAAGACCGCAAGGACGACAGGGAGGATGTCACCACCTAGCCCACCACCGCGTCACCGCCTGATCCTTTTGTAGGCGAAGACTGCTTTTGCCAGGGTAGGAACGTCCTTGTGTTCCCGCTCGAAATGGCCATTGTGGGATCCCTTCCCACCTAAACATTTCAGGGGAAGAGGACCCTGGCCGCCTATATAAGTAGCTAGGATCCCCACTACGAGGGGGGAGGAAACAGTTCCATAAACTCCGCCTCCACGCAAAGGAGCAAGATTTCTTGCCTCCTGACCCTCCTGAGCTCAGGAACCACTATACTAGTTCATATTCTAGCCCTCTTGAGGCCAATCCACCAAAGCAGGAAGTAGGGTTTTACTTGTTGCGTGCTTCACTTGTTGTTTGCTTGAATCTCTTCACTGGACGAGGGCGAGACGCTAGGTAGACGTGAGCGGGAGACATCTTTATTCACGCCCCTGTGTTCGAACTTCTTGGGTTTGCGGAGCCCGTAATCCGACATTTGGTGCGCCAGGTAGGGGCCGTGTCAAGATCTCGCCTCTCCGATGACCTCGTCCCGTTCTCGTCGTCGACTTCGCTCTACAGCCATGGTGGACACATGCCGAGCTTGCGCCGCGAACGTCGCTCGGACGGCGCCCGCGGGCAATGGAGCGCCGCCCCGCCCCAACTCGCCAGTCGCCGACGCCGCCACCGACCCGGCCGTCCACGGGTAGCAGGACTCGTCGCTGCCATTGTTCGTGCGGCGCGATGGCCGCACGGTGATGCCTTCACCCTCACAGGCCTCGGCGTCATCCTCGCAGGTCCGCCGCGGGCCAGTCTATCAGCAGCATGCACTGTTGATGGAGTGGGAGCTCTTGCGCTACCGTCCGGCAGATGACCTCTACGACGAGAGGCCCCACCGCCTCACCGAGCTCGTCAATGCTGCTGGGGAAGCACCTGCACCAACGCACTCCTCCCATCCCCTGTCGCCCCTGGCAGGGAACGAAGGCCACGGAGTCCCGGCTCTACCTCCACTCAACGGCGCCGGCCAGGAGGTCCGGCGCGAGACTCCGTGGTGTGAGCCACCCCGCAGAGCCCATGCGCGCGATGAGAAGAGCTGCCAGGTGATTCTGCATCCCCAAGCAGGCGCTCGCGGGTCTCCTGGCCCGCAGCGCCAAGACCGCGCGCCACAGGAGGTGGTGGAGCCAGCGCCCCAAGAACCAGCACCGCAGGCGCAGGGGGCGCCTACAATCATGAGCATAGCTGGATGTCGTGCCTTAGCTCCTGAGCTACGACGCCTCGTCTAGCCCAACAAGTTCAAGTCGGACCAGCCTCCGTGCTACGACGACACCACCGACCCTGCGGAGTTCCTCCAACTCTACAAGCTAAGCATCAAGACGTCCAATGGCACTGAGCAGGTCATGGCGAACTGGTTCCCCATGGCTCTCAAGGATGGCGCACGCTCCTGGCTTCTGAACCTCCCCGTGGGATCCATCTCCTCCTGGGGGAGCTTCATGAGCGTTTCGTCGTCAACTTCCAAGGCACCCGCGGTCGAGCCCCGGACGGATGGGTGGTATACTTCGACGGCGCCTTCTCACGCCTTGGCGCGGGGGCTGGCGCCGTGTTAGTATCTCCCACTCAAGACAAGTTGTAATACGCTGTGCAGCTTTGCTTCCAGCAAGGCGAGAAGGTCTCCAACAACATCGCAAAGTACGAGGGCCTAGTTGCTGGGCTCAAGGCCGCTACTTCACTGGGGGTTAGGCGTCTCACCATCAGAGGTGATTCGCAACTCCTCGTCAACTTCTCCAACATAAGATACAAGCCCAAGGACGAGCACATGGAGGCATATCTGGAGGAGGTACGCAACATGGAGCAATGGTTCCAAAGGCTGGAGATGCAACGCATACCGAGAGGCGCCAACAAGGAAGCGGATGACATGGCCAAATGAGCCTCCTGGTGAGAGCCTCAGAGGCCGGGAGTCTTCGAGGAGCGGCTACTCAAACCATCGGCAGTACCGCCAGCTCATGAGCCGGCATCCCCTCAGCAGGGGCTACCTGTGGTGCCTGCGGATGGCGCCCCGCCCTGCGGACCGGCCTCCGGAGCTCGCCTGCTGCTCACCGCGGAGCCCGAGGAGGGTTGCTGGACCCAAGAGCTCAAGATGTACCTGCAACACGACACCCTGTCGGACAGGGAAGAAGACACAGAGCACGTGGTCCAACAGGCCTCAGCTTACTGCATCCAAGATGGCGAACTCTACAGGAGGCGCCCCAACGACGTCTCACTAAAATGCATCACGAAGAAGCAAGGGCGCGAACTGTTGGCTGACATCCACGATGGAGACTCCGGTCATCACTCGTCGTCCCGCACCCTCGTAGGCAAGGCCTTCCGCAGCGGCTTCTACTGGCCTACAGCGCTCAACGACGCCACGGAGCTTGTGCGGGCTTGCGAGGCGTGCCATTTTCATGCCAAGCAGATCCACCAACCGGCACAGGGCCTCTATACGATCCAGCTCTCGTGGCCCTTCGCGGTCCGGGGATTGGACATCTTGGGCCCATTTCCCCGTGCAGCAGGGGGCTACCGCTTCCTGTACGTCGCCATCGACAAATTGACAAAGTGGGCGAAGGTGGAGCCTGTTCACGCGATCCCAGCCGGGTCGGCTGTCAAGTTCATCTAGGGCCTCTTGAGGCGATTCGGGGTCCCCAGCCGCATCATCACGGGTAATGGTTCGCAGTTCACAAGCAATCTCTTCAGGTCATATTGTGCTAACCTTGGAACACAGATCTGCTACGCCTCGGTGGCTCACCCTAGGAGTAACGGTCAGGCCGAACGCGCCAACGCGGAAGTCTTGCGTGGTCTCAAGACGCGCAGCTTTAAGAAGAAGCTTGAGGCTTGTGTCAGGGGCTGGATCGATGAGCTCCAGTCCGTGCTGTGGTCAATCCGAACCACCGCCACCAAACCTATGGGGAAACTCCTTTCTTTCTCGTCTATGGGGCGGAGGCGGTCCTCCCTCACGAGGTCAAGCATCGCTCCCCATGGGTCTTGGCCTTCAATGAGGAATGCCAGGACGCTGCCTGGCGGATGGACCTCGTTCTCGGCTAGGAGGGCCGCCGCCGAGCTGCCCTTAGGGCGGCGCGATATCAGCAGGCGCTGCGGCGGTACCACTGTTGCGGCGTCCGTGCAAGAACACTTGAAGTTGGTGACTTGGTCCTGAGGCGGATCCTCTCCAGAGAGGGGTTACACAAGCTCTCGCCCATGTGGGAGGGCCCGTTCAGAATCGCCCGTGTCTCTATGCACGGTGCTGTGCGCCTGGAGATGCAGGATGGGATACCTATCCAGAATTCCTGGAACATTGAACACCTCAGGAAGTTCTATCCGTATTCAAGGCTCCGTGCCCGTGAAGGTCTCCGCTCATGACACTCTCACGTAATAATGAGTTGGGGTTGTACACGCCTCGGAGTCTCCTGTGCATTGCCTACGGGCCCTCAGACGGGGCTCCCACCCACGTCCCAGTGGCAGTCCTTAGCTCCACGCTGGGAAGAAGACGTAGTGTAGGGGTTGGACGCGACCTTTTTCCTTTTTGGCTTGGTGTTTGGTTGTCAGCCTTTTCTACTTCCTTGGCTATCAGCCCTTCCTCTACCCCGTGCTATGAAGTTCTCGTGTTTCTCGCGTTTCTTTCATTTGGTTGGATGTCTTGATTGGGATCTTTCTTGCCGATTTTAAGTTCAGTTTGTTAAGAAGGGGCTGCGCCGCTCGCTCTCCTTCGCACGCCTCGCGCGTGGGGGCTGGGGCACGGTCGGTGACCAGCCTTCGTCTGCCACGGCCCCGTGACCTCGCCTGGCCAAGCCTGCTCAGGGCCTGGCGTCGGGCTTCTCAGTCCGCGCAATCTATCCTACCGAGCCAGATCAGGCTTTGGTGCTTTAACCCGCGCTCGGCTCTCTCAGCAGCTCTCTGCGGCTCACCCATGCTCAGGGGTTGCACGAGCTCTCTGGATTCGGCTGTCCTCACGACCTGATGGGGGCTCATGACGCCAAAGAGTCAGGAGCACTTCGCCTCAAGACGTCGCGACGCATAAAGCTAAGTAATCTCACCAAGACCAAAAACATGACAGCAAGTTCTCACTTCATACATATATCACAGTCCATTACACGCCTTCTCGAGGCAACTTAAAATTTTGACACATGAAGGACATGAAGGAAAAAGAAGGAGAAGAAGTAGAGGCTGCTCCCGCTCAGTCTGAGTCTCCCAGTTCCTCCGGCTTCACTGAGCCATAGTGGCGCAGCAACCCCCTCCCCTCGTCGGGCCGAGCTCAATGGCGTGGTGGCTCGTTGTAGCTGCCGCTGCTAGAGGGGCTGCTGCTGCTGCCACAGAGGGGGGACCCGCGGCGCCCTCGAGGACTAAGATCGTCTCCAGAGGAGGAGTTGCTCGTCCGGACGCCGTCCCCGCCGTCCTCTTTGTCATCGGCCTCTGGACAGCACCCAAGGCACCTACTTTCCTCCGAGAAGACCCGAACAAACAGCGTGGAGGCGCCATCGTACCTGAAGTGGAGCGTACACCTCCCCTACAGCCGGTGCACGCGTGCAAACAATTGCCAGCCGCGCTCCAGGAACACGTCGTCCGAGGGAGCCACATCAACGTCCACCCAGGATGCACCACTGCAGCAACCGTCAGTCTGCAGCCAGACACCGCCGGGGCCTCCGGCCGGTAGCACGTTGCCAAACGAGCGGGGAAGCCGGAGCCACGAGCCACCAGGCTTCTCCGCCCACACCACGAACTCCGACAACACGTCGAAGAAGTGGAGCTGCGGGCGCGGAGGACGCGCGACCGCCATGCGCCGCCTCGCGCCTACTCTCCCGCCACGGCCACGACCACGGGAAGACGCACCGCGCCTCTCACCAGTGACCGCGCGAGGACCCGCAAGGCCGCGCTCGCTTCCCCGAGGTCTTTGGCGGCAGCAGGGCTAGATCCTTCGGGGCCTTCCCTTACTCCGCGGCGAACGGCTTCCTCGGCGGCGGCAGCAAGAGAGAGAACGGGGAACGAGCAAGGAGGAAGACGACGCTGACTTGAAGAATGGCTTGGGGGGCTCCTCCCCCTAGTCCCATTTATAGTGCGGAGGAGCCCAACTGCCAGTCACTGGCATCGTAGCCATAACAGCCCCGTCGTCCGCGCCGGGGAGTTGTCAAGTCATAGGATTACCAAGACTGCGTGGGGAGTGGAGTCGCCACGTCCCATCCAACTGTCACGCGCCAGCCTGGCCCGCAGCCTTTTGAAGCCAACTCCGTGCGCGCCTTTGGCCCGGGGACTACTGTCGGCGTCCTAGGAACCAGGGTACCCAGTCTTGCCTGTCTGCGGGCCGCAGCGCGCTCCTGCCACGGCCTGGTACGGCCCAGCTGATCGACCAGCTGCTCAAGACCCTCCCGAGGAGAACGACGTCAAGACCTCCTCAGGAGTGGCCTCGTTTAGGTCGCTCCGAAGGGGCGGAGAATCCAAGGCCAAGCTTGCCTCAGGAGGAGGCAGTGACGCAAGCAATGACACACTGCACCAGCGGGTGCCAACGCCCGCCAGCGCCGCAGTTGTCGTTTCGGTGCAAAGGAGGCAGCGCAAGCGCATGTTCCCAAGGAGCAGGACAAAGGTTTCCCCATTGGTACAACTAGACCGAAGACCGCAAGGACAACAGGGAGGATGTCACCACCGAGCCCACCACCGCATCACCGCCTGGTCCTTTTGAAAGCGAAGACTGCTTTTGTCAGGGTAGGAACGTCCTTGTGTTCTCGCTCGAAAAATGGCCGTTGTGGGATCCCTTCCCGCCTAAACATTTCGGGGGAAGAGTGTAATGCCCAGTATGAGACTATACCTCCCACATGTCGAGGCACGACTTAAACGCATAATCTCATACTAGAATGATCTCAAGTATAGTATCTTTGCACAACTCATGTAAAACAGCGATGAAATTGTAAAAGAGTAGTTGGCTTACACTCGCCACGTCACACAATGCATTACATAAACATTCATCATCCAAATAACATCATAGTCCGACTACGGACGAAGATCCAAATGAAAGATACCATGAATAAAGAAACACAAGGTCCCGATCGCCCCTAGTAGGAACCACTACTTATCGTCGAAAATGTCACATACATACGGCCAAGCTCTTCATCGAACTCCCAGCGAAGTTCTGATCCACCTCCTGCATTGTTCTCGGCGGTACCTGCATCTGGTGTCTATTGAATCTGTGAGCCACAGAGGACTCAGCAATCCCGTTCCTGGGTATCAAAACTAACAGCCTTATTGGTGAGGGAAGGTTTAAAAGTGTTTGCAGCAAACACTAAGCAACTAACTTACGAGTTCAGAGCGAGAAGAGAGTAAGAGCCAACGATCGTCAAAGTGATCACGAAGTGATCCTAACTACTCACGTCAGACATAACCCCACCGTGTTCTTCTTCGCGAAACACCCTTCAAGAAGAGACAATCACGGAACTCACACAGGTAGTGTATTCTTAAGGATAGAGTGTCATGTTTTCTACAACCGGATATTAACAAATTCCCATCTGCCACATAACCGCGGGCACGGCTTTCGAAAGTTCAAAACCCTGCAGGGGTGTCCCAACTTAGCCCATCACAAGCTCACGATCTGCGGAGTCGCAACTCAAAGGTGGGAAGACCCGAGTATTCTCGGAATCCCGTGCTCAAGATATTTTGACAAAGGTAAAACTAATCTAGCAAGACCTCCCGGCGTGCCGACACCCTGATAGTAGCCGCGCGTATCTCGTCTCAGGCCACGACCGGATGGGACAGCCTACAGGAAAATACTAGATACCTCGGGTTTCCCCAAGGCTGCCCTACAGTCTGCCCGTTTGGGACCAACACCATCAGCGCTGGACCCCCTGTTATGTAGAATTAAGAACCCGGGGACATGACCCCCTACGCAATTAATTAATTAAGTTTTTTATTATGAGGCAAATTAAAACCAAAGTTGGCCTTGCTGGAAAAGCTTTAAGCAGTGCGAATTATCGAGGGGGGCCCATAAACCCCAACCATGTTAGGAACGCAAAATCAAGGAACATAACACCGGTTTATCGGTTCCTAAGGTGGCATGAGTGGAACAAAACACCAAGAAAAAGGCCAAGCCTTCCACCCATTGCCAAGTATATAGGTGTGTTAATATGTTTAAGAGATATTGTGATATTCCAACAACAAGTTCCAACATGGAGCAATCTTCATCTTCACCTGCAACTAACAACGCTATAAGAGGGGCTGAGCAAGCGGGTAACATAGCCAAACAACGGTTTGCTGGGAAGGTGTCAAAGGTTAGAGGTTGCATGGCAACAATAGGAGGCTGACAAACAGGAATAGGCATCGAGGCATATCTAAAGTGCAAGACAACAAGCATAGGCAAAGATAGAGGTGATATCGGGGAATGGTCATCTTGCCTGGGATTCCGCAAGGAAGAAGAATGAGTCAATGAAGAAGACAAACGAATCCTCACAACTCCGCAACGAAACCGAAGCTAACGAGAGAAGCATACCGGAAAGAAGCAAACAACATGGTAAACACACATAGCATAACCATGGCATATGATGCACAAACAAGTATGATGCATGTCCGGTTTAAATATGCATGGCATGGCAAAGTGCACAAACAAGTACTACAAGTTAAGTGGAGCTCAATATGCAACGAGTTGCATATTGACGAAACACCACATCCAATTATTTAGTTCATTATCGTTTATTAACAAGACAAGATTGAATGTTTGTTAACATGGCAAGAGGTGAAGCACAAGCAAAACTACACTATCTAGTCATTTTAAATGAGGCCGGAAATAACACAACAAATCCCGGAAACTCCCCATGTTCATATTTTGAATTTGGTACTGTTCTGCCTATTACCACATTTTAATGTTGTTAAATAGAAAAACAAAGTGCATCATGTTATTCTACACATTTTTCCACCCCGAAAACACATAAAGTTTATTAAATTTGGAGCTCCGGTTATTTAGTTATGAATTAATCCATTTTAGCATGGCATTGAAGCAAACTTATGCAAATAACATTTTAAACATTTTTAACAGGGGTGAAAGTGGCAAATTATGAAACTAGATGAAATCCTAAGCATTTTACATATATAATTTTTTTACATAAGATCCGTGGTTAATTACTTATTATATGCATGATGTTTGAGGGCTTTTCTGTAAAACTGCAGTCTCTGGAAAATAAACAAATTCGCAGACGCTGAAAAAACACAGAAGAGGGCCGAAACTGGCTCGCCGGCCCAACAGAGAAAGAAAGAGAAAAAAAGGTGGGGCGCTGGAGGTGGCCTCACCATGGGCCAGGGCCCAATTCGGTGGTGAGATGAGGCCGGCAGGGGGGCGCGCAGTTGGGCTCGCTGGAGCAGCGCACATGGAGGTCGACGGGTTAACGGGCACAGCGAGCGGGGACTTGGCGCTGACTTCGCTTGGGGCGGCTGGGCGCTTGGCTCGCTGCTTCCCGCATCCAAGACGAAGCAAGGGCGCTGGAGATGGGAGTCAGCGGCGCTGCGGGTCTCGGCGGGCGGCGAGGGCCGCGGGGCAGAGGAGGAGGCTGCAGCGGGCGGCGACCGGACCTGAAGTCAAGCCGGCGGATCTCCTGCATGGCGTCCATGGCGTCCCTGAGCCAGAGGTTCAGAGAGAGAGATTAGAACGAAAGAGAGAGAGCTGCGGGAGGAGGGAAAATAAGGAGAGGAACGGCGAGCGGGCGATGGGGTCGACTTGGAGGTCGATGGGGGCTCGGGGTTGAGTTCCCGACTGAGAGCGGCGGTGTACATCCTTGGCGGAGTCTTTGGCTCCTGGACGCCAGAGACGCCAACGACGGGGCCCGACGAGGTCCTGGTGGAGCGGGCGGCGTGGAGGTGGCAGAGGACGAGGCCATGGTGGAAGCAGCTCCAGCACAGCATGCACGCGGGTGCGGATGACCTGGAGTCGGTCAACGCGAGCACCTGGCTCTCCTCGAAGCAGAGGAAGTGGGGCGTGACGACGGACCTCCGGGGAGAAGATGGCGGCGGACGGAGGCAAGATGGTGGGGTCGAGGTGCTCGAGAACGAGGGCGCCATGGAAGGAGCACGAGAGGAGCTCGGGGTAGTAGGCGCGCTGGTTGGCTCGATCGGGTTGAATCGGGAGGATCCCGAGGGGGATTTGGTGGAGTGGCGGCGGAGCGAGGCAAAAGAGGGAGTTTGCCTAGGGTTAGGATAGTTATACAGTGAGTGGGTTAGGTTAGGGCCATCCGGTCCCTCCGATCATAATCGGACGGTCCGAAATAAATAGGTTAGGTGGCCCAAATAAGAAAACGGAGATATTTTAGGGATGTTTGGGGATGATCCGGACACATCGGTAACGAAAACCCGATTCGGGTCCGGGGTAGTTTCGGGCGTGCAGTAGAGGGATAAAAGTGGGTTGTGTAGAGTGATTGGGCTGAGAAGAGAGGGAGAGAGAGGGGGTCCCGGCGAGTGTTTCGGAACACCGAAACGTCCGACATTTTACCGGCTAAAGTGCTGCTATATGTTTAACGGTTTGGCTACCAAACGAATTCCGAATGCGACAAAATTTGACAGGCGGCCTACCTACACTATAATAAGACCGCACGCCAAGTTTCAACTCATTCCGAGAACATTTTCCGACCACTTATAAAATAAATATCCGGAGGGGGGGGGAGGAAGCAGATCCATAAACTCTGCCTCCACGCAAAGGAGCAAGAATTATTGCCTCCCGACCCTCCTTAGCTCAGGAACCACTGTATTATCTTATACTCTAGCCCTCCTGAGGCCAATTCACCAAAGCAGGAAGTATGGTTTTACACCACAAGGTGGCCTGAACCTGGGTAAACTCTTGCGTGCTTCACTTGTTGTTTGCTTGAATCTCTTCACTGGACGAGGGCGAGAAGCTAGGTAGACGTGAGTGGGAGAGATCTTCATTCACGCCCCTGTGTTCGAACTTCTTGGGTTTGTGGAGCCCGTAATCCGACAATCACCCAACCAGTATCCGTCATGGGGCTTTGGCGGCCCTAGTGCTCGATCCTATATTCAATGGATATCATCTTACTCGAGTCCTTATGGATGGCGGCAGCAGTCTAAATCTGATATACCACGACACTATCCGCAAGATGGGGATAGACCCATTGAGGATGAAGCCCAACAACACTACCTTTAAAGGAGTGGTACCAGCCGTAGAGGCTTTCTGCATGGGCTCATTAACACTGGAGGTAGTATTCGGCTCTCGTGATAACTTTCGAATGGAAGAGTTAATCTTCGACATCACACCTTTCCGAAGTGGCTATCATGCACTACTCGGAAGAACGGCCTTCGCCCTCTTTAATGCGGTCCCGCAGTACGCTTACTTGAAGCTCAAGATGCCTTGACCACGAGGCATTATCACGGTCAACGGTAATATGGAGCGCTCCCTCTGTACAGAGGAAGACACTGCGGCCCTGGTAGCCGAGGTCCAAAGCGGCTTAGTCAAGCCGAACTGTTCATCGGTCGTCAAGACCACATGCACTACTAAACATGTCCTTCTAGAACTACAATGCGGCAGCTCAGAAGAACCTAAGCTCGATTAGCAGTTAAGCCCATGTCGACTGCCCCACAAAGTAGTAGCATACGTACCTCGTGTACACAATTACACCCTTAAAATACCTTGGGCGGCGTCAGGGGCACTCTGTATAAAGATAGTCCATAGTTCGGCTTGACCCTATTCGGACTCTAAAATACATTTTATTTTATAGGTAACCCACCTTATCCACGGCTATGCAGGACATTCTTTTACAAAGTTCTCTTTACTTTTTTGCACGCGGCCATCATAACTGCCCTCTTCAAGGACACATTACAGAGGAGAAAATGAGGCAGATGTGCAGAAGGCCCCCCGTCGAAATTTCTTTTTCTTCGTTAGATTCAGGCCCTGTGTAAACCTTTTCTCTCTTTTTTTAGTTTCTTTTCTTCCGTTGGCATGTAAAATGCCCAAAGATGTTAGCGGCATTATCTGTAACCACACGGCTTGCCGTACTAAACGGGATATAAAAGAAGCAGTTTGGTTCCAATTTGTTTGGAGCTCACTTTATTACCACCTATGTTCTCTGCCCACGTCAGATTGCCACATGTGCCTTAATACATGGACTTATTACCAGGGGCTGTATTCGGCCTAGAACACCTCCAAGTCCGAACACATATAGGGAACTATTCGGCATCCCCGATATTGCATTATATGCATCGGCTCCAAATCATGTCTTGGGTCTATAGTTCGGTTGCCCGGCTAAGGTAGTAAAGGGAGAACTACTGCGATTGTACTTCTGGCTCATCCGGTCCAGTTCCTCAGTAGAGAAAGCCGAAAATTGACTGTCATGATGAGCGAGAGCTAGTCAGCAATTCAGTGACCTAGTGTTATACTATGATCGATAGTGATCTACTCCGTGTTATAGGAGGGGCTGGTGTTTGTCCAGCCGTGTAGAGTGAGAACCATAGTTCATAAAGTCGCACACGCACTAGGGGCTAGTACTTAGCCCCACAAGTCCAGCTCCTATGGCTAAGTGAAAGCATTAAAGCCACATAGTCTGATTGCCTGGTTCGCTCCGCGGACACCTCCTTTATGGACCAAGGCATTGGATAAAGAGTGTTCATGTGCATTACCAAACACCCCTGTAGTATCTACATGGGGGCTGAAGCTGACGACTGGAAACTATCAGATAAAAATAAACGGCCGCACAGGAGGAAAAGTCGCCTTGAACACAAAAGCGCAAAATTATATAGACATCGGTTCATAATATTTGTCTCTACAATCCGCATACAATTACTCAAAGATTACATCCTTTGAGCACTAGCCCTCTACAATGCGGGCTCCTTCTTGGACATCACCGAAGTACCTTTCCGGCTTCCGATGATCCTTGCCCTCTAGAGGGCCAACAGTCGCAAGCTTAGTGGCCTTCATCTTCGCCAAGTGTGTCTTGATGCGGGTGAAGGCCATTTGTGCACCTTCTATGCAGGCTGAACGCTTAACAACGTCGACCCGTGGACTCGCATCGACGAGTCACTTCACAAACCCAAAGTAGCTACTTGGGATTGGATCAGCGGGCCATAGCCGGACTATTAAGTCCATCATGGCCGTACCCACCATATTATGCAGCTCGACCAACTGCTTCATCTAGTCGTTCAGGGGTACTGGACATTATGGTGCAAGGAATTGCGACCAAAACAACTTCTCTGCATTGTTCCCCTCATGGGCTTACAAGAATTGGGCGGCGGCGGCGATGCTCCTCAGGAGATCCGCAAACGCGCCCTGAGAACTCCATAATCACATTAGCGCAAGATACCTCCGACCTTCAAAGATACTCTGCAAGAGAAAGGTCTTACCAGCTCCTATCTATCGCGCTTGATTGATCTCCTCATGAGTGTTGCGCGATTCACTCCGCGCCTCCTTGGCAGCATTGGCTGCCGTGTTGAGTTTGGATGCTTGCTCCAAAGTCTTCTGCTTCAATGCCTCGCACTTGCGTATGGCATCTCGTAGTTCTTCTTCGACTTCTACCACGCGTGATTCGTGTTGTTGATGCACGTCCTGTTCAGGCTTCAGGTCGGCAGCCGCTTTGTCAGCGGCTGCTTTGCTCACCTTGGTCTCTTACTGGGCCTTTGCGAGCTCGCCCTTAAGGGCCTCGACCTAACTTGTGTCAACTGTTACATAAATCATATCACACAATGAGCTCACACTCACACAGATCAAACATATAGTGTTTTGACATTTTCAATTTTTCAAAAATCCGCATACCTTGCGTTTCATTAAAACGCTTGTTGACACGGTCGAGCTCCTCGCCGGCTAGTTGAAGCTTCCGATTGAGCTCGAAAACCTCTGCAGCCTGGGCCGATGCCGCTAATAGCGAAGCCTGTTCAAATGCAGGACAAAGTTATGCTCTCTTAGATGCTATAAACATGGATCCTTTGTCCGATTCTCTTCAGAATCACACCAAGCATCAGGGCTACTGTCTGCATACCAGGTTTTCTAACCTATGTATATATATATATATATATATATATAGAGCTCGTAGAGGGGGGAAGGAGGGCATGGGAGGAAGGGGCCGATAGGCTGGCGTGTCCCGAATGCCAAGGCGGCCTTGGGAGACACGAGGGGGAGGCCCTAGGTGGTCGGGGCATCGGGATGGGGGCGGCTACAGTGCGGGAGCACACTGTAGCGCACTCCCGAGCGCCCAAATTGTCGGCATGGCCATGACCCCACGTGCTCTAGACGCGGACACCTTGTCCGTTAGTTGGCCTTTAGATGCCGTATGGTAGCTTAGGGTGTAAGTTAAGGGTAAGAGTAAGAGAAGGGGAAGAGAGAAGCTCTGCCATGGTGAAAACAGAGAGTTATATGGGTTTTTTTACCTCCTCCAATGATTGAGAAGAAGCTTGGGATTCTTACAGGAGGTAAGAGGGGTCTAGGAGGGACTGTGGTAAAAGTTTGAGGTCAAGGAGAACTAGGTAAGTGGCCAAAATAGTGACTTTTGGAAAACAACAAAACGTGTTTGATGCTTGTTTGGTCAAGCAAATTAATTCCAATTGACATGAGAATTAATAGGAGCAAATGGCATATATAATTGAGGTTAATCACCAAGTTTGAGTCCATTAGAGTAAAGTTGCCAATGTAACTTTGGCAAACCCTAGAAATCAACAAAAATAGATTTTCCAAGATTTAGTCATGCAAACCTTTTCTCCTTGACGCACCACTTGGTGTAGTGCCATCATTAAAGGATTTGAGCATGTCCACAATAATTGGTACCAAAATGAGACAGTTGGTAATGTAGAGTTGCTCAATCTTGGATCTGGACAAAGTGGGTTTTGGGGCACTTTCATGAACCAAAACTATTTTGATGGGAATGAAACTTGGCAAGTTCATCACATTAGTCATGTGAGACGCGATAGCATTTTCCTAGATTTAATGGAGAATATTTCCTTTGTAAATATTTCAAAAGCTTGAAATATCCAGAAACAGTTTTTGATGGATTTGACCAATATTTTGAACATGATCATGTGTTGAAACTCCTATATATGGATAATATATGTCTAGTGAGCTTCCCTAAATTTCTCAAATATTTTTGACACTTTAAATTAATTTTAACCATTAAAGACCATTTCTGGCCTGAAGAAAAAGCCTTTAAATAAAATAGTAAAATAACTTTTAAAATAATATTTTTGTGGTCTTGGGGAGTCCTATTCCTAATTGGAGTCAACTATAATTTTTTAAAGATTTTTCACGTCCTAAATTAAGTACTTGCTGTTCAAGTCTTGATTCAGGGGTTTTTGGAAAACCTAATTTAGAAAATATTTTTTTGCCAAATTATTTTTGTAAGAAAATACTATTCTGTCCTATATACATGGCATTATCATTGGGCAAAGTTTTGGATCGAGGAGAAGGAGTATAAGAGTTGGAGGATTTATTTTATTTTAGAGCACTTGTAAACAGAAGACAAAATCCAATCAAAGCAAAGGCCAGAACATTCAAAAGTTTTTGTCAAACCACACTTTATCATGATTTATTAGCTTAAGTCTTGTGGCATGAAAATCAGGGTGTGACAAAAATCCACAGCAGCGAGCCCACTCAATGGCGAGTCAGAGTCTCTCCCAGCAGAATCTGATACTAGCAAGATAAACATGATATAAGGAAGCAATTCAAAACAACAAATAGTGCCAACAAAGAAAATGGTGTAGTAGAAAGTGTACTTTGTTAGCTCCCTTATACAAGGGGAAAGATCAAGGTACTATGGTGTGAAAAAGTTGCTCTTTGGCCTTCTCATGGCCTCAAGAAAGCTACACCATTACTTCCAAGCACATGAGATCTCCGTCGTCACCCGCTTCCCGTTGTAGTGTATTTTGAGGAATCCAGAAGCAACCGGCAGGATAGTGGAGTGAGTGTTGGAATTGTCAAGTTTTTCACTCAGGTTTGAGAGTGCTTCGACCGTTTAGAGCAGATCATTGGCCGAATTCATTGCGGAGTGGACACCAACTTATAAAATAAATATCCGGACGGGAGGGGGGAGGAAGCAGATCCATAAACTCTGCCTCCACGCAAAGGAGCAAGAATTATTGCCTCCTGACCCTCCTTAGCTCAGGAACCACTGTATTATCTCATACTCTAGCCCTCCTGAGGCCAATTCACCAAAGCAGGAAGTATGGTTTTACACCACAAGGTGGCCTGAACCTGGGTAAACTCTTGCGTGCTTCACTTGTTGTTTGCTTGAATCTCTTCATTGGACGAGGGCGAGAAGCTAGGTAGACGTGAGTGGGAGAGATCTTCGTTCACGCCCCTGTGTTCGAACTTCTTGGGTTTGCGGAGCCCGTAATCCGACAATCACCCAACCAGTATCCGTCACGGGGGTTTGGTGGCCCTAGTGCTCGATCCTATAATCAATGGATATCATCTTACTCGAGTCCTTATGGATGGCGGCAGCAGTCTAAATCTGATATACCACGACACTATCCGCAAGATGGGGATAGACCCATTGAGGATGAAGCCCAACAACACTACCTTTAAAGGAGTGATACCAGCCGTAGAGGCTTCTGCATGGGCTCATTAACACTGGAGGTAGTATTCGGCTCTCGTGATAACTTTCGAAGCGAAGAGTTAATCTTCGACATCACACCTTTACGAAGTGGCTATCATGCACTACTCGGAAGAACGGCCTTCGCCCTCTTTAATGCGGTCCCGCAGTACGCTTACTTGAAGCTCAAGATGCCTTGACCACGAGGCATCATCACGGTCAACGGTAATATGGAGTGCTCCCTTTGTACAGAGGAAGACATTGCGGCCCTGTTAGCCGAGGTCCAAAGCGGCTTAGTCAAGCCGAACTGTTCATCGGTCGTCAAGACCACATGCACTACTAAACATGTCCTTCTAGAACTACAATGCGGCAGCTCAGAAGAACCTAAACTCGATTAGCAGTTAAGCCCATGTCGACTGCCCCACAAGGTAGTAGCATACGTACCTCGTGTACACAATTACACCCTTAAAATACCTTGGGCGGCGTCAGGGGCACTCTGTATAAAGATAGTCCATAGTTCGGCTTGACCCTATTCGGACTCTAAAATACATTTTATTTTATAGGTAACCCACCTTATCCACGGCTATGAAGGACATTCTTTTACAAAGTTCTCTTTACTTTTTTGCACGCGGCCATCATAACTGCCCTCTTCAAGGACACATTACAGAGGAGAAAATGAGGCAGATGTGCAGAAGGCCCCCCGTCGAAATTTCTTTTTCTTCGTTAGATTCAGGCCCTGTGTAAACCTTTTCTCTCTTTTTTTAGTTACTTTTCTTCCGTTGGCATGTAAAATGCCCAAAGATGTTAGCGGCATTATCTGTAACCACACGGCTTGCCGTACTAAACGGGATATAAAAGAAGTAGTTTGGTTCCAATTCGTTTGGAGCTCACTTTATTACCACCTATGTTCTCTCCCCACGTCAGATTGCCACATGTGCCTTAATACATGGACTTAATACCAGGGGTTGTATTCGGCCTAGAACACCTCCAAGTCTGAACACATATAGGGAACTATTCGGCATCCCCGATATATTATTATATGCATCGACTCCAAATCATGTCTTGGGTCTATAGTTCGGTTGCCCGGCTAAGGTAGTAAAGGGAGAACTACTGCGATTGTACTTCTGGCTCATCCGGTCCAGTTCCTCAGTAGAGAAAGCCGAAAATTGACTGTCATGATGAGCGAGAGCTAGTCAGCAATTCAGTGACCTAATGTTATACTATGATCGATAGTGATCTACTCCGTGTTATATGAGGGGCTGGTGTTTGTCCAGCCGTGTAGAGTGAGAACCATAGTTCATAAAGTCGCACACGTACTAGGGGCTAGTACTTAGCCCCACAAGTCCAGCTCCTATGGCTAAGTGAAAGCATTAAAGCCACATAGTCTGATTGCCTGGTTCACTCCGCGGACACCTCCTTTATGGACCAAGAAATTGGATAAAGAGTGTTCATGTGCATTACCAAACACCCCTGTAGTATCTACATGGGGGCTGAAGCTGACGACTGGAAACTATCAGATAAAAATAAACGGCCGCACAGGAGGAAAAGTCGCCTAGAACACAAAGGCGCAAAATTATATAGACATCGGTTCATAATATTAGTCTCTACAATCCGCATACAATTACTCAAAGATTACATCCTTTGAGCACTAGCCCTCTACAATGCGGGCTCCTTCTAGGACATCATCGAAGTACCTTACCGGCTTCCGATGATCCTTGCCCTCTAGAGGGCCAACAGTCGCAAGCTCAGTGGCCTTCATCTTCGCCAAGTGTGTCTTGATGCGGGTGAAGGCCATTTGTGCACCTTCTATGCAGGCTGAACGCTTAACAACGTCGACCCGTGGACTCGCATCGACGAGTCGCTTCACCAACCCAAAGTAGCTACTTGGGATTGGATCAATGGGCCATAGCCGGACTATTAAGTCCATCATGGCCGTACCCACCATATTATGTAGCTCGACCAACTGCTTCATCTAGTCGTTCAGGGATACTGGACATTATGGTGCAAGGAATTGCGACCAAAACAACTTCTCTGCATTGTTCCCCTCATGGGCTTACAAGAATTGGGCGGCGGCGGCGATGCTCCTCAGGATATCCGCAAACGCGCCCGGAGAACTCCATAATCACGTCAGCGCAAGATACCTCCGACCTTCAAAGATACTCTGCAAGAGAAAGGTCTTACCAGCTCCTATCTATCGCGCTTGATTGATCTCCTCATGAGTGTTGCGCGATTCACTCCGCGCCTCCTTGGCAGCATTGGCTGCCGTGTTGAGTTTGGATGCTTGCTCCAAAGTCTTCTGCTTCAATGCCTCGCACTTGCGTATGGCATCTCGTAGTTCTTCTTCGACTTCTGCCACGCGTGACTCATGTTGTTGATGCACGTCCTGTTCAGGCTTCAGGTCGGCAGCCGCTTTGTCAGCGGCTGCTTTGCTCACCTTGGTCTCTTACTGGGCCTTTGCGAGCTCGCCCTTAAGGGCCTCGACCTAACTTGTGTCAACTGTTACATAAATCATATCACACAATGAGCTCACACTCACACAGATCAAACATATAGTGTTTTGACATTTTCATTTTTTCAAAAATCCGCATACCTTGCGTTTCATTAAAACGCTTGTTGACATGGTCGAGCTCCTCGCCGGCTAGTTGAAGCTTCCGATTGAGCTCGGAAACCTCTGCAGCCTGGGCTGATGCCGCTAATAGCGAAGCCTGTTCAAATGCAGGACAAAGTTATGCTCTCTTAGATGCTATAAACATGGATCCTTTGTCCGATTCTCTTTAGAATCACACAAAGCATCATGGCTACTGTCTGCATACCAGGTTTTCTAACCTATGTATGTATGTGTATATATATATATATATATATATATATATATATATATGTATATATATATATATATAAAGCCGCGCTTGGGCGAGCTCGTAGAGGGGGAAGGAGGGCATGGGAGGAAGGGGCCGATAGGCTGGCGTGTCCCGAATGCCAAGGCGGCCTTGGGAGACACGAGGGGGAGGCCCTAGGTGGTCGGGGCATCGGGATGGGGGCGGCTACAGTGCGGGAGCACACTGTAGCGCACTCCCGAGCGCCCAAATTGTCGGCATGGCCATGCCCCCACGTGCTCTAGACGCGGAGACCTTGTCCGTTAGTTGGCCTTTAGATGTCGTATGGTAGCTTAGGGTGTAAGTTAAGGGTAAGAGTAAGAGAAGGGGAAGAGAGAAGCTCTGCCATGGTGAAAACAGAGAGGTATATGGGTTTTTTTACCTCCTCCAATGATTGAGAAGAAGCTTGGGATTCTTACAGGAGGTAAGAGGGGTCTAGGAGGGACTGTGGTAAAAGTTTGAGGTCAAGAAGAACTAGGTAAGTGGCCAAAATAGTGACTTTTGGAAAACAACAAAACGTGTTTGATGCTAGTTTGGTCAAGCAAATTAATTCCAATTGACATGATAATTAATAGGAGCAAATGGCATATATAATTGAGGTTAATCACCAAGTTTGAGTCCATTAGAGGAAAGTTGCCAATGTAACTTTGGCAAACCCTAGAAATCAACAAAAATAGATTTTCCAAGATTTAGTCATGCAAACCTTTTCTCCTTGACGCACCACTTGGTGTAGTGCCATCATTAAAGGATTTGAGAATGTCCACAATAATTGGTACCAAAAGGAGACAGTTGGTAATGTAGAGTTGCTCAATCTTGGATCTGGACAAAGTGGGTTTTGGGGCACTTTCGTGAACCAAAACTATTTTGATGGGAATGAAACTTGGCAAGTTCATCACATTAGTCATGTGAGACGCGATAGCATTTTCCTAGATTTAATGGAGAATATTTCCTTTGTAAATATTTCAAAAGCTTGAAATATCCAGAAACAGTTTTTGATGGATTTGACCAATATTTTGAACATGATCATGTGTTGAAACTCCTATATATGGGTAATATATGTCTAGTGAGCTTCCCTAAATTTCTCAAATATTTTTGACACTTTAAATTAATTTTAACCATTAAAGACCATTTCTGGCCTGAAGAAAAAGCCTTTAAATAAAATAGTAAAATAACTTTTAAAATAATATTTTTGTGGTCTTGGGGAGTCCTATTCCTAATTGGAGTCAACTATAATTTTTTAAAGATTTTTCACGTCCTAAATTAAGTACTTGCAGTTCAAGTCTTGATTCAGGGGTTTTTGGAAAACCTAATTTAGAAAATATTTTTTTGCCAGATTATTTTTGTAAGAAAATACTATTCTGTCCTATATACATGGCATTATCATTGGGCAAAGTTTTGGATCGAGGAGAAGGAGTATAAGAGTTGGAGGATTTATTTTATTTTAGAGCACTTGTAAACAGAAGACAAAATCCAATCAAAGCAAAGGCCAGAACACTCAAAAGTTTTTGTCAAACCACACTTTATCATGATTTATTAGCTTAAGTCTTGTGGCATGAAAATCAGGGTGTGACAAAAATCCACAGCAGCGAGCCCACTCAATGGCGAGTCAGAGTCTCTCCCAGCAGAATCTGATACTAGCAAGATAAACACGATATAAGGAAGCAATTCAAAACAACAAATAGTGCCAACAAAGAAAATGGTGTAGTAGAAAGTGTACTTTGTTAGCTCCCTTATACAAGGGGAAAGATCAAGGTACTATGGTGTGAAAAAGTTGCTCTTTGGCCTTCTCATGGCCTCAAGAAAGCTACGCCATTACTTCCAAGCACATGAGATCTCCGTCGTCACCCGCTTCCCGTTGTAGTGTATTTTGAGGAATCCAGAAGCAACCGGCAGGATAGTGGAGTGAGTGTTGGAATTGTCAAGTTTTGCACTCGGGTTTGAGAGTGCTTCGACCGTTTAGAGCAGATCATTGGCCGAATTCATTGCAGAGTGGACACCAACTTATAAAATAAATATCCGGAGGGGAGGGGGGAGGAATCAGATCCATAAACTCTGCCTCCACGCAAAGGAGCAAGAATTATTGCCTCCTGACCCTCCTTAGCTCAGGAACCACTGTATTATCTCATACTCTAGCCCTCCTGAGGCCAATTCACCAAAGCAGGAAGTATGGTTTTACACCACAAGGTGGCCTGAACCTGGGTAAACTCTTGCGTGCTTCACTTGTTGTTTGCTTGAATCTCTTCACTGGACGAGGGCGAGAAGCTAGGTAGACGTGAGTGGGAGAGATCTTCGTTCACGCCCCTGTGTTCGAACTTCTTGGGTTTGCGGAGCCCGTAATCCGACAATCACCCAACCAGTATTCGTCACAGGGGTTTGGTGGCCCTAGTGCTCTGACAGACCCCAACAAGATGGCATCCATTTGGGCACAGCTAGACCCGATGGTAGACAGCGCCTTGTGCACCTTCCTCCGCGAAAACTAGGACATATTCGCGTGGCACTAGGGATGGCAACGGGGCCCCATACCCGCCAAACCCATGGGGATTTCATCTATTAGGGGGTGGGGATGGGTGAAAAACATCCCCATGGGGATATTTACCAAACCAATTTATTCCCCATAGGGTACAATGGGGATGGGGACGATATTCTATTCCCCAAACCCAATACCCATCGGGGACCCGGTTAGTAACTGTGACACTGCGGTCAACCTTAAAATATTCACAAAAAAACTTGCGAAAACAAAAAAAGCTCTAGAAAATAACTTTAAACCTATCTCACGTCCTCATCTCAGCTGCCACCATGACCAAGAAGTTAGTACGACCTAGACATGCATTAGCAGGACAAGGACAACACCATTTATGTATGTTGATTATAGGGTGTCATATTATGTATATGAGTATTTGTTTATGGGGATGGGGACCCTAATGGGGCCCCGTTCCCCAGTGGGGCATGGGTATGGGGAAATTTCATCCACAGTCATGTAAACGGGGATGGGGATGGGATGATAGGGAATAGATGGGGATGGAGATGTTGTAGGTATCCCCATAGGGGTTTGTCCGCATTGCCATCCCTACGTGGCACCCTTCAGACATGCCTGGAATCCAACGTAGGCTGGTCGAACACAGCCTTAACATCATCAAAGGGTTCAAGCCAGTCAAGCAATCACTACGACCATTTTGTGAACTGAAAAGACAAGTTATGGGTGAAGAGCTGGCCAAGTTACTGGAAGCCGGATTCTTAAGGGAAATTAAACATCCAGACTGGCTAGCCAACTTAGTCATGGTACAAAAGAAGGATAAATCCTGGTGCCTTTGTGTCGACTTTATGGACTTAAGCAAGGCATGCCCTAAGGATCCTTTTCCAATGCCCCACATTGATCAAATTAACGATGCAACCACAGGACATGAATCGTTGTGTTTCCTCGATGCTTACTCCGGATACCATCAGATAAAAATGAAGGAATCCGACCAGGCCGCGATGGCGTTTATCACTCTGTACGGGCCCTTTTGCTTCAGCATTATGCCCTTTGGGCTAAAAAATGCTGGTGCCACATATCAACACATGATTCAAACATGCTTAGAGAAACAAATTGGCAAGACAGTGGAGGCATACCTCAATGATGTAATCATCAAGACCAAACATGTCAAAACATTTCTGGATGATCTCCACCTCACGTTCGATAACCTCCGAACATATGACATACGGCTCAATCCAGAAAAAAGCGTCTTCGGTGTTCCGGCCGGAAAGATGTTAGGGTTCATCATATCCCATAGAGGAATTGAGGTGAACCCAGCTAAAATCCGAGCCCTGTCACAGCTGACTACGCCAACCAATCGAAAACAAATCCAGAAGCTAGAATGTTGTGTGGCGGCCTTAAGCCGCTTTATCTCCAGATTGGGAGAAATCATTACCACTTTATAGACTACTGAGGTGCACAAAGAACTTCGAACAGACGGATGCGGCCACGGCCGGATTGGAGGAGACAAAAACCTTGTTAGCGGGCAACCCAATCCTAGTCGCTCCAAGTGTTGGCGAGCCAATGCTGCTTTATACCTCAGCCACTCACAAGGTAGTGAGTGCGGTACTCATCGTTGAACGAGAGGAAGAGGGACATAAATTCCCCATCCAAAAACCAGTATACTTCATATCAGAGGTTCTCACACCGTGCAAATTGCGATACCCCACTATCAGAAAATTGCCTATGCGATGTTCATGGCATCTGGGAAGCTCCGGCACTACTTTCAAGCGTGTTCGATCACGGTGGCATCCGAAGTTTCGCTCAATGATATCATAAACAATAAAGACACCACAGGACGCATAGCCAAATGGGCCATCTAGCTCTTGCTATTCAAAATAACATACAAACTAGGCTGGACTATTAAATCTCAGGTGTTGGCTGACTTTATCGCAGAATGGACTGAATTCGAACTCCCTAAAGAGTACAGAGCATACTCCCACTGGACCATTTATTTCGACATCTCCAAAATGCTACCCGGATTTGGGGCTGGCGTCATTTTGATATCTCCAATAGGGGGGTACAGTCTGTTACGTACCACAAATCATGTATACAGACTCAAAAAATGTGGCCGAGTATGAGGCACTACTACATGGTCCCCGCACGGCCGTATCCATGGGCATACAACGCATCGAGGTGCGCGGAGACTCAAACCTCGCAATATAGCAGGTAAACAGAGAATTTGATGCGAAGGATTCAAAGATGGCAGCTTATCAACACTCCATATTAAAAATATCGGCTCAATTTGAGGGGCTGGAATTTCACCATGTAGCTCGAGACAGTAATCAGGCAATGGATATACTCGCTCGCATGGGCGCTAAACGCGACCCAGTCCCACCCAACACCTTTGTAGAATGGATGTTTAAGCCATCAGTGACATGGGAGGACGAGAGCGGCGACACTAGTGCAGACCCGAACATGTCCCCACCAGCCGAACTCCACGCAGATGTCATCGGGGATTCGGACATGGAAATAACATCTTCGGCTCATGAGATCATGGCTGTCATAGCCCCCTGGACCAAACCCTTTTTAGCCTACCTTAATAGGCAAGAGCTTCCCAACGACCAAAATGAGGCCCGTCGCATAATTCAGCGTTCTAAAGCCTATAAAGTTCACGAAGGTGAATTATACAAGAAAAGCACTACTGGTATTCTCCAAAGGTGCATCTCCGAAGAGGAGGGATGACAACTTCTAGCCGAAATACACGCTGGCATGGGCGGTCAACACGCCGGAGCTCGGGCTCTCATAACCAAGGCTTTCCAAACAGGTTTCTTCTCGCCAACTGCCCGAGCAGATGCTCAAGCCCTAGTTCAAACATTGTGTTGGATGCCAGCTTTCCGCAGATCAAAGTCATATGCCTCCCACCGGTCTGAGAACCATCCCTATTACTTGGCCCTTTGCGGTTTAGGGGCTGGATATGGTTGGACCTCTTAAAGGTGGAAGCCACAAAAAGAAATATTTGCTGGCCATGGTGGACAAATTCAGTAAATGGATAGAAGCCAAACCAGTCAGAACAGCTGAGGTAGGGCCAGTGATAGATTTTATATTCAGTGTAGTACACCGTTATGGTGTCCCACATAGTATTACCACAGATAACGGCTCCAACTATACAGCTGACGAGGTGAAGAACTGGTGCACCAAGTTAGGCATTAAACTTGATTACGCCTCCATGTACTACCCTCCAACAAATGGTCAAGTCGAAAGGGCTAATGGCTTAATAATGAGCGGCATTAAACCCCCAGTGGTGCACTCCCTACGGGAGTCAGATAAACACTGGGTTGAGGAGCTCGACTCTGTACTTTGGGGGCTGCGGACCACACCTAACCGGACAACCGGATACACGCCTTTTTTCATGGTGTACAGTGCAGAGGCTGTTCTGCCCTGTGATATTATTCATGACTCACCTCGAGTGTGTATGTATGAAGACCGAGAGGCCGAGCTCGATCAGTAGGACGATCTAGACGGTCTCGAAGAGGAGCACTATATCGCGCATGCCCGTTCTGCATTCTATCAACAATAGGCCAGGCGATACCAAAGCAGAGAGGTGCGGGCCAAAACATACAATGTTGGCGAACTTGTTTTACGCCTCCCGGAGAAGAAAAAGTATAAGCTCAAACCAAGATGTGAGGGGCCCTTCATTATTGACGAAGTAGTCACTGGAGGAGCCTATCTCATTCGAAACGCATCAAACAATCGCCTTGAGCTGAATCCATGGAACACTTCCAGGCTCTCACGATTCTATGGATAGTTCGGTAGCACCTTTTATTCTCTTTTTCTGTTTAGGTCCCATCCTTTGTTTTTAGTTTTCCTCTTCACTTTTTGTTTTCTTTTTCCTTATCAAAAAGTGTTCAGCTAAAACAAACAGTTAAGGGGTGAACATTCTCAAATGTATATACCTGAAAATACCCGGGGGCTTCTATAACGAAGCTCGTTATTACAAGCTTATTGCTTACAGTACTCATCTCGTCTGTTTCATACAGTCTCTTCGCCATTATATGCACCTTTATGACTTAAGTTTTTGCCAAGCTGGGTTGCCTGGCTCCTGTGTTTATACCCTACGTTCCTGATTGTTCGGCTAGAGTGTAAAGGGAGCACCTCTGCGATTGTTACAACCGGGTAATCCGGACCTGTACCTCAGACGGGTGAAGCCGAAAGCTAGTGTTCTTAAGGGAATCATTGGTCGGTGGACAAAGGACGAATCGCCTTTTGGCACATAATCTTTCAATCTCACATGATAGGCTGCCTGTAATCCTATTTTTTAGGATCAAAGCCTAGGCATGCATACATATGCATGCTGACCCAGGGAAAGGAACCCTTAACATAACTATTCTCTCTGGACACATGTGTCTTACCTTAAATAGTAATATAACAAAACTCCCCAAACACAGCTTGTCTGTTCAAGCAATGATGACCGGATTGTCTGGTTTCTGAAGATACTAGGTGTTTACCATAGGTATAGTATTTGGAAACACTCCAACCCTTGGGTTTCAGAGGTCAAAGCTGAAGGTCTGCCACGACAATCTTTTAATAAATTCGGTCAGAGATAAGTTTGATGATAAAAGTACATTGTTACATGGAATCAAATGCCTACTCTTCATCTATACCATCTATAAGACTGTCTAATTTACAGTCTTCTTGTGAAAATTTGGCGGCTATCCTTACTTGGTCATATACCAACCTAACGGGAATTTCTTGTCCGTCTGGTCCTCGAGGTCCATCCCGGGCCTTATGATTTGGATCATGTCCGGTGTAGCGTGTCTTCACCATAGCCCAGGCTTCTCGTGTACCTTCTCGACATGCTAATGCCTTCCATAGTTCAAAGTGGCACCGAGCTCCTTTGAATAAAGTCACTAGTTCCTCCATAATTTCTGGAGGCGAATCGGCAGGCCATAAGGCTTTGGCCATGTTCTTCATGGCTTTACGAGCTCGCTCGTGTACATTGGAGAGCTCTTGCAGCAGGTCGCCTTGAAATCCGGACACTTCTCCCTCGGGCCACCCAGATAACAAACCTATAAGAACAGTATTGTAAAAATCTGAATCAAGGGTACGAAAGCTAGGTTCAAGGTCATATAAAATATGCCGCCTTTTATCTTCATGTTCTCCTTCAAAGCAGCTGAGAGTTGGGCTCGTATGTTCCTGCATCCTGTAGTTTGTTCTTCTCCTTTGTGGTCAGTGTTAATACACATTGACCAGCGGCCGCTTGCCCTTAGCTTCTCCTCTAGTTGGTTTGTCGATCCTGCCGTTGTAGTTAAAATAGTGTATATTTAAAAATCACTGTTGGTGCAGGATTGTACTTTCCATACACTATTGTTCTTACCATTAGATCCCTTCTTGGACTTCTTTGAATCTTCCAATTCAGCGATGACAGTACTTAACTTGGTCTGGCATTCTTCAAGTTCCTTGGATAATGCGATATTCTTTTCCTTGAGTACCTGAGGATATAATGATCCTTGAATTAGTTGGGCCAATTGCTTCAAGTCTCGGGGGCTACTGTCATGTGATTATTGAATCTACATGTTCTTACCCGCATATCCTTTGAAAGCTGGTGAGTGGCTCCGGCAAGTCCATCCCGAGCAGCTTGGATATACGCATTCGTAGAGCTGAGGGCGTTGAATGCCTCTTCATTAAAAGTTGGATCGCGCATGGCCTCTTTTTGTCACCGGTGATTCATCGCGCTCTCCACTTCGAATTGGTCATAGATACATTATCTGAATCCTCTTGGAGAGGACAGTCCGGCATTACGCCTGTATCGACCCTAGTCCTTGTGGATGGGTCCAGTGCCGGATTGGTTGGAGCGTGACCAGCAGGATCCCCGGACACAGTCCGACGTATGCCCCTCCTAAAATAAGACAAAGTGGAAAATATTACAATATGGCCTTGCCACCGAGCATATGTTAATTTTTTTACCTCTTAAATAAAGGAGGAGGTTCAGTGGGGTCTCCGGTCTCCTTTTGTTTCAAAGACTCGCCCTATACAGGCGTCGCCTTCCTGGAAGACGCCCTTGATGCATTACAGTGAGACGTGCGCGGAATGGGGTTATGGACCCTTTCAACCACCTTCCTCCACTCCTATTGGAGATAGCCGGATTCAGTTTGATTAGCATGTCTTAGAAGAGAAATTAAGCAAGACTAACAATTAAAGAACGACTCACCCACTCAATGGGGTTTTACATGGAGAAACCTTCCCCACATTTCAAACGAAGAAAATCTTCCTTCTCCCCTTTGTAAAGGTCAGCTAGGATGGCGGCCAGGGCGGCAGGATTGTCCAGACCTTTGCATAGACAGCGTGAGGCATCGTCCTGCCCATTGTAATGCCACATGGCAAACCCTCTGGTTTGAAGCTGCTGAACGCATCACGTTATTGAAATCGCCATTACTTCGATTATTCTCAGCTCAGAGTGGCAAGTACTCTGATCTTGCTTATTAGCCTTTTAACCTCAGCGTTGTCTTCTTCCTTGAGGCTTCGGGGACACCAGTTGAAGTGTTTCTTAAAAGGAGCACTGGAGAATTCGGGAAGGCCACGCCAGATTGGGTCCGGAAGAACAATGTCTTCAATGTAAAACCATTCTGAGGGCCACTCTTCTGATGCCTTCTTCGGAGTGCCAGATAGGTAACATATCCCTGCTATGCGCCACAGTTCGATGCTGCCCACCTTGAATATAGATCCCTTTTGGGAGCGGGGGCGAGGCAGAAGAACTTTTGCCATTGCTCGAAATGAGCCTCACAACATAGAAACAGCTCGCAAAGAGCGATGAAGCCCGCGATATGCAGGATGGAGCCTGGCGTAAGATAGTGCAGTTGGATACCGTAAAACTCCAGGAACACACCCGCTCCTCTTTAGTAGGATTGGGAAATGTTCCGCCAAGGCTTCACCGTCAATGGAAGTTAATCCAGCCCGAATGGGAACTAGATCCGCGGGAGGGAGATATCCTTGTGTCTGAAATTTATTCAGATGGGCGTGGGATACTGAACAGCTCTCCCAATCGACTACTTTAGGGCCATGAGGGCGTGAGGAAGAACTAGGAACGTCGTCCATGTTTGGGAGATTTTCCGTGGCAAGCTCTAAAGATTTCCGTGTGGTGTGGAATGGCATCTGGGATTTAGTCTCCTTAATTAGATGCCTTCCTTGCATGGTCAAGGGGTTATTTGTAAAAAATACATGAACGGTTCGCATTCGTCTCACACATGGAAGCCGAGGCGACGGCGGCAAGGAATCGACATGATATAATATTAAATATGGAGCCAGACTATCATCTATTCCGAAGAAGAACCTGCCTTGCAATACCAAAGACGCGAAGCCAGATACAACCTCATCATTGAAGGCATGTTCGGGGGCTACTGAGGGTGTCCTGGATTTCGGGGGTCCATTAGTGTCCGGTCTACTAAAGCTGGGCCGGACAGATGGGCCGTGAAGATGGAGATAAACAGGCATCCCCCGTGTCCGGTTAGGACTCCTGTGTATGTAGAAAGGCAATGTAGATGTTCAGGTGTAATGATTCCTTTATTCCCAAGTAATCTTTGTAATCCTAGGTCTCCTCCGGTGGATACATAAACCGGAGGGCCTACTTATAGAGGGTAGCAGAATCACAAAGGCATAGGCTAGACTCCTAGGGTTTTAGCCATTACGATCTAGACGTAGATCAACTCTTATAACCCTATATTCACGAAGATCAAACAAGCAGGAAGTAGGGTATTACCTCGATCAAGAGGGCCTGAACCTGGGTAAACATCGTGTCCCCAATCGCCTGTTACCATCAATCCTTAGACGCACAACTTGGGCACCCCTACCTGAGATCTGCCGATTTTGACACCGACAACATCCCTCGAGCAGAGAACATTATTCTTGAACAACTCATTGATGGAACCAAGATTTTTTTTACTCCATTCGAATCAACCGTCAGTCAATTCATTATTGTTAGCCAGTAAAAAGAGGAAGTTAAGTACCAAAAATATTTTCTGGCGAAGCTCTGAAAAGCTGCCATCAGGAATGTTGCCGGGAACAATGACACGAATGTTGGTGATTAGCGGTCTCGCGGAGAACCCCAGGTTCTTACCACGGAAGCCTGCGCTCCAATGCCCAAAGTGCTGCCCTTGGTCCTTGTCATGGAGCAACAAGCTCTGGCATGGGCCCAACACATAGTCAATTTCCTTCAAACATGAGAACTTCCCGATGAGCAAGAAGAAGCTAAGAAAGTAGCCCAACAATGAAGTATGTACCAATTTATGGACAACATTCTGCACAGAAAGAGACCAAATGGGGTGAAATTGAAGTGTATTTGCCGGGAAGATGGATTAAGATTGTTGGCAGAGATACATGGAGGAATATGTGGTTATCACATAGGATCAAGAGATCTTGCCGACAACGCTTTCTGGCAAGGTTTTTATTGGCCCACTTCCCTCCAGAATGCAACTGAGCTATTAACTAAATGTGAAGGATGCCAGTTCCATTCAAAGAATATACATCAGCCAGCTCAAGCTCTTTAAACGATCCCACTCTCCTGGCCCTTTTCGGTCTGGGGGCTTGATATCTTAGGCCCCATCCCCTGTGCAACCGGGGACTTTGAGTTCTTGTACATTGCCATCGACAAGTTCACAAAGTGGCCTGAAGTAGAGCTAGTGCGAAAGGTGACAACACAGTCAGCCATCAAGTTCTTCAAAGAACTAGTTTGCCTTTTTGGGGTCCCTAACAGAGTTATCACTGACAACGACATGTAGTTCACGAGCCGCACCTTCATGCAATATATCCAAGGACTTGAAACTAAGATATATTTTGCCTCTGTTGTCCACCTGAGGAGCAATGGATAGGTAGAACGGATGAACGCGGAAGTGTTGTGTGGGCTCAAGAAGAGAACTTTTGACAGGTTGCACAAGTGGGAAGATGTTGGAACGATGAGTTGCTGGTTGTTCTTTGGTCACTCAGGACAAAACCAAATCGAGCCATCGGCCAGACACCCTTCTCCCTAGTCTATGGTGTAGAAGCAGTGCTCCCCACATAACTCACATATGGGACGCCTCGAGTACTCGCCTACGATGAGGCAGAACAAGAGCAGTTGCGACAGGATGATGCAAGGCTCCTTGAGGAAGATCGTCTTCTGGCTGCTCTGCGTGTTGCATGCTACCAGCAAGCTTTGCACCGCTATCATAGCTGCATAGTGCATGCCTGAAGTTTTGAGGAAGGTGGCCTTGTTCTTCGGCATGTTCAGTCCACCAAGGGATCAAACAAGTTGGCACCAAATTAGGAAGGCCCTTATTGGGTAGTACAAGTGACCGAACCCGGCGTAGTCTGTCTTGAGACCGAAGGTAGCATTAAAGTGCAGAACTCATCGAATATTGAGCAGCTTTGCAAGTTCTACCAAAGAACCATAGTGGCGGGGTCCTGTCCCTGGCAACATCTTTTGTACAAGCTTCGTCGGCAAGACTTATAACCCTTTGTACAAAGCCAGGCGCAGAACCTATGCATATGTGAATAAAGCTTAGTACTTCGCTACTCTTATTAATTACATGTTAATATATGTGTCTCCATATACAATGTTGTGACATGCTTCTTTACGTGGTTAACTGACAAACCGTTGCAGCTCTGCGTCATTGTCGGCGTTCTGGGAACCAGGGGACCCAGACTTGCCTGCCTGCGGCCCATGACATGGCTCCCTTGCCGGTCTGGTGCGGCCCATCTTCAACATCGGCACTCAAGACCCTTGCGGGGGGCCAGGCCTCGCGAGGTGAACGACACCAAGACCTCCGGAGGGAGCAGTCCCACTAGGCTGGCTCCCGAGGGGCGGAGAAATCTATGCGCACCTCACCTCGTGAGGTTCAGATGATGTAAGCCATGACGACCAAGGCCAGGCGGGCGCAAGCAGGCGTAGGACGACCAGTTTCCACTTTGGTGCTAAAGAGACAAGCGCAGACGCGGAGTCCCGATGAATCAAGCAAAGGTTTCCATTTCCATACAACAAGACCAGGATCGCCAGGACATAGGTCATCATCTAGCCCACTGTGGCGACAGGATCAGAAGCTTTGCAAGCAAAGACCACCTTTAGTAAGGATAACATGTACTAGTTGTCTCCCTTCAAATTTGGCCATTGTGGGATCCCTTCCCACCTATATTTTGGGGGAAGAGGACCAAGGCCACTATAAATATAGGATAGCCACCACCATAGGAGGGTATCAGATCCAAGATCCAACAGATCATTGAGACCTCCCTCTAGACACACCCACCATCAGGAACACACCTCGTGAGGTTGTTCACCCACTGCACTAGTTCTTCCTCAGCCCACCTTGAGGTAATCCACCACATTGCAAGAGTAGGACCACTCACCGCTAGGCGGCCTGAACCTGGGTAAATTGCCTTGTGTCGTGTTCTTTCTTGTTCCTCGAGCTAGTTCGTAGAAATGGCGTGTAGGCTGATAGGGAGAGTTGAGTTCTTCGCACGCACCCAAGTGTTCAAACTTACAAGGGTTTTGCGAAGCCCTGAATCCGACATTTGGTCCGCCAGGTAGGGGTGCATCGGAGTCTCTCCTCTTTCGATCAGTTCCCCATTGCTCCACCATCTCCATGACGGGCGCTCGTCAAGAACATGCTGAGCGCCGGGCCGCTGTCGTCGCCCGCGTGGCCCAGACTGCACCTCCACGCGATGGCATCCCCTGTCGTTCTCCATCGCCTGCGGCTGACGCAGCCACTGGTCTCACCGCCCGCGAGCAGCAAGACTCGTCCCTCTCGCTCTCCGCACGGCGCGACGGTCGCACCGCAAATCCGTCACTACCTCCTGCGGCCGCTTCGTCCTCCCATGCTCGTTGCGGGCCGGCAAACTCGCAGGCCGCTCTGCTCATGGCGCGAGAGCTCCTGCGCTATCGTCCGGCCGAAGACCTCTACGACGAATGGCTGGAGCGTATCGCCGAGCTCGTCAGTGCCGCAAGAGAAGCATCAGCATTGTTACGCTTGGTACCTCCTCCACCACCTCAGGTGGGTGACCTGGCCAGCGGCACACCTCCTCCACCTCTCCGGCATGACGTCATCCCCGAGCCAAGGCGTGAGGCTCCCAGCGTGACCAGCCGCGTAGGGCGCCTGCGCGTGATGAAGAAAGCTGCCAGGTGATGCAGTGGCCCCAAGGCGACACTAGTACGCATCCGTGATATACAAACGGTTTTTAACCCCTTTCCGGGACGGCATTTCGAACCGTCGCCTAGTGAGTGACGAAGATAGGGGGTCCTTCCCACACGACCTGGAAAGCATCGGGGATAGGGAGCCTTGATGCATATAGTTGTCCCTATATAACTATTTCTGATATCTCGAATAACCCAAACGCTTCATCCTTGCTACTCGTTCATGCTTGCATTGCCATCACAGTTGGAGTTTTGTGGTTTTACCTAAATCCAGGTAGATTCCAGGCACGGGAGTTTTCCAGGAAGATTCCAGGCACAGGCCTAGCACATCACAAACAGTTCATCATTATAAAGCGCGTACAATAGATAGACAATCACACACATTTAGTTTTCCCGCACCGTATACGATAGTGTCTGACATCACACACGCTTTGCAAACGGCAACTATGTGCATTGTTACACATGTTTCCTCTCCGTGAACCATGTCGGATTATGATGTAGATCGCACACGTTGTGCTTTATTAACCGTGTGCGCAGTAATGACCTGGACACCCTAATTTAATTGCTGCTATTTAAAATTGTACCTAATTAAATTTAAACTTGAAAATAGGCTTTTGCTTTATTCATATATATCAGGTTCAAACAACCAATGCATTATTAGATTCACAGGTACATATGTTTAATAATTACATAAGCACCAAATGAAGAATGATGAACCATGGTTCTATACTTGTAGTATTACAGATGGTAAAGATAGAGGCGACAAGCATTCCGGTTGTTGAACAAGGTGAATTGGAATGGCCATATTGTTGTCTCCTGGATGCAGAAGGCATGCAGGACTCTAGTCCAACCCCTTGTGATGGCCGGTTGCCAATCATGTAGTTTGAGAGGTAATCTTGTGTAAACTGCTTGAGGATCCACAACAATGGAAAAAAGATTCATACATTGTTATCTAGCACAACTCATTATGGGCAGTAAAAACAAGGCTACATGGTTCTTACTTACCATCCTGCAGTTCACTGTTATCTAGCATAAGGTGTAAAAAAATAATTCGATTGACGTCTTTGGACCCATTTTAATAACAATCTTTTTCAGTTTCCTCACTTGATGCTAGTTCATGAAAATCTCATTGCCCTAGAAAGGGTAGAAGTGTGGAACTTTGGCAATGATATATGTACCGAAAAGCACCAATTTAATATTAGAAGCTAAACAACAATTGAAAAATGATGTGGTACAACACTCCCTCCATCCCATTATATAAGATTTTATTACATGTATATCTAGACATCATCAGAACATTAAGGTAACACTCTTCCTTTTTGCTATGTAGCCTGGGATTTCATATTTAGTCATTCAGTACAATGTATGTTGCTATGTAGCCTCAGATATATTAAATATGGCCCTAGTTGACCTATTGATATATGGGTTACAGATATGTTCGGTGAAATGTCCGATTCGACAATTAATCCCTTATCAGCCCGAAGTTATATGGTACCAGCTACCGATATTCTGAACAGTGAGTACATATAAGCAATGCGGTGGAAATAACCTTGATGGAAAACAACACTGTTCTTAATATTGTCCTACATGAGTACATATAAAGGCATGTCAAGCACAACACGCTAAACAACAACCAAATATATCCATGGTAGACAACATAATCTACAAATGATAGCTTCAGTGGGCAGGCTAAAGCACGCTAGTTAAGCAAAACAAGAAGTGGAAAGGCGTGTTAACTACATCAGGCATAACATTGAGAAACAAGCAAATAGTCATTCAAACTGGTATTGTGCAGGTCTAAAGTACACTAGTTATTGTTAAAAAACGAAAAGGCATGTTAAGAACAATATCCTTAACAGCAAACAAATATCGTAATTCATAGTGGTATTGTTGAAACTGTTATTGATGAAATTGAACTGCACGAAAAATAGTTGCACATATAGAGTATCACATTGTGAAGAACTGAAATAAACTAGTCATAAGGCCATCTCTAGCCGATCCTTTAAAAGTTAAAGGACTAAAACCCTTAGTGGATATATATATATACTCCAGCAATTTTTGTCCTTTTCTAGTCGATCCCCTAAACTTAGCGTTGTAAGCTTCAATTTGATCAAGTTCAAATAAGGTTCAATAGAAAGTAGCATGCATTCAAACATAAACATAGATAGTTTTGCATAACCGAACATAAAACATAAATTTAAACTAAGCTAAACTACTTCCGGTCGAAGTAGAGGTCGAGCCAATCCTTCCTCGTCTTTTACGATGTGCCACGAGCCAGGTCCGGGCCGGTGCCGTCGTCGGGGTCGTTGGGGAAGGCACTCCTCCACTTGACGACGTTGATATCCGCGTCCTCGGTGCCCACCTTGACGGCCTCCGCGCCGCTGTCGCCGCCGCCTTCGACCTCGTCATCGGAGGAGAGCGCGATAACCTCGCCGCCCTCCGCGCCGCCGTCCTCACCACCTTCAACCTCGTCATCGGAGGAGAGCGCAATAACCTCACCGCCCTTCGGGCCGGCAATGATTGCCCGCTCTGCCTCCACGAGCTCCGGATGCTGTCGGTGGAGCTCCTTCATGTAGGCCTCGTCGGCGGCCTCGGCCTCGAGGCTCTCCCACGCCTCGCGGTCCTCCTGCGGCAAGCCGAGCTCACCACCCCTGGCTCTGGCGGAACAACGTCGACCGGACGTGTGCCGACGGGGAAACTAAGCCTAGCTGCCGCGCCGTGGTAGCGGACCTGCCAGCGGTCGAATTCCATGGCCGTGAGCTTGGCCATGTGGAAGCTGTCGAGCCACTGGCGGGTGTGGGTCTCCCGGTCTGTAATCTCGATGACCCACATCCCCCACTACTGCTGCTGGACCCCCAGGTAGGACCTCATCGGTTGCCGGGTCCGAGGGAGGACGGGGAAGTCCTCGAACAGGCGTAGGGGCGCGGCGGCGGGCGGATCGGGGGACCAGAGATGGTGGATCGAGCCCGCGGAGGACGACGGGGACACCTCGGCGACCACCTTGCCGGCGTCGGGCGAAAAGGCTGCAATAAACCTCTTTTTGGCCATTGGCTCCTCGAGCTCCGCAGCACACAGGCAGAGGTTGAGGATGGAGGTGCTGGCAATGGCAGCGACTTACAAGTGGTTTCAAGGGTTGTGTGTGTCTGTGTGAGCGGAGGTTTTGGGGAGTGTGTGGTGTGTGTTGAGGGGGCGGGACGGCAAGGTGATGTTAAAAATATTGCGGGAACTGAAATTTTTACTAGGCGGGAGTAACAAGGTGGGGCTACTAAAATTTTGGATCAAGGGCGAGTAGATATTTTTCAAATTGCGAGGGATGCAGAGGCGGGAGTAAAATGCCGGGGCTACTGAAAATTTAAATCAAGGGACTGAAGAAGAGTGGGAGTAACAGACATCACACACGGTCTGCACATACTAATCGTGTGCTATCAAATATTAAAACCTTCTAGGCGGTAGATATTTCTGAGATTACGAGGCAGTAATATTTTCGAGATTGTGAGGGATGCAGAGGCGGGAGTATTTGGGGAGCGAGCTAGTGTGCTTGAGATGCCAGCTATGGACTGTAGCCGACACACCTTCTCACGTAAGCCATATGTGTACTATACACCCATGGTGCTCCAGGATATTTTGTGCTGCATCTCACACGGTTTGTGATAATAAACTGCGTGTGATCTACTTGATTTTTCATCTTGATTTGAATTACATAAAGGGGTCACAGAGGAAATGGATGTTGTTTGAATTGCTAGACCTTTTATCTGCAGAGAACATGCAACTATATGCCGGCAAAATTCAGGGCTCGTTTGGAAATTTTATACATTAAACTGGTTTTCTAGCCATTTTAGGTGCACAATTCAAAATTAAACTACATGCACATGCTCCGGTGCATATAAATTGATTGAAAAATCAAATCCGTGTCCTTGGGTGCATGCTTAGGTCCCATGCAAGAAATGAAATGAGAATGAAATTCAAACACCGGGGCACTGTTGATTGACGGCAAAATGTTGAGATACCTGGTTTTTAAATTCAATTAAATCAAAATCTCGTCTGAAATTCATGAAACTTGGCATGTTATCATGGAGCGGCATCAACATGGCGTGGTAAAAAATTTGTCCCATTTGGGGCAGGTTCGGGTATAAGCTTCTCACAAACCAGAGGTTCTCACAACTAGTGTAATGGTTTCGGTAGGGAACATGCCACCTTTGGGGACGGAATGATATCCGTTGCCTCTTATTGCTTTAGAAAAATTCAAGTGTCAACATAGAACAACAAGAGTGTTGTGTTTAATTTTGGAATTTTTCAGGGTTCATTTGGCCTTTTTTATACATTAATTGAGTTCCTGGGCATTTAATGTGCATAATTCAAATTTGAACAACAAGCACATGCTCCAGCGCACCAAAGTTGGTTGAAAAATCACATGCGTGTCCTTGGGTGGATTTCTAGGTCCCATGCAAGAAATGGGAATGAAGTTCAAACACCAGGGCACTGTTGATTGCCGGCAAAACATTGAGATGTCTGGTTTATAAATTCTAGTAAATCCAAAACTCGTCTAAAATTCATGAAACTTGGCATGCTATCATGGAGCGGCATCAACATGGCGTGGTAAGAAAATTGTCCCATTTGGGGCAGGTTTGGGTATAAGCTTCTCACAAACCAGAGCTTCTCACAACACTACAAAAAAATACACTTCCGTGATGATACGTGTTTGTCTCAGTAGGTCGCGTTTTTTGTCATGCATGTACATCCATGACAAATTTATGACAGAATGAAGATAGTCATACATGTGCTGTCGTCGAAGTGTTCCATGACATTACCAAAATTATCATCACGGAAGTGTCCACTTCCATGACGAGAAATCGCGCGTCACAGAAGTGCTTTCGTGAAGGGTAACCGACACGTGGCATCCACCATAACGGAACGCCGTTAAGCTATCTGGTCCGGTTTTGGATCCGATAACCCGCTAACAGCCCCGACTAATGGGGATTTTCCACGTGTTAAATCATCATTGGCTGGAGGAAACACGTGTCGGCTCACCGTTGGGATAAATATGATCCACTCATTGGACCCAAAGTGCCCATGATACGCCGACACGTGGCACGTCCCAACAGAGGCCCATTCCTATGAAAAGGCTAGCCCGTTTGACTTGGTGAAAAGATGGCGGGCCGGCCCACGACAAGCCTGTTAATGGCCTATTCGCATATAGCCCATTTACAGCCTGCTAACCCAGGGCCCGTTTACGGCCTATCCGAATTAGGCCCAGTAGCGTCATCTGGGCCGTCCAATATAAATCCAGCCCGTTTTAACTTCCGGTCCATGTATGGCCCATGATGTCTTTCGGCCCATATGAGGCCCTTATTACTCTCGGCCCGTGGTAAAACTGGCCCGTAATGAATAGTGTATCACTTTATACCCATTAATGGCACGTGGTGAAACTAGCCCGTAATGAAAAGTGTATCACTTTATACCCATTAACGGCCCATTATTCCGTTGGGCCGTTTCCAGCCCATGTTATCTTTCTGCCTTCTCTGGGCCCATTTATTCTTGTGCTCATTTCCACATTCGTTTACTTATGGCCCGATAATGTCATTTTCTGCTTATGGGCCAAATTCAGCTCGTGGTTACAGTCGGCCCGTTTGTGGTCCATATGTACGTTGGGCCATTTTCATAGCGTCATCAAAATACGGCCGATTAACGACGGCCCGTTATGGTCGGCCCAAGAACGGACGATTTCAACTATTATTGGCCCATGTTTGGCCAACCGATTATACGGCCCGTAGAAGGCCCATTGACGATATGGCCCATAGAAGTCCCATTGTGTCTACAGTCCGTATAAGGTCCATTGTTTCTACGCCACGTAGAAGGCCCATGATTTTTTTGAAAGAAAGAAGGCCCATTATTTCTACGGCCCTTAGAAGGCCCATTGTTTCTACGGCCCATAGGAGGCCCATGTTGACTACAGCCGATGGGCATCAAAGTTCGCCACCAGTGCAAATATAGGGAACACCCTACACTATACAAAAATGGCTTGCTGTTTTCTTCAGTCGGTGGCTGCACATTAAGAACAAATTTTTTATCGCAACAAAACAAATTACAACTATAAACAAAAGGAAGGTTGGCATAAAAGTTAACAATCTAGCAGATAAATGCACCACCAGAAGTTCAGAAGCTCAGTTCATTTGACCTGACTATTACAGTTTCATGCTGTATTGTCCAATGGAGCACCATAACCTTCGCCTTCGGTTCTCCTAGGCTCCTGAACAACATAGCAAATGTCTGATAGTCTGGTTTCAAAACCATGCATATCTTGACAACATCGAACAATGTCTCTCCTTGTTTCACAAAGGGTCTCTGTTAGGGAATGGACTTGTGTCTGGAGCGCAAATATAACATTGTTTTGAGCTTCCATATCTTGAGCATGAGGCAGTTTGGATGAGATTGCCTTAACAATCAAGCCAGTATTATGTAGGAACGTGCTTTTGGCACTGTTAGTGGACAGGTATTGACCCACTACGGCAAGAGCTGACATTGTGGTTATAGTTGCCTCGCCATCTTCAGAAGGTGGAGGTTCCACCATTTTTTCCATAGCTCGCTGAAAAGTTGAGGTTTTACATTAGTAGTACCAGAACAGAAGATATTAAGGAGGCATCAAAACCAAACAAAATAGCTTTGGTCTATATACAGAACGTATTCTGGTGAACCCATGTAAAATAATAGGTGTATTTTATTGCAAAGTACATAATAAAACTAGGTTCCAAACATATGACCGTGTACCATTGCTAATGTATTCTCTATTACTTCACATTGTATTGAGGGCTAAGGATAAAGAGACAAAGTTTATAATACGGTAAGCATAGTATGACATCATTCATATCACAAAACAACTGAGAACAGACAAATAGGCAATTGTAACGTTGTGTGGGCAAGTCCAACACGGAACTAGATTACAGGTCAAGATGAAAGGAACATCACTCCTCTCTTTTAAACCTTGTAAGGTGCAATGATACGCTAAGACAATTGTGTATAAAATTGAAAACAGTAATAGACATTGGCTGCAAACCATGCAGTTCAAGGCACAAGTCAGAGTTAGTAGTAGTTAAAAGGCATGAGGATTAAGGACTTACAACAGCGGCTTTGACTGGTGTAATCATGCCCTTCTTCTTGATAGTGTGACAGTCCTTAAACATTTACACAACATTTGGTTCAGGTACTTTTTGGTCCTTGCGGGCTTTCCTCTACATTTGGAACAAGTCAATATAGATCTAATAATATGTGATGACCCACAAGTGTAGGGGATCTATCATATTCCGTTCGATAAGTAAGAGTGTCGAACCGAACGAGGAGCAGAAGGAAATGATAGGCAGTTTTCAGCAAGGTATTTTCTGCAAGCACTGAAATTATCGGTAACAGATAGTTTTGTGATAAGGTAATTGGTAGCAAGCGACAAAAGTTAAAAGTAAATAAGGTGCAGCAAGGTGGCCCAATCCCTTTTGTAGCAAAGGACAAGCCTGGACAAATTCTTATATAAAGGAAAGCGCTCCCGAGGACACATGGGAATTATCGTCAAGCTAGTTTTCATCACGATCGTCTGATTCGTGTTCGGTACTTTGATAATTTGGTATGTGGGTGGACTGGTGCTTGGGTGTTGCCCTTACTTGGACAAGCCTCCCACTTATGATTAACCTCTAATGCAAGCATCCGCAACTACAAAAGAAGTATTAAGGTAAACCTAACCATAGCCTGAAACATATGGATCCAAATCAGCCCCTTACGAAGCAACACATAAACTAGGGTTTAAGCTTCTGTCACTCTAGCAACCCTACATCTACTTATTACTTCCCAATGCCTTCCTCTAGGCCCAAATAATGGTGAAGTGTCATGTAGTCGACGTTCACATGACACCACTAGAGGAGAGACAACATACATATCATCAAAATATCGAACGAAGACCAAATTCACATGACTACTAATAGCAAGACTTCTCCCATGTCCTCAGGAACAAAAGAAACTACTCACAAGACATAATATTGTTCATGATCAGAGGGGTATTAATATGCATAATGGATCTGAACATATGATCTTCCACCAAATAAACCAACTAGCATCAACTACACGAAGTAATCAACACTACTAGCAACCCACAGGTACCAATCTGAGGTTTGGGTTCAAAGATTGGATACAAGAGATGAACTAGGGTTTGAGAGGAGATGGTGCTGGTGAAGATGTTGATGAAGATAGCCCTCCCTAAGATGGGAGAGTTGTTGGTGATGACGGCGGTGACGATTTCCCCCTCCCGGAGGGAAGTATCCCCGGCAGAACAGCTCTGCCGGAGCCCTAGATTGGTTTTCGCCTCGGTTCCGCCTCGAGACGGTGGCGTCTGGTCCCGAAAGGCTCCTTATGATTTTTTTTTCTAGGTCAAAACACTTCAAATAGGAGAAGATGGGCACCGGGGGCCTGCCGGCTGCCCCACGAGGCAGGGGGCGCGCACTGGGAAGGGGGCGCGCCCCCCACCCTCGAGGCCAGCCGGTGGCCCCTCTCGTGGGTTTCTTTCTCCGGATATTTTTTATATTTTCCGAAACGATGTTCTGTGGAGTTTCAGGGCTTTTGGAGTTGTGCAGAATAGGTTTCCAGAGTTTGCTCCTTTTCCAGTCCAGAATTCCAGTTGCCGGCATTATCCCTCTTCATGTAAACCTTGTAAAATAAGAGAGAAAAGGTATAAGTGTTGTGACAAAACATGTATGAACAGCCCATAATGCAATAAATATCAACATATAAGCATGATGCAAAATGGACGTATCAACTCCCCCAAGTTTAGACCTCGCTTGTCCTCAAGCAAAAGCCGATATCGAAAAATATGACCACATATTTAGAGATAGAGGTGTCGCTAAAAACAAAATACGGACATGAGGGCATCATGATCTTTCTCATAACAGCAACTTATATAAATATAGTCATATGATTCTTATGCTAAAGTAACAATTCATCGACAATATCAAGTATGCATCATAAACTTCATTGGAAACTAAGAAACTTTGGTCTCGGTCATTGAAGCAATTGCAGTTTATCGTAACATCGGAAAGAGTCAATATAAGAGCTTTTCAGCAAGCCTACATACTCAACTATCATATAGTCTTTCACAATTTCTCACACTCACGCAATACTTATGTTTATGGAGTTTTAATCGGACACAGAGAAAGATAGGGGCTTATGGTGTTGCCTCCCAACCTTTTACCTCAAGGGTAATGTCAACAGTAATAGATTATGACAACTTACATCCAAGTGGGTATATATGTCAGGATCTTTCCAACACAATGTGCTTGCCAAAGGATAAAATGTAAAAAGGAAAGGTGGATTTCACCTTGACACTTATAAGACAAGAATAAAAGATAGGCCCTTCGCAGAGGGAAGTAGAGGTTGTCATGTGTTTTTATGGTTGGATGCACAAAGTCTTAGCATAGAAGAACTTCGCTTTATATTGCCACTTGTGATAAGGACCTTTATTATGCAGTCCATCGCTTTTATTACTTCCATATCACAAGATCATATAAAGCTAATTTCTCCCACACTAATAAATCTTACATATTTTAGCGGATTTGCAACATGACAACTTACTTGGAAGGATCTTTCTCAATCCATAGGTAGGTATGGTGGACTCTCATGGCTAACTGGGTTTAAGGATATATGGAAGCACAAGTAGTATCTCTACTTAGTGCGAGGAGTTTTGGCTAGCATGAGGGAGAAAGGCAAGCTGAACATGTTGGATGATCCATGACAATATACTTTATTTCGGATATAAGAAGTCATATCCCATTATGTTGTCTTCCTTGTCCAACATCAACTCTTTAGCATGTCATACTTTAATGAGTGCTCACAATCATAAAAGATGTCCAAGATAGTATATTTGTATGTGAAGCCTCTCTTCTTTTATTACTTCCTATTAATTGCAACGATGACCAAAACTATGTTTGTCACCTCCCAACAACTTTTATTCATCACACTCTTGTATGTGAAGTCGTTACTTCCCATAAGATCGATATGATCTCTTTGATACTCTTTATATTTTCTCCCCCCCCTTCTTTTTTATATCATGACCCAAGTGAGGAAATCAAGCCCTTGACTCAACACTAACCTTTATTATATAGCTCACGGACTCGATTACAAAGGATAAAGCTCACAAAGCAAAAGCTCACAACTAGATCATGCTAACTTTATTCTAATAGATCAAGATACTACCAAAAGGATGGAACTAAGTAAAACGGTAAAGATAGGAGTGATGGTGATACGATACCGGGGTCACTCCCCCAAGCTTGGCAGTTGCCAAGGGGAGTGCCCATACCCATATGATTATGTCTCCTTCTTCGGGGTTGGTGATGATGACTTCTTCCTCAGCTTACGCTTAAGGGCAGAATTTTGCTCCTTTAGATCATTGATCTCTTGCTCAAGATATAATATCTTCTTGCATAGTGTCTGCTTGTTCTCCTGCAAGAGGTTAAAAGGGATAAATTCGATCTTAGGTTTCTGTACCTTGTCTGCGAGGCTTGACTTTTTGAACTCCACGTGCATGTCCCCAGGTTGAGGTAGTGGGACTTCGTCCTCATCTGAGCTAGTACAGTCCTTCTTCTTTGCATCATGATCTTCTTCTTCTTATGTGGTCCAACCATAATGCTCCCAATCCCCATTGACTTTAGGATCAGCAAGGAAATCAGCCACATAGCTTTCTCCCTTCGAATCCTGGGAAGACATGCTGCTTTATCTGCAACAGGAACGGCTCGAAACAAGAACAGAGGATTTTTGCGTGATACAGAGGTCAAAACCTTTGGGAGTATATATAATGAATTTTTCCTGAACAAAAGGAGTAACCCACAAGAAAACGGAGTCCAGGGGACACACGGGGTGTCCTCCAGGTAGGGGGCGCGCCCTCCACCCTTGAGGGCGCCTCGTGTCTCTTCCAGACTGTGGTTTATTTTTCTATTTTCTGGAATATTCCAAAACGGAGAAAAAATGCCTTTAGAACTGTTTTGGAGTTGGTTTACTTACCGTATCACGTACCTCTTCCTTTTTGAGGCAGAATCATTCTGGAAAGTGTCCCTTATGTATTCCTCCGAGGTTATGGTTTCAATAATATTAGTTTCAACATTTATAGGATTACCTGAGATATAATGTTTGATCCTTTGACCACTCACCACCTTCGGATTTGTGCCTTCGAAGTTGTTGATTTTTATGGCACTGGAACGATAGACCTCCTCGATAATGTAAGGTCCTTCCCACTTGGAGAGAAGTTTTCCTGCAAAAAATCTTAAACGAGAGTTGAATAGCAAGACATAATCACCTACGTTAAACTCACGCTTTTGTATTCTTTTGTCATGCCATCTTTTAACTTTTTATTTAACTAGCTTGGTATTCTCATAGGCCTGGGTTCTCCATTCATCGAGACAGCTCATGTCAAATAGCCTCTTCTCACCGGCAAGTTTGAAATCGTAGTTGAGCTCTTTAACAGCCCAATATGCCTTATGTTTTAGCTCAAGAGGTAAGAGACATGCTTTTCTATATACCATCTTATATGGAGACATACCCATAGGATTTTTGTATGTAGTTCTATAGGCCCATAATGCATCATCAAGTTTCTTGGACCAATTCTTTCTAGACCTATTAACTGTCTTTTGCAAGATTAATTTCAACTCCCTATTACTAAGTTCTACTTGACCACTAGTCCGTGGGTGATAAGGTGATGCAATTCTATGGTTGACATCATACTTAGCAAGCATCTTACGGAAAGCACCATGAATAAAGTGTGAACCACCATCCGTCATTAGATATCTTGGGACTCCAAACCTCGGAAAAATAACTTCTTTAATCATCTTAATAGAGGTGTTATGATCAGCACTACTAGTTGGAATAGCTTCTACCCACTTAGTAACGTAATCAACAGCAACTAAAATATGTGTGTATCCATTAGAGGCAGGAAACGGTCCCATATATTCAAAGCCCCAAACATCAAATGGTTCAATGACAAGTGAATAATTCATAGGCATTTCTTGACGTCTGCTAATATTACCAATTCTTCGACATTCATCACAAGACAAAACAAACTTACGGGCATCCTTGAAGAGAGTAGGCCAATAAAAACCGGATTGGAATACCTTGTGTGCAGTTCTATCTCCCGCGTGGTGTACTCCATAAGCTTCGGAGTGGCACTTGCGTAGGATCTGTTCCTGTTCATGCTCAGGTACACAACATCTAATAATACCATCTACTCCTTCTTTATAAAGATGTGGGTCATCCTAGAAGTAATGTCTCAAATCATAGAAGAACCTTTTCTTTTGCTGGTATGTGAAGCTAGGAGGTATAAACTTAGCAACAATGTAATTAGCATAATCAGCATACCATGGAGCAGTACGAGAAGTACTTATGACAGCTAGTTGTTCATCAGGAAAGCTATCATCACTAGGTTTTGGGTCATCAAGTATATTCTCTAACCTAGACAAGTTATCTGCAACGGGGTTCTCCGCTCCCTTTCTATTAATAATATGCAAGTCAAATTCTTGCAGCAAGAGAACCCATCTAATAAGTCTAGGTTTAGCATGTTACTTTTCCATAAGGTATTTGATAGCAGCATGATCAGTGTGAATAGTTACTTTAGAATCAACAATGTAGGGTCTAAACTTATCACAAGCAAACACAACTGCTAAAAATTCTTTCTCAGTGGTAGCATAATTTCTTTGGGCACTATCTAGAGTTTTACTAGCATACTGGATAACATTCAATTTCTTATCAACTCTTTGCCCTAAAACAGCTCCTACAGCATAATCACTTGCATCGCACATAATCTCAAAGGGTAAATTCCAGTCAGGAGGCTGGACAATGGGTGCAGAGATCAATGCTTTCTTAAGTATTTTAAATGCTTCTAGACAATCATCATCAAAGACAAAAGGAATATCTTTTTGTAAGAGATTAGTCAGAGGCCTGGAGATTTTGGTGAAGTCCTTTATGAACCTCCTATAAAACCTGGCATGACCAAGGAAACTTCGTATACCTTTGATATCCTTAGGGCATGGCATCTTTTCAATAGCATCAACTTTAGCTTTGTCAACTTCAATACCTCTTTCAGAAATTTTATGTCCCAAGACAATGCCTTCATTAACCATATAGTGGCACTTCTCCCAATTCAAGACAAGATTAGTATCTTCACATCTCTGCAAAACTCGATCAAGGTTGCTTAAGCAATCATCAAAAGAAGTTCCGTAAACGGAGAAATCATCCATGAAAACCTCAACAATCTTTTCACAAAAATCAGAGAATATATCCATCATGCATCTTTGAAAGGTAGTAGGTGCATTACATAAACCAAAAGGCATACGTCTATAAGCAAAGGTACCAAAAGGACAAGTAAAAGTGGTCTTTTCTTGATCCCCTTTTGACACAAGTATTTGAGAGAAACCAGAATAACCATCTAGAAAGCAGAAATGAGTATGTTTGGATAACCTTTCTAGCATTTGATCAATAAATGGCAAGGGGTAATGATCTTTCTTAGTTGCTTTATTTAACTTACGGAAATAAATTACCATCCTATAACCTATAATTATTCTTTGCGGAATCAATTCATCTTTATCATTAGGGACGACAATGGACATGACTTACCCACTGGCTATCAGCAACTGGATAGATAATACCTGCCTCTAGAAGCTTTAGTATTTCCTTCCTTACCACTGCTTACATCTTAGGATTTAACCGTCGCTGATGATCAATAACTGCATTAGCATTTCTTCCAATTTTATCTTGTGTTGGCATATAGGGGGACTAATGCCCTTAAGGTCATCCAGAGTATATCCAACAGCAGCACGATGCTTCTTCAGAGTTTTCAATAATTTTTCTTCTTCCTACTCTGAAAGGTTAGCAATAATAATAATAATAACAGGATATATCTTCTTTTCATCAAGATAAACATACTTAAGATTATCAGGTAAAGGTTTAAATGCAAACACGAGATCACCCTTGGGTGGATGAGGATCCCCTAGGATTTCAACAGGCAAGTTGTTTTTTAATACGGGTCCCTGTTTAAAGAATATGTCATCTATTTCCCTTCTCTCATTCATATGCATATCATTTTCATGGTCTAGCAAGTATTGTTCTAAAGGATCGTTAGGTGGCACGACAATAGAAGCGAGACCAATAAGTTCACCCTTACTAGGTGGTGCCTTTTCAAGGGGTTGTCTACGGAATTTAGCAAAGTTCAAATCATGAGACATATCCCCTAATCCAACAGTGACAATATCTTTTACGCAGTCTATCTTAGCAGTAATAGTATTCAAGAAGGGCCTGCCAAATATAATGGGACAAAATGCATCTTCTGGGGAACTAAGAACAAGAAAATCAGCAGGGTATTTAACCTTCCCACACAAAACTTCAACATCTCTAACTATCCCAACTGGTGAAATAGTATCTCTATTAGCGAGCTTAATAGTAACATCAATCCTTTCTAACTCAACAGGTGCAATATCATGCATAATTTCGTTATATAAATCAAGAGGGATAATACTCGCACTAGCACCTATGTCGCATAAACCATGATAGCAATGATCTCCTATCTTGATAGAGATAACAGGCTAGCCTACAACAGGTTTATGTCTATTCCTAGCATTGGGTTTGGCTATCCTAGTAGACTCTTCTTGGAGGTAAATAACATGTCCATCTAAATCTTCTGCCAAGAGATCTTTAACTGTAGAAACACTAGGTTCAACTTTAATTTGCTCAGAGGGTTTAGGTGTTCTAGTATTACTCTTACGAACTACAGTTGAAGCTTGAGCATGATCCTTATCCTAACGGAGAAAGGTGGTTTCTCAATATAAGCGGTAGGAATAACAGGATCAACATTATAAGTGATAGTATTTTCTTCAACTTTAGTAGGTTCAACTACTTTTACTTCAATAGGGGGATGGTATTTAAACCACTTCTCATTGGGGAGATCAACATGAGTAGCAAAGGATTCACAGAAAGAAGCTACTATCTCAGAGTCAAGTCCATACTTAGTGCTAAACTCACGGAAAACATCGGTATCCATAAAAGCTTTAACACAATCAAACTTAGGGGTCATACCTGACTCCTTACCTTCGTCGAGATCCCAGTCTTCGGAGTTGCATTTAATTCTTTCCAATAAATCACATTTGAATTCAACAGTCTTCATCATAAAAGAGCCAGAACAAGAATTATCGAGCATGGTGCGATTATGGAGAGAAAGCCGAGCATAATTTTTTTGGATGATCATCTTTCTTGAAAGCTCATGATTGGGGCATGAATAGAACTTTGAATTAAGCCTCCCCCAAGCTTGAGCGATGCTTTCTCCTTTGAGAGGCCAGAAATTATAAATATAATTACGATCACGATGAACCTGGTGCATAGGGTAGAACTTCTGATGAAATTCCAACTTCAGACGGTTATAGTTCCATGATCCCATATCATCGCATAAGCTAAACCATGTCAATGCATCTCCCTTCAAAGATAAAGGGAAGACCTTCTTCTTGATAACATCCTCGGGCATACCTGCAAGCTTAAACAATCCACAAACTTCATCCACATAGGTTAGATGTAAATCGGGATGCAGTGTTCCATCTCTTGTAAAAGGATTTTCAAGCAGTTTCTCTATCATACCCGAAGGAATCTCAAAGCAAACATTTTCAATAGGTGCATTAGGTTGAGGAGCAACTCTTTGCTCTTCTGCTCGGGGTGAAGATACCCCAAACAAGCCCCTCAAAGGATTTTGAGCCATAGTAACAAGTGACAATAAATTTCAGCACACTATATAATTTTTTTTCTTACCAAAGGCGCTTCACTCCCCAGCAACGGCGCCGGAAAAGAGTCTTGATGACCCACAAGTGTAGGGGATATATCATAGTCCTTTGGATAAGTAAGTGTGTCGAACCCAATGAGGAGCAGAAGGAAATGATAGGCAGTTTTCAGTAAGGTATTTGCTGCAAGCACTAAAATTATCGGTAACAGATAGTTTTGTGATAAGGTAATTGGTAACAAGCGACAAAAGGTAAAAGTAAATAAGGTGCAGCAAGGTGGCCCAATCCTTTTTGTAGCAAAGGACAAGCCTGGACAAACTCTCATATAAAGGAAAGCGCTCCCGAGGACACGTGGGAATTATCATCAAGCTAGTTTTCATCACGATCGTCTGATTCGCGTTCGGTACTTTGATAGTTTGGTATGTGGGTGGACCGGTGCTTGGGTGCTGCCCTTACTTGGAGAAGCCTCCCACTTATGATTAACCTCTAATGCAAGCATCCTCAACTACAAAAGAAGTATTAAGGTAAACCTAACCATAGCCTAAAACATATGGATCCAAATCAGCCCCTTACGAAGCAACAGATAAACTAGGGTTTAAGCTTCTGTCACTCTAGCAACCCTACATATACTTATTACTTTCCAATGCCTTCCTCTAGGCCCAAATAATGGTGAAGTGTCATGTAGTCGATGTTCACATGACACCACTAGAGGAGAGACAACATACATCTCATCAATATATCAAATGAAGACCAAATTCACATGACTACAAATAGCAAGACTTCTCCCATGTCCTCAGGAACAAAAGTAACTACTCACAAGACGTAATATTGTTCATGATCAGAGGGGTATTAATATGCATAATGGATCTGAACATATGATCTTCCACCAAATAAACCAACTAGCATCAACTACACGGAGTAATCAACACTACTAGCAACCCACAGGTACCAATCTGAGGTTTGGGTACAAAGATTGGATACAAGAGATGAACTAGGGTTTGAGAGGAGATGATGCTGGTGAAGATGTTGATGAAGATATCCCTCCCTAAGATGAGAGAGAGTTGTTGGTCATGACGGCGGTGACGATTTCCCCCTCCCAGAGGGAAGTAGCCCCGGCAGAACAATTCTGTCGGAGCCCTAGATTGGTTTCCGCCTCGGTTCCGCCTTGAGACAGCGGCATCTGGTCCCGAAAGCCTCCTTATGATTTTTTCTAGGTCAAAACACTTCATATAGGAGAAGATGGGCACCGGGGGCCTGCCGTCTGGCCCACAAGGCAGGGGCGCGCATTGGGAAGGGGGCGCGCCCCCCACCATCGAGGCTAGCCTGTGGCCCCTCACGTGGGTTTCTTTCGCCAGATATTTTTTATATTTTCTAAAATGATGTTCTGTGGAGTTTCAGGGATTTTGGAGTTGTGCAAAATAGGTTTCCATAGTTTTCTCCTTTTCCAGCCCAGAATTCCAGCTGCCGGCATTCTCCCTCTTCATGTAAACCTTGTAAAATAAGAGAGAAAAGGCATAAGTATTGTGACAAAACATGTATGAACAGCCCATAATGCAATAAATATCAACATATAAGCATGATGCAAAATGGACGTATAAATATGGTACAGCGAAAAGAGTGAAACGGCAGCTAATTACAAGAGCCTCGCAGTGTGCAATATAGCTACGAGATCCTGTTGTCTGTTGGAATTTCACTTTCGTACGGTTGGCCCTGTTCTTTGAACAGTTCACCTACAAGAAGATAGATTTGTGTGGCACATGCGTAAATAGGACTTCAACATGTGATCTGGTCACATATATATAATGTACCTGATACTTTGGATCGAACCAGTGTTTAACAAGGCCTCTCCAGTCTTCATCAGATATATTTTTCACTGGAGATGTTTGGGCAAGTTCACTATTAGCCTTGCCTTCAAAGTGAGTTTTCCTCAAGTTATACCGATACTGTCGCAGAGCAGACTTGAAAACATGGGTGCAAGCTTGTCTGGTTGCATCATCTTTGCTATCCAACTTGAACCTCATATGTTGAAAATTATGGGAGTCTCATTATCGGCAACCTAGAAAGTATTGGACAGAGCAAGACGATATTACTAGTTTCCATACATAACCATACTTACAGATAAATGGTCGAGGAAGGTGTTGAACTGGGTTTTGTCTTTGTCATTCCTGTACTGAATCCATGTTGGCAGGATACGTACATGACACCTAACAGCAACCGCTGCCTCTGATACTAACTTGGCTGACTCTGTAGCATCACGTGGCCTTTTTAAACCTGCATCAAAACGGATCTCCATTCTTCCTCCTCTTGATTTAGTTAACCTATCGAGCATTATACCTGATGTTTGTTTCCTGTTGCGCCTAGGTGCTAGTTCAACAACAAACATAGGAAGTGTTAGTGTACATCAGACTGTTAGACTACATATAAAGAAGCATGCAACTGTAACTTGACTCCAGCAACTACCTTCTTGCTGTTGAAGCTCACAAAGTTCATCTGATCTTGCCAACTCATCTTGTGTCAAGAGTGCTTCCGAAGTAGTGTCAGGTGGCAAGGGAGCTTGGGAACGTGTTGCTAGCTGAGTTGACCAACGAGTAAATCGTGCAGCTGGTGGTACTGTGGAGGTGTTGCAACAACTAGGGTTGTCTCTGCTTGTTTGGTGGCAGCTATTTGTTTCTGTTTGGCTTGTTCTGCAGCTCGTGTAGCACGGGAAACCCCGTCGGTACAATTTTCCGCTGGACTTTGACCTTCTATTGCACCATCAGTACCAGCAGAATCTGCAGGATTGTTCTGCTTCCGTTTCCTTGTCGTTTTGTCTTGCTTCCTCTTGCTCTCTGCCATGTTAAGTCAAGCCGACAAGAAAAAACGAATATCAACTTAGTTCTTCAGAAGAAATGTACTTTTATGTAAGAACAAGGTGTGATAGATAGATATTATATGTTATATAAATAGGAACACGTGTCTTAGTCACAAGTATAATGTGTAAAGTAAGCAGATGAATTTCAACAAAATTAGAAGCAATACAAGCTAGACATCATACATAATAAGCAACCACATATAACAGTGCCAAGTTAGAGGAAGCACCTGTGATGGTGCACTAGGGGAGATGTGCACATCACCAACACAGCTACGTTGAGTGTCTATGCATGTGTTGTCTTGGAAATCATCTTGGGGGGGTGGAGGAGTAGAATCTCTAGAGGCCCTCCATTTGGAAGGAGCACCTTCATCCGCTGCCTTGCTAACTTCCTTCCTCTTTATTGATTTTGAATTGTCAAGTAAAACTGACAAGAAAAAGTAATAAAATTCACTCTTCAGAACTCATTCGTGCATAATACTGACAATCACTACTTTGACGTAAGGCAAACACATGATTCCAGGATGGAATAATACGAAAAACAGGACAGCATAGCATATTGACAACTGTTTGTGTAAACTAAGCAGAAACCATTTCACCAAATAAGAGGCAATGCAAGCTAGACACCATGTGAAAGATGCAACCAATATGACTCTGCCAAGTTAAAAGTGTCCCATCATAAATGGCATTTCAACAAATTAGAAGCAGCGCATGCTATAAATCATATCAAAGATACAACTAATATCACACCTGCATATACTGAAGGTGTCTCGTCATATTGATTTATGCGGGATACAAAAAAACAATAGTTTTATGTGAGGACATGCTTAATAGACAGATGTACTATGTACTAGATACAGGAACGCATGTCACATTAACAGGTATAATGTATAAGCTAAGAAGAATAGCACATGCAGTTTAACCAGATTGGAAAAATTACAATCTAGACACCATATGCAACATGCAACCACATATCACGCTGCCAAGTTAGAGCAAGCACCTGCGATGCTAGTGTAGGGATAATGTGGTAATCAACTACAGAGCTACGCTCACTATCTTCATCTAGCCTTGTTGTTTCTTGAGAATCATGTTGGGAGGCTGACGCTGCATTCTTTAAATGAGGAGTAATCGACTTCCCTGACTGCCTCATCATAAGTGATTGATGAGGGATACACAAGAACATTAGTTTGATGTAAGAACATGGTTAATACACATATGTACTAGTATGTACCAAAAACAGAAAGGCATGTAATATTTAAAGGTATAATGTGTAAGCTAAGCAGATGCAATTTAACCAAATTGGAAGCAATACAAGCTAGACATCTGGCTGGAGTGGTGAGCATGGTCATCTTGAACATGAGAGCCTGGTGGGAGGTGGGCTGCTTCGCCACCATCGCGGCTTTTTGTTTGCTTCCAGGTGATGCCTCTCTTTGCTGGGCTTGTCACTGGCTCGGCCAGTGCCCTGACTAGCTATTTGTCTTCTCGTGCTCACGGCATGATGGTTCATGTAAAAAAAATATTTCCTTATCTTAATAAAGACCGACTTCGGCCTTTCGAATACAAGCTAGACACCATATAGAACATGCAACCACATATGACACCGCGAAGTTAAAGCAAGCACCTGGGATGGTAGTTCATTGCGAGCGAGGTCATCAACTTCAGAGCTACGTTTACCGTCTCCATCTGCTGACACTGCACATTTTATAAGTCTGAAACGTGTCTGGCATATCCGCCTACCACGCTGGAGCGACTTCTCTCTTTTCTTTTTTGCTTCCCTCATAGAAGTAGAGTCTGAAATACCCTTGCATAAAAACACAATAGTGAGAGTATGGGTGAAGTGTGTGCAGAACTAGTGCACTATAAAAGTAGCAGATAGGAGGTGGCTGAAAAATAAATGACAGGAGACATATGATAGCTCTAGAACATTGAATGGCAAACAAAATTAGATTCTACTCCGTATGATTTTGTAATATATGAGCACAGGAAATGCAGGTACTCCTCCAGCGCACCACCACATGTGGTCATATCAACATAACAATCGACTGAAAATAAATAGGTCAGTCGATTTTTTAATGAACCGTCCGATCTATAAGGAACGGGAAGATGGCCTTCGTCTACCTCCCGCCAGTCACTGTTGGCGATCTTTCTCGAACCGCCAGCGACTACCGACCCAGACCCATGTCTCCGCCGCCCCGCCCTCCCCTCGACCTCACACCACTGTCGTGCTTGGCAGTGCCCCCAGGCCACCCCTTTAATCCTGGACGACCTTCAGATCGGGCGCCAGTAGCTCTAGGCCCCACACGCACCTAAGATAAACACTGAGGCGCTGCTTCCCTGGCGTAATAGGCGGACTAGCACCTGTTACGTCGGGGAACGCTTCTGTTAATTTGGAATCAACTGACCAGGTATGGAAATTCAGGGGGGCGACGGACCTCTAGCTAAGGTGAAATAGTATATGAGGATAAACCTTGTGCATCGCGAGTTATAGGAACATATAGTATCGAGAAGAAGCGGTCAACTAGTGTCTTCTGTTGGATGAATACCGTGCAAGAAGACACGTAAGATTTGCACGAATAAGGGAAGAGGAGTACCATTTTCGGTTGCCGGTGTGGTCGCCTTCACATGTCGCGCCGTTCTTCTTCTTTCTAGCGGGGAAACCGATGTTCTGGAGGAGGGTGCAGGCTTGGACGAACCCATGGCCAAATTGTTGACTGTGTTGTTGTGGCCGTATGTCGGCGGAGGGGAAGCAGATCCGAGGCGGCGAAGGACGGCGTAGCAGGAACAGCTCTGGTGCGGTGGAGGGTGGCGAAGTTGGAGCGGCAGCGGTGAGGTGTAGGACATCGTGGTTGAACTGCCACGAGTACGGATGGCTCAGCCTCGACTTCAACTACTAGCCATGGAGGGCGTTGCGGTTGAGGTTGCGGTGGACGACGACGTCGGCGTATCGGCTCCGGCGTGATGGAGGAGGGCGGCGGTTGATGGGTGGAATGGGGTGGCGGACGAAGGACGCCGGGGTTTCGCGGCTGGTGGAGAGGTAGTTTACGCGCCCACGAAGTACGAATGGGGAATCGGACGGGTGTGCGGGGGGGGGGAGGCGGGAACCATGTTTCCGGTCTGGGACGTGCTTGTTTTTGGCTTTTTTGAACAGAAGATGGGACACACTTATTTGAAATTTGGGGAAAATACAAACTTTGCCCCCCTCTTATATTTTGGACCTACTGCGGGTCGGGGGTAGGATGGTAATCCCAGGTGTCCCAAATAGTGGGCGGGGAGCGATTTCGGCCGCGCGCATGTGTGCTTAGGCGACCATTGTGTATAAATGTTTTTCGGAGGCGGTTGTGTGGCGTCTAGATGAAGCTACGAACCTACCCCGGTTTAGACCTTTGGACGTCGGGCCGGTAGGTTTCACGGGTCGGAGTTATTAGAAAAGTAATTTCCTTGTACTACCAAACATTGGTCTCACGCGGTTTCGGGCGAGTAGAGGCTCTTTTGGTGCTTCGTTCGAAATTTTGAAACACAAGCATTCACGTTTAGAGTACTCTTGAACTTTGAGGATTGGCCTAAATAGACAACGTTAAATTTGACCTTGTTTGTTTGAAAACCTCATTAAATTAGCCGCTTCTTTTTGAAATTTTGACACTTGAAAATCCTATAAGATTATTTTGGAATGGATGAGCTAAATTAGAATCTATTTTGTACACGACTACATATGCTATTATGTACAAAATCAGAGCAAAGATTGGTGCCCCCATAATTTAGGTATGATTTACAAATGCCAATGTATCAAATTCAAATAATTGAATGGACTTCATGTTGAATTCGATTTTTTAAACCACCTTAAGTTGAATTCAAATGTATGCTAGTCCATATGTAGCTATTTATAACTATTTATAATGTTCATTGTGTAACTTTCGTATGTATAATGTGCTTTACACACACAACATGAACTATACTCACGTTTATATTCGATTGCTCAAGCGATGCATTGTCTGGAGTTTAAAATACTAACTATGTGGATCAGTTGTGTTGAATAATAACATAGACATGCTCAAATTCGATAGAATCTAGATGTCTGATGGATCAATGACCGTTCCTTACGCAAATTGCAAATATCATGATCCCATACTAATATTTGGATACAATTTATATCTTTAATCAATGTGTACAGCAGTCATGTATGTGTAGTTTCACTCTCCATCGGTGGTCTCTCACACATGCTCACACACTCTCTCCCGAGGTGTCTTTCTCGCACACATGCTCTCGATATAACCCTCCCTCCCTCCGTAACCATTTACGACTGTTTTCAATAACCTTTATCACAAGAACTCGCCCTCTCGCAAGCATACACATGCACAATCCCCATCAACCCTTTCTATATACATAGACCTGCCTACGTGTCTCCTGTACGCACATTATCTTTAGGCATGTCTCTCACTCATTGTCTCACACCTCTCTTCCTAATCGACGAGTATGATTCTAGCAGAGCATTCTATAGGATGCCCCTTAAAGTTAGGTTGGATGAATAGTAATATCAGAGATAATAAGGTTACCTTAGTCCGAGAACCTAGGGTTACAAAACCTAGTCGGCTTTGTTAGTGGACATAGCGTCCTTCACAATTATGCTATCTTTGTCTTGTACGACTAGTCATCCATGGGTCTCCCTAAATGCGTCACTGGCCGACCAATGTGGCGTAGGATGGAACCAAACGAAGGGCCTCACCTCGACCCAACGGACGTCACGCGATGACACACCCTCTGCCCCTACGTCTCGTTATCTTCTCACACCCACACATACCAACATAGACACCACACACACAAAAAATATGCTCCTGGTGCCTCTATCCACTCCCCCCTTGCATATACACACTCAAGGGAATCTCTCGCCGTGACATCATATTCATCTCTCTCTCTAGACCACTCTCATTTCTCGTGCTATCTCTCCCACGCCCCCCTGTCGGCCCCTCTATCCATGCCTCTCTCAAATTCGTAATACACACACATACCTCTCTAGGCCCTGCCAAATGCATCAACTACACATTCACACAAGTTACATCACGTACCCCATTGATCTAAAAATCCCTCTCTTCACGTCTATTTCTCATACAACATTCCTTTTGAATAAACTATGGCCAAAAAAATATTTTAGAATTTCTACATATATACAACATTACAAAGTTATATGGAGGAGTATGAACGCTTGCATTGCATGGTGCCCACAATGATATTTATTTCGCACTGTGAATTTGTATATTTTTAAACTATATATAAAGTTAGTCATAATAAAGAGAAACGAACAGCATCTCTCTCCATCGCATACCCCCCTCTACGCCCCTTTCACGTACGCACACAAACTATCTCCAGGTCCTCTAAGAGTAAGCCCCCAGCACATTCACGCATGTTTCATCTTTCTCTCACGATATATACAGTGACAATCATTGTATTTGAAGCGAAATCACGATACGTACATTGGACTTCAGAATCCACTCATTACGGTCACCATTTATGTTTTGTGGTTATTATACAGTCACAGGCTCACCGTACAACTTTGTATTTGCTCAAGACACGACTAGTTGACTAGTTAAACGCTCCACGTGGCACCTTTAGTGTTGCATCACATTATCTCACTACCATCGGGCCCACCTGTCGGCTTGTATCTACTCTACATCTACACTCTTATAAAATATTAGCAAGATGCCCATGCGTTGCGTGGAACATCAAGATGCATTTGTATGAGTAGTTTATCTTGTGGGAGAAAAGGATGAACAAGGGAAGCCCTTATTTGCAAGTGTGGAGAGGGGTGTGGGTATCTTTTTGCAAAATTGCCATAGTTTCCATCCTATCCGTCAGATATAGATTGGACGGCCTATATTGCAGGATCTCAGGCACACGATCATCACCGACTATGCTTTTTATAAGAGTAGGGATAAAATACACTCTTATAAAAAAACAGAGTTGGTGATGATGGTGTGCCTGCCATCCTGCAATATAGGCCGTCCGATTTATATCTGACGGATAGGAAATAAACTATGTCAATTTTGCAAAAAGGTACCCACACACCTCTCCACATTTGCAAATAAGGCCTTCCCTTGTTCATCCTTTTCTCTCACAAGATAAACTAGTCATACAAATGCATCTTGATGTTACGTGCAACGCACGCGCATTTTGCTAGTAAGAACGAAAACAAACGACAAAAAAAATTGGATGGTGGTTCGAAGTCATGACCGCGGGCATAGAGGACAAGGTGTCCTTGTATTGGTATGCTGAGCCGTGTGTTTTAACACACAGGAGCTGGTGTGGTGATTATACACACATGCACGCATGCACACGAACTGCATGCACGCAACACTCACATGAACACATGCACCCACGCACGCACGCAACACTCACACGTACACACGCAGCCACGCACGCACGCAACACTCACACGCACACACGCAAGCATGCATGCACACACCAGTACACCACACGACCAACACACACTCTCACACTCAAGTGCTCAACCAACACGTGCATGCGCACACATCAGGCCGTGACAGACACATACACAACCAGGTGATTCCCGTGCACGAGGTGGAGTCTTGTCGCACCTGCGTAAATTTGTGCTTATCTGACCTTTTTCCCTATGTGAACTGGCAGATGGGACCCACTAGGAACGTGTTCAATTTAACTACTCAACATGGTGCCACGCAGACTATTTGGCCGGTCAACAGAGTGCAATCCGATGCCGAACCGTGAGCAAGTGACCGTATAGTCACCGCAAAACGTATATAGTGACCGTAATCAGCTTATTCTGAAGTTCGATGAACGTATTATGCTTTTCTCTCTGTAGGCCCTCCAAAACTACATATCTACACATTCTCGCATGTTACATCTAACAACTATGCAATATGGCACCACTACTACACTCTAACACAATAAATCATATGTGTTTTTAGTTTTACTAGATATCATATTGTTACTTAATTATTCAGTTTGCATACATTAAAATTTCCTTTGAAATGTATGGCCAGTATCATATACCGCATGGGAAAAATTCCGCCCTTTCTTGTTTAATCGGGTTTGTATCGATGGATCGTGCGAAACAGCGAAACTATAGTACTATATACAGTACAAGTGACAGTTCACTGGGCCGTCGTAAGAGTGGAGCGCTCGCTTTCATAAATATTCTAGTCCCTTCGCCGACATGTGGGGCATCAAGCTACCGGGTCCACGTGCCATACTGGAATACAGTGCAGAGCAGCCGGGGTGAAGCACCCAGTCATGGCGTCGGCGTAGTAATGAGCAATGAGGCGTCAAATCACAAAGCTACACCTTTCACGCAATTAAGTTGGAGGGACGGAAGTAATAATGCTAAAAAAGAAGAAGTTGGAGGGACGAAGCAGCCATCATTTCACTCGTTGCGGAATCCTCTTCTCCCTCATCTTCTTCAAGTTAACCACGTGTTTCTTCTGCCGTTGTTCTGCCTCGTGTGGGAAGCGGATCGGCTTGGTGAAGCACTAACACATGGGACCGCATGTTAGCAAACCACCAGGACAACGTCCTCTAAAAATAAGAACCCCCCCCCCCCCACCATCCGCGTGGCAAAATCACCTCCTTTTTACTAATCTTGATTCTATAATTTTTTAGATCAATATAATTGAGATTTATATAGATAGCACACATGAGCAAAACCAAGTGGTACGGTTAAGGGCATCCACAATGTGTAGCCAAATGTGAAAACAACTTTTGGCATTGTGGGAACCATTGTGGATGGTGTTGCCAAAGCCAAAGGATGGAACCGAAGCTCCCTGATTAATTGATTGATTGAAGGAATAGAAAAATGCAACATCTCTCCTCTTTCTCCCGTGCTTGGACGGATGTACAGTATAGAGGACAGAGTCTACTTCCCTATCCCTTCTATCACAAATCAAAAAGCAGTGAGGTGTCAAATCACAAAGCACAGACGAAGCAACCATCATTTCACTCTTTGCTGACTCCGCTTTTCCATCGTCTTCTTCGAGAAACCATCTCACCGCACTAAGCTGGACGGACGATGCTATTGTGTATGAGCAGTACTAGTACATTTACGCGTCCTTTGGTTCAACGGACTTCCCGGGTGCAAATAAGGCGGTTGTCTCGGCTCGCAGGCGGCACTTGCGAACGACTTACCGTGGTCTCCCTCAATGGTGTTCTCCGTCGAACGCACTTCGCAAAACCACAAAGTTCGAGATATCGTCGACGTCACCACAATGGGGAAGGAAGTCAAATATAGTTACTACCTCCATTTTTTTGTACACAAGGCTAGTATATCAAAATTACAATTTGCAAAAGGCCACTAACAGTAATCGAGGCAAAATTGATGGGGTTTGCCTCGTACTAGCAACCAAGGACATTAATATCCCCTACATGCATGCGGAAGTGAGAAGTTTGGTTTGTATGGCTCTGCATTAATCAAGCGATGAGGAGTGAGATGGTTAGCTCTTTGGGCTTTGGAGAAAAAATACGCATTAATTGACACGTGAAACGAGGATTTGTATCGATTAATCCCGCGAAGGAAAACCTCGCCTTTCTTTTTTAACACTAGTACTCCTAGTACGTAGTACTACCTCCGTCCTGGTTTATTTGTCTTCATCGTATTTCGTGCCAAATTTTGACCATAAATTTAACTAACAAAATGTTCATGCATGTCACAAAAAATATATCATTGGAAACTATGTTCAAAAACAAATCTAACGATACAATTTTTGTTAACATGCATTAATATTTTTTAGTTAAATATTTAGTCCAATTTGAGCACAAATTTCAAGGAGGACCAATAAACCAGGACGGAGGTAGTACTACGTACTTATCCTGTTTGGGTCTAGGGCTTGCATTTTCATACTTCGCCACACATTTTGCCAAGCTTGCCTAAAGTTTTCAAAATGAAAAGGAGGTACACTTGCGCACGGCTGTCGCGGTCGCACCGCATCCTCACACGGTCGCTGCTACACGCCGCGGTCGCACCGCACCCTCACATGCATAGTCGCTCCTGCACGCCGCAAACCCAACCAAGGGAACGCACCCTCACTGACACGTGATGTCGCATGTGAACAAACCAAACTCAGCCATCCTACCGCTGACACATAATTTTCGTTCATAGAGTATGTTTATCCAACCGCATGTTGGGGAGTATCCGTACGGCCCGTGCGGTGGTCTGTTGGGGAAGAAGAGGTGAGGAAGAAGGGTTAGGAGATGTTGGATATTCATCCAACTGCCTGAAATGGTAGACTGACCTAAGTCAGGCGACTTGCATAACAATATATGTTTTTACACAGCAAAAGATCCATAAAACAACAACATAAAGAAAAACTATCACTGCTCGCGGAACGAGACGGCCTCATCGTCTTTGGCTGCCGGCGCGAACCAGCCGACGTGTGTCTCCGCACCGTGGTTGTCCTCGGCCTCCGGCTACTCGTTCACGCGGAGCATGCTGGCGCTCTGCACGGACGAGAGCACCGCTCGGTTCAAGTCGAGGACGTCCAGTTTTGCCAGCAGAAGGGCCTTGATGGTAGCGGCATCCGCGCGCTCCGCGCTGAGTCGAGCCTCCGCCGCCCGGTTCAAGTCCAGGACGTCCAGTTCCGCCTGCAGGAGGGCCTCGATGATAGCGGCATCCGCGCGCTTCGCGTCGAGTTGAGCCTCTGCCGCCCAGTTCAAGTCCAGGATGTCCGGTTCCGCCCGCTGGAGGGCCTCGATGGTAGCGGCATCCGCACGCTCTGCCTCAAGTTGAGCCTCCGCTGCCCGGTTCACATCCACGACATCCGGTTCCTCCTGCAGGAGAGCCTTGATGGCAGTGGCATGCGCGCGCTCCGTGTCGAGTTGAGCCTCTGCCTCCCGGTCCTCCTTTAGTATCGCCAGGTTGAACCGCTGGTCCGCCTGCACCATGGGGGACTCGGATGCCGGCACGAAGTCGACGTCCATCGTCTCATACCCATCGGGGGCCTTCTGCACTGCTACCTCCACCATGAACATTGGATCGTCTTCCTCCTCCTCGTAGCTTGGCTCCAGAGAATTCGGGGATTGGCCCGTCGCAAAGCGAGCTTGGGAACGGAGGTCTCTGGCACCGACCGCCGCCGCGATTTCTGCGCGGCACTCCGACTTCAGCATCTTGTAGTACGTTATCTTGCGGCGCACCATGGGTTTCCGGCGAACTAGGGGATGCTTGATGCGGGCTAGGGGATCGAAAGGTGGGGGATGGGGCTGGAGTAGGCCGAGCAGCGAAGGGTCATGTGTGAATAGTGGTTCCGGTGACGGCCGGTCAATCGATTTTGACTGTACATCGCTCTTGTTGCATTCGCATTGCAGCCCGGCACGCTGGACCCTCCACGTCGCTCACCGAATGGAACGCGCTTCGTCTTGCATTTTCGCTCACTTGTGGGACCGCAGTTGAGAGAAAACCAACGTCCCTCCCCCTCCCCCACCCGCGTCATTTTATGTAGAGTAAATAACAATAGAGGGAGTATACTACGGATGAGGATCCGCTGACGTGGCCGAACCCATTGAGTAACTGACATGCGGGGCCTAGCAAGCATGGAGTCCGCCAGTAAGTGACCGAAAGGGAGGGTAAGGCAGGGATACGTATGTGAAAGGAGCTTCCAATGATATAATTTTCACATTATACATGTCATGTACTATTAATCTTGTCAATAGTCAAATGTGGTTTTGAAAAACGCATTAGAGCATGGTTAATAATATAGCCAGTCGATGGCTACAAGGAACTGCCATGTCATCTATCAATCTCATCAACATCTGTCGGGCATGAACCGAATGGGATGTCAAAACTAAAACGCGAAGCGACACGTAGTGGAGGCAATGTGAAACTTCAAACGGATCGTTTCTTTGTATGCATGTCGGACAAATTACAAATAAACATTGGAAATACAAGCATGGTCTAGGCCCACATGCGAATGATACTCAGCGGAATGTTCAAATGATGCATGCGGGAGGATGGACTCGATCGGAGGGCGACATGATCGATGGAGAGGAATGAGAAATAAGCAAACGCCACATTATTATACTTGAACGGCTAAAATAAACAATAAGTTGTCTCGCTGGGCCTACATAGTGAAAGGCCTAATGCGCAACGTGGAGCACTAACGCTCGAATATGGCCGGGAAAACACGGAAACCGACATGTGGGGCACACCTGTCGGGAGGACGTAGCGCAAACTAGTCCAATGGAGGGGCTAGCACACGACCTCCTCGCCACCGGCAACCGTTCATGTGGGTCGTGGGGGCCAACAACATGGCGCAGCTCCAACACCGCCTCTGGACACGGCGACCACGGTGAGCGACACGCTCATCGTCGCTAGACACGGTCGGTTTCAGTGTGCCGAGGGTGGCGTTAGTGATGTGGCACGACCAACAGTATGTTTGGTTTGTGCCCAAGGTTGCCCCATCAAAGCATTGGGTAGCCAAAATTTTGGTTGAGGTTTTGGTTGCCCATGATTTGGCCGACATCGGCAAGAAAAATGAACTAGTGTTGGCTATAGTTCATTGGATGCCAAAAAAATGGCAACTATCCAAACAAAGACCAATCTTTGGGTCATGACCAAAATATTGGTAAGGTGCACTTTGGCCACAATCCAAACACACGCCAACACCCAGCTCGTTGAGGATGTACGGGGCACCGGGACGCGCCCGCGGAGTGGTGTAGCGCGACCAACTACATCCTTAGGACTTGAGACCATGTCGGGTCGTCTTGCTTTTTCAATGACATGCGTCGATCGCATGTGAGCAAAGGGAATCTCCAACGTTGCCACGACCGCAGCTGACTACCCTGGCACACCAAAAACCCTCGTCCCTCGCACCATCGTGCGGTGAGTTCCCAGCCGGCGGCAGCTGCCTTTATTCATGTTGTTCGTCCGTATGCCATCGTTAAGAGGCTCGGTGCCCGAGGAAACAACTCCGGCGACTTAATGACACACCAGGAAGCTTGGCCTCACCGGAATGCGCTACTTAAAGCGGCAATGCCCAGCTAACCTCCACACCATAGCGCATCGTCCTCCCACCTGGCACCACATCCGCCATGACCACAAGGGCGAACGATCTGCGGGAGAGCTTGTCTTCGGGGATGGAGCTCGAGGTCGCCGCCCTCGCTCAAGTCGCCGCACAAGCGGTGGCCACGCTGGCGGCCGACAACGGGAGCACCGTCAACCATGCGTCCTACTTGTCGCCATCCAACGTCCGGCACCGCCGAGGTCGGGGACTCGTCCGAGGATGAGTAGGGCATTGGAGGCGGCATGGCATGGTGTGCCAACTGGCCGGTCCGTCTCCCGTGTTCTACTTTTCCTCGCCAAAGACCGCACCTTCACTTCACGGGTCTTGAACCCCGCCCCCGTACATGGAGATCGCAGATGGAGGACGTCGGCCGCCGCCGTAGAATAGGTTTAATGTCATGTTTCTTTTATTTTTCTGTCTTATAAAAGTTCGAAATGTTATGAAAATATGTCGTGTTTGCATTAATCTCGGCCGGTGTATATGAACTTTCACAATAATATAGTACTCCCTCTGTCCCAAAATGTAAGACGTTTTTTGGCACCGTCATAGTGTCAAAAAAATGTCTTACATTTTGGGACGGAGGGAGTATATTGTAGGAGTCCTAGCAAGATGCCTGTGTGTTGCATGGAAGATCAAGATCTTGTGGGAGAAAAGGATGAACGAGGGAAGGCCTTATCTGCAAATGCATATTCATGCATTTCACATCTACGGGAACCTACGAAAGGGTTAACGTAAATTGCCTCTCTCTCCTCCCCTGATTTTCATGGTGGTGTACCCCTCCCTCCCCCAAATCTACAATCAACAGCTCACACTTTTCATATTATGTTAATTACGTAACTGGGACTACGTTGGTGTAGCATTACTCGTCCTAAAAAACCCAACTAAGCCAACCTCCCAGCATATTGCGCGGGAAAAGACCCGGTCGCGCCGTTTTAGTCGAGATTACCGGATTACTAGTAGTAGTATCGATGGATAACGCGAAGCAACAAGTTTTTTTAGGGGGCGAAGCACCTAGTTTAAAAGGAAAAAAAGGCGGTACACTCACAGCACCCCTGTCGCGGTCGCATTGCACCCCACACACGTTCGGTCCTGCACACGGCTCACGCAAACGGAACGCGCTTTGGCTTGCCTTTCAATGACACATGGGGCTGCACTTGGAGAAATCGACCATGGGCCAAACTCCCCCCGCCCACCACGCGAAAATCCCCCCCCCACCCAAAAATTACCCCCAAATCCTAGATCCAAACGCCCTTCGGCCAACTAGCCACTAATATTCCCCAAACCCCCCTCCCCCGTCCCCCTCCACTCCATTCGCTCTGCCAAAGCCGCCCTCCCCGCCACACCAATACGTTGGTGCCGCGGTTCATCGAGGGGACGCACGGCGATCCTCTCAATCCCACAGTACGCCCTCATAGACCGTCGTCCTCTAGCCGCGCCGCCACCGCTGGCGACGTTCTTGTGGAGGTGCACGGCGGTCAGCGCCGCCACCGCTGGCGATGTTCGTGTGGAGACGCACGGCGGACAGCTTGTCCCACGGTACGCGGATTCTAGGATGAGGCCCCGTGCATGTCGGTGTAGCGCTGAATGTTAGCTGATAGACGATGTTAATCTCACTGTTTGCCGAAATAGTTTATAGTCAATATGCTTTGGTTAAGAAGCTTCCTTGCCCTGTTCTGCACTCAATCTGCTTAGCTGAGATGGCATGCCAAGGCCGATTAGTTGCTAAAATATCCTGCCATATATTTATTGTGACGTAGATTGCCATGGTCTAGTAGCCAATCATTTAGGTGAAATAGCTCTACACCGTTTTATACTCGATCTTTGTTGCTGCGCTGGCCTTCGATAGTTCGATGGCTGTGTGCTCGGCCTCATTGCCTGCTGAAATAGCCTGCCATAATTTAGCACTCAAATCTGTTTGCTGAATTAGCTTTACATATATTTCGTTACTTAGATCTGCTCGCCCAAATATCTTGCCATAGCTTTAGACATTGACGTAGGTATTTTCTTCTGGACTTCATAAAAAAGCGTATATGTTTTTCTTGTAATATCTAGTAGAAGAACTAATTTGTATGTCTAACAGATGGACAGGACTTGGATAACTTCTGCTCGAAGATTCTCCGTTGCATATGTCGAGGGGGTTGAAAACTTCATGAACTTTATCAGAGCTGAGTACGGTGGTCCGAAAGTAGATGTGCTCTGCCCGTGTAGCAGCTGTATGAATTCAGTTACAAGACCCCGGTCAACTATGCAAAATCATCTACACTTGTATGGGATATTGGTCACATATACTAGGTGGGTTCATCATGGTGAAGCTGTGAACGTCAATGTTATTGACTACGTGGAAGCAGCAGATCACCATCTTGATATCCCTGATGCTCAGGTGGAAGAGGAGGAGGAGGAGGTGGTGGCGGAGCCGGTGAGTTTGACCAACATTGAAACAATGCTATGAAATGCTCGTGAATTCCGTGAACTTTCACCTGCAGAAGAAAAACGATGGGCCCGCATGTTGGAACAATGCAATGTGGCTGTCACCCCAGGAAATAAGCTGTCAGTATTATCAGCTATGGTCACCTTTGTTCAGGTGAAGACATCTGAGCGGATGACCAACAAATCATTCGGGCGATGTTGGCTGCTTTCCGCAAAGCTTTCCTAGATGCGTCTGAGCTGCCACACACCTACAGTAAAATGAAGAATTTCTATCGTGCAGTTGGAATTGGATATGATATGATCCATGTTTCTAAGAATAATTGTGTTCTATTCCAGAACGATTATACCAACTTAAGTGAATGCCCGAAATGCAAATCATCAAGATGGAAATATGGCGATGCTGTGAAGAGGATTCCTCATAATGTTCTGAGACATTTTCCAATTACACCAAGATTGCAGAGGTTTTTTCATGATGCTGAAACGAGAGAGGATGTACTGTGGCATTCTAGGAAGTAGGAGTACAGATATCAGAATGTAATGAGCCATCCATCACATGGTAGTGAGTGGAAAAGCTTCAATCAGAAGCATGAAAAGTTTGCTGCTGACCCGAGAAACATAGACTTGTCTTAGCTTCAGATGTATTTAACCCATTTGGCCACCAGAGCGCCACATATAGCATGTGGCCAGTGCTTGTTATCCCTTACAACATGCCTCCAAATGTCTACACCAAAGAATCAAACTACATGAGGCCTTGCTCATCCCAGGTCCAAAAAATACTGGAAAGGATTTTGATTTGTTCATGGAGCCTCTTGTGGAGGAACTTCAATAGCTTTGGAGGGGTGTTCTTACTCGAGACCTATATAGCAGCCCACCAGCTGATTTCTTTCTGCGTGCTGTTATAATTTGGTGCATCCATGATTATCCGGCTTTGGGCACTATGTCAGGGCGAACGACACATAGTTACAATGCATGTGTTCGCTGTGACAGGAATCCGATGTCATACGCAATACTTAGCAAGATTTGTTACATTGGACACCGTCGTTTCCTTGCCAAGGACAAGCCGCATCCTACAAAATACCGAAGACATGTGTTCAATGCAAAGCATGAAAACCGTGATGTGCCAAAGAGGCTCACCGCTGATGAGTTGCAAGTGGAATTAGAGAAGGTCAGGCATATTACACCAGGAAACCATCCTGATAATGGTAGCAGGAAAAGGAAGCATGGCAGGGCATAAGAGAGATTATTGTTTACCCACAGGTCCACTTTGTGGGACTTGGAGTATTGGAAAGATTTGGATCTGCGGCATAATCTTGATGTGATGCACATCGAGAAAAATATATGTGACACCATTATCGGCACACTTCTTAATATTGAAGGCAAGACGAAAGATACCTTAAAATCTAGGATTGATTTGACACACCTGGGTATCAGAGAGGATTTGAAGGTGCAAGATGAAGGTAAACCACGGGATATGGCACCATCTGTGTACGTCTTGGACAAGGTAAAAAGAAAAGAATTCTGCGAGGTCCTGTCACATGGGAGATTCCCACATGGATTTGCTTCCAACCCTGAAAGGAGAGTCGGTGCAGATGGAAATAAGGTACAAGGGTTGAAAACTCATGACTGCCACGTCCTACTTCAAAGGGTTTTACCTCTTATCGTTAGAGGATTGGGCCACCCTGACTTATACAGAGCAGTTGTAGAGTTGGGACAATTCTTCATGGAACTCTGCACTAGAAATATCAGGATAGATGCTTTGGAGCGTCTTAGAGGCAAGATACCAACTATCCTATGTGACCTTCACAAGATATATCCTCCAGCCTTCTTTGATGTGATGGTGCATTTGGCTGTTCATCTACCTGATGAGGCACTACTTAGAGGTCCAGTACAGTATGGCTGGATGTACCCTATTGAAAGGCGGCTAGGCACTTTCAAGGGCTATGTTAGGAACAGAGCTAGACCCGAGGGTTCCATTGCAGAGGCCTACATTGCTACAGAAGCGTTGACATTCTTCTCAAAATACATTGAAACAGCTGATCAGCTTAGCAAAGAGGTGGATGAAGACAATCCCGGGCTCAATGTTTTCGATTATTCTGTTCGAGTTACAGGGAAGAGTCAACAAGAGGACAAACCTAAAGATTTGGACAAAATGGTTTGGTATGTGTTGAATAACTGTCCTGAGACACTACCTTATATCAAGTAAGTGCTAAGTACTGCAGCTTATATGTCGTAATCTACTAAACTTGTAGCACATTCTTATATATTTAGATGTTTGACGCGATCACTATGTTGTGCAGCATCTACAAAAAGGAGTTACTGCCGCAAAATCCAAGAAACATTGACAAACTAGTTATGGCAGGATTTGCGATATGGTTCAAGAGCCATGTAAGCTTTTGAATTGCATTATCAGTTTTTTTAATATATTGAGTACATAAGATGATGAGCTTGTCTATTTTCTAACCATAGGTTAAAAAGATGTGGGAGGATGGGCAGGCAGTTGATGATGCCCTTTACTCACTAGCAATGGGTCCTGATACTCAGGTAAGACATTATGAATCTTGCGTTGTTGGAGATGTGCGCTACAACATCCTTGCACGAGACGAAGGCAGGAAGACACAAAACAGTGCCATCATGAGCACAGATAAGTATGACAAAGAGACAACTGAAATGTATGATAACATAACAGACATTGTTCAGTTGCAGTATATCTCCAGTTTCGAGGATCATCGGTGTGTGGCTCTGTTGTGTTGTCGTTGGTATAACCTGTTTTCCAGGATCGCAAAACCCAGAGCTGATGATTATTTCAAATCCATCAATGTCAAGGCGGCGTACCAGACCAACGAGCCTTTTATTTTGGCAAATCAAGCAACACAGATATTTTTCTTGCAAGACACATTTGCACATAGCGATGACTGGAAAGTATTGCAAAGGTTTGAGCAGAGGAATTCGTTTAATGAAGTTGCACAACAAGACGATGCTTACACTGCTCCTGATGTAAAAGAGAACACTGATGTTCCTAATATCTTTGAGAACCATCACGTGAATGACTCCGGTGAAAAGATTGCCTATCGTGCTATGGACATACAAGAGTTGATCAAGAAGAAGCCAACGTTCGAGGACGTTGAGGACGAAGAAGAAGATGACACCGTGGGGAATTATTATTCAGACTGATACACATGGCAAAGATGTTGATGCTGCTGCTGCGGATGATGATTACACTGCTTTTGTCGTATTTGCCTGTGAGAAGACATTTTTTATCTACTATGTGAAATTGTGTTTGCTATGACAACTGAAACCTGATGAACATGTTGTTTAGTGTTTTCCTGTGAGAACATCACTTGTTATATATGCTGATTTGTGTTTGGTGATTGTATGATGACTAAAACATGATGACATTGTTTTTTAGTTGTACTCATATTTGGTTGTAAAACTTGCATCTGATGACATAGTTTGATGTTGGACTGCAATTTGCTCGACGTCTTCGAATGAGAACAAAGCTGACCCGACAGGGCCTCTCCTAATTTACTTATTTATTACCAAAAGGGAATCTACTATTTATTTATTTATGAGAAAAAGGGGCTACCCCCTGATTTCCGTTAATAGAAATCATTAGATGTTCACAACACTACGCCCAGCCTGCTACACAGGTTTCATTCATTACTAATTTCAGCAAAGTGCTCATGTCATAGCCACTGAATACATCACGAGTGCTACATACACTGCAAATAAAGAGACAATCATCCTATAGAGCACATCGATTTTGCCCATTATCTTCACAAGCTCTTTCATCTCCTCATTGCTGTCAAGGCCGTTCAACAGCTATTGCATGGCCATGATTAGAGGAACTGCATCTTTAACCTTCTGATCTACAACTTCCTCTTCTGTCGTTCCTTCAATTACTTGTCCAACACCCCAACCTGCTGGTATTGGGATTCCTCGGCTAACCAAATAATCAGTGTAGTTGCACTCCCCCACATCAGCAACTTCCCAGAAATACAAATCACACGAATCTTCCCTTTTCTGCACGAATCAAATTGGAATATCATTAACCAAACAATTAAAAAATCAGCAACTGAAAGCAGCAGAACAACACTTAAACATATTATTACCCAATGATTCGGGCATTTGTAGAAGACTCAGCTAGGGTTGAGGATTGTGGTTGAGACGTGACGTATGACTTTGCGTGATTTGCAGCAGTGGCACCACACCAATGGCAGTGGGTTGTGATGAGCAACGGGCTGCGGGGCACGTGCCGGCGGGGGTGTGGTGAGACCCACAGGCGATGGTATGGGTGGCGACTTGGGGCGTATTTGGTTGCTGCCTACTGAAGAGCAGGTGGACGAGCAGCCAGCGGACATGGTTGCTGCGGCCAGAGCTTCTGATGCTAGGCAGAGTAAGTAGAGAAGAGGAGAAGCGAATGTTGGATATGTCAGTTTCATTACTTGTAGAGTAGCATAGCACCATATATAGTCATAGTCTAGGTTTGGGTTCGAACCAGCTACAGGAGCACGTCTCTTTTTTTCTAAAACTCGGCAACATCCTTTACTGGTACACTAGCTTGTTCTGTATGCCTTCTCAAGTCTTTGATTCCTCCACCTGACATCTCGGACCCACTGGAAGGGCCTCTATACTTCGCGAAAAAACGTGCCCCCCGCTGACAGGTCGGACCCATCAGCTATCTTCGCACGCAAGGAAGTTCCTCCTTATTACGCACAAAAAAATGAATACTCCCCCTGCCATCTGGAACCCAACATCATGGGAGGCTGACTTGTTGGCCTACCAAGTTGACGAAAACGGAGGGCTTCGTCAACTTAGTCAATATGAACGATTCTAGATCCAGTTATCGTATGATGTTCATCCAACAGCAGTAGTGCTTCTTCAACCTCTGGTCTTCTTGCTCTAGCCGCCCAAACCAATGCCGGTCGTGTCGTGTGCTCCTGCCTCCCGTGGCCGGCTGTGATGCCTGAGGCCTCACCGCCCCCTACTACTCCCACCGCTGGCCAGGGCATCCCTCTACTCACCCACACCCCCTGTTATTTTGCGGTGACGGCAGCCTCAAACTGCAGCCGAACCAGTGAACCCTTGTACTCCTCTCCGCATGGGCATCCACTGACGCGTCTTCCCTGGCTCCGCGTCGTCCCCTTCCTAGGCTTCGCCATCGTCCACCGCCTTGGTGCTCTCGGCGCGGCATGGTCAATCTGGTCAACGACCGACTTCCATCGGAAGAGTAATGTATGTGGAGAGGCTGACGGCTGGGTCCACGGCCATAACCCAGTTTTTTGGTTATTTGCCAAATAAGTCGCTTTGTCAGGCCTGTTGGGCTGCAAATCTTTCAAGACGAGGAGAGCTTCATTCGGCTCGCCGACAAAATGGCCTATCAGTAATGAGAAATGGGCTGTAAATTTTTAAAACACATCAAACTGACAATTAGTTTCAAATATCTTTTTTTTCATTTCGAGATTTTAAATTACATTGATTTTTATGCGTGGACAATTTGTTGGATTTTATATTGATATGCATTTATTTTTAAAATCAGTTTGAATGTCACTCGAAATTTTGGGATTAAAAACAGTTCGGACCGCACCGAAATATGCAAAATTTCATCTAATTTTTTAACCGTGGCCACAATATGGGCTGTAATGCCAACAAAAAGAATATGGGCTCCAAAAAAACCTTAAGAATTAGCAAATGGGCTATAAATTATTAGAAATAATGGCAAATGGGCTGTATGTTTTTTTCCACAGATTTGAGGCCTTCCTAAAACAAGGTTGGCGCACAAGCAGCGACTATTGGATGTCCATCCAACGGCCGTCATGGTTCTTCAATCTCTGCTCTTCCTGCTCCAGCCTCTCAAACAAGCGCCGACAGGACTGCCTGCTCCCTCCTCCCCGCGGCCGGCTGTGCTGCCGCGCAGGCCTCACCGCCCCACCATACTCCCATCGTTGGCCTAGCCATCCCTCTACTCACCCACACCTGCTGTTATTCTCCGACGATGGTAGACGAGCCAGTAAACCCTCGTACAGTCGTACTCCCCTCTGCGTGGGAAACAACTACCGAATCTTTCCTGCCTCCGTGTCGTTCCCTTCCTAGGCCTCGCCGTCGTCCACCGCCCTAGTGCTCTCGGCGCGGCGTGGTCAATCTGGTCAACGACCGACTTCCATCGGAAGAGTATTGTACGTGGAGAGGCTGACAGGTAGGTCCACGGCAGCCGCAAGGAAGTGCCTCCTTATTACGCGGAAAATAATTATTCCTCAACCTGACAGCGGGGACCCACCGGACGGGCCATCGTATTTGGCGAAGAAAACATTTTCCCCCTGACTGCTGGGACCCACCGGACGGGCCACCGTATTTCGCAAAAAAAGTTCCCCCCACTATTAGCTCGGACCCACCGGAAGTGCCTCCTTATTACGCACAAAAAAATGAATACTCCCCCTGCTAGCTGGGACCCAGTATAGTGGGAGGCTGACTTGTGGGCCTACTAAGTTGACAGGGACGGAGGGCTTTGTCAACTTAGTCAATATGCACGATTCTTTCTCCATTGACCGTACGGTGTCCATCCAACGGCCGTAGTGCTTCTTCAACCTCTGGTCTTCTTGCTCCAGCCACCCAAACCAGCGCCAGTCGTGCCTCGTGCTCCTGCATCCCGTGGCCGGCTGTGCTGCGCGGAGGCCTCACCGCTCCCTACTAGTCCTACCGCTGGCCAGGCCCTGCGGCGACGGCAGCCTCACACTGCAGCCAAACCAGTGAACCCTCATACTCCTCTCCACGCGGGCTTCCTCTGTTGTGTCTTCCGCAGCTACGCATCGTCCCCTTCCTAGGCCTCGCCGTTGTCCACCGCCCTAGTGCTCTCCACGCGGCGTGGTCAACCTGGTCAGGGAACGACTTCCATCGGACGAGTACTGTACGTGGAGAGGCTGACAGCTGGGCCCACGGCCGCAGCAAGGAAGTGCCTCCTTATTACGCGCAAAATAATTATTCCTCCACCTGACAATGGGGATCCACCGGACGAGCCACCGTATTTCGCGAAAAAAAGTTTCCCCCTGACAGTTGGGACCCACCAGCTACATCTTCGCACGCAAGGAAGTGTGTCTGAGCAAAAAAAAATGATTCGCCCCCCTGACTGCTGGGACCCACCAGCTACATCTTCGCACACAAGGAAGTGCCTGAGTTGGACACACCTGGTCGAAGCGTATGTAGCGTTGTCATTCTGGTCGCGAATGTGTACGTACATACTGGTCGATGTAGAGGCGCGCACGTGTCGTAGTAGAGGCGCTAACGTAGCATGTACACGTACGTACAGCGGCCAGTTTGCAAGAAATAAAATACGACCACGTACGTACATACGGGCAGGGTCTCGAACGCCTACTCGCGCATACGTATGGCGAGGGGTCGTGTGCATGGCTGGGTCGGAACGGAGAAACAACGTCATTGTCGTGTTCATGGGGAGCCAACTGGCTGGGTCAGAATGGAATGCGTCGTCGTGTTCATCGGGAGGGCTTGGACATAACAACTGATAGAAACGAGGCCTGGCGTACCGCAAAACAGAGGTAACGGCCTTGTGTTCGACTGGCCACGTTCGAAATGGGATCCTGTTCATCGGGAGGGGTCTGGCATACCGCAAAACGGATGAAACGGACCTCCTACGGTCGAAACGGGGATCCTGTTGATCGGACGGGGTGTGGCATGCCGCTAAACGGAGGAAACAGACTTGTGTTGGAGCGCTACGGTCGAAACGGGGGTCCTGTTCATTGGGAGGGGTGTGGCGTACCGCAAAACGGAGGAAACAGACTTGTGTTGGAGGGCTACGGTCGAAGCGGGGGTCCTGTTTATCGGGCGGGGTGTGGTGTACCGCAAAATGGGACTCCACGCGATACTATTCATCACCACCGTCGACCCCCTCCGGCCTCCACGGGCTATAATTCATCCACCGTCGACCTCCTCCAGCCTCCACCTACGACTGTTCAGCCTGCACCGCGCGCTACTCCACCGGCTACTGTTCAACCAGCCCTCTCCACGGGCTCCTGTTCAACCACCCCTCCAAGGGCTACTGTTCATCCAGCCCTCCACCGTCTACTGTTCATGCAGCCCTCCATGGGGTGGTCCTGCTCATGCAGCCTCCATGGGGTCCTGTTCATGCAGCCCCAACCGACTCGATCGAACGGGGTCCTGTTCGTGCAGAGGCAACACCACGGGGTCCTGTTCAGCCACCCCCACCAGGAACTGTTCATCCAACCCCCCCAGCAACACTAACTGTTCATGCAGAGGCAGCATCGTTCGGCTTCAGTTAGCAGCAGTAGCGAAGGAATCGCTCGATCGGGTTCAGTTAACAGCCATCGATTGATCGCTCGGGTTCAGTAACGCGTAGCCTGCAGTGCAATCGCCCGGGTTCAGTTAGAGCCCAACGCCTCGCTCGGGTTCAGTTAGAGCCCAACGCCTCGCACCCACGCGCGTGCGTGTACGAGAGAAACGCGCATCGCTCGGCCGCGACCACCCACCGTAACCCGGAACACCCCGATATTTTCCTCGCCCTCGCTTCTACCACGGTTTTTTCCGTCATGGACGGCCCAAAGAATGTCATCCAGCTGCGTCTCCGGCCCGCCCACGATGAAAAGCCCATTTTCTATCATGATTTTTTGTCATAGAAGCAGGACCCCACCACATCTATGATGATACCGTGTTTTGTCACAATTATTGTCATATAAGTGTCATAAGTATGACAGAAAAAAGTTTCGTTCGGCCCAAAATGTCATGGATGTGTCTTTTATTTGTAGTGCAACAAGCGTGATGGTTTTGGTAGGGAACGTGCCACCTTTGGGGACATAATGATATTTTTTGCCACTTATTGCTTTCAAGAAAATTCCGGTGTCAACCTAGAAAAACAGGAGTGTTGTGTTTATTTTTGGAATTTTTCGGGGTTCCTTTGTATATTTTTATACAATAACTGGGTTTTCTAGGCATTTAATGTGCATAATTAAAATTTGAACTACAAGCACATGCTCGAGTGCACCAAAGTTGGTTGAAAAATCACATGTGTTTCCTTGGGTGAATTTCTAGGTCCCATGCAAGAAATGGGAATGAAATTCAAACACTAGGGCACTGTTGATTACCGGCAAAACGTTGAGATGCCTGGTTTTTTAATTCTAGTAAATCAAAAACTTGTCTGAAATTCATGAAACTTCGCATGCTATCATGGAGTAGCATCAACATGCCATGGTAAATTTTTTGTCCCATTTGGGGCAGGTTTGGTTATAAGCTTCTCACAAATCAGAGCTTCTCACAACAAGCATGATGGTTTCAGTAGGGAACGGGCCACCTTCGGGGACGGAACGATATCTTTTGCCTCTTATTGATTTCAAAAAGTTTCTAGTGTCAACATATAACAACAGGAGTGTTGTGTTTAATTTTGGAATTTTTCAGGGTTTGTTTCGCCATTTTTATACATTAACTGGGTTTTCTAGGAATTTTATGTGCTAAATTCAAATTTGAACTACATGTGTGTCCTTGGGTGACTTTCGAGGTCCCATGCAAGAAAGGGGAATGATAATCAAACACCAGGGCACTGTTGATTGCCAGCAAAACGTTGAGATGCCTGGTTTTTATATTCTAGTAAATCGAAAACTCGTCTGAAATTCATGAAACTTGGCATGCTATCATGGAGCGCCATCAACATGTCGTGGTAAAAAAATTGTCCCATTTGGGGCAGGTTTGGGTATAAGCTTCTCACAAGCCAGAGCTTCTTACAACAAGCATGATGGTGTCAGTAGGGAATGTGCCCCCTTTGGGGACAGAACGATATCAGTTGCCTCTTATTGCTTTCAAAAAAAATCTGGTGTAAACATAGAACAACAGGAGTGTTGTGGTTCATTTTGGAATTTTTCGGGGTTCGTTTGGACATTTTTATACATTAACTGGGTTTTCTAGGCATTTTATGTGCATAATTCAAATTTGAACTTCATGCACATGCTCCAGTGCATATAAACAGGTTGAAAAATCAAATATGTGTCCTTCAGTGCAAGCTTAGGTCACATGCAAGAAATGGGAATGAATTTCAAACTCCCTGCCATCGTCACTCAGCCGTAAACATTGAGATACTTGGTTTTTAAATTCTAGTAAATGCAAAACTCGTCTGAAATTCATGGAACTTGGCATGCTATCATGGAGCGGCATCAACATGTCGTGGTAAATATTTGTCCTATTTGGGGCTGGTTTGGGTATAAGCTTCTGACAAACCAGAGCTTCTCACAACAAGCGTGATGGTTTTGGTAGGGAACATGCCACCTCTGGGGACGAAACGATATCGGTTGCCTCTTATTGCTTTCAAAAAAAATTCTAGTGTCAACATAGAACAACAGGAGTGTTGTGTTTAATTTGGGAATTTTTCGGGGTTCGTTTGGACATTTTTATACATTAAGTGGGTTTTCTAGGCATTTTATGTGCATAATTAAAATTTGAACTACATGCACATGCTCCAGTGCATATAAATTGGTTGAAAAATCAAATTTGTGTCCTTCGGTGCATGCTTAGGCCCCATGCAAGAAATGGGAATGAATTTCAAACACCAGGGCACTGTTGATTGCCGGCATAACTTTGAGATACTTTGTTTTTAAATTCTAGTAAACCCAAAACTCATCTGAAATTCATGAAACTTGGCATGTTATCATGGAATGGCGCTCGACATGTTGTGGTATTTTTTGTGTCCATTTTGAGAGAAGGCACACTCGAATAACAGCCAACAAAGGAATTTTGAAACAAATGCTGCCACTGTAAGATCTCAAACCTTTCGTATAATTTAAATTGTGTGCGTTATGTTAACCATTCACGTGACGCCACGCCTCACGCGTTTGACGGCTAGGAGGTGCCGCGTGAGGGGACAGGTGCTTTAGTGCTTGACTAAATGAGAGGCGTGCGACTGTACTCCAATGCAAGATTTGTGCAGCTCTTGATCACAAACGTTTTAGTTAGAACACCCGTATGCAAACCGACAGCTTTCCCAGGAAGCCAAGAGAAAATGTGCTGAGCAGGATTTTCTGCAGCTCTTGATCGCAAACGTTTTAGGTAGAACACCCATAAAAAAAGTATGCAAAGTGAGAGCTAAGGTCTTCCCCCATAAGTCGAGAGAAAATTCACTGCGCAAGATGTGTGCATCCATTCAACACAAACGGTTGTTTTGGATGACCCGTGGCAACCACGTACAAATAATTTGGTAAGATTTGCATCTGTCATATTGGGTATGTTGCCATCTGTCAAACTGGAAAGATTGACATTTGTTGATTTAGTAACATTGCCATTTCTCAACCTTGTAACACTGCGATTTGTCAAAATATGAAGCTAAAAATCACAAGCAGTATCTACTTTTTGCGACTAAAATTGAGTAATTAAGCTTTGATGGAGCCGAGGAGGCGTGTTCAGCCGGGTGTGCAGCGGGCGACGGAGTTCCCGATACGGCTGTAATGCAGACGAGGGAGAGGGTAGTAGTTCCCGAAATGTAGAATGGCCAATGATGCATCCTCCTTCAATTGGCATCGTGAATGCATGAGGGAAGTAATGGGAGGAGGACCGGGAAAAGAGGCAGCACGATGTGAATGCTACGCAGTTTGCACTAACATAAAGGCAACCCTCCATTCCAATGCATCTACCACATCGTACGCACCTAAGCATCTGCCTAAGCACCTACACTAAGCGCAAAAGTGCTTACTATAGACCCATGGCGGCGATGCACACGAGCGGCCAGCGGCTGTGCCAGATGGTCCACGACGCCGGCCTGCGGCATGGCACCGAGGGTCGTCTCCAGACGGTGTTGGCGACCGGCTCGTGGATGGTCGCCGCCTACGCCAGCTACGACTCTCAGTTGGACCACACGATTGTTGCCACCACCAACAAGTTCAGCGTCTTAATCAAGCTCACGGACGACATTGCCCTACTCCTCCAGCCCACATGCCCGGGCTCCTCATTGCGTGCCACCCTAATCGGCCTCCATGGTCAGAACCTCTTTCAAGCACTGGTGGCCCTGCGACTGCCCGCCGACGCCACGAAGAATGCCCACCTGGAGGTCGCGCTCGCCGAGAGGCGCCTCGCCCTGCAAGAATTCATCGACCTACACATCCACATGTACGAGAAAATCGTGTACATAGGTATCTACAAGGCCAGTGAGGACGCTACAATGTTGGCCTTCTTCAACCAGCTGGAAGCCCTGGATGCCTTTGCTGAGAAGCACCTTGACCTCACCACAAAAGCCGCCGCTCCTTAGCCGCCGGTCGGTGGCCCGGCGCACTAAGTTGAGGAGGAGGAGGAGGAGGTCGTACGTTGATGGATGCATCTTTCTTCTTGCCTCCTATAACCACCACTACGATTGCATCATCGTGGCCTTAATTCTTATTGTTCTCTTGCATTCTCATTCTAGTCAATACAGACATGTGCGATCCCTTTGCTTAATTATATGCATCACTATAACTAGTACTCACATACGTCAATTTATAAGTTGGGCTGCTAGTGTTTGGGGCCGGTGCACGATCATGCACGTTCGTGTGCATGCAGTTGCATCGGGAGCGGCGCGATGATGCGGGTACCCGATGTTCTGGCCTCTACTCGCGTCCCTCGGCAAGCTCTGCTCGCCGTTAGGCAACGCAGCGTGTTGTGCTCGCCGTTGGACACGGCGATGCGCTCTGTTCCCGTCTGTCAGCGTGCTCTGTTCGCGTTTGTCGGCGCGCTCGGCTTGTGGACAACTTTAGACGCCGTTAGACGCCGCGGCGTGCTCTACTCCCGGCCGTGGTGGACGACTACATCAACACCGTTGAGCAGTTGCTTGCTAGAGACAAGTACAAGGTTGTCGGCATCGACCTCTAGTACATCACCGGTCGCCTCGACATAGTTTAGAAGGTTATCATCGCCCAGTTGTGCATGCGACATCATGTCCTCATCTACCACTACTGCATGGCCACAGAGCCTTGCGACCGTTTCAACAGGTTTGTCAACAGCACCGACTACAAGTTCGCCACGGCGAAAACCACCGACGATGTAAAAGCACTTAGGGTTACAGGCTTGGCTGCCAAAACCTTGTCAAAATCTGTGAGCACCACAGGGTCTAGGGCAGCAAGAAGAAGGAATCCTTGGTTGAACTCGCCTTGGCCATCATCGACCCCTACTACAAAAAGATGAAGCAGGATGCCGAGAGAACAAGTCCCGTATCCTGACACAGGGCTTGGATGTAGCAACTAGATGAACCTCACCTTAGGTTCATGGCCAAGAGCATGTACACATACTACGAGATCCACATGCAGATTGTTGACATCAGGAAGTGCCTTGTTACCCAAATCAACGAGCCCGGATCGAGCCACAAGCAGAGCAAGCGTCACAAGAAGTAGATGATGATCAGATGAGCGTTTATGCTAGTTAATCATGCATGTAACATATAGTTTACTTTATTGGTGTGTGGAAATGTCATGTGTGTAGTAGCCACCTATGTAATTATGCATGTAATAGTTTACTTTGGTGTGTGCAAATACCATGGTTGTAGTAGCCACCTATGTAAGTGGATGTTTAATTTGGTTGTGCAACCATGTCATTATAAGTGTGTGTGTATATGGCAGCCCGTTTCTTTTTTTCCTCCTCATCGCAAACATTTAATTGAACTGAACCGTATGCCCATCATCGCACACGCAACAAAAATTTGAACCGTGTTTGATGCATCCGTCATCGCAAAAAAAATTGCACCTTTTTACGGGTTTTTTACACCATCGATTGCGGTTATTGCATCGCACACAGTTTCGTCGAAGGGTTTCTGATCATAGTATTGTGTTAGCAGCATCCTACAGTAGTGCGAGGCGCGTGCTCCCCTAGCACCATCTCGTCAAGCTCGCGTGCCGCCTCTCGTAGCAGCACGAGAGTTTTATGATCAAGATCCACCACAACGGCGGGCACTCGGGGGCGCAACAGGCTGCCGGGCGTTCACTCCGGAGCTGTGGCACCTCGTTTTGCCCAGCAAGTTCAAACCAGATCTACCTCCATGCTACAATGAAACACCCGATCCCACTAAGTTCTTGCAGCTCTATGAGCTGAGCATCGAGGCGGCTAGTGGAGACGGGAAGGTCATGGCCAATTAGTTCCCCATGGCCCTCAAGGACGGTGCACGCTCGTGGCTCCTGAACCTCCCAGAAGGGTCGATCTCCTCCTGGGAGGAGCTGCGCGAGCGGTTCATCTCCAACTTCGAAGGGACTCATGACTCTGCCGCCGCGATAGGCGACCTGCAGCACATCAAGCAGCAGCCGAGGGACACCTTGCGCAAGTACATTCAATGTTTTACCACTATCCACATCAAGATTCCCAAGGCGTCAGACGAGGCCATCATCTCTGCGTTCACTGATAGCATTCGGGACATCGGGATGAAGGAAGACCTTGCTATTCATGAAGACATGTGCTCAGCCGTGGAGATGTTCAACATGGCAGTCAAGTGTGCACAGGCGGAAGAGGGTCGACCCTTGCTTGTCGAGCTCCTTGAGGCTGACCCAGAAGACAATAAGGCCAAGACCAAGGAAGCCAAGCGCAAGGGGCCTGCTGTGCTCGAAGTTGAGCTGGAGATGAAGCATGGGTGTGACTACCCCGAATCCTCCAAGGGAAGCCGCCCGTTCTGGGGCTTTTACAATGTGCACAGCCACAAAACCAACGAATGCCAAGAGCTCAGAGCCATCTATGATGGACACCTTGGTCGTCGCCCCGAGCACGGCGACCGGGGTTATGACTGTGCAGGTGGACAAGGCGGAGGACGTTGGGAGAACCAAGACTCTCGGCAAGGCTGGTGCGACCAGCCCTGCGAGGACCACTGGCAGGGCCAGCCTCGTGAGGGCCCGTAGAGGGATCACCTTCGTGAGGGTCCATGGAGGGACCAGACTCGCGAGGACCGCCCGGAGGGCAATGCCGGTCTTCCTCCACTGCCTCCACCACCAAGAAGGAATGAAGACTGCAACCAAGACGATTTTGCTCGTGGCTTCCAGGAGCCTTGTGCCATCGCTTGCAACTTGGGTGGCGCTCAAGCACCGGCATCTCACCGCGCCTTCAACCAGTTTCCTCGCGAGGTGAATGTAGTCCTCCCCAAGCTTGAGATAACGCGCGCGCTCAAGTGGTCCAAGTAAGCTGCCACCTTCAACTCAGCCGGCCAGCTCAAGTGCGCGGCCGCGGCCGGTGCCCTTCTGCTACTCTGCTCGCCCACCATCAGCAACTTGCTCGTCACCAACACCCTCATTAATGGCGAAGCTGGACTTAATGTCCTCTCCATCGAGACTTTCTATACACTCCAAGTGTTGTATGATCAGCTCCACCACCCCGACAGGTCAGGTCCGCCTTCCTGTCACCTTCGGCGACCGCAAGAACTACCACACCGAGCTCATCGACTTCGACGTCGCCCACATCCGTCTCCCTTATAATGCCATCCTCGGCTACCCAGTGCTGGCCAAGTTCATGGCAGCAAAACCACCACGGCTACAACGTCCTCAAGATGCTAGGGAGCGGCGGCATCATCACGGTCGCCTACAACGAGAAAGACGTGGTGTGCTCCCTTGAGTGCGCCTATCAAGCTGCAGCGGTTGAAAACCCAGATGTCGAGGGTTTTGCTTACCCACCTGAAGCTGCCATGAAGAAGAAGAAGCGGTTGCTCACCCTAGAGCCTCAAGAGGGCGGAGCACCTAGCGGCGAAGCCTCTTGACCTGCGCCCACTGACGGGGCACCTTCACCCCTCGCATAGGAAGGCGCGCCCGACGCCCCTTGCAGGCTAGACTCGGGAGCTCTCCTCTAGAGGGCCTCCAACATGGCCAACGTCACGAGGGAGGCGCTTGCGCACCATGTGGAGGCATGCTTCAGCGCACGTTTTTTCAAAGAGGGCGCAGGGTGTGAGGCGCCAAGTGCTCAGGAGTTTATCATCAAGGCGATCAAGGATCTTCAGGCGTCGTCCCGCATCACCAAGCACCACCCCCTATCGACAAGGGCAGGGGGCTGCGAGTCTGCGTCAACATCCCAGGGCCCGACAGAGCCACGTCTCTGGAGCTCTTCTGGCCGTCCCAAGTGGGTCGATGCGAGGTCGCCCACACAAATACGTTCGCATGCCATTCGGCCTGCCGAACAACGCTACCATGCACCAGCGTCGCATGCAGGGCATCCTGGCAGCTCACGAGGCCAGGTACCAGGAGATCCTGGCGATGGAAGCTCTCGTCCTTCACGAGCCTCCCGAACCACATGAGCTTCGTGAGGTTCAGGGCCCGGACGACTCACGAGGAGTGACTCCAGCGACAGGCATCTTCAGCTACCCCGAAACTTCTCCCGCAACGGTGCTAGGTGACATTTTTTGTTTCACTCAATTTGGGGCGCCCCATGGGTTGCATCATCCCCAAGCCGTGTGGGTCCGTCCCTACGTGCTTATCGTCTTTTCATCTCATTTTAGTTGGGGCACCCTCGGGAAGCATAATCCCCTAGCCATGTGGGTCCGACCCTATGGCATGTATCGTTTTTGCATCTATTAAGAACTTGCCTTATTCTTGTTGTGAGTTATCCCAAGATTATTGCCTGCTCACTTGGTGTTCCGACACCCACGACATCTCCTGCGCGACACCAACCCGCCGGTTGCTCATTCCAAATAATCGCTGGCACGATGCCTATGCTCAGGTCCGTCCCTGCAGCGCCGAAAAACCCGAGAGACCGAGCTCTGATTCACAGCCAGCCATGCGCACATCATCTCACCAGGTCATCGGTGCCTATGCGTGCAAGTGGAAGGATCAACAACACTGAGGCCAGCGATGCTGTGTACTATGACCACTTTCTCAGATTGATTCGCAGGGACCTTCAGAATCAGTCTAAGGTGGCCTCGCCGGCCACTCCCCTCGGCGTGCCCCGCTTTTTCATGTTAAAGGGGGGCTCATGGGCATCGCGCCTTAGGGGCTCCTACTGGTTCACGAGCCCTCACCCCCTGGCCTTGACCACGTCATACCAGCGGCGGCTGAGCTCCGTCGAGGACCTAGACCCGAGGACGTAGAGCTTTTGCCTGAGCTAAGGGGGGAGAGACCAGCGCGAGCCTCGCCTAGAGACGCTGACGGAAAGGCACAACTAGGCATCCTGCAAGGAATTCATCGCAATTTAAGTCGCCCTCCCGTGATAACTTAATCTACATAACCTGACGCTTTGACCTCTGTGACCTCGCTCAGGCAATGTCATTTTCCTTTTCGGCCTCTTGGAAGCTGCTTGCGCGCTAAAGGGGACCCCCTGAGCATCGCTCCTCAAGGGCTCTTACCAGACCTCGGGCCGCTCACCTCCTAGCCTTGACCACCGCATCGCAACCTGGCATACCAGCGACGCCAGAAGCCTGCCTAGGGAATGGGTCCTGTCGGAGTAGAGCACCGAGCTACTGCAAGAACAAAAAATAATACAATGCCCTGGTGAGACGTACAACCCCAGTACTAAGTGAGGAGCAGTGACATTAAGGCGAAAGCATTACAACTTCTCACATGCCCCCACGGGGCTTGATATTATTCCGCGCAGGGAAACAAAGGAGGAAGCTAGGAGAAACGAGACGGGAACATCACTTCCGACGCCAGGCACATGCAGACACCCTGGTCCAGGCGTGGCGAGAGCTTGGTAGCTCGTAGATGTTGTCATCGCAGGTCTTCGGGGAATCGCTGGCCTCCGAGGACTCCTTGTCGCTACCGGAGGAGCTGCTGACAAGGCCAAGGCCAAGGGCAGAATTCTAGGCGCTGACCGTCCTCGTAGAAGACCTTGAAGAAAAACGTAGAGGCTCCATCGTATTCGAAGTGGATGGCAGAAGTCCCTCCTAGACAACAAGCCCGGGCAATCTCGCCCCATCCACGCGTTATGAAGACATCGCCTGGGGGATGACCTCGACCTCGGCCTATCGAGCTTGGCTGCAACACTCGGCATGCCATAGCCACAGCTCTGCAGGCCCCCTCGATGGCATCAGCTTGGCAAACAACCTCGGGAGCCGAGTCCATGACATCGGCGCCATCGCCGCCCATAGGATGAACTCGCGGGGGGAGCTGCCAGCGTGCGTCCGCAAACCAGCACGCAGCACAGACACAGCCTGCACCCTGTGTTCCTCGCTGGCAGGGGCTAGGCAAATCCCTCCTGTCCGCGCCTTGTTCCGGTGTAGACAGAGGGACCGAGAAGCCCGGAGGAGGTCGCTCCAGCCAAGGCTGCATCACCTCGGGGCCCTCGCTGGCATCACGGCAGCGACCCAACCTCTTCTTCAGTGGGAGCGTCCCGGGCTCTTCTTGGGGAGCTTTGCCTTTCTCCACCACGGAGAACCTCCTTATTGGCGCCATGGACCCCCAACGATATGGCAGAGGAAGGAAAAAGGATGGAAGGAAGAGAAGCGAGGGATGGAAATGAGCAGAGGGTTCCACCCCTCCTCATTTATAGCAAGAAGGAGGCGAACCGCCGACCTCCATGTTTGGAGGTAATGATGATTTTTCCTTGCATGCAGCACGCTCTAGTCAAGTCCGAACAGTTGCCGAGGCAGCATGGGGAAGTGGAGATGCCCATGTACCATCAAGGCGGCATGCATCGACTGGGCCACATGCGATTGGGGCCCGCGGCGCTTCACCCTTGCCCTTTGGCTTCGCCTCGAAGCCAAGTCCGAGCGCACCTTGGTCCCGGCGGCTACTGTCTTGCCTGCCTGCGGCCCATGACGTGGCCTCCTTGACGGCCTGGTACGGCCCATCTGGGGGCCAAGCCTCGCAAGGCGAACAACACAAAGACTTCCAGAGGGAGCAGTCCCACTAGGCTCGCTCCCGAGGGGCGGAGAACTCGTTGCGCACCTCACCTCGTGAGGTTTAGATGACGTAAGCCATGACGACCAAGGCCAGGAGGGCACCAGCAGGCGTAGGACAACCAGTTTTCTCTTTGGTGCTAAAGAGGCAAGCGCAGACGCGGAGTCCCGAGGAATCAAGCAAAGGTTTCCATTTCCATGCAACAAGACCGGGATCGCCAGGACGGCAGGATGGAGGTCCTCGTCGAGCCCATCGTGGCATCAGGATCAGAAGCTTTGCAGGCGAAGACCACCTTTAGTTATGATAAGATGTACTAGTTGTCTCCCTTCAAATATGGCCGTTGTAGTATCCCTTCCCGCCTATATTTCGGTGGAAGAGGACCAAGGCCACTATAAATATAGGATAGCCACCACCATAAGAGGGCATCAGATCCAAGGTCCAACAGATCATTGAGACCTCCCTCTAGACATACCCACCACCAAGAACACTCCTCCTGAGATGGTTCACCCACTGTACTTGTTCTTCCTCAGCCCACCTTGAGGCAATCCACCACATTGCAGGAGTAGGGCCACTCACTGCTAGGCGTCCTGAACCTGGGTAAATTGCCCTGTCTTGTGTTCTTTCTTGTTCCTCGAGCTAGTTTGTAGAAACAGTGGGTAGGCTGATAGTGGGAGTTGCGTTCTTCTCATGCACCCAGTGTTTGAACATACAAGGGTTTTGCGGAGCCCTGAATTCGACGGTCATTCTTTTTTCTTTTTTCTTTCCTTATCAAGGACAAGGCATTCCTCACACACAAGTTTGCCGGGGGGGTTAAATGCCGGTACATATATTTGTAGGTGGTGCCCAAGTTAACATTCCACGGCAAGATGACAAGTATAGCAAAGAAAAGATAAGTTGGAAAACATTAGAAAAGAATTCTTGGCCGAGAATCGCTCTCCTTGCGTTCTTTTCTTTTAATCGCGTATAAGGAAACTGTGTGTGAGGAAACGTTGTCGCAATTAGCTGCGCCTTCACTCTGTTATGAGTCCGCTCAACAGCACAACTAGTTGCGCTGAGACCACCAAGGGGCCTTTGCTGGTGGTAGCACCGCCAGTAGGCTTCTAAGGACCTGTACCTCGAAGCTCTCGTAGCAAACACACGCCTTGGCAAATTCTCTGTCAGCGTGGGTCGACAATCTATGTGGCTGGCAAGACCCTTTTGTTTGTCCGGCGAGGGGTGACATGCGATGCAAAGAGCAGGAATGACGAAGGATGTAAGGATTTTACCCAGGTTTGGGCCACCGTGGTGGTATAAACCCTACTCCTTTGATGTAGTTGGTGGTTGCAAACGCAGGTACACGGTGCGCTCTCCCCCGGCAAGGCGCATAAAGAGAGATGGTACACATGTACCTACGCGTGGGGTTTGAACGGGTTCACACTCTTGTAAAGGTTGCCATGGCCCTCCTTTTGCAACTTAAGGGGTCACCATAGTGGCAAAACAATCTTTATCTAGAGATTAGACAACAAACAGTGTTGTCATATCTAATTCTACTAATTATGACAAATTGCATTAAATGCACTGCTAGGTGTCACGAGGAGGAGGAATCCCGGCAAGGTTGCCGCACCACTTGCCGAACCACCTGCTGTAATCTTGACACGCCACCTGGACGGGTGGCGATAAAGGTAAAATTGCCTTGGTATGCTGCCACGTGTCTGGCAAGCCTCACCTAACTGCCTGCAGTCTCGACACCTCACTAATAGTGCCTAGCTGCTTGGTGAGGTGGAGTGCATGTCAGTTGGAGAGAGGGAGGATTGCTAGCCATAGGGCTTGCCGAGCCCCGTCCTTGCCGGGTTTGCACCCCCGACAAGGGAGCCGCTTCTAGTGCTTCAGCCCATATCTTGTCTTGGTCTTCCTAATGTGCTCCTTGATCCCACGAGGAGCGGCTTCTCCGAGTTTGAATATTTTAGGTGAAAATCTTTGTTTGACGGGGGAGTTGCTACTCGTCTGTGCATAGGTCAGGGTACTACAAACCTTTGTTTAATACACCGACAGGAGCCCCTGGCGTAGGGCATACGTATCGTTGGGCAATCTTGGGTGAGGCCTAAAAATGCGCAGACGAGTTACGTTGCCTTAGTCGAATGGTGTTCTCACCTTGAGATCTTCTTTGCTTCTTCGTTAACCTGGACTTGAGCTAGCCCCCAGCTTCTTTCTGGTATCTTCGTCAGAAACCAGGGGCGTACTCGAACGCGGGCCACCACCGGATTTTAACACAGGTAGGCCCATGCCTCTGCATGGCTTCAGGTGACTGCCATCTATGCCATCATTTCTACACTTTATCGTAGCTATCCACCCCACGTCGCATGTTATGTGCAGGACGTGGGTTTGGCGCATAAGGGTAGTCGTGGGAGGAGGTTTGTTGATCAGAGGAGCCGATATGCCTGACTGGCAAAACAGGGTGGTTGATGAAGTAAAGCGCGTGCCAGGACCGCAGAATGCAGGATTGTTGGAGTGGGGCGGTTGCCCTAAGATAGTGGAGAGCCAGCCCCCCGCGCCTTCCCCTATAAAAGGAGGGGAGGCATGGGCAGCGATGATGATCCAACTCCCATTCCTCCAGTCCTCTTGCAACTTTTTCAACATGGCGAGAGGGAGGGGCCGTGGTCATGCATCTCTTTGGCTGTGAGGGCATATCCACGGCACCATGCTTCCACTTCTGCTGCGGACATGGAGGCAGGGTCCAGCACGCGAGGCAGGGCCGTGGGGCGAGGTCGTGGCCAGCATGGTGCCCGCGGTCGGGGAGGCTGGGCTGGAGAGCTAGTGGATCTGCCTCCGATAGCCCCACTGCCGGTGGAAGTTGATAACCCACAAGTATAGTGGATCAATTGTAGCATCTTCCGATAAGTAAGAGTGTCGAACCCAACGAGGAGCTAAAGGTAGAACAGATATTCTCTTAGGTTCTATCAACCACCGATACAACTCTACGCACACTTGATGCCCGCTTTACCTAGAACAAGTATGAAACTAGCAGTACTTTCTATGTGTAGGATACGTTTGCAATAATAAAACTAGAAGTACTTAGAAAAAATAAAACCACGAGTAAATTGCAAGATAATAAAGTTAGTTGTTTTGTAGAGAGCTTTTTGTCACAAGAAAGTTATTTGTCTCTAGGCAATCGATAACTAGACCGATAATCATTATTGCAATTTTATATGAGGGAGAGGCATAAGCGAACATACTCACTCAACTTGGATCACATGCACCTTATAGATCATTAAGGTCAAACCCAACCAAAGCATTAAAGTATCATGTCCCCTTTAATCCCATAGGAAACAACCCACTTACTCGGGTCTGTATTTCTGTCACTCACGCCACCCACCATAAGAGAATCATGAACATCTTGCAACACCCTACATCGGGGATCCCTCGTGGTTGCGCGACACGGAGAGCACCATAAGAAAACACCAATAATAAAACGTAGAACTCAAACCAATCACGATCATCAATTACCCCATAGGACAAAACGGATCTACTCAAAAATCATAAGATAGAAACACATCATTGGATAATAATATATAGTGTTGAGCACCATGTTTAAGTAAAAATTATAGTGGGGAGAAGAGGTGTTACATCGCTGCATAGAAGGGGAGAGAGTTGGTATTGATGGTAGCAAGGTTGTTGGTGTAGATCGCCATCCCGATCCTTGCCCGACGGCACTCTGACACCACTGGGAGAGAGACCCTCCTTCTTCTTCTTCCCTGACCTCCCCCTAGATGGGAGAAGTTTTTCCCCTCTGGTCCATGGCCTCCATGGCGGCGGAGGGGCGAGAGCCCCTCCGAGATCGGACATGTCTCTCTGTTTCTCTTCTATTTCGTGGCACCCGTTTCTGGCCTTTCACCGTTTCGTAAATTCCCGGAGATCCATAACTCCAATTAGGCTGAAATTTTAACATATTTTTTATCCTGATATTAGCTTCATTGTGTCCGAATGGCACATCACTAGATTGCTTGCAGTTAGTTACATATGTGAGCATCCATGCATCATGTTTAAATTCAAAAGAATTTGAATTGGGGATGGTCAAACCCTAGCACCAAATGAATTCAACTACGATCAAGTTAAATCTTTTCGATGAACCCAAAATGTACTTGAGAAAAGTTCATCATTTTTGTTTTGGCTAAAAACCACAGCCAAAAATGGTGCACATATTTCTATGTCACTTTGGATTTTTGAATTAATCCATACTGTATTTGTATTGGGGCATTTAAATTCTATAAATATTTTAAATGCTCTAATAATTCTGAAACTAGTTGAGGGATGTTGGAAATATTCAAAAGGTGCCCACAAATATTTTCAGGAGTTTGAAAAATTGTTTAGTTTTATTACTAAGTCAAAAACATAAAAGAAAATTAGAAAAGAGAAATAAAAGAAGAGAGAAAGCTTACCTAGGCCACTTACCTGGCGGCCCAGCAGGCCGGCCCAGCCGACTGGCCCCTGCCAGTCATCCTCTTCCCCCCGCCAGCGGGATAGGGCACACACCGGCGACGTGCCCAGCCACCTCCAGGCAGCCTGGCTTCCCCCCCCCCTCAACCCTCTAGACGCGCTGGACGTCGCCACACAACCCCTAGAACCCCTCCCACTCTCCCCTCCCCCCGTGCTCATCCCTTCCCTGAACCTCTCTCTCTCTCACTCACCCGAATGGGTTCGTCGCCAACGAGCACCACCGTGGCCATCGCCTCTCCCTCATCCCCTCGAGCGGTCCAGAAGCTCCGCCACGTCCCTCTCTTCCTCCTCACCGAGCCGACCGACGCCGGAAGCCCCTGTACGCCGTCTACACCACCGTTCCCCTCGTCGGCCATCGAAGATCGTCGCCGTCGATTTGCTGCCTCCTGTGCCTCCCCGAGCCCGCTTCGACGCCTACTTCAACCGATGTGAGCCCCTAATCGTCTTCCCCCACCCCGTTCTCCCTCTCGCTCACCGTAGCCACTTCACCACTGGCAACCGAACGCGTGGCCGCCTAACCTTGCCGCCGAAATGCCCTCGGCCATCTATTGGTCCCGCAGTCTTGTCCAAAACGCTCACCGCCTCGCATAGGTTCCGTAGGTACCAAGCACGCGCCGCGATCACCACTACAGCCTCATCGCCGTGCGCACCCAAACACCGGCCGCCACCACAAGCTTGTTTTTTCGACGAGCTCCGGCTACCCCAGCTCCAGCCATCTCCACGAGTGAATGCGCGCGAGCACCAGCTCCTCGTAGATGGTCTCCGCCGCTCATTTGGTCGCCGGAGACGCAATCCCGACGCGCTCCGTCGCGTCTGTCGCCGCCGGCGGCTAACCGCCGGTCGGTTTGACCCCTGTTGACCACTAACAGACTCCCTTGGGTAACTGACGTGTCGGCCCAGGCCCTTAACTAATCTATGTTAGGATTAGACTAATGTTAATTAACTCTGTTAATTAGGTTAGACACTGACACGCGGGTCCCACTGGTCAGGTTTGACCTGGACCAGCCGGTGTTGACCTGGTGACGTAGTGCTGACCACACGCTGGCGTAGTAAGTGTTTCTGGAATTTCAATAAATCAGTAAATGATTTATGAATTTCATAAAATACTCAAAACTTCTAAAAATCATAGAAATTCAACCGTAACTCCAAATGAAATAAATTATAGATGAAAAATTATCTGAAAAATTTAATCTATCCATATGTACCATTTTCATGCATGACAAACCAACTTATACCTACTTTATAAGTGAAAACACATAAAGGGCATTTTAAATGCTTATGTTTGGAGTTGCATTTGAATCCTTGATTCAAATGAGCTTCACTTAACCTGTTGCTAGTTGCATTAGCACAATCCATAGCATATTTGACATGCCACGATCATGCATCATATTGTTGCATTGCATTGATTGTGTTCTTTCCCTATTTGCCGGTATTTGTCCCCTCTCAGTGGACGTATAGTTCCGACAATGAGTTCGATGACACCGATGAAGAGTTATGCTATCTTCGGAAGTGCCAGGCAAGCAACCCTCATTGAACATTTCAATAAAATCCCACTCTCTCGCTCTTGCTCTCTTTTAGTACATTAGGACAACAATGTTTCAACTGCTATTTGCTGCGGTAGCTGAACCTCTTTCCTCTGCATGACCTATCATTGCCATAGTAAATAGTTGAAACCCACTAGCATGAGTAGGAGTTGTTTGTGCCATGATGTGCCTACTCATTCATGCTTGCTTGTTATGCCTGCTATGCTTAGACTTGTGTCAGGGCTGATTGATCTAGGATGGATTGGAATGGTGATGAACATCTCGTTCTGATGAGAGCTAAGTGTATGAACGCGATTTGATAAAGGTAGGGATGAGAGGCCATGTAGGAGTAGATGGTGGGTTGTCTCATTGGAGCCGTCCTCAGAAACTAAGTTCTGTGTTTGTTATCCAAGACAGTTACTACCACACATTGGGATCCTAAATTAACTCTCTCGACTTATTAGCTGCCTTGATGTCTGTCCAGGAGTTGCAACTAGTTTCTGGTGTTTGTATGATATGTTTTGGAGGCCGTGCGTAGCGCTGACCCTAGGGGTGGGCTATGATGTGGTAGATACACCGTGGCGCGGTGTACCGAGTCGCCCATTTGGTGTCTCGGGAACCTTGAACACATCGTTTGGGGCCGTGAGCAAAACCTCGGCCGGATCTCCTTGCGGATGGAACCCGAATAGGCGATAAGCCTGGAATAGAGACTTCTGTGGTTAGTCAGGTCGTGGATGACACCCCCGTTGGGATTCCGCTTGAAGGTTGCTGAGTACATGTCGTGTAAACAGCGATAAGTGGTGAGAGCGTGTGTGAAGAAGTACACCCCTGCCGGGTTAACATGATCTATTCCAATAGCCGTGTCCGCGGTAATGGACTACTGGGTTGCCTATGCAGTTCATGGACAAGTGAAAGTGGATACCCTAAAATGTGCAATATAAGCGTGAGTGCTATGAATGGCCTTCTCATAGGGAGATGAGAGCGGATCCATAATGGTGTATCGATATGGTGAATATGTGGACTCGTGTGCGCCACCTCAAAAGAGTTATCAACTGTCGTAGTACAGGATAGCCACCGACTCAAAGATGGCTTGCTGCAGTTAAACTCCACTACCCATTTGTTGATACTGATGCATATGTAGCTAGTTCTTATGTATGTCTTGATGAGTACCTTTGTACTCACGTTTTCTTAATTTATGTTTTGAAGAGAGACTTCAGTCTCACTAGTGGTTCCGCGTGGACTTCAATGTTTAGCTTGTTACCTCGGCTGCGATCTTGTACCCTTGGGAGGGTCTTGTGGATAGTTAGGCTTTATAGCCTTCTTCCTTTTCAGATGTTTGTACCTAGACATGTTTATGCTTCCGTTGCTTGTATGCTTTGTATGTTGGCTCATGAGAGCCATGTTTGTAATATTTGGCTCCTCGGAGCCTAATGAATAAATACTTTGATTCACAGAGTTCTGTTGTGATGCCATGTTGTATTTGCCCATATCGAGCATATTGTGTGCATGTTATTGAAATGCTTGGTATGTGTGGGATCCGACACCTAGTTGTTTACCCTTGGTAGCTTATCTTATGGGGAAATGCCTCCTAGTGCTTCCAATGAGCCTTGGTAGCTTGTTACTGCTCCAAAACACAAGGATTGACCGGCATGTGTCCTTGTTGGCTCCTGTGTCTGTCCCCTTTGGGAAATGCCACGCGGTGTATACCAGAGTCCTGTTAGCTTGCTACAACCCGGCAACACTCGCTGTTGACCGACACGTGCATTGTTGGGTCATATATGCATGTCCCTGCAATTTAGCGCCACTTTAGGTTTATAACTAGTCATGTCGGCCCGGGTCCTCCGTCATATGGATGCTAGCGACACTATCTTATGCGTGAGCCATAATGCGCAAATAGTCCCGAGCCAGGTAAGGTGGCACCCGTCGGGATACCGTGCGTGAGGTCGCAAAGTGATATGATGTGTTACATGCTAGACCAGTGTGACTTAGGATCGGGGTCCCGACAACTTTGGTATCAGAGCCGGACTGCCTGTAGGATTACCAAGCCAAACTGGTCAAAGTCGTGTCTATAAATTCTTTAGTTATATAAGGGAATTGATTGCGGAAGGGAACGTAGGTCTCTTTTTACTCATTTACCTTATGTCCTGCTGATCTGAGTCACCATCTTCTTTTCTACGAGGATTAAGAACTAGGCTTGTCATCAAACTATCAGGATCACGTTAATGGTGGATTCAACCCTCAGTTCAGCTCCTACTACTTCCGTATGTTGACACTTGATCTCAGAACCTTGATATTTAGAAGTTAAGTGGTTATGCCACCATTTTTGTAGGATGTCTCAAATCGTTTTTTGAGCATTTATAGCCGTTATGCTGTCGGAGTCATCCCAGGTTTCTTAATAGTCTGATGCATTTGCAAATATTTCCTCCCAACTCTTAATGTTTTTTAGGCCAGATTAACCACACTAGTCGGTGTGATGAGGTACTACGTTGCCTCGACATGTTTGTCCAAGTTATCAGGAAACTAGGATATCCTAGATAGCCACCCAGTAACCCAACCTTATGTTGTGCTCTCAGTGTGATGATTCTTGCCACCATTCTCGAATGCATCTAGTGATGCCATTCAGTTACTAGTCATTCTATTCCTAGGTTCTTGAACCGAAGATTCACCATACTTACTTCATGTCGATAGTGTTTGCTCGCTCCTTTAGGATATTAGTTACCTTGTGATAGTCCTCAAGATCCGTGGTTATTGTTCTTCCAATACCATGAACCGCTATGGCAGAAATTCTTTTGAACCAAAAGATCACAACCAGTGTGCTATTGAAGAGTTCTACATTCAATATTGTGACTCTGCCAGTCCTACCAGTTTGCGTGGATTATCTCGAAGAAATATGTTGAACTTGTTCGACATGCTAATCCATGCATTCACAACTCAGAAAATATTATGTTCCTTTGAGTTGTCCCTCCTTAGTTGTATGGCGGCCTTCGTCAATCAGTTGATAGTCAAGGGTATGTGTGCATTCGTGTACATCGATGCCTATTACTCTTGTGGTCCGTCAAGCCATTCTATTTCAGAATGACTAGGAGAAACAAACTCCAGTACCTTATCCATATCCAGGACTGGGTCAAAGTAGTTGTACTCCGCAGATTAGAATGACAATCCAGCTTCTAATATGTTCTACCTTGGAGTGTTACCCTCTTGCATGTCAAGTGTGTCATGGGAATTGCACAACCTCCTACGAACTCTTGATACAGTGACATTTCCCGCCATCATCATTCATTCCACGGTCCCCATGATATTGTAACCAGAATACCGACAAGTGAATTGTGATATGTGAAATCAATACTCGTAGCAACCCCGTTGCTTGGCAGCAAATGGACAATAATTTCATTCTTAGTGTGTTGGTTACCGAGTCATCATTCTAAGATTGATCGTGCTACCTAGTCCAATTTTTCTGCTGCACTCTTCGATCAATGAGTTAGGATTGTGTCAATCTCTCACTCCTTTGATCATATCATCTTGCCCTGAAAAGCAAGATTGTTCTCAAGCTTCATAACATATCGGTGGTTCGTGATTTTCTGAATATCTGCTCGGATGTATTACTAGGTTGTTCCCTGACCATTATGTTGAGCTCGTGATCAAGTTGGTTTTCTTATAAACCACCCCTTCTCCAAGAATCTGTGTTGGATACCCTGAGCTAGTTGGTTAAGCTAAACAACAACTTGGAGAGTTGGAAGATAAAAGCTTGATCTAACATAGTTCCTTTTGAAGGGATATCTTTTGTGTGTGCGTTGAAGAAAGATGATATTTTAATCAGTTGATCTTCGTGTTCAGTTGCTGGACCTATCGTCTTACCCTAAATTTGATTTGAGTATGGGCTATTTTCAATTCAAATCAGAACCAACAATATTCGTAATGTTGTCTTACTCGTGGTTGATCCCTCGAGCATACAACATTAGATCCTTTGGTCTGACCAATGCTATCACTTTGTTTACATTGTCATGGAATTCAATTTATATGGAAACCTGGATGAATTGTTGTTGAGTCCATCGACAACATCCTTATCTTCTCCATGATTTTGTTGGACATTAAGCTAGTGTTGGAAACTTTGTAAGCATTGCCTTCATGTCCCGTTCATGAGGTATATGTTGGATAAGAGAAGAGGCTTTCCCTAATTCATGTGTAATTGATGTAAGTTGCCACCATGTGTTTGAGAAAGTTTGTTTTGCTTCCTCTAGAGTCATCCAAGTCAGTCATGCTTATGTGCGAAATATTCTGTGGTCTGGAGACTTGCAACCTTCATTCTATATGTATCTCTAGCACACCAAGCCACTGATTGATTTGTTCAAGAATAAGAAGTTCATAAATAAGTATACAAGGACTTCGATATCCTCGATGGTGATTCCCAACCAGAGCTCGATAGTGTTTTGTTCTAAGACTTCCATGCGGTCATGCTTGTCTGGGACAACATGTTCACATGCGTGTAGCAAAACCAGCTCATGTGTTGGAGCTTGCTATCATAGTTCATTTCCCGAGAATCTCGCAACGTCATCTTGTCGATTTGTGTTGCAACATTTCTTTTCTAGACATGCTGGGTCTGGAATATCCTAAAACCAATCGGACATGAATCTCATGCAAATATGATGGCTGGAACATTCTGAACATTTGCATTTTGTTCCCAGCTTGCACCGCCATTGTGCCAATTTCCCATGGACTTCCCTTCTCAGTAATTGTTGTTTACGATCATCTTCAAAAGTGGTCCTACCATGGGTCCCATCCATTTTCGATGATAAGCAGAAATCACTCATTGCGTTGTCTTCAACAAGGTAGTCCACATCATCCATTCTATTCGGAGTTTGTCGTTCTCTTGAACTCCGTCAGACGATCGTTTGCGAACTACCTTAGTATGACATAGAGAGTTTCAGTGATCTGTGGTTCAAAAGTAATTCTTTTTTCCACTTCAAAGAATAATTCTACGAGTCGCTTTCCCTAAGGTGCCCCTTTATGGAATCGTGGCAAGTTATCTCCTCGATACCTTGAGACTCCTTCACCATCTTCTTAAGAGGGGGTTGTTGCTTTGAACCTTCATTATATGTTCCTTCCATTCCCCTGATGTGTGTTTTTTATCAACTCAGGAGGTGTTCTTACATCTCACTCCATGAGTTGATCTTGAGTTGCTCGATCCTCGAGAAGATCGACGCCAGTAGAGTTTCTTTCTGTTGTCATCATGTTGGATGAAGTTTCCAAAGGCAAAGACGTCAAGACCAAGATGATGGAATGACCAACGTCTTCGAGAAGGGTACCTGGATCGTGAAGATCATGTTAGTTCTGTGTCCCCTTTGTCTTCTTACCTCACATCTTAGATCTCGGGACGAGATTCTTGTTTAGTGGGGGTGAGCTGTTGCTACCTCTCGAGCGTGCGTTGTTTTTCCATTGAAGAGGAAAGGGTGATGCAGCAAAATAGTGTAAGTATTTCCCTCAGTTTTTGAGAACCAAGGTATCAATCCAGTAGGATACTTCACACAAATCCCACGTACCTGCACAAACAAATAACAACCTTGCAACCAACACGATAAAGGGGTTGTCAATCCCTCCTCGACCACTTGCAAAAGCGATATATGATAGAGATAATAAGATACATATTTTTGGTATTTTTGTTGTATAGATTGAAAAGTAAAGATTGCAAAATAAAAGAATAGTAAAGATAACTAGTTGATGGAAGATTAATATGATGGAATATAGACCCGGGGGCCATAGGTTTCACTAGTGGCTTCTCTCAAGATAGCATATTCTACGGTGGGTGAACAAATTACTGTCGAGCAATTGATATAAAAGCGCATAGTTATGAGAATATCTAGGCATGATCATGTATATAGGCATCACATCCGTGACAAGTAGACCGAAACAAGTCTGCATCTACTAGTATTACTCCACACATCGACCACTATCCAGCTTGCATCTAGAGTATTAAGTTGATAAGAACAGAGTAATGCCTTAAGCAAGATGACGTGATTTAGAGGGATAAACTCATGCAATATGATATAAACCCCATCTTTTAATCCTCGATGGCAAAAATACAATACGTGCCTTGCTGCCGCTGCTGTCACTAGGAAAGGACACCGCAAGATTGAACCCAAAGCTAAGCACTTCTCCTATTGCAAGAAAGATCAATCTAGTAGGCCAAACCAAACTGATAATTCGAAGAGACTTGCAAAGATATTTAAATCATGCATATAAGAATTCAGAGAAGAATCAAATATTGTTCATAGATAACCTTGATCATAAACCCACAATTCATCAGATCTCGACAAACACACCGCAAAAAGTATTTCATCGAATAGATCTCCAAGAAGATCGAGGAGAACTTTGTATTGAGATCCAAAGAGAGAGAAGAAGACATCTAGGTAATAACTATGGACCCGAAGGTGTGTGGTAAACTACTCACAACTCATTGGAGAGGCTATGGTGTTGATGTAGAAGCCCTTCGTGATCGATTGCCCCTCCGGCGGAGCTTCGGAAAAGGCCCCAAGATGGGATCTCATGGGTACAGAAGGTTGAGGCGGTGGAAATAGGGTTTCATGGTGCTATCGGATGTTTTCATGGTATATGAGTATATATAAGAGAAAGAAGTACGTCGGTGGAGCTACGAGGGGCCCACGAGGGTGGGGGCGTGCCCTCCTACCTCATGGCCCCCAAGGAGTGTACTCCAAGTCTTTTGGGTTGTGTTTATTCCAAAAACGATCCTCGCGAAGGTTTCATTCCGTTTGGACTCCGTTAGATATTCCTTTTCCGTGAAACAGTGAAATAGGCAAAAAAACAGCAATTTGCACTGAGCTTTGGGTTAGTAGGTTAGTCCCATAAATAATATAAAAGTGCATACTAAAGCCCATTAAACATCTAAAACAAATAATATAATAGCATGGAACAATAAAAAATTATAGATACGTTGGAGACGTATCAAGCATCCCCAAGCTTAATTTCTGCTCGTCCTTGAGTAGGTAAATGATAAAAACAGAATTTTGGATGTGGAATGCTACCCAACATATTTCTCAATGTAATTTTCTTTATTGTGGCACAAATGTTCAAATCCGAAAGATTCAAGACAAAAGTTTAATATTGACATAATAATAATAATAATACTTCAAGCATACTAACAAAGCAATTATGTCTTCTCAAAATAACATGGCCAAAGAAAGTTCATCCCTACAGAATCATATAGTCTGGCTATGCTCTATCTTCATCACACAAAATATTTAAATCATGCACAACCCCGGTTTCAACCAAGCAATTGTTTCATACTTTAATTTTTTCAAACTTTTTCAACTTTCACGCAATACATGAGCGTGAGTCATGGATATAGCACTATAGGTGGAATAGAGTGGTGGTTGTGGAGAATACAAAAGGATGAAGATAGTCTCACATCAACTAGGCGTATCAATGGGCTATGGAGATGCCCATCAATAGATATCAATGTGAGTGAGTAGGGATTTCCATGCAATGGATGCACTAGAGCTATAAGTGTATGAAAGCTCAACTAAGGAAACTAAGTGGGTGTGCATCCAACTCGCTTGCTCACAAAGACCTAGGGCATTTTGAGGAAGCCCATCATTGGAATATACAAGCAAAGTTCTATAATGGAAATTCCCACTAGTATATGAAGATGACAAAACAAGAGACTCAATATCATGAAGATCATGGTGCTACTTTGAAGCACAAGTGGAAAAAGGATAGTAGCATTGCCCCTTCTCTCTTTTTCTCTCTCCTTTTTTTGGGCCTTCTCTTTTTTTATGGCCTCTTTTTTTTTCTTTTTTCGTCCGAAGTCTCATCCCAACTTGTGGGGGAATCATAGTATCCATCATCCTTTCCTCACTGGGGCAATGCTCTAGTAATGAATATCATCACACTTTTATTTACTTACAACTCAAGAATTACAACTCGATGCTAGAACAAAATATGACTTAATATGAATGCCTCTGGGGGTGTACCGGGATGTGCAATGAATCAAGAGTGACATGTAAAAATTATGCATGGTGGTTTTGCACAAATACGATGTCAACTACATGATCATGCAAATCAATATGACAATGATGAAGCGTGTCGTAATGAACGGAACGGTGGAAAGTTGCATGGAAATATATCTCGGAATGGCCATGGAAATGCAATAATAGGTAGGTATGGTGGCTATTTTCAGGAAGGTATATGGTGCGGTACTAGAGAGACTAGCAATGGTGGAAGGGTGAGAGTGCGTATAATCCATGGACTCAACATTAGTCATAAAGAATTCATATACTTATTGCAAAAATGTACAAGTTAACAAACAAAGCACTACACGCATGCTCCTAGGGGAAGGGTTGGTAGGGGTAAACCATTGCGCGATCCCGACCTCCACACAAAGGAAGACAATCAATAAATAAATCATGCTCCAACTTCATCACATAACGGTTCACCATACGTGCATGCTACGGGAATCACAAACTTTTACACAAGTATTCCTCAAATTCATAATTACTCCACTAGCATGACTCTAAAATCACCATCCTCATATCTTAAAAGAATCATCAAGTATCAAACTTCTCATAGTATTCAATGCACTTTATATGATTTTTTTATTATATCCATCTTGGATGCCTATCATATTAGGACTAATTTTATAGCCAAAGCAAATTACCATGCTGTTCTAAAGGACTCTCAAAATAATATAAGTGAAGCATGAGAGATCAATAATTTCTATAAAATAAAACCACCACCACGCTCTAAAAAGATATAAGTGGAGCACTAGAGCAAAATTAGCTAGCTCAAAAGATATAAGTGAAGCACAGAGAGTATTCTAATAAATTCCGATTCATGTGTGTCTCTCCCAAAAGGTGTGTACGTCAAGGATGATTGTGGTAAACCAAAAAGCAAAGACTCAAATCATACAAGACGCTCCAAGCAAAACACATATCATGTGGTGAATAAAAATATAGTCTCAAGTAAAGTTACCGATAGACGTAGACGAAAGAGGGGATGCCTTCCCGGGGCATCCCCAAGCTTAGGCTTTTGGTTGTCCTTGAATTTTAACTTGCGGTGCCTTGGGCATCCCCAATCTTAGGCTCTTGCCACTCTTTGTTCCATAGTCCATCAAATCCTTACCCAAAAACTTGAAAACTTCACAACACAAAACTTAATAGAAAATCTGGTGAGCTCTGTTAGTATAAGAAACAAACCACCACTTTAAGGTACATTATTGAACTCATTATTTATTTATATTGGTGTTAAACCTACTTTATTCCAACTTCTCTATGGTTTATACCCCCCGATACTACTCATAGATTCATCAAAATAAGCAAGTAACACACGAAAAATAGAATCTTTCAAAAACAGAACAGTTTGTAGCAATCTGTAGCTTTCGAATACTTCTGTAACTCTAAAAATTCTGAAATAAATTGGTGGACGTGAGTAATTTATCTATTAATCATTTGCAAAAATAATCAACCTAAAAGCACTCTCCAGTAAAAAATGGCAGCTAATCTCGTGAGCGCAAAAGTTTCTGTTTTTTTACATCAAGATCGCAAAGACTTCACGCAAGTCTTCCCAAAGGTTCTACTTGGCACAAACACTAATTAAAACACAAAACCACATCTAAACAGAAGCTAGATGCATTATTTATTACCAAACAGAAGTAAAAGCAAAGAAAATAAAATAAAATTGGGTTGCCTCCCAACAAGCTCTTTCTTTATAGCCATTAAGATAGGCTTGAGAATTCAATTATGCTCACATGAAAGATAAGAATTGAAGCACAAAGAGAGCATCATATAGAATGTGAAAATCACATCAAAGTCTAACACACTTCCTATGCATAAGCATTTTATAGGAAAACAAATTAGCAAGACAAGCAATATCTAGCATATGCAAGGAAGAAAAAGAAAACAAGATCAATCTCAACATGAAGAGAGGTAATTTAGTAACATGAAGATTTCTAAAATCATATTTTCCTCTCTCATAATAATTACATGTAGGATCATAAGAAAATTCAACAATATAGCTATCACAAAACATATTCTCAACACGATTCACATGCATGCGAAGTTGACTCTCTTCCAAAATAGTGGGATCAACATTAACTAAAGTCACGACCTCTCCAAACCCACTTTTATAAAAAAATCGTAAGATTGAACATTCTCCAAATATGTGGGATCTAAAGTTGACACTTTTCCAAACCCACTTTCAATATTATTGCAAACATTATTATCAATCTCATATATATCATGGGGCTTAAATAAATTTTCAAGATCGTAAGAAGCATCACCCTAATCATGATCATTGCAACAAGTAGTGGGCATAGCAAAATAAGCATCCCCAAGCTTAGGGTTTTGCATATCATTAACACAATTGACATTAATAGAATTTATAATAACATCATTGCAATCATGCTTTTGATTCAAGGAACTATCAAGTATGGGTGTAATAGCAATAATCTCATGTTTAACATAAGGAACTATAGCAAATTCATCTCCATAAATATTGGCATCATGGCCATAAGAATAGCGAGCATCATGTTCATCAAGGGATATTTCGGTCAAATCATCGGAATCATAATTATCTATAGATTCGTGCATATCATTATTTTCTTCCAAAACAATGGTCATTCTCTCAATAAATTCCTTAACGTAGGCATTATGAGCATAGTTTTCATAGCAATATTTAAGTATGTCGGAATTTTCAGATTTGTACAGAGTAATACCATACTTTTCAATCAAAGAAGCAACTTCATGAGCACCCTTAAAAACGACAAATTCTTTAATTTGTTCGATATCATAGTAACTATAAACACCCTTTCCATAAGAAGATAATATTTCATTATCATTAAACGCACAATGGTAGGGAAGGTGTTTTTTAGGGTTCTTAGAGCAACAAGTAAAATCATAAATTTCACAATGATTCCAAGAATAGCATAGCAACTATTTATTTGATACCATAAGAGCTTCCCCTTTTCAGACAAACGATGATGCACAAAATGAGCAGGCTCATCTAAAGATTTCCAATCAACTAGGCTACTTGGGGTTTGAGCACGAGCGCATAAGGATCGAAGATGATCCAAGTAGAACACTTTAAGGGGATCCATATCAATAGTTTTTTAGCAAGCAAAGATGCAAGAAAATAGAAGGCACATGGCAACACAAGCAAACAAAAAGGCGAATGGAAAAAGGCAAAGGTGAAGTGGGGGAGAGGAAAACGAGAGGCAAATGGCGAATAATGTAATGCAAGGGATAAGAGTTTGTGGTGGGTACATGGTATGTTACTTGTGCGTAGATCTCCCACGCAACGACGCCAGAAATTCTTCTTGCTACCTCTCGAGCATGTGTTGTTTTTCCGTTGAACAGGAAAGGGTGATGCAACAAAGTAGTGTAAGTACATCCCTTAGTTTTTGAGAACCAAGGTATCAATCCAGTAGGAGACTACACGCAAATCCCCCGTACCTGCACAAACAAATAAGAACCTTGCAACCAACGCGATAATGGGGTTGTTAATTCCTTCTCGGCCACTTGCAAAAGTGAGATCTGATAGAGATAATAAGATAAATATTTTTGGTATTTTTGTTGTATAGATTGAAAAGTAAAGATTGGAAAATAAAAGAACAATAAAGATAACTAGTTGATGGAAGATTAATATGATGGAAGATAGACCCAGGGGCCATAGGTTTCACTAGTAGCTTCTCTCAAGATAGCATATTCAACGATGGGTGAACAAATTACCATCGAGCAATTGGTAGAAAAGCGCATAGTTATGAGAATATCTAGTCATGATCATGTATATAGGCATCACATCCGTGACAAGTAGACCGAAACGATTCTGCATCTACTACTATTACTCCATCGACCGCTATCTAGCATGCATCTAGAGTATTAAGTTCATAAGAATAGAGTAACGCCTTAAGCAAGATGACATGATGTAGAGGGATAAACTCATCCAATATGATATAAACTCCATCTTTATATCCTCGATGGCAACAATACAATACGTTCCTTGCTGCCCCTGCTGTCAATAGGAAAGGACACCGCAAGATTGAAACCAAAGCTAAGCACTTCTCCTATTGTAAGAAAGATCAATCAAGTAGGCCAAACGAAACTGATAATTCGAAGAGACTTGCAAATATATTTAAATCATGCATATAAAATTTAGATAAGAATCAAATATTGGTCATAGATAATCTTGATCATAAATCCACAATTCATCGGATCTCGACAAACACACCACAAAAAGTATTACATCGAATAGATCTCCAAGAAGATCGAGGAGAACTTTGTATTGAGATCCAAAGAGAGAGAAGAAGCCATCTAGCTAATTACTATGGACACGACGGTCTGTGGTAAACTACTCACAACTCATCGGAGAGGCCATGGTGTTGATGTAGAAGCCCTCCGTGATCGATTCCCCCTCCGGCGGAGCTCCGGAAAAGGCCCCATGATGGGATCTCACGGGTGCAGAAGGTTGCGGTGGTGGAAATAGGGTTTCATGGTGCTCTCGAATGTTTTCTCGGTATATGAGTATATAGGAGGAAGAAGTACGTCGGTGGATCTACGAGGGGCCCACGAGGGTGGGGGGGGCGTGCCTACCCCCTGGGCGCGCCCTCCTGCCTCATGGCTGCCTCGTGGCTCCCCAGGCGTGTACTCGAAGTCTTCTGGGTTGCGTTTGTTCGAAAAATGATCCTCGCGAAGGTTTTATTCTGTTTGGACTCTGTTTGATATCGCTTTTCTGCCAAACACTGAAATAGGCACAAAAAATGCAATTTGCACTGGGCTTTGGGTTAGTAGGTTAGTCCCAAAAATAATATAGAACTGCATAATAAAGCTCATTAAACATCCAAAATAGATAATATAATAGCATGGAACAATCAAAAATTATGGATACGTTGGAGACGTATTAGTTTTCACAGCACTAGATTGCTTGTAGTTAGTTGCATATGTGAGCATCCATGCATCATGTTTAAATTTAGAAGAATTTGAAATGGGGATGTTCAAACCATAGAACCAAATTAATTCAACTAGGTTCAAGTTAAATCTTTTCAATAAACCCAAAATGTTCTTGAGAAAAGTTCATCATTTTTATTTTGGCTAAAAACCCCTGCCAAAAATGGTGCACATATTTCTAGGCCACTTTGGATTTTTGAATTAACCCATACTGTATTTGTATTGGGGCATTTAAATTTTATAAATATTTTAAATGCTCTAATAATTCTGAAACTAGTTGAGGCTGTTGGAAATATTCAAAAGGTGCCCACAAATATTTTCAGGAGTTTGAAAAATGGTTTTGTTCTATTACTGAATCAAAAACATAAAAGAAAATTAGAAAAGAGAAATAAAAGGAGAGAGAAAGTTTACCTGGGCCACTTACCTAGCAGCCCAGCAGGCCGGCCTAGCCGACTAGCTCTACCACTCATCCTCTTCCTCTTGCCAGGAAGACAGGGCACACGCCGGCCACGCGCCCAGCCACCTCCAGGCAGCCTGGCTGCTCCCCTCAACCCTCTAGATGCGCTGGACGTCGCCACACAACCCCTAGAACCCCTCCCACTCTCCCCCCAGTGCTCATCCCATCCTGTAAACCTCTATCTCTCACTCACCCGAACGGGTTCGTCGCCGACGAGCACCACCATGGCCATCGCCTCTCCCTCGTCCCCTCGAGCGGTCCAGAAGCTCTGCCTCGTCCCTCTCTTCCTCCTCACCGACCGATCGACGCCGGAAGCCCCTGGACGCCGTCTGCACCGTCGTTCCCCTCGCCGACCACCGAAGATCGTCGCCCTCGATTTGCTGCCTCCGGTGCCTCCCGGAGCCCACTTCGACACCTACTGCAACCGCCGTGAGCCCCTGATCGTCTTCCCCCACCCCGTTCTCCCTCCCGCTCACCGTAGGCACTGCACCACCGGCAACCGCACGCGCCGCCGCCTGGCCTCGCCGCCGATGTGCCCTCGGCCATCTATTGGTCCGGCCGTCATGTCCAAAATGCTCACCGCCTCATGTAGGTTCCATAGGTGCCAAGCACGCACCGGGAAGACCACTACAGCCTCATTGCCGTGCGCACCCGAACGCCAGCCGCCGCCACGAGCTTCTTTCCGAAGAGCTCCGGCCACCACAGCTCCAGTCGTCTCCATGAGTGGATGCGCGCGAGCACCAACTCCTCGTAGATGGTCTCCGCCGCTCATTTGGTCGCCGGATAAGCAATCCCGACGCCCTCCGCCGCGCCTGTCACTGCCGCCGGGTAACCGCCGTTGGTTTAACCCCTATTGACCACTAACAGACTCTCCTGGGTCACCGACGTGTGAGCCCAGGCCCTTAACTAATATAGGTTAGGATTAGACTAATGCTAATTAACTTTGTTAGTTAGGTTAGACACTGACACGCGGGTCCCACTGGTCATGTTTGACCTGGACCAGCCGGTGTTGACCTGCTGACGAAGTGCTGACCTCACGCTGACGCAGTAAGTGTTTCTGGAATTTAAATAAATCAGTAAATGATTTATGAATTTCAGAAAATACTCAAAAGTTCTAAAAATCATAGAAATTCAACCGTAACTTCGAATGAAATAAATTATATATGAAAAAATATCAGAAAAATTCAATCTATCCATTTGTACCATTTTCATGCATGAAAAACCAACTTATACCTACTGTATAAGTGAAAACACATAAAGGGCATTTTAAATGCTTATGTTTGGAGTTGCATTTGAATCCTTGATTCAAATGAGCTTCACTAAACATGTTGCTAGTTGCATTAGCACAATCTATAGCATATTTGACATGCCACGATCATGCATCATATTGTTGCATTGCATTGATTGTGTTCTTTCCCTATTTGCCGGTATATGTCCCCTCTCAACGGACGTATAGTTTCGACAATGAGTTCGATGACACCGATGAAGAGTTATGCTATCTTCGGAAGTGCCAGGCAAGCAACCCCCATTGAAAATTTCGATAAAATCCCACCCTCTCGCTCTTGCTCTTTTTTACTGCATTAGGAGAACAGTGTTTCAACTGCTATTTGCTGTGGTAGCTGAACCCCTTTCCTCTGCATGACCTGTCATAGCCACAATAAATAGTTGAAACCCACTAGCACGAGTAGGAGTTGTTTGAGCCATGATGTGCCTAATCATTCATGCTTCCTTGGTATGCCTGCTATGCTTAGACTTGTGTCAGGGATGATTTATCTGGGATGGATTGGGATGGTGATGAACATGTCCTTCTGATGAGAGCTAAGTGTATGAACACGATTTGGTAAAGGTAGCGATGAGAGGCCATGTAGGAGTACATGGTGGGTTGTCTTATTGGAGCCGTCCCAAGGAACTGAGTTCTGTGTTTGTGACCCAAGACAGTTACTACCACACATTGTGATCCTTAATTGACTCTCTCGACTTATTAGCTACCTTGATCTCTCTCCAGGAGTTGCAACTAGTTTCTGGTGTTCGTAGGATATGTGTTGGAGGCCGTGCGTAGCGCTGACCCTAGGGGTGGGCTATGATGCGGTAGATACACCATGGCCCGGTGTACCGAGTCGCCCGTTTGGTGTCTGGGGAACCTTGCACACATCATTTGGGGCCGTGAGCGAAACCTCGGCCGGATCTCCTTGCGAATGGAAACCGAATAGGCGATAAACCTAGAATAGAGACTTGTGTGGTTAGTTAGGTCGTCGCCGACACCCCCACTGGGCTTCCGCTTGAAGGTTGCTGAGTACATGTCATGTAAACGGCGATAAGTGGTGAGAGCATGTGTGAAGAAGTACACCTCTGCAGGGTTAACATGATTTATTCGAATAGCCACTTCCGGGATAATGGACTACTGGGTTGCCTATGTAGTTCATAGACAAGTGAATGTGGATACCCTAAAATGTGCAAGATAAGCATGAGTGATATGGATGACCTTCTCGTAGGGAGACGGGAGCGGATCCATGGTGGTGTATTGATATGGTGAGTTCGTGGACTCGTGTGCGCCACCTTAAAAGAGTTATCAATAGTCGTAGTACAGGATAGCCACCGAGTCAAAGCTGGCTTGCTGTAGTTAAACTCCACTACCCCTTTGTTGACACTGATGCATATGTAGCTAGCTCTGATGTAAGTCTTGCTGAGCACCTTTGTACTCACGTTTGCTTAATTTATGTTTTGCAGAGAGACTTCAGTCTAACTAGTGGTTCCGCGTGGACTTTGATGTTTAGCTTGTTACCTTAGCTACGATCTTGTACCCTTTGGAATGCCTTGTAGATAGTCAGGCTTTATAGCCTTCTTCCTTTTTAGATGTATGTACCCATACATGTTTATGCTTTCATTGCTTGTATGCTCTGTATGTTGGGTCATGAGACCCATGTTTGTAATATCTGGCTCCTCGGAGCCTAGTGAATAAATACTTTGGTTCATATAGTTTTGTTGTGATGCCATGTTGTATTTGAACATATTGAGCATATTGTGTGTATGTTATTGAAATGCTTGGTATGTGTGGGATTCGACACCTAGTTGTTCACCCTTGGTAGCCTATATTATGGGGAAATGCCTCCTAGTGCTTCCACTAAGCCTTGGTAGCTTGCTACTGCCCTGGAACACATGGATTGACCGGCATGTGTCCTTCCTTGCTCCTGTGTCTGTCCCCTCTTGGGAAATGTCACGCGGTGTATACCAGAGTCCTGTTAGCTTGCTACAGCCCGGCAACACTCAATTCTGACCGACACGTGCATTGTTGGGTCATGTATGCATGTCCTTGTAATTTAGCGCCACTTTTGGTTTATAACTAGTCATGTCGGCCCGGGTTCTCTGTCATATGGATGCTAGCTACACTATCATATACGTGAGCCAAAATGCGTGAATGGTCCCGGGCTAGGTAAGGGTTACATGCTAGACCGGTGTGACTTAGGGTCGGGGTCCCGACACCGAAGGACACATCCAACCGACCTACGGGGTGGCCACAATTTTGCTAGGCGCACCCACTGAGCTTGTGGCCACCTCGGGCATCGCCTCGCATTGATTCCACTTCCCAAAAATCACATATATTCCAAAATAATTCTACGTAAAATTTTACGGCGTTTGGACTTCATTTGATATGGATATTCTGTGAAACAAAAACATGCAACAAATAAGAACCGGCACTGGGCACTGGATCAATATGTTAGTCCAAGAGAATCATATAAATTGTTTCCAAAAGTATGTAACAGTTGTAGAATATTAGCATGAAACAATAAAAAATTATAAATATGATGGAGACATATCAGCATCCCCAAGCTTATTTCCTGCTCGTCCTTGAGTATGTTAATGATAAAAAAGATAATTTTTGATGTGGAATGCTACCGAGCATAATCTTGATCTCGTAATCTCATCATGGCATAAATATTAAGACATGAGTGATTCAAAGAAATAGTCTATCAATTTGACATCGAAAGAATAATACAAGATATCCATATAATTCATCATTTCTTTTCATAATTATGGAGCTAAAGGAAACGGCCTCCATACACTTAATTGTGCTAAGCATGACACACTCAGTCTTCCCTGCATAAAGTATAAATCATGAGCACCTTGGTGTCAAATTAGGCAATTGCATCGTACTTCTAAGGCACTTCCGCATTTTCAAATTCACTCAATACATGAGCATGAGCTATGGATATAGCACTATGGGTGGAATAGAATACAGTGCTAAGGATCAATAGCAGAAGGAAGAAGGTCTCACATCAACTAGGTGGAACAAGGGGCTATGGAGATGCCCAGGACTCGATATCAATACGAGGAGTAGGGATCGCCATGCAACAGATGCACTAAGGGCTATAAGTGTATGAAAGCTCAAACTAAAAACTAAGTGGGTGTGCGTCCAACTTGCTTACTCATGAAGACCCCGGGCATTTGAGGAAGCCCATCATTGGAATATACTAGCCAGGTTCTAAAATAAAAAAATTCCACTAGTATATGAAAGTGACAATATAGGAGACTCTCTATATGAAGAACATGGAACTACTTTGAAGCACAAGTGTGGTAAATGGATAGTAAGATTGCCCCTTCTCTCTTTTCCTCTTATATTTTTTTTCTATTTTTGTTGGGCTCTTTTTGGCCTCTCTTTTTTCGTCCGGAGTCTCATGCCGATATGGGGGAATGATAGTATCCATCATCCATTCCTCACTCAGGCAATGCTCTAATAACGATGATCATAACACTTTTATTTACTTATAACTCGATACAATTAATACATGATGACTCTATATGAATGCCTCTGGCAGTGTACCAGGATGTGCAATGATCTAGCATAGCAAAGGTATCAAAAAAGGGACAAGCCATGAAAATATCGTGCTAGCTATCTTACGATCATGCAAAGCAATATGATAATGAATGCTTGCTACTTCTGGAGCTTGCGTTGATTTTTCCCTTGGAGAGGAAAGGGTGATGCAGCAAAGTAGTGATGAGTATGTCCCTCAGTTGAGAACCAAGGTATCAATCAAGCAGGTGGCACAAGCAAGTCTCCAATATATGCACCTGCACAAACAAACACTTGCACACAGCGCGGAAAAGGGGTTCTCAATCCCTCCACGGTCACTTGCAAGAGTGAAATCTGATAGGGATAGATTTAAAATAAAAGTAAAAGGAAAAATAAAGTGAACACAAAATAATTGCAGCAAAGTATTTTTGAGTTTTTGGATTTATAGATCTGTAAATATATGATGGAAAATAGAGTCGGGGCCATAGGTTTCAGTAGAGGCTTCTCTCTCTAAGAAAGCATAAGGTGGGTAAACAAATTACTGTTGAGCACATGATAGAAAAGCGCAAAGTTATGACGACATCTAAGGCAATGATCATGAATATAGGCATCACGTCCATGACAAGTAGACCGACTACTGCATGTATCTACTATTACTCCACTCATCGACCGCTATCCAGCATGCATCTAGAGTATTAAGTTATAAAAACAGAGTAACGCCTTAAGCAAGATGACATGATGTAGAGGGATAAACTCAAGCAATATGATGTAAACCACATCTTGTTGTCCTTAATGGCAACAACACAATACGAGCCTCGCTACCCTTCTATCGTTGGGTAAGGACACCGCAAGATTGAACCCATCAAAAAGCACCTCTGCCATTGCAAGAAAAACCAATCTGGTTGGCCAAACCAAATCGATAGATCGAAGAGAAATACAAAGCTGTCTTAATCATGCATGAGTTCAGAGAAGACTCAAATAATATACATAGATGATCTGATCATAAATCAATAATTCATCGGATCTCAACAAACACCCCGCAAAAGAAGATTACATTGAATAGATCTCCAAGAACATCGAGGAGAACATTGTATTGAAGATCAAAGAGAGATAAGAAGCCATCTATCTACTAGCTATGGACATGTAGGTATGTGGTAAACTACTCACGCATCATCGGAGGGGTAGCAAGGTTGATGTAGATGCCCTCCGTGATTGAATCCCCATCCAGCGGAGTACCGGAAAAGGCCCCAAGATGGGATCTCATGGGAATAGGAACTTGCGGCGACGAAAAAGTATTTTTGGCGACTCCTCTAGGGTTTCTGGAATATTTGGGTATTTACAGAGCTCAGAGGCGGTGCAGGGGAGTCCCGAGGGGGCCACAAGCCAAGTGGGCGTGCGCCCTGCGTACCCCTACGACTTGTCGTCTCCTCGTGGCTCGTCTGCCCCCCTCTCCAAGTCTCGTAGGTGCCTTCTGGTCCAAGGAAAATCATCGAAAAGTTTTATTCCAGTTGGACTCCATTTGATATTCCTTTTCTGCGAAAGCCAAAAACTAGAAAAAAATAGAAACTGGCACTCGGCACTGGGTTAATAAGTTAGTCCCAAAAATAATATAAAATAAGGTATTAATTCTTATAGAACATCCAAAGTTGATAATATAATAGCATGGAACAATAAAAAATTATAGATATTGGAGACGTATCAAGCATCCCCAAGCTTAATTGATGCTCGTCCTCGAGTAGGTAAATGATAAAAAGCAAATTTTTGATGTGGAATGCTAGTTAACATATTTAGTAATGTATTTCTTCTTATCTTTGCATGAATGTTTAGATCTATATGATTCAAAAAAAATTATATTGATGAAAAACAATAATACTTAAAGCATACTATAGAAAGCAAAATCATGAAACTTCGAAAATAACATGGCTACAGAAGTTTATCCCTACAAAATCATATAGTCTTGTTATGCTCCCTCTTCTCAACACAAAGTATAAATCATGTACTACCCCGGTGTCAGCCAAGCAATTTGTTCATACTTTTTAACGCGCTTCAACTTTTTCAAATCTTCACGCAATAAGCCTGAGCCATGGACATAGCACTATAGGTGGCATAGAAGCTGGTAGTAGACAAAAGAAGGGAGACAGTCTCACATCAACTAGGCAAATTAATGAACAATGGAGATGTCCATCAATTGATAAATGTGAGCGAGTAGGGCTTGCCATGTAATGGATGCACTAGATTTATAAGTGTATGAATGCTCAAAAGAAAACTAAGTGGGTGTGCATCCAACTTGCTTGCTCATGACGATCTAGGGTAGAGGAAGCACATCATTGGAATATACAAGCCAAGTTCTATAACGAAAAAATCCCACTGGTAATTATCGGTGTTCTGGGAACGGGGGTACCCAGACTTGCCTGCCTGCGGCCCATGATGTGGCTCCATCGGCGGCCTCGTACGACCCAGCTTTAGCAACCGCAGCTCAAGACCCTCGCGAGGGGCCAAGCCTCGCGAGGCGGATGACAGCAAGACCTCCCTGGGGGCAGCCTCTCTAGGATGGCTCCCGAGGAATGGAGATATCTATGCAAGGTGCACCTCGCGACGTTCACGTGACGCGAGCCATGACGTCCATGGCCAGGCGGGCGCCAGCGGGCGCAGTGTACCAGTTTCCCCTTTGGTGCTAAGGGGGCAAGCGCAGGCACGGACTCCCGAGGAATCAAGCAAAGGTTTCCATATAAGTGCAATAAGACCAAGGACCATCAGGACGGCGGAATGGAGGTCATCGTGGAGCCCGGCGCAGCGTCACCACCAGAGCCTTTGGCGGGTGAAGACCACTTTTGTCATGATAACTTGTACTAGCTGTTCCCCTTCAAATTTGGCCATTGTGGGATCCCTTCCCGTCGATATTTGCGAAGAGGAAAAATGCCACTATAAATATGACCTAGCCACCACCATAGAGAGGGATCTGATCACTCAGCTCATCTAGTTTAGGAAGGAGATCCATTCCACCCTACACACACCGCAAGCTCATTCGAGCCCAGGAACACCTCTCCTCCGGAGGCTGTTCATCCATTATACTAGTTCATCCTCAGCCCCACGAGGCAATCAACCACACACACTGGAGTAGGGTATTACACCGCAAGGTGGCCCGAACCAGTATAATCCTATGTGCCCCCTGTTCTTTGAGTTCGTCGAGCTAGGCCGTGGAATCGTAGGGCGAGCGCGCTGGGGAGAGAGTGTTCTTCATGCGCACCCAGAGTTCGAACCTCTCAAGGGTTTGCGGAACCCAAAATCCAACATTAGGCACACCAGGTAGGGGTGTGCCAAAACCTCTCTTCTGTCGGTCAACGCATCACCGCTCCACCACTTCCATTGCTGACGCTCGCCGGGCTCATGCTAAGCGACGGGCCGCCCTTGCCACCCGCGTCACTCACACAGCTCCGGCCGGCGGGCCTCCCCGCCGTTCTCCATCGCCGGCCGCCAACGCAACCACCGGCCCGACGACGCACGAGAAGCAGGCCTCATCGCTGCACCCCCTCGGCGCGGCGGGATGGACGCACCGCAACCTTGTCGTTGACCCCAGCCGGCTCGTCGTCCCACGTCGTCGCGGGCCCGTGGACCCGTAGGCTGCAATGCTCATGGCGCGCGAGCTCCTGCGCTACCACCCCGTCAACGACCTCTATGAGGACTGGCTAGACCGCATCGCCGAGCTCGTCAGCGCCGCTGGGGGCTCTCCTACCCCGTCCCTCTCGCTACCTCGCCCTTCTCCCTTTGCAGGCGACGTGGCCCATGAAGCGCCTCCGCTATCTCCATGTCAAGATGTTGTCCACGCCCCAATGCGCTCTGCCTCACGACGCGACCCACCGCGGGGGCGCCCGTGCATGAAGAAGGAAGCTGTCAAGAGATCCAGCGGCCGCAAGGAGGAGCTCCTGCGCTCCCACCACCACCACGTCGAGACCGTGTGCCCCCCATGATGGTGGCGCCTGAGGACCAAGACCAAGCTCCGCCTCCATGACGGGCTCCAGTGGCCACAACAGGCTACCGGGCCTTCTCCCCTGAGCTATGCAGCGTCATTTGGCCCGGGAAGTTGAAGCCTGACCTGCCTCCATGCTACGACGACACCTCCGACCCTACTAAGTTCCTGCGGTTTACAAGCTAAGCATCGAGGCGACCAACAACGACGAGAAGATTATGGCGAACTGGTTCCCCATGGCACTCAAGGACGGCGCGTGCTCGTGGCTCCTAAACCTGCCCGCAGGATCGATCTCCTCCTGGGGTGAGACGTGCGAGCGTTTCATCGCCAACCGCTCGCCAGCCGTAAGTGACCTGCAGCGCGTCAAGCAGCAACTAGGGGAAACCCTGCAGTAGTACATCCAGCGCTGCAATAACGTCCGCCTCAACATCCCTAAGGTGATGGATGAGGCCATCATCTCAGCATTCGTCGATGGTGTCCGCGATGTCAAGATGAAGGAGGAGCTCGCCATCCATGAGGACCTATGCACAACCCTAGAGTTGTTCAATCTAGTGAACAAGTGCGCCAGAGCTGAGGCGGGGCGCCTTTCCCTCGTCGAGCTCGCTGCTGCTGATCCATAAGATAAGAAGGCCAAGGCTAAAGACGTGAAGCGCAAGGGGTGGCCGTGCTCGCGGCAGAACCAGAGATGAAGCGTAGGCGTGACCACCCAAAGTCATCGAAGAGCGGTCGTCCATTCTGCGCTTCCACAATGTGCACAACCACAACACCAACGACTGTTAGAAGCTTAGAGCCATTCGCGACGGGAGCTTCGTCCGACGCCCCGAGCGCAATGACCGAGACTACGGCCGTGGAGGAAGCCGAACTGGGGGGCGCTGGGACGACCGCGGCCCCCATCAGGAGTGGTGCGATCAGCCTCGTGAGGACCGCTTGGACGACCAGCCTCGCGAGGGCGCCTGGAGGGACTAGCCTCGTGAGGACCATCCTCAGGGCAAGGCTGGCCTCCCTCCGCTGCCACCACCGCCAAGGAGGAACAACGACAAAGACGTAGGGGCTGGGGGCTTCCAGGAGCCTCGTGCCATCGTCTTGATCTTGGGCAGTGCGAAGGCTCAAGCCTCTCAGTGCATCTTCAAGCAGTTCGCACGAGAGGTGATTGCGGCTCTCCCCAGGATAGAGGCCACGCGGCCGCTCAAGTGGTCCAAGTGCACCATCACCTTCAGCTCAGGTGACAAACTCAAGTGGGCGGCAACCGCTGGTGCCCTCCCAATGCTCCGCTCACCCATCATCAGGAACATCCAAGTCATCAAAACCTCATTGATGGCGGTGCTGGGCTCAATGTTCAATCCATCGACACGCACTACAAGAAATATGTCAACTTGTCACCACTACTATTGGTCACTGAATGGTCACAGTTTTCCATTTGTGACCTTTTTGTGACCAAAAACATAAGGTCAAAAGCTGGCCGTCATAAACTGACATTAGCGACCTTTCTTCTGGAATGGTCGTAGACGTTTATGACCAAAAAAAGGTCGTAGATTTAACGACCAACTGTTTTGGTCACTAGCAATCCGACCACACCACGTCAGATCCACCGTGGCAAGCTGACGTGGCAGAATTACGACCAAATGAAATGGTCGTAAAATAGAATCAGCCCAGTCCATTTCAGCCGTCTAGATGGGCTAACCCAATAATTCAGCCCATTTAATTTTTTTCTCTTTATTTTGCTTATCTGCATGGGCCTGGCCCAATAATTTGGCCTTTTATTTTTTGGGAATGGAGCCTTTTTCTGATGAATTTTTTTTATAGTCCACTATTGTTTTGGGCCACAGCCTTTTTAGTCTAGTTCGAATTTGGGCCTTGGCCTTTTTATTTTCTGTTATGCAGCCTTTTGTAAAAAAAATCTTACAGTAATTTCTTTTTTAGGCCCAAGCCTTTTTAGTCTAAATCTTGTTCGGGCGTCGACCTTTTTAGAGCCCAGGTTCTTATTTTGCATAAATATAAACAGAAAGGCCCAGGTGCACAACTGATCCGTAAGCCCAGGTTCAAACAGCAAGGCCCAGGTGCACAAGTGATCCACATAACTTCACAGAAAATAAACACAGGTTCACAAGATCACATAACTTCACAGGTTCACATAACTTCACAGGTTCACAAGATCACATAACTTCACAGACAAAATGCAACTACCTTAGCAACAAAATGCAGCCATCAAACTAGGCTGCAGCTCAAAGACAAACTGCACAGCCATCAAACTGCCTTAGCTCCAAAGAGAGCCATCAAGTGGTCTAACTGCTCTTCCTGCTCTTGATACATCTTGCGCAGCAGCTCAAGTTCCTTGTCGTGTGCAGCTTCAGATTCTTCCGCCTTCATCTTGATTGCCGCCAATTCTTCTTGCATCACTTCAGCTTGAAGCTCAGACCTCTCTAGCTTCTGCTCAAGGTCACGAACATGAGCAGCCACTTTAGCAGTTGCTTTGCCGGAGTTGTTCCTAGATGACTGGAGCCCAACATTCCTGAGGAATGTGTTTTGCTTGACTTCGGTCGTGAGCACTTCTTCGACAATTTCAACAGCAGACTTTGGCTCTTCACCTTCTGGTAATGGCGCGTCCTTCATTTTTTCCATCTCAAGCTAGCATATGGAGGAAAATGATAGGCATTAGAGGGAGATCTATTTCACATTTTGCAAACCAAACCAAGCAAGAGAAACCAAACCAGCACACAAATGGATTATTTGAAGTAACCAAACCAGCACACAAAATCTATACAAGAAGATGATGACTAGTGATGTGGAGACATGCAATTGGAACAATATGATCACTTCATTAAGCCTAGAATGGTGGTTCTATATAAGATGGCTTCCTGAGTGAGCCGATCATCAAACTAACATTCAGATCAAATTTCATCATATCATAAAAATGCATCAAATAGCTACAGAAAGTTCTGATATCTTTGTTGAACTATCAAACAACATCAAAGCATGGAACATAGCATGTGTTCTTGACTGGCTCCGAATCAAACAACATCAAATCATCAAAGCATCAAAGCTGGCTATGAATCAAACAGGGCAAAGCATGGAGTGACTTACTATAGTAGTCTTGACTGGCTCCGAAAACCCATGCTTCTTGCTGTTGTGGGTGGCCTTAAACAAGTCAATCGCAGACAGCTCCTCACCCTTACGCTCTTCTTTCTGAAATGTTTTTCAACAAAAATCAAAATGTTATTCAGCAAGAATCAGAAATGTTATTCAATGAGGATCAAACGGTAAGGTCTCTAGAGAAACGTTCTCACAATGGAAAAAATGTGTGTTGTGTAGTGCCTGGAACCAGTTCTCTGATTGTACACGACTTTTTCTCGATTCATCTTGTTCGACACACATGTTTCCTACAAAAAAGCATACTGTCAGCATGATCTAGCACTAGCATATCATGTGCAGAACATAAAGCATCAAACAAAGCAGAGACAAACCTTGTGTCTTGGGGTAGACCACATCTCCACCAGAGCTTGCCATTCACCATCCGTTAGATCAGGCAGCGGAGACTTAATGCTGACTTTATTTGCGGCTATGGTATCAAAATACTTCTTCTTGATCTGATGTCGTCTGTTCTTTGAATTTTTCTGCAGAATATCTTTGCACGCGGTCTTGATGGTCTCCGAGTCCGTGTTCATCTCAAAAATTTCATACCAAGATAGCAAACAAGGTAGGAACAATATTAGTGATCATGCATAGGTGTAACAGAAAATAGATAGCACATTAACTATGAAACAAGTAGCTTACATCAACTTTCCCAATGTAGTTCTCCAATAGACTAGCATTTTTTTGTATAGCTTGAAGTGAGGAAGAACCGGAAGATGGCTTCTTGCAACGAGTCCACAAGTGCCTCGTATAAACAGCACGGAAAAAGCATTAGATCACAAGAGAAATATGTGAGCACAAGCAATAACATAGAATAAAAGAACCCCCAACCCTCCAAGCAAGATAGAGTTTGCACCTTAACAATCTTGTTCACTACAACCTCATCCACTTCCTCTCCATCAATAACTTCATCCTCCTTAGGACTGTACTCTGGGTCATCATTGATAACTCCACTACCCTCTTGAACCTCATCACTTCTACCTTCTTGTACACCATTTGTTTTCCTAATCATCGAGCTATTGCACTGATGCCAAGGGACAGGAACATCCGATTGTTCCTCATGATATTTCTAGCCCTAACCTTCTCGTACTCGGTGAGAGGCTCTTCTTTGCATGATAAAGGAAACGTAACTATTAGGTGATTGTTTGGAATGCATGGACATGCAGCCAAACATATCTTATGAAATTTTATTATCATTTAATCCTAGTTATTCAGGTAAGGAAGACTAACAGCACACATGCACAATTAAGCCAGTTTATTCAGATTGCAGCAATACATTTCACTTAGCATATTAAGACACACATTTTATGAAACTGACAGTATAACCACAAGGAGCAAGTTGCATACCAACGGTTGGCCTCATGCTTGACCTTGTCATCCTTGCCATGGATGATCTTGAGGTGGTGCTTGCAAAATAGAATAAACAACAATCAATAAAGGAAAGCATTTGGACCATCATGCACATACATGTAATACATGTGAAACAAACTTGATGGATCAACAATACAGTGATCTAGTGTTATTAATTAAGAAAACATGTAATTGCACTAAACAAGCATGCATGCACACTAGTAGCAAGCAAGCAAGAAAAGTGCTATTGATAGAAACAAGCAAGCAAAGTGCTACTGATAGAAACAAGCAAGGAATGAAGGAAAATGAAGAGAAGGAAACAAGTACTATTGATACAAACCCTAATTAATAAGCAAGCAAGTAGATTCTTCTTCAAGTGCTAGTGATACAAGCATGTAATGCTGATGGAAACCCTAATTAAGCATGTATGCCAACAAGCAACATGTATGCTAGCAAGCAAGCAACATGAACTAGTGAATTGGTGTCATGTACACATGCTTAGACAGTCTGACAGCAAGCTAGACGAGTATATCATGAGGACCTTCAAAACAACTAGATGTTGCCACTGGTAAAGCATGAAACAACTATACTTGCAGCAGTACAAAAGCAGATGAAAAAACTATACTCAACTATTGATTATGCTGCCTCTACACACCAAAAATGGCTACAGCCTAGATGACACAAGTTAAGACATTTTGACAATTAGAATCAACCTTGTATATTACAGCAATCAAAATTATCTAGCACCAATCTAGTATATATTAAAACTAGTCATACTGCCTTAACACACCAGGAATTCCAATACCACAATAAGTACTAAGCATTCCCGTGTTCACTGGAAATAAGAATACAAGCTTCATGCACATATCATGAAAGAAGAACACAGCTACAAACCCCAGTAGTTGCAAGCAAAGTGCTACAATAAATCAAGTACATGTTCATACTAACCATAGTTGCAAGCAAGCAAAGTGCATAATACAAGCAAGCAAGCATGGAAAGTGCTACTGACAGTAACAAGCAAACAAGGAAGGAAATTGAAGGGCAACAAACAAGAAAGTACTGTTGATACAAACAAGCAAGCAAGTAGCTGAGTAATTGAACCATACACAAGCAAGTACTGATACAAGCACCATGAACCAGACATCATCCACTTCCTCATCCCCTAAAATCATCCACTTCCCCATCCATCCCCATCCCCTAGAATCATGAACCCTAAACCATGAAGCGGACCAAACGAACCACCAGGAGGTCCTAACCCTAACCTTATGAACCCCATGAACCCTAACCCTGACCCCATGAACCCTAACCCTAACACCCATGAACTAGAGGGAGATCATCCCCACGCAACAATAAACATGAACCCTAACCCCAAGAACAAGGACCTACCGAACCACCAGGAGATCCTAACCCTAGCATATCCTAACCCATGAGGGGATCTACCAGAGGGGAGATGGATCGACCAGAGGGAAGGTGGATCCACCAGAGGAGGGGAGATGGATCCACCAGAGGAGGGGAGAAGTACCTAGGGGGAGATGATGTTGACGATGCAGTGGTGGTCGTCGTCGATGTAGCTGCCGTCCTCGTCGATGTAGTCGATCGCGTCATCCTCGTCGTCGTCGATGTGGGCGGCGCACCGCGGTGCGGCGGGGCGGGGCGGCACGGAGGAGGGGAGGGAGTGGGAGCGGGGCGGCGCGGAGCAGGGAGGTGGGGAGGGGAGGGGAGGGAGAAGCTAGG
>LR738710.1:373011164-373137017 GCA_902687465.1 Secale cereale
GGGAGGGAGGGGATCCCGCGTGTTAGTGGGAGAGGGAGTGGTGGGTCCCGCCTGGTAGTGGGAGAGGGAGTGGTGGGTCCCGCCTGGTAGTGGGAGAGGGAGTGGAGGGAAATTTTGGGAGAGGGAAATTTTGCTGGAGGGAATATTTTGGTGTGGGAGGGAAATCCTTTTGGGTTTGGGGGTAGAAAAAAATAGGGTTTTTTTAATTTTGTAGAAATCATGGTTAAAATCATACCGAGTAGCTGAAAAAAAGCCGGTATTGCAAGTTTAGTATTTTTGCTAGTTGGTAGGCCACATTTGATGATGTGACGCGGAGTTCTCCCATTTTTTTGACTTTTTTGGAATTTTTTACGGTGTTTTCAAAAACCGGCCGATTTCGTCGCGGCGGCCGTCCGTGGCTAGGGTTTGAGCCGTGCAAATCTGTTGTCGATTCTGTGATGAAATGCCTACCTGTGAAGCTAAAAAGCATTTTTAGTGAAAATGACGGGCAAGCTATGGAGGACCCGCAGTTCAAATTCCAGCCGATTCTAGCTGAATCGGCCGAAGGTGGTCTGAATTGCCGGGAGTAGCTACGAGGGTCAGAAATGCATGCTTTTTTGCAACCGTCCATAAAATAGGGTCTACTTTGAGATAGACATGGACTGGCGCCGTTTGGGGTGCCCCTCCTTGTAGCCGCTTCACGAAAAACACATGTCTTTAGCATTCAAAAAATGAAAAACGGTTTTTTTGTTAAACAAGTTCGAACCTTGCTTTGGCAATATTGTTTGCCATCACAAGACGGAGGCATGGGCCATATTTGGGCATATTATCATAAACTATTCAACGGATGCGGCCATATCATTCCTAGTTTGGCTTGAAAGCTATGAATCTTGGTTCATGGTAGGTAGTTTTTTAGAACACTTTTTCAAGAAAACGCCAGTATTGCAAGTTTAGTATTTTTGCTAGTTGGTAGGCCACATTTGATGATGTGACGCGGAGGTCTCCCATTTTTTTGATTTTTTTTTTGAATTTTTTACGGTGTTTTCAAAAACTGGCCGATTTCGTCACGGCGGCCGTCCGTGGCTAGGGTTTGAGCCGTGCAAATCTGTTGTCGACTCTGTGATGAAATGCCTACCTATGAAGCTAAAGAGCATTTTTAGTGAAAATAACGGGCAAGCTATGGAGGACCCGCAGTTGAAATTCCAGCCAGTTCCAGCTGAATCGGCCGAAGGTGGTATGAATTGCCGGAAGTAGCTACGAGGGTCGGAAATGCATGCTTTTTGGCGACCGTCCGTAAAATAGGGTCTACTTTGAGATAGACATGGAATGGCGCCGTTTGGGGTGCCCCTCCTTGTAGCCGCTTCATGAAAAATGCATGTCTTTTTCATTCAAAAAATGTGTCTTTTTCATTCAAAAAATGAAAAACGGTTTTTGAATTTTTATGGTTTTTGAATCGTCACGGCAGTGGTCAGTGGCTAGGGTTTGAGTCATGTTTTTAGCATTCAAAAAATGAAACTTATATTGTTTCATATATGAGCATGCACAAAAACCCATAATTTTATCTTTCATCCATGAGCATGCATAAAAAATTTCAATTCCCATCAATTACCAAACTGTATATTGATTGTTAAAAACATGACTTGTTTAGATGACACTGTCATACAGCATCCATGAGCATGCACAAAATTAAACCTAACATACTTAACACGGACATGTTCATATTACACTAACAAGCTTAAACCTAACATGCTGAACACCTTCTTAACATCTTCACTCCTCCTTCTTCTCCTTCATCAACCTGATGCGCTCAGAGTGGCGAATCCCAACGCGGATGTACTCCTCTACCACAATTGGCATGGTCTTGTCGCCAAGCTGTGGGATTGCAGGCGCCGCCACCATCGCGAGGTCGTCGTCCGCCACCACCATAGCAAGGTCGTCATCCGCCACCACCATAGCAAGGTCGTCCTCCGCCACCACCATAGCAAGGTCGTCGTCCGCCACCACCATAGCAAGGTCGTCATCCGCCACCACTATAGCAGGGTCATCGTCAGCCACCATCATAGCATGTTCGTCGTCAGCCAGAATAGGCTGCTCCTCGTCATCCCCGCTCTGCTCCTCGTCATCCCTGCTCTGCTCCTCGTAATCCCCGCTGCTGCTCCCATTGCTTGGCCAAATGCAACAAAGTGTGAACATGGTGTTGTCGTCGTGCAGGTAGGGGAAGCCAAAAGGACAGGAAGAAGAGAGGCAGAGAGCTTACTAGCATCGTCGTCGTGCTGGTAGTACATGCGGCACATGGTGTTGTCGAACATCTTCACGGTGAACATGGCATCGCCGTCGTAGCAGAAGACAAGGAAGTACCCGAGCTATAGCTCATGGGCACGGGCGAAATGCTCCCAGCCGGGCCCTAGGTACATGTGGCCTTCACCATCAAACACCACCAACACTTCCCATAGCCTGTGAAGCTCGCTGCCGGCCTCCCGCAGCTTTACTTTGTGGGGCTCACGGCCGGCGAGCATCTTCGCAAACTTGTCAGGCAGCCTCTGCAGCGAGGGTCAAATAGTGGTTAATTGTGGCAATCAAGCACTAGACAACAGAGTAATGATAAAGAAATGAGTGATGATAAATATACCTGCCTACTGCAAAATTTCTCAATTACGATCTCGAAGAACTCAAAACCTTCCAAGCCAGCCATCTCACTTCTCTGAAAAGCAGCATTGTAAATTAAACAACAGGACTGGACAGAAATAGGAAACAAGCACTTCAAAACAGTAGAATAATTACTACATGTGTTTGCGAGGGCCTCAATTTGGAATACTACTATAAATGGCAATGGCCTCAATTTGCTCCTACTCTATCTTGGCAAAGGGGCAATGAGTAGAAGAAAAATGTAATGTTTCCATACTTGAGCATGTTCAGTTTAAAAGAATATAAACAAGCAAGAATGCATGTTCAGTTACAGGAATCTACGAATTTGCAGTTTGGATTGTCACAATTTGCAGCAGGATACTGCCCCAACATGGATAGCAAGTGTCAGTTAAAATAAATGCGCTAGCATTTAACTAAGATTTCTTCGCCATAAAAGAACAACTTCTTTCAAGAAAATAAAATCACACCTCTATACTAGAATTTTTTTTCCACTTTGCCTTCCAAACTACATCTTTGTTTGTTCTTAAAAAAGGAGGCATGGGCACAAACGTAATGTAACTATATCATGCAGTGTAGTGTGTTAAAAAATGCTTCAGCAAGCATCGCCATGTTGAGTGAATTGCAAGCCTACCAATATCTAATCTGCAACCTGACATTAATCGACAACAATGTGCTCAAAGCTCAGTTAGTTGCATACATATGTTAGGAAGAGCACAGCTCCAAGTAAATTGACCAAAATATATTTATATTAAATAAAGAAAATGAGAGTGCGCTCAAATCTATCCCCAGCTTTTCATTGCACAAAATGACAGCAATCAATCATCTCATCGCTCAAAGTTATCCAATCATCTACTACCCTCATTCCTAGCCGAGACCTAGCAACTTCATTGACCAAAACGAAACAGCTCTACATATCTACGGACCTCTCGGTAAACAGATGAACAGATGAACCTCTCCCAAGGATGACTTGTTTAGATGTACACGGAGTTCTGGCAGAACAGATCGCGAGAATAACCATCGATCCGTAAAAAATCATTCCCCAATTTCTTTAATCACCAAGATAAGAAATTCCGGCGGCAAGAACCCTAATAAAATCACCCTAATCTATCATAACAGTAGATAGGAAGAGGAAGAGGAAGCGGATTCATTCCCACGGCGACGGAGAGTAGGCGACGGAGAGAGAGGAAGGAGCCGGCGGTGGTGGGAGAGGAAGGAGCCGGCTGTGGTGGGAGAGGAAGGAGCCGGTGGCGGCGGAGAGGAGGAGCGGGTCGAGTGGATAGGGGGAGTGGAGAGGGGGAGTGGGAAAAGAGTGGATAGGAGGAGTGGGCCCAATTGTCAGCGAGTTGTTTGATATATTGAAAAGGGTGGGAATAGAGTACAAAACCAACAGCCTCTTCCTAGCCCAGTGGTAGAAACCAAGTGAACTAAGCACACGGTCGTGGGTTCGAGCCCCCGCGCGCGCATATTTTTTGGCCACGCGCATATTTTTGGTAGCTTGGGTACAATAGCAAAATGGCCCACTTGTCAGTGAGTGGGTCGAGTGGCCCACTTATCAGTGAGGTGTGTGCTTGATACTTGACTAGTTTGATATAGTCAAAAGGGTTGGCATAGAGTACAAAACCAACAGCCTCTTCCTAGCCCAGTGGTAGAAACATAGTGAAACAAGCGTACGGTTGTGGGTTCGAGTCCCCGCTGGCGCATATCTTTTTGCTCACGATGAAATGGGTTCAGTTGAAGCAAAATTCAGTTAAAAACTACTACATGATCAAAAAACTACTAGAATACATTCTGTATGATCTGACCAAAACTTGAACTAAATGATCACCGAAACTTGAACAAAAGATGTTCAAAAAATCTTCTGTATGATCCTTTTGCAATCTTTTGCATTACAAGACAACATTTTGACAACATTCTGAGCACAACTTCATTTTGCCATCAGCTCCATGCTATAAGACCACACCACTACAGCCATCAGGATCACACCACTACATCCATCAGGATCTTCAAGCATTTTGCTACGTGGAGATAATTGTAGTACATCAGGATCACCATGCATATGCACAAGAAGGAAAACTACAGAGAGTTAGAAGTATCACCAAGGAGACCAAATTTACCTTCATATCCATTCGCTACTCATCATCGTCGATACGAAAACAAGGAACTCTATGCCCACTCCCGTTTTCCTCATCATCACTACAATATTGCAGCATAGTATGATCATTCCGGTTTTCCTCATCCTCGCTTTCATGTCCATCCTCTAGCACCTTTCTTCTTTTCTTGATGCCTTCAACTGTTGCAGCACCAACGATCACACGTTCTCGGTCCCTTCGCACTCTGCTTTGCACCGGAACTTCCATAGAGTCATCATCAGCTTCATTTTGCCATCAGCTCCATGCTATAAGACCACACCACTACAGCCATCAGGATCACACCACTACAGCCATCAGGATCTTCAAGCATTTTTCTACCTGGAGATAATTGTAGTACATCAGGATCACCATGCATATGCACAAGAAGGAAAACTACAGAGAGTTAGAAGGATCACCAAGGAGACCAAATTTACCTTCATGTCCATTCGCTACTCATCGTCGTCGATACGAAAACAAGGAACTCTATGCCCACTCATGTTTTCCTCATCATCACTACAATATTGCAGCATAGTATGATCAGTCCGATTTTCCTCATCCTTGCTTTCATGTCCATCCTCTACCACCTTTCTTCTTTACTTCATGCCTTCAACTGTTGCAGCACCAACGATCACACGTTCTTGGTCCCTTCACACTCTGCTTTGCACCGGAACTTCCATAGAGTCATCATCAGCTTGCAACAGAACTTCCGTAGAGTCATCATCTTGGTATGTTAGTCCACCATCACCGAGGCCCTTTTCCACTTCAGTTTCAGTCACACTCCACAAGTGTCTGTGCTGAAAGTTTTGCACAACTCGCCATTTTCCATGCAAAAGAGTGTCTAGCAGGTAAAACACCATTGTTGCTTGTGTTGTTAGAATAAAGGGATCACTCTTATACCAGTACCTTGCAGTGTTGATGCTTTTGAAGTGGCCATCATATTTGACAAAAGAGTCTCTTCTCTTCTTGCTACCAAGCTCAAACCAGTCACAGCGAAATAAGACAACCGAGCGATTGATGCCTCCCCTAGAGTTGTACTGCAACTCTACGATGCTTCTCAACTAACCATAGAAGTCAATGATCTCACCATCATGTGACCCCTCAGTGACGATTCCACTATTCTGTGTCTTCCTTTTTTCCTCGCGGTCAACGGTGTGGTACCGGACACCGTCAGCAATGCATGCTGAATACACTCTCACTCGCTTATCCGGTAAGCATGCCAAAGCAAATAGATCATCACTGACCTTCTTCTCCTCATGCAACTTTCCAATCTGCACAAATAAACCATTTAGCAAACAATGGTATTTAACAATGGGTGAATAACACAGAAAACATAAAACATGTGGCTAAAGATCTCACATGATTCTTAAACCACTTAGCAAACCCCTTGGCAACCCTTTTATCAACATTGATATTGCTTTCTTCCTGATTTAACTCTTCCTTGCATTTCCCTACAATGCCAACAAAACATGTGAATAAAAAATTAGGCTGGTGCCAACCGAAAAAAAGTTATAATGAGTGCATAAGATATAACGTACTCGATATATGGTAGAACCTCGGCGCAATTGCTGAGCACAAACAAAACCATCTTGTCATACTCATCACCAGCCTCCAAGTATTGTGAGGCTCCAAGAAAATTCACACCATGGTCGAAAACAGAGACATCACCACTTTGCGAATCAGACCGCTCTCTATTTCTGCCCGGCCGGTTCCATCTTGTTTCCACATCACCAAAGTATCTAGAGCAAAAAGTCAAGCACTCGTCAACGACATATGCTTCAGCAATAGAACCTTCAGGTCTTGCCGTGTTTCCCACATAATGCTTACAAGTAAGCAGCCTTCTTTCGATTGGGCACATCCAATTGTATTGCACAGGGCCTCTAAGCATTGCCTCTTTTGGTAAGTGCATCGCCAAATGGACCATCACGATGAAGAAAGCTGGAGGGAAAATCTTCTCGATCTTGCAAAGAATAATTGGGATTTCTTTTTCAAGTCTTTCCAGGACAGTTAACTTGATTGTTTTGCAGCACAATTCTCTAAAGAAATTTCCCAGCTCAGCAACCGCTTCATATATATCCTTGTCCATGATTCCTCGGAGGCCCTTCGGTAAAATCCTTTAGAGGAGGATGTGACAATCATGGGTTATTAGTACTGAAAGCTTGATTCCATTAGAAGTAACACACTTTGCTAGGTTAGCAGCATAACCATCTGGAAATTTTACCGCTCTTAGGAATTCACAGAATGCAAGCTTTTGTTCTTTATTCATTGTATACCATGCTCGTGGAATTTCAAATGAATCTTCATCTTCATCGTGCTGTAGATGCAAATCTTCTCTTATGAACATATCCTCCAAATCAAGCCTAGAACTAACCGTGTCCTTTGTCTTCCCTTCAATGTTCAGAAATGTCCCTAGCAGATTCTCGCATATGTTTTTTATCAATGTGCATTACATCGAGATTATGCCTTAATTTCATATCAGCCCTATATGGAAGGTCCCACAAACAAGACCTCCGGTCCCAACATTGACCTTCCTCACGCTTTCTTCTCTTTGCCAGCTTTCCTGGTCTCACATATTTCACCTTTTCAAGTTGCTGCTCCAGCTCTTCTTTAGTGAATTCAGCTGGCTTGTCACGGGTTTCATTCTCACCATTAAAATCTTTGCTTCTTCGCCAGCGATGGTTTTGGTGAAGAAAGCGGCGGTGCCCAATATAGCAGATCTTGCTCCTTATTCTCTTTGAGCAAGGGTCTTTGTCACAATGGACACAAGCCTGATAACCCGCTGTGATCCTCCCAGACAGAGTGTGCAGAGCCGGGAAATCATGGATGGACCATATGATTGCAGCAAGTAGATTGAACTTTTCTTCCGGACTAAAGGCATCGTATGTAGGTACACCAGTCCAGAGCTGGAGCAGTTCTTCTACGAGGGGCTCCATAAAGACATCAAAATCCTTTCCTGGAGAATCTGGACCCGGGATAAGCAATGACATCATGAAGTTGGACTGATGCATGCATGCCCATGGTGGTAGGTTGTACGGCACCACAAAAACTGGCCACGTGCTATAAGACGTGCTCATGTTCCCAACCGGATTAAACCCATCTGTGGCAATGCCAAGTTTTATGTTCCTTGGATCTGCAACAAAATCTAAATGTATACGGTCAAACTCTTTCCATGCCTCTCCATCCGCTGGATGGCTCAGCTCATTGTCCATAGGTTGCCGCTTCAGCTTGTGCCACTGTACCTCACGCGATGATTTCTTCAAGATGAACATCCGCTGCAGCCTTGGTATCAAGGGAAAGTGCCTCAGTACCTTCTCCGGTATTGACTTCTTCCCATCAGCATCTTTCCACCTAGATACATTGCATTTTGGACAGTTGTCATGCTTTGCTAAATCCTTTCGAAACAAGACACAGTTATTTGGGCACACATGTATTGACACATAACCTAACCCCAGCCTGCGGATTATGCTCAATGCTTCATCATAAGATCTGGGAACACAACTATCAGGGAATTGCAAGCTCAAAAGACGGAGTATTGCACTGAATGCGGCATTGCTAATCCGGTAGAAAGACTTGATGTGGAGTAACTTCACGGTGAAGGTAAATCTTGAAAATTTACCCCCTTCATGAGCTGCGCGCTTCGCCTCCTCTAACACCTCAGCAAACAACGATTTTTGTCCATCAGTACGATCTTCAGCATCATACAAATCCTTCAATAGGTCAGGAATCCTATCATCTTCATGCCCATCCTCTTCCTCCAAAACAACATTATCTCGCAAAACCTTTTCCATGAAATCAATGCCAGCATCACCACCACCCATCATATGAGGGGCCTCTGTATCAGCTTCAAAATGTTGAGGTTGTCTGTCTAATGGTTCTCCATGATATATCCATCTATCATATGTGCTGGACATCCCATTAAGAAGCAGATGATCTTCCACTCTTCCTTGAGCCATTCTTGGACGGTTGAGGCATTCACAACATGGGCAAAGAATGTGAGCATCGTTGGCAAAATTTGGCCGAACAAATGCCATGAAATCATCAACTCCTTTCATATGTTCTTTCAAAAACTTTCTAACTCCTTTTCTAATCCAGCTTATGTCCATCTGCCAACGACAAAAAATTGTTGCAACTTAGCAAATCAATCTAAGTGCATCAACATTAATTAATGAAAATGGATGGAAGTAATGGAAGCTAAAATTCCAGAAAATTTTATATGCTAATTGCCTAACCACAACACTGAAACAAACCAAACTATAAATCAAACCACCACTGAAATTGGCATGAATTTATGTTGCAGAGAAGGCTAATTCAAAATAAACCAACACTGAAATTTTAGAAGGATCATGTTTCTGGGAAGACCAAGCTAGCTAGCTCCTAACAAATACTATGTTGTTTCTATCAATTACAATTACTATGATCCTAAAAATATGTAGACAAACAATTGAAGAACAACTGAGGCCATCTAGATCAAACTCCCCCCAAATCTTAACCGAACAAGGCCTGAAGAATTCTTAACAAACAAGCTGAACAATTCCTAACAGTACATCAAGAAAATTCATCTATGCAATATCTACCAAACAAGCAAGCTATCTCCTAACTACTAATAGTGCATCAACAAAATTCATCTATGCTGAAGAACATCTGACTGAAATCCATCTCCCATTGAAATCCTAACCGAACAAAGCCTGAAGAACATGCTCGGGTGACGAGAGAGGAGAGGGGGGAAGAGGTGAGGGGTGCATACCGGGAGGTGTGCTTGCGGCGCCGGTGAGTCCCCCATGCTCGGCGAGTCTCTCCCCCGCCCACACCACCGTCAGTCCCCCACGGCCCTGCTGGCCCCCGCCTCCACGCCCTGCCTCGCCTCCGCCCCCTGCTGGTTACCTCCACTGCCGGCCCCGCCCCCGCCCCCGCCGCCGCCCCCTGATGGTTGCTTCCGCCGCGAGGCTGTGGGCGAGGTCACCTGCGGCGAGGTCGTGGGCAAGGCGAGCGCCCCCTGCTGGTTGCTTCCGCCGTCGCCCGCCGCCACCTGGTCGGAAGACCTAGAAAAATGCTAAGTGTTGCTCTGTTCGATGCCACCCGCCGCCACCTGGTCGGAAGGTCCCACTTGTCACTGATACATGAGAGCCGTGGTTTTATATACTATATGGAAACCTACCCACACATTAGCAACAATCCCTCTCTAGCCCAGCGGTACCGAACGAGCGAACCCAGCGCGAGGTCGTGGGTTCGAGTCCCCGCTAGAGCATATTTTTTAGGGAATTAAACGCTCGCTCACCCACCTGTCAAATGGGTCCCGCCTGTCAGTGTTGCTAATCGTTACACTGTTCGATGCCACCTGGTCGGAAGGTCCCACTTGTCAATAATACGAGAGAGCCGTAGTTCTATATAATGTATAGATAAACTCCCAGATGTGAGCAACTGTCCCTCTCTAGCCCAGCGGTAGCATGCGAGCAAACCAAGCGCGAGGTCGTGGGTTCGAGTCCCGCCTCGTGCATCTTTTTTGGGCGAATTAAGCGCTCGGCCCCACCTGCCAAATGGGTGCCGCCTGTCAGTGTGTGCCCCGTCTGTCTGTTGAATATTAAAACTCAAGCAAAAATGACACCTAGACAGTGACACATAAGCGAGGTTGCTGAGGTGGCTGCCTAATCATCCTAATTCATTCAAACTCAGTGTAGTGACCATTTTATATTGGTCGTTATCAGCTAGGCATGAGGCAGTGGACAGTCCTACTAGCTTTACGACCATTTCCTCTAATGAAATTATGACCTTTCTGACCAAAATGGTCGTTATGGTTTAGGGTTTAGAGCCCCCCAGACAGCTTTTGACCAATTGGTGTAAAATGGTCATAAATTTATGACCAATTCTTCCAGGGTCACTGACAGAAGGTCATAAGTTGACATATTTCTTGTAGTGACGTTTGATCGTCTCCAAGTGCCATATGACCAGCTATAGCCTACCAAGCCATTCTCGGTGATGACCGACGGCTCCACCACCCCAATCGGGCAGATCCGGCTCCTCGTTACCTTCGGCACCCGCGACAACTACCACATCGAGCTCATCGACTTCGACGTCGCTCACATCCGCCTCCCATACAACGCCATTCTCGGGTATCCAGCCCTGGCCAAGTTCATGGCAGTGACTCACCATGGCTACAACGTCCTCAAGATGCCAGGAAGCCGCGACATCATCACCATCCCGTGCGAGGAAAAGGACGTTGTGTGCTCCCTCGAGCGCCCTTACCAGGCTACGACAGTCGAGGATCCATACAATGATAGCATCATCTACCCCCCTGAAGCCATCCTGAAGAAGAACAAGCAGCAGCTCACCTGGAGCCTCATGAGGAAGAAGCACCTGGCGGCCGCGCCTCAGGATCCGCGCCCATGGATGGGGCGCCTCCCTCCCTCACATAGGAAGGCACGCCTGATGCCCCTCTCAGGATGGGCTCGGGGGCCCTCCTCTGGAGGGCCTCCGACCTAGCCAATGTCACGAGGGAGGCGCTCGGGCACCATATGGAGGCGTGGTTCACCGCATGTTTCCCCCACAAGAGCATAAGGCGCGAGGTGCCAAGTGCTCAGGAGTTCATCGACCAGACCATCGAAGACTTGCAGGTACCGATGGCAATGCGGGATGAGCGCCTCCCCACACCACCAAGTGCAGATGTCGTCCCAGGCTCGGGCGACGGGCTGCACGTCTACGTCAACATCCCAGGACTCAACAGAGTCACGTCCCAGGAGCACTACTGGCCATCTCAGGTGGGCTGGTGCGAGGGCCCCCCTCACAGCTACATCTGCATGCCCTTCGTCTTATCGAACCAGGCGGCCCTATACACACGCCACATGCGGGATGTCCTAGCAGCTCTCGAGGCTAGGCATCAAGAGATCCAGGCCGAAGTGGCATCGGTTCTTCGCGAGCTCTCGGAGCCTCAAGAGCCTCGCAAGGTCCCGGAGTCAGGCGGCTCATGAGGAGCGACATCAGCAGCGAGCATCTTGAGCTAAATCAACATCTCTCCAGCAACGGTGCCAGGTGACTCTATCTCGGTTTGTTCAGTTGGGGGCGCCCCTCGGGCTGAATCATCGCCAAGTCGCACGGGCCCGTCCCTGTGACGTGTATCCTTTTGCTTCTTTAGCATACCCTGTTAGGGGCGCCCCTCGGGCTGCATCAATCCACAGGCCGCGTGGGTCCGTCCCTGTGGCATGTATCGCATTCCCATTACCTGAGCTAGTTTCCCTCTTTCCGTGAGTTACTTCATGCATACTATATGCATGTGTGGTACTTAGATACCACGAATGTCGTGTGCCCCGGCAAGTCCACCCACGACCACCTCATGATTAAGGACTGGCACGGCGTCTGTGCTCGGGTCCGTCCCTACAGCGTCGCTACACCCAAGAGGCTGAGCTCTGGCTCGCTGGCCAGCTCCCGTGTACATCACCTCCCATTGCCCTTGGTGCCTCATTATTGCGTGAGATAGCCATGGACGAATGAGCCAGGGTGCGCGCGCCCCGGTGCCCCTCCACCATGGGAGCCGAGCCCCAATTGTCTTTCCTCAAGATTCTTCGCATGAGTAGTCTGGGCACGACGTCTGTGCTCGGGTCCGTCCCTGCAGCGTCGATAAACCCAACGATTGAGCATTGTCTGGTGGGCCGGCCCCATTCACGTCACCTCTTGGGGTCATTGGTATCTGGGCTTCTCATGTGATCGCCTCAGGAAATTCATTCGGTGCAGGTTGCCTAACCATCTCGCAGGACCCCCACAGCTACCAAGGATCAAGATCAGGCGCAACCCGCCTTGAGTTAGGGCCTTGTGAGTCTCGCGCTGGCTCACGGGTGCCAAGACACACCTCGTCTGGCCCTGCCATGCAAGCCACGTGTCAGGGCGGGGCTATACATGCCCCGGGCGCTCCACTCAGAGGGAGCCCTCACCCACACACCGGTGGAAGCACCATCCTCCGCGCTGGCAGTCGACACGGTCGAGGAGCGGCTATGCCCGTGCAAGTGTGGAAGCGCTATGCTCCAGGCTGGTGATAAACAAATGATGGCAGCCCCTTCGCCGTATCAACCTCGGGGAGCCAGCAGGCTCGGTGCCTAGCCTCGTTGCAAGACTTTCCTTTTGGGAGAGTCGCGTGATGGGGGCTCGACACGGGGGCTGCGCTCAGGTCACGCCTGGCATACGCCCCGCCAGGACATGTATGGAGGTCTGTTCGTACATCAAGGAGGGCTCCTGATCATCGCGTCCTAGGAGCCTAACTGGCGACATAGCCCCTCACCGCATGGCCTCGTCCTGGCGATCCAGATGAGCCAGCGGCGGCTAAGGTATGCACGGGGCCGGGCTCTACCGACACAGAACACTAAGGCCTAGTTTCGCGTTCCCTTACTAAGGTATGTTCATACATCAAGGAGGACTCCAAGGCATCGCGTCTTAGGAGCCTAACTGGCCACGTAGCCCCTCAACCCCTAGCCTCATCCTGGCGATGCGAACGAGCCAGCGGCGGCTGAGGTATGCGTGGGGCCGGGCTCTACCGACGCAGAACACTAAGGCCTGGTTTCGCGTTCCCTTCCCGAGGTCTGTCCGTACGTCAAGGAGGACTCCTCAGCATCGCGTCTCAGGAGCCTAACTGGTCAGTCTCAGGAGCCTAACTGGTCACGTAGCCCCTCACCCCCTAGCCTCGTCTTGGCGATCCGGACGAGCCAGCGGTGGCTGAGGTATGCGCAGGTCCGGGCTCTGCCGACGCTGAATGCTAGGGCACGCGGGAAGGAGATCACGAAAGCCTAGTAATTATTACAAAACATATTGTTCTTCGAATACCAAAGCATAAGTTTAAACGCCTCCATGAGGCACAGTGCATGTTGCAGGAAATAAAAGCGGAGGAGAGCGCTGCCGGCAAGTCTCCTCTTCAGCCTTGGGTGTTTTCGTCGCCCACAAGGAGTGCCCCCTCAAAATCAGCATCGCCGTCGACTGCTGTCGCGGGGTCGGCAGCATCACCAGAAGAGGGCGTAGGGTCGATGTTGATGAACTTCTCCAGCAAGGCATCCACCTGGTCTTTCACGGCTTTGGTGGCAGCCGCGCAGCGCTCTTCATCCACGAGATCGATCAGGGCTCCAAGGTCGGTGCTCGGGTTGTGAAGATGGAGGTGGCTGAAGACGCGTGTCAAGGCTGAAGCAGAAAGCGCACGGGCCTCCCCTTCCACCATTGGGTCGATCCTGTTGACTACGCCTTCGAGTAGCGTGACGAGTTGAGGAAGTATCTCGACAGGGCCTTCCTCGTCAGTCAACAACGGCTCCTTCAAGCCCTTCCCATAGAGCTCCTGTAGGGCCTCGCGGGACTTCTGCTCAAGGGATTCGAAGGCCGCACGATCTTCAGCAAGAACCTTTTTCCTTGGCTTCTAGTCGAGCCATCTTCGCCTCCACTTCCTCCTTCAGCTTCTCTAGGCGGCCGTGCTCCATGGCCTGCTCCTACGCCGACTGCTCCAGCTCTATGTCGTGACCAACGATCGTATCCTCCCGGGCCTTCAGCTTCTCCTCCTGCACCTCGAGTTGGCGGGCCTCGGCGGCTCGGTCGTCGCGCAAGGTCTTCAGCTTGGCCTCCAGCATCAGGCAGCGCTCCTCTGCAGCTTTGGCATCCTTCGGTGCCATGTAAAGGGCTGCTGCCGCTAGGCTGGTAGCCGCTCGCCCTCCTCGGAGGTCGTAATGGCATGGCTCCATGCCGCCCGGACAACTGCATCTAACTGCAACCACCCCGAAACTAGCTCCAGGCACCCCGACGCCAGGCAGCGGTCGGGGCCTTTGAGGTCATCGCGAAGCTGGATCAGCGCACAAAGGGCCTTCTCCAGAGCATCGGGCGAAGCAGGAAGATCGCGGCTCGGCAACATCATGGAATGAGGAGGAGGAGGCACCAGTGCCAAGACCTGTAGGGTGGCCGCAACAGAACAAGCAGGGGGCTCCAGATCCCTCGGAGCCCAGGAGGACAAACAGGGGGCAGGCGCCTCCGGAGCTAGCTTGGCCATGGAGACTACCTTCTCCGGACGGGCCCCTGAATCTCGCAAGGACGACCTAGCTGCTGAGGCGTGGGAGCCGTCCTCCCGCTCTGGGGGCGACGCGACCGTGGCAGGCGGCTGGGTCTCAGGGGTCGCCACATACTCCCTCTTCTTCTTCATCACCGACGCTGGCCTGACGGCACAAGGGAGAAGCATCAAGAAGCAGCAACAAAGACAGGAACAAGAATCAGGGCGGAATACTTACTGGTCCATGGCGGCGTAATCCCTCGCCCTCTTCTGGATCACGAAGCCCGAGAGCTTCATGACCTGGGACACCGGCGCCTAAGTCCCAGGAGCAGATGGGGGCACGGTGGCCGGACTCGCAGCGGTGCCGGCCAGCGACGAAGCAGAGGCGCCACCCTGGGGGATCAGCGCCGACCTACCCCTCTTTGGAACCCTAGTCTGTGGCTTCTTCGGGGCCTGCCCTTTGACCTCATGGTAACCCCGGTGGAGTGCGACGACTCCCTGTCTAGTTTCTCACTGTCGTCATCATCATCGGAAAGGACGCGGAGGAGATCAGTCTGGCACGGGGGAGAAGTCTCCCTCGCGAATTCCTGGATCGCCTCCGAGTCCGTTTTCTCCTTCCCATGGCTGGACCCGCTAGAGGACATCACCACCGAGGCTCAAGTGGGCACTGACGGCACAAGCCCGCGCTCGTTGAAGATGGGCATTGCAGTGGCAATCTGCACCCCATCCGAGCGATGATACAACGGAAGATGAGTGTCAAGTGGGTACCCTGATGATCATGGAGCGAATCTAGGCGCTGCATCAGAAACTCCATGATGATCATGGCCCCCGTCAGCTTCTCCGCCTTCAGGTCCTGAGGCTTCAGGTCATCCACCATCCTCGCCAGCAGCTGCTCAGCCCGGGGGTCATTGAGCTTCCTGCTGTTCCACCCGTCGTGAGACACAGGCACCCTTGTCGGCAGTTTCAGCAGCGGGTGGGAAATCTTCGCATCCATGAGGACCCACTTGCTCCTGTATCCCTCCGCCTCCTTCTCGGATCTCGAGATTGTGTTGGCCCCATTGGCCGGGACGAAGTTGGCGCACCTCGAGCATTGTCCCTCCTTTAACCAGAGATAGAAGAAGTGGTGAAGCAACACCACGGACGGCATTACCCCCACGAATGCCTCGCAGTAAAAGACGAAGATCGACAGAAGAAGGACGGAGTTGGGGTGAAGATGGAGGGCGTGAAGCTTATAATGGCAGAGGATGGCTAAGAAGTCGGAGAAAGGGGAGACTAGCCCCGCGAAGACGCTTTGCATAAAGAAAGGGTACAAAGTACTACATGAGGGCTCTGGCACAGCGGAGCCTGCCCGGAGCTCAGGCTCCTTCTCCTCGTCGGTGCTATCCACCGTCATCAGGAGCATGGTGGCGAGGTTCTTCTCTGTGACCGTGGGCGCGCTCAAGGCAGGCTCAAACCAGGAGGGCGAGCGAGTAGCCTTCGCCTTGTCGGGTGCCATCGGCTGCGAACTCAGGGGAGAAATCAAGCGGATATGGAGACTCTTGGGTCAGGAAGGAGAAGGGGATCTGGAACAAGGCGAAGGAAGGTAATGAAAACCCAGCAGCGCACTCCAGCCTTTTGACAGATGAGGGCAGTTGTCGAGGCAGCATGGGAAAGTGGAGACGCCCGCGTCCAATCAGTCGCCATGCAGGCGATTGGGGCCCGCGGCGCTCCGCACTTGCCCCTTGGCTTTGCCACGAAGCCAAGCTCGAGCGCACCTTGGGCCCGGGGGCTACTATCGGCGTTCTGGGAATGGAGGTACCTAGACTTGCCTGCCTACGGCCCGTGACGTGGCTCCATCGGCGGCCTGGTATGGACCAGCTTCAGCAACCGCAGCTCAGACCCTCGCGAGGGGCCAAGCCTCGCGAGGCGGACGACAACAAGACCTCCCTAGGGGGAGCCTCTCTAGGCTGGCTCCCAAGGAGCGGTGATATCTATGCAAGGCGCACCTCGCGAGGTTCATGTGACATGAGCCATGACGTCCAAGGCCAGGCGGGCGCTAGAGGCGCAGTGTACCAGTTTCCCCTTTGGTGCTAAGGGGGCAAGCGCTAGCGCGGAGTCCCGAGGAATCAAGCAAAGGTTTCCATATCGGTGCAACAATACCAAGAACCGTCAGGACGGAGGAATGGAGGTCATCATGGAGCCCGGCGCGGTGTCACCACCAGAGCCATTGGCAGGCGAAGACCAATTTTGTTAGGATAACTTGTACTAGTTGCTCCCCTTCAAATTTTGCCGTTGTGGGATCCCTTCCCGCCGATATTTGGGAAGAGGACCAAGGCCACTATAAATAGGACCTAGCCACCACCATGGACGGTAGGATCTGATATCTCGGCTCATCTGGTTTAGGAAGGAGATCCATTCCACCCTACACACAGCACAAGCTCATTTGAGCCCAAGAACACCTCTTCTCCGTAGGTAGTTCATCCATTGTACTAGTTCATCCTCAGCCCCACGAGGCAGTCCACCACACAAACTGGAGTAGGGTATTACACCGCAAGGTGGCCCAAACCAATATAATCCTCGGTGCCCGCTATTCTTTGAGGTCATCAAGCTAGGCTGTGGAATCGTAGGTCGAGCGCCCTGGGGGATAGTGTTCTTCGTGCGCACCCCAGATTTCAAACCTCTCAAGGGTTTGCAGAACCTGAAATCCAACAGTAATAAATGAAAGTGTCAAAATAGGAGACTCTCTATCATGAATAAGATGGTGCTACTTTGAAGCACAAGTGTGGAAAAGGATAGTAACATTGTCCCTTATCTCCTTTTCTCTCATTTTTCCTATTTTGGGCTCTTTGGCCTCTTTTTCCCTTTTTTTTATTTGAGCTCTTTGGCCTCTTTTTTAAATTTGGTCTCTTTGGCCTCTTTTTTTATTCGGGCTCTTTGCCCTCTTTTTTTATGTCCTCCCATGGGACAATGTTCTAATAATGATGATCATCACACTTTTATGTACTTACAACTCAAGGTAAAAACTCGAAATGACGGAACGGTGGAGTTACATGGAAATATATCAATGAATGGCTATGAAAATGCCATAATAGGTAGGTATGGTGGTTGTTTTGAGGAAGGGTATAAAGTGGGTTTAATGCACCAGCAAAAGTTGCGAGGCATTATACTGGTTAGCAATGGTAGAAGGCTGAGAGTGCGTATAATCCATGGACTCAACATTAGTCATAATGAACTCACATACTTATTGCAAAAAAATTATTAGCCCTCGAAGTAAAGTACTACTATGCATGCTCCTAGGGGAGAGGTTGGTAGGAGTTAACCATTGTGCGCTCCCAACTTTCACACAAAGGAGGACAATGAAGAATAAATTGCGCTCCAACTTCATCACATAACTAGAAGACCATACATGCATGCTACGAGAATCACAAACCATAACACAAGTATTTATTTTGTCCCACAATTCACTACTAGCATGACTCTAATATTACCATCTTCATATCTCAAAACAATTGCAAGGAATCAAAATTCTCATATATTCAATGCTCTTTATGAAAGTTTTTATTATAGCCCCCTTAGATGCCTATCATATTAGGACTAAATTCATAGCCCAAGCAAATTATATGTTGTTATTAGACTCTCACAATAATATAACTGAAGCATGAGAGTTCATCAATTTCTTAAAAATAACATCAGCACCGTGCTCAAAAAGATATAAGTGAAGCACTAGAGCAACAACCTATCTCAAAAGATATAAGTGAAGCACATAGTGTATTCTAATAAATTCACGATTAATGCGTGTCCCTCAAAAGGTATGTACAGAAAGGATGATTGTGGCAAACTAAAAACCAAAGACTCAAATCATACAAGATGCTCCAACCAAAACACATATCATGTGGTGAATAAAAATATAGCCTCAAGTAAATTTACCGATGGATTGAAGACAAACGAGGGGATGCCTTCCGGGGCATCCCCATGCTTAGTTGCTTGGTTGTCCTTGAATATTACCTTGGGGTGCCTTGGGCATCCCCGAGCTTGGGCTCTTGCCACTCCTTATTCCGTAGTCCATCAAGTCTGTACCCAAAACTTGAAAACTTCACAACAAAAAACTCGTGAGATCTGTTAGCGTAATAAATCAAATAACCACTTTAGGTACTGTTGTTAACTCATTCTAATTTTATATTTGTGTTATATCTACTGTATTCCAACTTCTCCATGGTTCATACCCCCTGATACCACCCATAGGTTCATCAAAATAAGCATACAACACAATGAAAATAGAATCTGTCAAAAATAGAACAACATGTAGCAATCTGAAAACTTCGTATAAACTGGTACGCGTCGGTGCAATACAAACAGTTTTTAACCCCTTTCCGCGACGGCATTTGGAACTGTCGCCTAGTGAGTGTGGGTGATAGGGGGGTCCTTCCCACAAGACCCAGAAATAGTCAGGGATAGGCCCTCCTGGGACACCAAATGAGCTCATCTGTGATTGGGTGAGGCATCGAAACCCAGTCATTTCCGTAGGTATGTACATCCCACATGATGAATCCCAGAAAAACATTTCCGTAGGTACGTACATCCCACATGGTGAATGGCAGAAAACCATTTCCGTAAGTATGTATATCACACACAGTCAATCGAAAGAATACATTTTTGTTCTTATGTACATCCCACAAAATCAATCCAGGGAAAATGTATCCGTTCGTATGTATATCACACACAGTCAATCCAAGGAATACGTTTTCGTTCTTATGTACAACCCACACAGTAAATCTAGGGAAAACTTTTCCGTTCGTATGTACATCCCACGCAGTTTTATGTGCAGGCTCATGTGTGAAAGGTGTAACTATCACACACCCTCTGCCTTGGTTAACTGTTTGCTTTTATCAACTACATCACACGCGATTTGATGAAGAAAACTGTGTGGCATTGGTTTATCCATCACAAGCGCTTTTACTACTAGAACCGTTTGCAAAGATCCATGAAACATTTAGTAGGTTTATTAGTTTACAATTAATAATTCCAGTATTACACAAATTCACATTTCATATCGAACAATTGTTTGCCAATTTCATATCAGGCACATAAATATATTATAACATCACAGTACGATAGCTACATGAAAACAGCACAGTAAAACATATAGCTAGTTCAACTTCATAAGAACAATATTAGAACAATATATTCATTTCCCTAATCGAGATCATCCAGGCTCGTCTTATCCACCTCTGCTTTAAGTTCAGTAAGAACCTATTTTGCACGGGCCAACCGGGAAAGTGCCTCCTCCTTTGCCAATACGATCTTAGCAAAGTCCGATTAAAAAAATTTGAGCTCATTCTCCACCTTCCACTTTTTATCCCACATCTTCAGATATTCTTCAGCGTTGACAACAGTTTCTCTCAGCCTACGTATGTTCTCCTCCTCATACATGCTCCAAAGCTTCGCTAGGCACATCTTCAAAGACTGTGGCAACTCTTGATCAACCCACTCCAACTAAGACACTTTCATTCATCCTATAATATTTAAAACTAGACCAGTAACAATTGTAGGGGAAATGGTTTTATAGCAACATAGAAAATCACCAATGCTTATTTTGAAAAATTGAAGAAACATGTTAATTATGACATATCTTCTCAAAAAGATCAATGTGCAAATGAATTAATTGCTACTGAGACAACAACTAAATTTTGGAACATCAGAAGCTATAATTAACTACAACAATGCTACAAGTTCTTACTCATGTACACCAAATAACAAATTGAACATTTCATGAGGAAGGTAAATATAACTGCAACAACATAGCGATAATGTTTGGAGGACAGCAAATTGATACTAAGAGGTGTGTACATGCCAAAATTTAGTAACATAGAACTAATAACACTAAGGCCGTCCACTGTGTATGCCAAAAGTGTTGTAAAGGCAACTACTGCTACATCTCGCACCGATGCCCTGCACTGGCGAGCCGATGGAGCGGAAAAAATCAGGGACCCAGACTGCGGAGCACGTAGTTTCTCTGATGCCTAGTTCCTTTGTGCCATAAAGATTAAGTATTTTATTGCTTGGCTAATCGGATGTGTGGAACAAAGTTGGCTGCACAAACTGCTAAAGCAGTGCCAAATAATTTTCTAATGGCACCGCTGATGAGATGGCAACAATTTAAGATACAAGGTACAAACTGTGACACTGTCTTAGGATGCGTTTGGTTGAAGGTGTGGTATGAATGGGTTGGGACCTGTGACAGTGTTTGAATCACATCTAACAAATGATTTATAACAACGAAAGAGGGTCTAACCTTCTCTGCACATGCCAGAAACTTCCTCCCACTGTCCACCGATTCAAATGCAACTAGCTTCACGCATGGAGATTGATGGTGACAACGAGCAGATAGATCTTTAGCCACCCCGCTCAATTCGTTGCCACAGATGCTCCTAGGGAGCTACAAGAGGAAGAAATGAGTCAAATCGACTGCTGGCTAAAAATCCTTCATTCTATGTCATAGCCCGAGAGAGAGAAGAGAGGCATACCCGGGTGGTGAAGGAGTCGTCGAAGGAGGAGGAACCGCAGGAGAGGTCTTGGAAGAAGACCATGGCGACCCCGACAGTAGGATGCGAGACAGCGAGAGCGAGGAAGCGGCTATAGCTTATGAAGGAAGGAAGAAAGAAATAGGGGAAATGTGACTTGTGGTCGGGGAAGGGGGGGGGGGGCGGCGGTGGTAGATATTTTGGTGGTAGGCCAAAATTTTGGAAATGTGGAGGGAAACTTTGCGCGCGGTGCCGCCGGACCATTCACTTTGAACGATTGTGTGCATCGCAAACAATTCTTCTACTTTACGCGCATGGGATGAGTTTCATAATTCAAATTTTGGTGGAAATTTCCCCGGGCACATCCTTAAATAATTTAACATCGCTATCTAATTTGGGCACACAAAAGAGCGTACAGCAGACAAACCACACTTACTGAATCAAGCAATTTTAGTAATTAAACAGAACCAGTTGACCTAAACATTGCTCTAACAAAAGACCAGCATTAAAAACAAAGCCTAAGTACGCATAATTTTTAACAAATCCGCCGCCGCACCGGCCTATGCATCGCCAGTGTGAGATGAGACGTCGATGACTTGTTCTGGCGACATGTCGCCGTTGGTGGAATCCGCGTCCCCCCTGCTGAAGTCGACCACATCCTCATCCTCGTCCTCGCCCTCAGCGCCGCCCTCAAGGTTGTAGTACTTGTAGTAGTGGCTGCGCCAGAGCTCCCGTTGGTACTCCACCGCCGATTCCTCGGCGGACAGACTCTTCTCTACCTCGACCTCGGCCACGCGTAACTCCTCCTCCCGGTGCTCCTTGATCTCCGTCGCCTCCTGCATCTCCAGCTCCTGCTCGACGACCTTAGGAGGATGCAGGTGCTCCATGGCCACCGCCGCATTTTCGGACATGGGTTGCATATTGGAGTCCGAGATGGCCTAGAATATCTTGGCATCTGCATCCTCGATCTTGGCGTGGATGGCCTCGACCCGGGCCAGGGTGACATCGGCGGCACGGACGGTAGCTTGAGCGCTCTCGGTGTTTCTAGCTGCCGTCGCAGCAGCAGCTGCAGCCATATCGGATGCTGCAGCTGCCCTGTTGACTGCCGCAGATGCCCTCTCGGTGGAAGTGGTCGTGCTCAATGCGGATGTGGCGGCACTCTCGGCGTAGGCGGTCGCGCTCTCGGCGCAGGTGGCGGCGCTCGGGGGGACGCGGCCATCGTACGGACCTTCCTGAAGCATTTCCACGGCGTCATCTCTACAAGAAGGGGGTGCGGGAAAGGGGATCGGTATTAATGGATTCAGGGGTTGCCGGCACTAGAGCAGACGAGCCGGCAAAGCTTAAGGAGGGAGACTTAAATAGACCAAGATATTTTCATTGCAAACAGTTCCTAGAAAACAACTGTGTGTGATGTTGTAGATATTTTTGTAAAAATCTGGTCTTCTTTTATGCGTCCGTCATCGCAAACGTTTTGCACCTTTTTTGATGGTTCTATTACACCACTGTTTGCGATTAGGGTTTCGGACGAAAACTCATCTGTTACAAAGGGATTTCATTTATTTGAACTTATTTGAACTCCAGGATTTTTGTGTGTTCAAAATGCACCATTCAAAGCCACATCATCAATTTTCAACCCTTCCTGACTTCATTTGGTATTTTTCACGCATTAAGTGATTTTTTAAAGCTACACGACCCTGAAATTGAAAAGCACTACAAATGAACTCTAAAAAGGTTGAAAGTTGGCATGGTATCATCATTTCACCCACATCGCATGTGCTAAAAAGTTGAGAGGGTTACGGCAAAAGCTGGATGCACTTCGTGTATAAAATGGACAATCTCTTTCGAAGTATCAGGGTTTCGAACGAAAACTCATCTGTTAAGAAGGGATTTCATTTTATGAACTTATTTGAACTCCAGACTTGTTTGTTCAAAATGCACCATTCAAAGCCACATCATCAATTTTCAACCCTTTTGTCACTTCATTTGGTATTTTTCATGTGTTTACTGAATTTTTCAGCTAAATGACCCTAAAATTGAAAAGCATGACAAAAGAACTCTGAAAAGGTTGAAAGTTTGCATGGTATCATAATTTCACCCACATAGCATGTGCTAAAAAGTTGAGAGGGTTACGGCAAAAACTGAATGCATTTCATGTACAAAATGGACAATCTCTTTCGAAGTATAAGGGTTTCGGATGAAAACTCATATATTACAAAGGGATTTCATGTTTTTGAAATTATTTGAACTCTAGACTTTTTTTGTTCAAAATACACCATTCAGAGCCACATCGTCAATTTTCAACCCTTTCTGACTTTATTCGGTATTTTTCATGCATTTACTAATTTTTTTGAGCTAAATTACCCCGAAATTGAAAAGCATTACAAATGAACTCTGAAAAGGTTGAAAGTTGGCATGGTATCATCATTTCACCCACATAGCATGTCCTAAAAAGTTAAGAGAGTTACGTCAAAAATTGGATGCACTTCGTGTACAAAATGGACAATCTCTTTCGAAGTATCAGGGTTTCGGAAGAAAACTCATTTGTTACAAAGGGATTTCATTTTTTTGAACTTATTTGAACTCTAGACTTTTTTTGGTCAAAATGCACCATTTAGAGCCACATCGACAATTTCCAACCCTCTCACTTCATTGGATATTTTTCATGCATTTGCTAATTTTTTAAGCTAAATGACCTTGAAATTGAAAAGCACTACAAACGAACTCTTAAAGGTTGAAAGTTGGCATGGTATCATCATTTCACCCACATAGCACATGCTAAAAAGTTGAGAGGGTTATGACAAAAACTGGACGCACTTCGTGTACAAAATGGACAATCTCTTTCGAAGTATCAGGGTTTCGGACGAAAACTCATCTGTCAAGAAGGGATTTCATGTGTTTGAAATTATTTGAACTCCAGACTTTTTGTGTGTTAAAAATGCACCATTCAAAGCCACATCATCAATTTTCAACCCTTTCTGACTTCATTTGGTATATTTCATGCATTTATTTATTTATTAAGCTAAATGACCCTGAAATTGAAGAGCATTACAAATGAACTCTGAAAAGGTTGAAAGTTGGCATGGTATCATCATTCACCCACATATCATATTCTAAAAAGTTGAGAGGGTTATGGCAAAAACTGGATGCACTTCGTGTACAAAATGGATTATCTCTTACGAAGTATCAAGGTTTCATACGAAAACTCATCTGTTACAAAGATATTTCATTTTTCTTAACTTATTTGAACTCCACACTTTTGGTGTGTTCAAAATGCACCATTCAGAGCCACATCATCAATTTTCAACCCTTTCGACTTCATTTGGTATTGTTCATGCATTTACTGATTTTTTAAGCTAAATGACCTTGAAATTGAAAAGCACTACAAATGAACTTTAAAAAGGTTGAAAGTTGGAATGGTATCATCATTTCACCCACATAGCATATGCTAAAAAGTTGAGAGGGTTGCGGCAAAAACTGGACGCACTTCTTGTACAAAATGGACAATCTCTTTCGAAGTATCATGGTTTCGGACGAAAACTCATCTGTTACAATGGGATTTCATTTATTTGAACTTATTTGAACTCTGGACTTTTTGTGTTTTGAAAGTGCACCATTCAAAGCCACATCATCAATTTTCAACCATTTTTGACTTAATTTGACCTTATAATGACATTTAAGTGATTTTCTAGCCATTTAATGACTGTAATTCAAATTTGAACTACATCTGCATGCAACGACTAACATAACGGTTTGAAAAATCATATTTTTGTGTACTTGTGTGCGAGTTAAAAAATCTTCAGACAATGTAAATAAATATTTGGCAAGACAACCGGCCCCCACACGATTGGCACTCTATTACTCGCCTCGAGGTTTGGAAGGTGAATGGTGGGGGTTATTAATTACACACGGTTCTGTATTGGAAACCGTCAACTATTATGCTCACACACATATTCTAATGCGGCAATCATGTGTAATTCAAACTACAGACATCCTAAATTCTGGTGACAGGTGTGTTTACTGTTCCCGTCGATTTAGATTCAGGTCGCCAATAAATACTACCTTGCTCACGTCGTCCGCCCGCGTTCTCATCTACACCCTCCCCTTGCTCGCGCCTGTAACACCCCATGTGTGATACTTTCCTATAATGGCGATAAAGCAATTCTCATTTTGATCCTTGTCCTTATCCTTGGGGGTTCTTGTCATTTGAGCTTATTTTATTTTTCTTTGCATGTCATTTCATTTTATTTTTGCATCCATACATTGCTTCATCATCATGGCATCTTAGTTTACTTCTTGTTGATGTGTATGTGTGAGGCACCTTGTGATATATGTGAGTGTGGTGCCTAACCTTGCCTTGCAACCCTAGACTCCCCCTCCTTTTGTTTTTTCCCTCTTCCTTCTTCCTTCTCTTCCCTTCTTTATTTATTTTTGCAAGTCACCTAGCCTAGTCCATTAATGTTCTTTCTTTTCCTAAAAACCTTACACCAGGTCTACACCCTCTCTGCCAAATTTCAGCCTTTTTGGAATTGATTTGGTTGGGTTCAAAAATGACAAGAGTTTGAACCATATTCAAACTCCTTTTATTTTTCTACCTCCAAAAATGTCCAAGCCAATTTTATTAAATAGGGCATAAATCAAGGAGCATGGGGATATTTTCTTTACCACCTAACTCTTTTCCTTTGAGCCTGTACTTTTCTTTTCATTTCTATCTGAAGGAAAAATAGAAAAGAAAAGAATCAGCAGATACAGAAGTGGCCTGGGCCTCCTCTTCCTCCTCCCCCCAGGCCCAGTCCTTCTCCACAGAGCCCCTTGGCCCACTTCTCTCTCCCGCAGCGGCCCAGCCAGCGCGCAGTCGCGCCGTTCACTATTTCCCCGCGGCCCCACATGTCAGCCTCACAACCCCCGCGTCGCCGTCTACCTCCGTCACGTGTTGCTGAGGCAGAGCGCGCACTGGCCATCGCGCTGTGATCACGGACGTCGAGGCCTCGCGATCAGAGCCCCCCTTTTAAACCCGTAGCTTGTCCACCCCTCTCCCTAGGGTTCCTCCTTCCTCCTCTCGCTGCCTAGAGAGCTAAGCTCCACCAGATCCGCCGCTCCAAAGCAGTCCCGCACGCATCTGGGAGCGCGGGCTCATCGCCGGCATGCCTCCCGTCGACCTCGGCCTCGCCAACCTTGTCAAGCTGCTTCCCCGTCGTCGACTACGTCCTCTACGTGGAGTCGATCGCCTTGTCGTCGTCGTCTTCTTCCTCTTCTTCCACTCCGGCTGCCGTAGCTATTCGAGCCTCGCCGTCTTCGACTCCGACCTCCTCCGGGCCAGCCCAACACCTCGCCTTGTTCGTGGTGAGCGTCTCCACCTCCTCGTGCCCTTTCCCCCTCCTTAGCACCATCTAGCACCTAGTTCACCGTGAGCCCAAGGTCGTCGCCGTCGGCCTCGGCTCCGGCGAGTGCCCCGGCCACCGTAGGCCGTCCCTTGTTGCCCGTTCGCTTCAGCGTGTCGCGTAGAAGCTACCAGAGCAGTCGTCGCTCCGCCTAGGCCGTTGCATCGTCTCATCGTTGTCCGCCGCCGCCGTTCTGACATGTGCTCGCCGCTGGTGTTGTAGTGGCTGCTAGGTGCCGCAAGTGCTTCGAGTGGGTGTGGAACTCCCCCAGGAGTGCACCGCACCTCTCCGCCGTCCCTTTAGGTGGCCGAAGCAGCTCTGACGAGCTACTCCGACGGGCTGTGTTTCCCCCCTAGTTCTGCTTCTTCAGTTATATCTTAAAGCAGTGCTCCCCTTATCTGTCAGATACACGCTTGTAGCCGAGTGGTTTGTCCCTTCGTCAGTTAAGCTCACAACACGGGTTCGAATCCGTGCGGGGGAAGTGGGTTTTCGCCCCCCTTTTTGTTTTCGCGAGAGGCTGACAGGCAGGCCCCACCTGCCAGCCACTCAGCCAACTCTCACCCACACGCGCACCCGCTGGTGCCACCTCAGCGTAGCTGGGTCCACTCGTCAGCGTCTCTAGCTAGTGTAGGTCTGGGTCACTTTGACCTTCTACGCCTATTTTCTTTTCTGTTTTTGTTTTTGTTTTTGTTTTTCTGCATTTTCTTTGTTTATTTAATATCTGTTGATATATGCCTCTGATGGAAATAAGTTGTATATGGAAAATGCTTAGTTTTTCATGTAGATTATGAATATGCTGATTGTTGCCATGTTTAAAAACATTTAAAATGATGTTTGAATTATTCTTGTTTTAAATATGCTTAAACTTGGAAAAATCATAACTAAATATCTACAACTCCAAATGTAACAAACTTTATATGCTTTTGGGGTGGAAAAATGTGTAGAAAATGATGGGGCTGGTGTTTAGCATGTTTAACAACTTTATAACAGAAGTTTTTCAGATTTGTCCCAAATGCATTTAATTATTTATGGGAGTTTCTGGAAAAGGTTGTTTGTTATTTCCAACCCATTTAATTATGCTAGCATGTTGCTGTAATATTAGTTGCATCCTTGCCATGTTAACCAACCCCTTTAAACTTGTTGGGTGCTTGTTTGAACAATCTACATAAACTTGTTAGTATTGTTCTTTTGCTTGTTTCTTTCATGTGAGTGTTCTATTTTTGCTATGATATCATTGCACTCTTGTGACCCTAGGCCATGCATCATTGTCTTTCCATGTTCCTATGCATCATAATCATGCATCATGTGGTTGAGCATTGCATGTTGATTGATTGATGTTCCGGTGTTGCTTGTTGTGTTGGTTAGAGCCCAGTGATGATTCGAAGTACGAGGTTCCTACCGAGTCTGAGTTTGAGGAGCAAGGTTACGATCCCTCCGTGGAATCAACAGGCAAGATGACCATACCCAGATATCATTACTATCTCTGCCTATGCTAGATGTCTCACTCTTTAGATATTGCCTTGATGCCTATGTCTGTTTGTCAGCCCTCCTATTGTTGCCATGAAACTCTCTAACCACCCTCCTAGCAAACCGTTATTTGGCCAAGTATGCATTGCTCAGCCCCTCTTATAGTGTTGTTAGTTGCAGGTGAAGATTTGAAGATTCTTGCTTTGTGATGAAGTTATTGTTGGGATATCATAATATATAAATTGTTAAACTAAATTATCTATATATTGGTAATGGGTGGAAGGCTAAGCCTCTTGCTTGGTGTTTTGTTTGACTCATGCCACCCTAGGAACCGTTAAACCGGTGTTATGTTCCTTGATTTTGCGTCCCTAACACGGTTGGCGTTTATGGGCCCCCCCTCGATAACCCTCTCAGCGCTAAAGCTTTTCCAGCAAGGCCCAACATTGGTTTTACATTTGCCTAATAACTAAAACTTGCATAGGGCGTTGCAAACCCGAGTTCTTAATTAACAACCCGGGCCAGTGCTCCTCATGAGTGTTGGTCCAAACTGGGCAACCTGCGGGGCCACCTCGGGGAAACTCAAGGGCTGGTATACACCTATAGCTTGTCCCATCCGGTCGTGGCCTGAGACGAGATACGCGCGGCTACTATCAGGGTGTCGGCCCGCCGGGAGGTCTTGCTGGATTAGTTTTACCTTTGTCAGAATATCTTGAGCACGGGATTCCGAGAATACACGGGTCTTCCCACCTTGGAGTTGCGACTTCGCAGATCGTGAGCTTGTGATAGGCTAAGTTGGGACACCCCTGCAGGGTTTGATCTATCGAAAGTCGTGCCTGCGGTTATGTGGCAGATGGGAATTTGTTAATATCTGGTTGTAGATAACTTGTCACCATGTTCATGAACACACTACCTGCGTGAGTAACCGTGATGGTCTCTTTCCGAAGGGGTTCGGGAAGTGAACACGGTGGGGTTATGTTTGATCGTGAGTAGTTAGGATCACTTCGTGATAACCTTTGGCAATCGTTGGCACTTGTTCTCTTCTCGCTCTAAACTCGTAAGATAGTGCTTAGTGCTGCTGCAACCTTGTTTATAAGCCTTTTCGACACCTAAGGCTTTGATAGTCTTGTTACCCGGGAACGGGATTGCTGAGTCCTCTGTGGCTCACAGATTCAACACAACACCAGATGCAGGTACCGTTGAGAACTACACAAGTGGTGGTTCAGAGCTGTATTGGGAGTTCAATGAAGAGCGTGGACGTTACTATGTGTCTTATCCCGAGGATTAGTAGTGCCTCTTACTAGGATGATCTGGGGCCTTGTGTTGTTTTATTTATGGTATCTTTCGTTTGGATTTCGTCTGTAGTCGGACTCTGATGTTATCATGATGATGTATGTTAATGTTTACATTATGTGACGTGGCAAGTGTAAGCCAACTACCATTTTACACTTTCATCCCTGCTTTTACATGAGTCGTGCAAAGATACCATACTTGAGATCATTCTAGTATGTGATTATGTCTTTAAGTCGTGCCTCGACACGTGGGAGACATAGTCACATACTGGGCAATATAAGTTGTTATTCAGAGCCTTCTCCGACCTAGGAGCCCCCCCTGATTGATTGAATCGTTGATGGTTGAGTCTAGGCACACACACAAAAATGTACTGAGCCCTATATATATATCAGAGAGTAGGATTTCTTTTTACTCCTCATCCCTTCATCGCTCTGGTGAGGACTCCAGACGTTGTTCTATCTCTTCTACTCTCAAGATTCACTAAAAAAAATAGGATCACGCGAGTATTGTTAGGATTGTTTCGATATCTTTGTGACGAGAACATTGTTCTCGATTCCTCCTCTCATTTAGGGATTGTGGCAGTGTCCTGGGGAGTTGAGCTCTGAGGTGTTGTCGTCACAAATGTATCGCAGCGGTTCTAGAATACTTAAGACAACCGACATCGAAAACTCTTCTATGCGGTTAGTGGTGAGATAACCCCGACGACACCCAGTACTGGTGGGATAGTTCGGTAGTATTGCCACAGCTTGTATAGCGGATGCGTTTCGAAGGTCCGAGGTAAACAGTTTCCGAGGATGACTGGTTATGTGTTGAAGGATGGATACAGTTGGATGTAGGATTAGAGTTGAGTGCGCGGTGCTTCCCTTGTATCCTCAACACCCGATTGCATAACCGGAAACCTTCGGGAATTAATAGGTGGGTTCTTCTAGTAGCTCGTAGGCATTCTTCCAACGAATGCATGGTATGAAGTTTGGGGTTCAACATCGAGTGAAGAGGTTGCATGGGCGTTGTTCTGATTGGGAGTTGCATCTTAAAGGGTCCTTGGCTATGCTGATCCGGGGATTGCAACACCCTTTTGTAACACGTTCCATGAGCATACAGCATGAACATGTGGGACGAAGCTTCTATCATGTATTTGTTCAATCTGCTCCTTGTTCTTTTTATTTACCTTTTGTTCTCCCAAGTGGCTTCTCGAGAAGATTGTTGTACCATTAAATTGTGGAATTCATTCATTCATTTTGTTCGAATGTTCTTGTGAAGACTTATGTTGAAATTTCTAGCCATTAATTCAGCTTATATATTTCTTTTCCATGAATGGCTAATAGCTGTCATCTCATTCAAGATGGCCCCTAAGAAGGTTCCCAACCCTAACCAAGAGGGAGAAGAAGAGCGTGTTCCTGAACGTCCTCCTTCCCCTCCTCCTCCGTCTGAGGCATGGAGAGCAATTATGCAAGCGACCAACCAGAACACCCAGATGCTTATGCAAATGATGAAGAACTTTCAAGCCAACCAGGCAAATCAAGGCAATCATGGGAACCAAGGCCAAAGCAATCTGTTCAATCAACCTCACTTTGCGACTCTCAACCAATTCCTGGCAAAACAACTGAAGTCTTTCAGTTACTGTGTGGACCCGCTATATGCTGAAAACTGGATCACGGACATTAGAAAGCACTTTGAATGCAGTAACGTGAGACCTGAGGATCATGTCAAGTTTGCTACTTTCGAACTCAAAGATCAAGCTGCTGATTGGTGGCAACAGTACAAAGATTCCAGAGGTGGTCGTGAGATCTCGTGGACTGACTTCTACAAGGATTTCCGCACTCACCACATTCCAACCAGTGTCATTGAAGGCATGTGTGAGTAATTCTGCAACCTGAAGCAAGGCACCATGTCCGTCTATCAATACAATGTCAAGTTCCAAAATCTTGCCCGCTATGCAAAGCAAGACATCCCTGATGCCAAGAGCAAGATTTATCAGTTCCGTGGTGGTCTGAAGGATGAACTCCAACTAGCTCTCACCTTGTCCGAGCCGAATGAATTTGACTAATTCTACAATATGGCTCTCAAGCAAGAGGCAGCTCACCTCAAGATTGAAACCTCCAAAAAGAGGATCAGAGATGCTGTTCACTCCTCGTCTTCTTCCCAAGTGGTTGCCAAGCAGCAAAAGTTCTAGCTACCGCCTCATCCAGTGCTCCATCCTCCAAACAACAACAAGCACTCAGGTGGCCATGGTTTCTCCCACCCACCCAACCCAAGCAATCAGTCCAAGCCTGAGTTTCAAGCTTCAAGATCAAGTGGTCCTTATCACCGGCCTCTCTCAGAAGTGACTTGCAACAAGTGTTCTCAGAAGGGTCACTATGCAAACAAGTGTCCCAACCGAAGGCGCCTTCCGCCTCCTCCACCTGTCAGCACTGCTATTGTCAAGCACAATCCCAGGGCAGCAAGAGTGAATCTGATGAATGCCGCTCAAGCAGAGAAGTCTTCAGATGTGATACTTGGTAATCTTCCAGTTAACTCTATTCCTGCAAAAGTTTTGTTCGATTCGGGTGCATCATGTTCCTTCATGTCATATCCATTTGCATCCACGCATAATGTTCGCACCGAAGCTTTACCAAGAACTTTGAGTGTTGTATCTCCTGGCAAGAGATTGAGTTCTAGTATGGTGGCTTTGGATATATCTATTCATATGGGTGATTACAGTTTTCTGGTTTCTCCGGTTATTCTCAGAAATTCCGACATTGATCTTATTCTTGGGATGGATTGGCTTTCCAAGCATGATGCAAACATTGATTGTGCAAATAAGGAAGTCAAGCTTAATCATCCTGATGAAGACGTGATTATCTTCGCCTCTCGAGATAACACAATCAGGCTATTCTCTCTCAATGACAAGGGCGAGATTAATGCCACTTCTCAGATTCCGGTGGTCAAGGAATATGAAGATGTTTTCCCAGAAGAGCTTCCATGCATGCCTCCCCATCGGCAAGTTGAATTCGTCATTGAACTCGAGCCCGGTACCGGGCCAGCATGTCGGTGTCCGTACAAGCTTTCCCCTGATGAGTTGAAGAAGCTGAAGAAATAACTCGATGAGCAAGAACGTATGCGTCTAATCAGGCCTACTACTTCTCCTTGGGGCTGTGGTGTTCTATTTGTCAAGAAGAAGGATGGCACGGAATGCCTTTGCGTTGATTACCGGCCATTGAACAAGAAGACAATAAAGAACAAGTATCAGCTCCCCAATATCAACGAATTGTTTGAGCATCTCAAAGGAGCAAAGGTGTTCTCGAAGCTTAATCTCCGCATGGGTTACCATCAGATTCGTATCCATGAAGAGGATATTCCCAAGACCGCATTCAGAACGAGTTTTGGCTCTTATGAATACACGGTCATGTCTTTCGACCTTGCAAATGCTCCACCCACCTTCTCAAGGATGATGCACTTCATATTCAACCCCTACACCAATGAATTTGTTCTCGTCTATCTGGATGACATCTTGGTATTCTCCAAGAATGAAGAAGACCATGCCAAGCACCTCCGTTTGGTCCTGGACAGGCTCCGTGAACACAAGTTCTATGCAAAGTTCTCCAAATGTGAATTCTGGCTGGATAAAGTCTTATATCTTGGCCATATTATCTCTGTCGAGGGCATTTCTGTGAACCCCGAGAAAGTTGAAGCTATTGTCAACTGGGAACCCTCGCAGAGTGTCAAGCAAATCCGAAGCTTCCTTGGTCTCGCAAGCTATTGCAGAAGGTTCGTTGAGAAGTTCTCCAAGATTGCCAAGCCTCTTTCCAACCTATTGCAGAAGAATGTCAAGTACTCCGGGACTCCTGATTGTGATGTGGCATTCGAAACACTCAAAGAGAAGCTCATTTCTGCTCCGGTTCTTACTCCTCCGGATGAGTCCAAGCTTTATGAAGTCTTTTGTGATGCTTCATTGCAAGGTCTTGGTGGTGTTCTCACGCAAGACAAGAAGATTGTGGCATACACTTCTCGTCAGTTGAAACCAAATGAGAAGAATTACCCCACACATGATCTCGAGCTAGCAGCAGTTGTACATGCTTTGATCACGTGGAGAAATCTTTTGTTGGGCAGAAAAGTGGACATCTTCACTGATCACAAGAGCCTGAAGTACATCTTCACACAGCCAAATCTTAACCTTTGCCAGACTCCTTGGGTTGAGATGATCCAAGAGTATGATCCAATCATTGAGTACACACCTGGCAACGCCAATGTCATTGCAGATGCCTTGAGCAGAAAGGCGTATTGCAACAGTCTCCTTCCCAAACCGTTCCAGCCTGAACTTTGTGAATCATTCAGGAAGCTCAACCTCCAAGTTGTTCCGCAAGGCTTTCTTGAAAACCTTCAAGTTGGTCCTACCTTGGAAGATCAGATCCGTGAGGCCCAACTCAGTGATGCTATGGTGCAAAAAGTGAAACATGGTATTGCTAAGGGTACTCCCAAATACAAGTGCTGTCGCGTTGATGAGAAAGACCCCTTGTTCTTTGAGGATAGGATCGTGGTTCCCAAAGGTGATCTCAGAAAACTCATAATGAATGAAGCACATGACTCCCTCCTCTCGATTCATCCCAGAAGTTCTAAGATGTACCAAGACCTCAAGCAATCATATTGGTGGACTCGCATGAAAAGGGAGATTGCCCAATTCGTGAATGAATGTGATGTCTGCAGAAGAGTGAAGGCAGAGCATCAACGTCCAGCCGGTCTCCTTCAACCTCTTCCTATTCCCGAGTGGAAATTTGATCACATTGAAATGGATTTCATCACTGGGTTTCCTAAGTCCAAGAAGGGAAATGATGGTATCTTTGTAGTGATTGACAAGCTAACTAAAGTAGCACACTTTCTTCCCATCAAAGAATCCATCAACGCAGCTCAGCTGGCAGAGCTGTACACCTCCAGAATTGTTTCTTTGCATGGCATTCCTCAAGTGATCTCCTCAGACGGTGGAAGTTTGTTCACCTCCAAGTTCTGGGATTCTTTTCAGTTAGCCATGGGAACAATGATTCGCTTCAGCACTGCGTTTCACCCTCAGACTAGTGGTCAAGTCGAAAGAGTGAACCAGATCCTCGAAGATATGCTAAGAGCTTGTGTCATCTCCTTCGGTATGAAATGGGAAGATTGCCTTCCGTTTGCCGAATTCTCCTACAACAATAGTTTACAAGCAAGTGCCGGCAAAGCTCCTTTTAAAATCCTCTATGGCAGAAAATGCCGTACCCCTCTCAACTGGTCCGAGACTGGTGAACGTCAACTTCTTGGAAATGATTTGATCTCAGAATCCGAAGAAATGTGCAAAGTCATACGTGAGAATCTCAAAGCCGCTCAATCGCGTCAAAAGAGCTACTATGACGGCAACCATCGTGACTTGGCTTTCGACATTGGAGACCATGTCTATCTCCATGTTTCTCCTATGAAGGGCACCCAAAGGTTCGGTATCAATAACAAGCTTGCTCCAAATATAACTTGAAACACATTATCCATAGAAACTTTAGCATTCTCAAGTTGTCCCTATGCAAATCCATTTCGGTTACCGGCTACAATCCAAGAATGTTGTTGGCTCACGTTATTGAAAACTTGTTGGATCTTATCTTCAATGGGAATCTGCTTTTTTAGATTTTCATCAAAAAATTGATTATTGCCAAGAAAATGCCTCAATAAATAGTCGCTATTGTAAAGGATCTCATCTATAACCGTTTTTTCATGATTCACACCATAAAAATCAAAGATCTCTCTAGCCTCTTGCACTATGTAATCAAATTCATTCATGAGGACAAGTGCAACTATATTTTTAGCTCGAGGATCCTTTATAAATGGAAACTCTTAAAAAAATCTTTGCAAAGTGGGGTGGGTACGAATAAATACCTTCTCAAGTTTAAGAACAAGTGCGGAAATAGCCTCCGCATAAGTTTTGGTTCTCTTGAGTATCGGAGCATCATCAAAAGGCAAAGACCCAATATAATTAAAGAAATCTTGGATGCCACCTTTTCCCATAACATTCCCTTGTCCCACAACAAATGTTTTAGAATCCAGATTAACAGGAGCTCCAATTTTAGGAGTCATTTCTTCGTCCGGTTCTTCCATACGGAAGTTACTCATGGTGAGAAGTACGCAAGCGGGAAAAAAGGTGTAATGAAAGAGGGCATATAAAAAGCAAATATTTTTGTGTTTTTATGAAAATGTTTTAGAATTGGGAGATGAAAACGAGAGTCAAATGGCTAATAATGTAAGTGCAAGGAAACCTTTGGCACTCCTCTCGGGAACATGCGCCTGACCTTGTCCTTCTTGCACAAAAGAGAAAACTGCTACCTCTGCGCGCACTGGCGCCTGCCTCGCGCCGGTCGTCATGGCTCACGTCATTGCGCCCTCATGAGGGGGGCGACTGCATAGAAAAATCCGCCCCTAGGGAGGTAGCTTGCAGGGCCATTCCCTCTTGATGTCATCCGCCTCGCGAGGCATGGCCCCTCACGAAGGTCTTGTCTTGGTGGTCTTGTAGATGGGCCACACCATGCCGTCGAGTGAGCCGCACCATGGGCGGTAGGCAGGCGAGTCTGGGTACCCTGCTTCCCAGAATGCCGACAGTAGCCCCCAGGCCCAAGGCGCGCTCGGACTAGGCTTCGAGGCGAAGCCAAGGGGCAAGGGCGAAGGGCCACAGGCCCCCGTCGCATGCGGGACAAGCTGACGCGTGGCGCTCGACGGGGCATGGGTGCCTCCGCTGCCCCACGCCGCCTCGGCAACTCCAAGGACTTGACAAAAGACTAGCTCCTGCAGCATGGCCATCATTGCTTCCCTTTCGCCTCGCTTCATATGCCCTTTCTCTCAACCGAAAACATCTGCAGATCAAATCAAGCTGAGACCGTCTTCCTTCTACAACGACGGCATCAGTGAGCTCACCGATGGCTCCCAAAAATTTGCACGCCACGGCGCATGTCACGAGCTCCTCCTCCCCTCCTACTCCTGCACTTAGCGCGTCCTCCGTCACCAAGGAGGGACACCTTGCGCCCGTGCTCCCGTACACGGCGGGTGACGAGAATGCGTGAAATGAGACTGTAATCTGGTCCGCCTCCGCCGAGCAGCAGACCCTGGCACGGATGGTTTACCCCTTCTTCCTCCACAGCATCTTCGCGGAGCTCTTGCCCCCTCTTTCCAAGTTCTTCACCGCCATCCTTGACCACTACTAGGTCCAGGCCCTGCACTTCCAACCCCTCTCCATCCTCCTCCTGTCCATCTTCGCATTCTACTGCGAGGCTTTCGTGGGCGTGAGGCCCTGCGTGCCCCTTCTTCGACACTTCTTCTCCCTATGGCTGCACGATCTAACCCAGCACTCCGGCTGCGTGTCCGTCATTGCGGTCCACAGGAACAACTTGCTCATGAAGGCCAGGAAGAAGATGGAGAACTTCTGGCGCCGCTGGGTCTTCATGGACGCTAGGGGTCTCAACACGCGGATGGAATTGCCAACCTAACTGCCGGAGAAGCTCGATGGGTGGGGCCATGAGAAGCTCTCCGACCCCCAGGCGTCATTCGTCCTTACGAAGATGATGTTGGACATGGATGCCATGGTGCTGAAGGGGGCATGCTCATGAAGGAGTTCCTGACGCAGCGCTTGGCTCCGTTCTAGTCGCACTCACGCCCTATGTGGAAGCTCCAGGGCGCGGATGACGACATCAGGCTACGCCCGAGAGGCTGACGGGCAAGGAGCTGGACAAGCACAAGAGCGTCCTGCTCGAGGGCGAGCCAGGGGACCTCCCGGAGGCCTACATACCATTGTACTGTCATGCTGACAGGGAGGCGATGGTCGCCGCCATGCCTGTCGTCAACGAACTGGGGCTCACGTCACCCGGTCCCCCCAACTCCCCGGTGCCGGTGTCCTCCGATGATAGCACCAGCGGAGAGGGCTAGGGGGCTCGGAGGCGACCGAGGATGACGTGGAGGAGATCTCTCCCCCATCACAAAGTGAGCTTTTATGTGGCTTCACCGCCGACGATGATGCCGGTGAGCCGCCGACTGTGGAGTCCCCACGCATCTCTGGGGTCCTCACGAGGTCACGGGCCACTCCCCTGCCTCGATGGAGGTGAGGCCAGGCGACCCCAAAGAAGAAACGGGCGGCACCCCCTCAGGGTGACGCATCTACCTCGCCATGCGGCGGCACCACGCAGGAGCCAATAGCAGGACGCCCCGCTCACTCCCCGGGTGCGACGAAGACCGCGCCCAGGAAAAGCGGAGGTGCCCCAGTCCTGGTTAGGAAGAGGGCCTACATCGACCCTGACGAGTAAGTTTCTTACCTCGCTTCTGCTTAGTAAACATTTGCACTGTTCTCATAGCACCCGCGCCCTAATGACCAGGGCGGGCGTCATGGTGAAGAAGAGGAAGGAAGGAGACCAGACTCAGGAGGGGCCGCCTCTTGCTGCATCCATAGCGGTTCCAGCATAGGTGGGGAAGGTCGTCCCCCATCTTCTTGCAGAGGAGCAGACCCCTCAGGACGCGGCGACGCCGCTTCGAGATGAGCCAATCCATGCGGTCCCATAGGCCGCAGAGCTATCTGCGACCGTTGTAGCTGCGCAAGGTTCTGGACCCGCGGCAACCAAAGCCGACCTTGCCAGCGCCTCCAGGGCCATGGAGCACGCCACTGCACTCGTATCGCCTTCTCCTCCAACCCTTGTGATTGTGAACTACGGCCCCTTAGTCAGGCTCGGGGCCCTGGGTGAGGCCTTCATTGCACTTGGTCGTCTCCGGGAGGACCTTCAAGATGTCGATAGGTGTTTCATGAGGGAGTGCCTGGGGCTTATCTCTGGGTGGATCCAGGCCAACTCTGCCATCGAAAAAGCCTGGAATTGGGCTGAAGTTACCTGCGCCGAGAGCAGGAAGGAGGCCGCTGACGCCAAGGCCTCTTGTGATGCAGCGTAGGCTGATGCTGCGTCCGCTTCAAAGTGCCGCAGGGAGGCGGAGGAGAGCTTGAAGGCCCTTCAGGAAGGGAAAGCCATGGCTTCGTCGTGGCTTCGCCAACAGGAGGAGGACCTCAAGGCTTGTGAGGCAAAGCTCACCGACTAAGACGCCAAGCTGGCCCCGGTGACCACCGACCAGGCGACGGAGCGCGCCCACCTAGGCAAACTAAAGTGGAGGCGAATGAGGCCTAGGCATCCCATGCTTGGCATGTTCCCAAAGTGGCTGCCCAGCTGGAGGCTAGAGAGAAGGCCCACATCACCGCCGGGCAGAAGGCTGCCATGGGTCGCGAACTTTTGTTGCCCTCAAGCTCGGGTCCCGCGAGTTGTTGCGTTCCATCTGCGAGGGAGGATATGAAGAGCCACTAGCGACCCATGAAGACGGCCTTGCAGGGCTCCTCCCCAAGCTTGTCGAAGTGCTTGAGGGTGCAACCACTGTGGTGGACTCCTTCTTAGAGGTGGAGTGTCGCTCACTTTTCACCGCGACCATTGGGACGTCCGGAAACAAGGATAGGCCCAAGGTGCGAGGGTATGCGAGATCGGTCAGGCCCCCTGAGGCCCTTGGTTTTGATCATCGCGAGGGCCCGGTCCGTGGACAGCTCGACCACCGTTGGGGCGTCCAAAAACCAGGACAGGACCAAGGGGTGAGGGTATGCAAGACCGGTCAGGCGCTTGAGGCCCTTGGTCTTGATCGTCGCGAGGGCTCGGTCCGCGCACTGCTCGACCACCGTTGGGGTGTCCGGAAACCAGGACAGGACCAAGGGGTGAGGGTATGTGAGACCAGTCAGGCCCCTGAGGCACGGTGCTCACGGGTCCCCCTTGACGCACGAGCGATCCTCATGACCTTCTTACCTTTTCCCGCCAATTCTTGTCTGTGAGGGGCATGCAAAAACCAGGTACAAGGACCTGGTGGGGTGTGTGCCAGCCCGTGCCTAAAGTCGTGCTTGAGCGTAGCCCCCATGTCCAGCCCCCTCGCACGCTCATCACAAGAAAGGGTTGAACGGTCGACCAAAAGGCCATCCTAAGGTTAGTGCAGCCCGGAGGAGCCCTCGGTTGTTTATCCACCAATGCGGGCATGGGGCTACCACTGGGCGTGGGCATAGTCGCTCCTCGCTTGTTTCGTCCGCCAGCGCAGAGCATGGGGCTTCCACTGGGTGCATGGGTGGGAGGTGCCTCTAGGGGATTACTCCGGGGCGTGTACATCCCCACATGAGGAGGTGTATATGGGCACTCATGAGCCAGCAGAGTCTACCTCAAAGGCGGGTTGCGCATGGTCTTCTTGCGCTGGGTGCGCTTTGTAAAAATCTGTATGGTTGTGGTAATCTATGCTGAGTTGACCTCCAGAGGTTGTTGCATGAGAAAGCTGAGCACCAAGGACTTCAGGAGGTGACGTGAATGCGGCTGGCCCGCCAGACAGAGCTCAATCGCTTGGGTTTATCAACGCTCCAGGGACGATCCATAGCACAGACGCCATGCCTAGTCTTCTTCATGCAAAGTAATGTAGGAAAAAGCTCCTCGGCGCACGGTTCCCGTGGTTGCGGCCCGCGTTGTGAAAGAAAGAACCAAACTGCGCGCCCTGACTTAGCTCAGTCAGGGCGCGGCGACACTCATCGTGGCAAGCACCAAATCATGTGAGCTTAAATGCTTAAGGAAATGAATCAAAGGCAAAGCCAGTACTAGTACATGCGCAAAGTTATAGGGCCGAAGGTACGTGCCCTCACGACCTGAGGATAATGCGGCCCAAGGGGTGCCCTCATCTTGAACAAACCGAATGTCACCTGGTAATGATGTTGCAGAAGTGTCGAGGTAGCTGAAGAGTCATGCCGCAGTTGTCTCTCCTAACGAGCTGGGTGGCTCCTGAGGCGTCAGGAGCTCGCCAGGCCCGGAGGCCTCGCGAAGGTCCAGGTCCTCCTGAGCCTCCATTGCCACATGTCTTGCCTCTCGAGCCGCCATTGCGCGCTGCATGATCCACTGAAATGTGGTTGCCGTGTTAAGCATGCCGAAAGGCATGCAGACATGATAGTGCGGGCAGCCTCTGCTCCGGCCGACATGGGAGGGCCAAAAGAAGTCTTACGAGGCGGCCTTGTTGAGGCCGGGGATGTTGACGCAGATGCACAGCTCGCCACTCGGGATAGGAGGGGCGGCCTGTGCCTCTTGAAGATTTTCAATCACCTTGGTGATGAACTCTCGCGCTCCTGGTGGTTCGAGCCATGCTCCTTGCACGTGGGGGCGTGTGCCAAAGAAGGCCTCAGAAGGCCTCCAAGTGGTGCCCGAGCACCTCCTTCGATGCGCCAGTCAGGTCAGAGGCCCTCTAGACGGAAGCCCCCTATTCTTTCTTGAGGGAGACACCGAACACGCCTTCCTATGTGCGAGGAAGGGATGCCCCGGTGGCGGGTGGCCCGGGGTGTTGCCCGAAGGCGCCCCAATCTCCCACCTGCCTTTGAGTAGGAGGTGCTTCTTCTTCATAGGAGTGGCTTCCAAAGGCATGGTGCCGTCTTCATCTACAAAGGCATGGCCGCACATGGCCGTTGCGCTGTGGCTGCTGGTCAACTTGGCAGTTGACCTCATCTCGTGTAGGCGCCGGGGCCTCATCCCACACATCACGCCGGGGGTTGCTCTCCACGTTGTGCCGAAGAGGGGGCGGGGGTGCGCTACGCGCCTTCCCTCCCGCGCACGACGTGGGAGGGCAAATTGAGATGAAGGGCGCCGGGGCCTCGCCCGCGGCACTGACGAGCTCGGTAATGCGACCCATCCAGTCGTCGTAAGCCTATTCGACAGGACGGTAGCACAGCAGCTCACGTGCCATGAGGAGCGCATCCGCCCGCCCACGGTGAACTTGAGAAGACAACGCCTCGGCCAGGTGAAGGAAGGCATGGCGGTGCAGCCATCATGCTGCATGGAAGGGGGAGCGAAGAGCCCTGCTTCTCCTGGATGGCTGGGTCAGAGGCGACACTGACCACTGGCGAAGCGGGGCGACGAGGAGAACGGCGACCTACCGGGGCTGGCTGGGTGCCCTGGGCGGCCCTACGCTCGGCGCAGGCACGGTGAGCCTCAGCCATGAGCTCGGAGGATTGTGGATGAGAGTTGATGAAGAACGGAGCTTTGACATGCCCCAACCTGGTGCGCCAAATGTCGGATTCAAAGGCTCTGCAAACCCAACGAGGTTCGAACATATGGGCGTGAATGAAGGACTCCGCTTTCACCGGGAGACAAGACCCGCCATGCTCCAAGCTCAAGCTCTTCGGTCAAGGTGATTGGAGAAAAGGGGGAAGTGACACCAAGATTTACCCAGGTCTGGGCCACCTTGCGGCATAAAACACTATCCTACTTTGTGCTGGATTAGCCTCTCGAGGGGCCGAATATGAACTTGCTATAGACAGAGGGCAGCCTCGGGAGGGCTCTAGTGATGTGTTCTCTCCGAGGATCGAACCCCCTCTAAGAAGGATGCTAGTCCCTATTTATTGTGGCCTCGGTTCTCTTATCGCATCATTTAAGAGGGAAGGGATCTGACAACGGCTAATTTCATAGGGAGACAGGAGGTACATCTTATCCTAACGAAAGTTGGTCTTCACATTCAAAGCCTCTGATCCTGGCGCGGGGGTGGGCTCGGCTATGACATCTACCTTGCAGAGCCCGTGGTCTTGGTCTTTGTAACACCAGAATGGAAACCTTTGGCGCTCTTCTCAGGAAGGCACACCTAACCTTGTCCTTCTTGCACGAAAGACGAATTGTTCCATCTGCGCACGCTGGCGCCCGCCTGGCGCCGATCGTCATGGCTCACGTCACCGCGCCTTCATCAGGGGGGCGTCTGCATAGGAAACTGCGCCCCTCGGGAGGTAGCTCGCAGGGGGGCGCTCCCTCTTGACGTCGTCCGCCTCGCGAGGCATGGCCCCTCGCGAGGGTCATGTCTTGCTGGTCTTGTACATGGGCCGCTCCAGGCCGTCGAGTGAGCTGCGCCGTGGGCCGCAGGCAGGCAAGTTTGGATACCCTGGTTCCGAGAACGCCGACATAATTGTATTTTTAGTACAACTATACGTATAACTATATTTCACTGCTCGCCCGGTGCATACGACCTCATTTTGCCGAGCGTGTGTGACCGGAGGGCCTATCCCCGACGGTTTCAAGGTCGTGTGGGAAGGACCCCCTATCGCACATATTCTTTTGGCAACAGTTCCAAACATCGTCGCAGAAGGGTTTAAAAACCGTTTGTATAGCACCTCGCTGTACCAGTTGTCAGCTTTTGGGTTCCGCTAACCCTTGAGAGGTTCGACCTCTTGGGTGCGCACGAACACTCTCTCCCCAGCGCGCTCGCCCTATGATTCCACAACCTATCTCGACGAACTCAAAGAACAAGGGACACAAAGGATTATGCTGGTTTGGGCCACCCTGTAGTATAATACACTACTCCAGTGTGTGTGGTGGATTGCCTTCTATGGATGAGGATGAACTAGTGCTAGGGATGAACAGCCTCCGGAGGAGAGGTGTTCTTGGGCTCGGATGAGCTTTTGGTATGGACCGGGTGGAATGAATTTGATCCCCTCTATGGTGGTGGCTAGGTCCTATTTATAGTGGCCTTGGTCCTCTTCCCAAATATCGGCGGGAAGGGATCCCACAACGGCCAAATTTGAAGGGGAACAGCTAGTACAAGTTATCCTGACAAAAGTAGTCTTCGCCTACCAAAGGCTCTGGTGGTGACGCCGAGCCGGGCTCCACGATGAACTCAGTTCTGCATCCTTGACAGTCTTTGGTCGTTTTGCACTGATATGGAAACCTTTGCCTGATCCCTCGGGACTCCGCGCCTGCGCTGGCCCTCTTAGCACCAAAGAGGAAACTGGTACACTACGCCCGCTGGCGCCCACCTGGCCTTGGTCGTCATGGCTCATGTCACGTGAACCTCACGAGGTGCACCTTGCATAGATATCTCCGCTCCTTGGGAGCCAGCCTAGAGAGACCGCCCCCAAGGAGGTATTGCTGTCGCCCGCCTCGCGAGGCTTGGCCCCTCGTGAGGGTATTGAGTCACGGTTGTTGAAGTTGGGACGTACTAGGCCGCTGATGGAGCCACGTCATGGGCTGCGGGTAGGCAAGTCTGGGTACCCCCGTTTCCAGGACGCCGACAGTAGCCCCTGGGCCCAAGGTGCGCACGGACTTGGCTTCGAGGCGAAGCCAAAGGGACAAGGGCGAAGCTTTGCGGGCCCCAAACGCTTGCGGCCTTGGTCGATGCATGGCGACTTGATTGGACGTGTGCGTCGCCGCTTCCCCACGCTGCCTCGACAACTGCCCGACTTGACAAGACCCTGCTGCATGCACATGGGAACCATCATTATGTGAGATCGTGGAGGCCAATCACTAGGCTATAAATTGGTAGGGGGTGAAACCCCTGTCGCCCATCTACTTCATGTTGTCGCCCTCCTCCTCCTCTTCCTCCTTTCTTCGCCCTCTTGTTGCAGCTTCCATGGCGCCACCCAAGAGGTCCTCCGCCACAGAGAAGGGGAAAGCTCGCCAGGAAGAATCTGACTTGCCGCCGCTCAAGAGGGGGTTTTGGTATGGTGTGTCCGTGATGTGAGCTGGCGAGCTGGCCGTGACTCCTCTAGCGGCGGCGGCTCTTCTGCCAGCGAGAGCACGAGCAGCGATGGTTACGACCAGCCACCGTGCCGTCGGGCTCGCTTTGAGGTCGAAGATGGGTCATCCGGCCGCCATGCGGCGATGGAGCGCGAGGAGGGCTCGGACTGAGCTGAGCCCCGGAGGCCCCTGGGGCCGGGCTTCGCGAGCTGCTGCGGCCGTGCTGCCCGCTTTGGTTTATCTTTCCTTGCTTCCTACGTTTCGAAAAAGGGCAAGTGGCCGGACTAGGGCGTGTAATGAACTATGACGCCTATGTTGCTCTGTTATGTTACAATATTCATGTGCCTCATGAGGGTAGAGGGGTAACTTGGCTGGGTACGCTCGAGGGTGCGTCTTTCGGCATCTGGGGAGGCTTCCTCACTGCCGGTGCGGGCGCTGCTGGCCTCGGAGGGGGCATCTGCAAAATTTGTTAAGGAATCCACTAGATACCTTGTTCCTTCTTGCGCGAGCCCTCAGGTGTGGGCTGGTGATGGCTAGACGCACCGCGTTGCTGTACCCGGGGGGCACGGACCTGAGGGGGTGCGCCAGTTACGAGCTCAAATGAGAGCGCCTCGCGGGGATCAAGGAGGCCAAATCTATGGGGCATGGGGGTTTTGGTAGGGTGTGTCCGTGATGTGAGCTGGCCAGCGCGCGGACATGGATACTCCTGCCCAGCCCCCGCACGAGGCGCGCGAGGGAGAACGTCAAGCAACTAACGTCCTCCCTGAGGCAAGCAAAAGGGGGCGAACTAAGAGGAAAGAGGGAAAACTCAACCAAGCAAGCAAGGGACACCAGAACTCCAAATCCCTTGAAAGATCGCAACGAGATACGGAAATCAAATGAACAGCTGCATACGGCACCTAGTCTAGTCTTCTCACCAGCGCGGAGCTAAGTGCTGCCACTAGGACGTGAGAGGGAGCCCCCGAGGCCTGAGGTAGGCACTCCGGAGACTCCGGGGCGTGTACAACCCCACTCATTATTACATGAGAGTGTCACAGGCGGAGACCTTTACAGGCACTGGGCCTTGCTTCACAGGCACAGGGCCTTTGCTTCACACGCACTGGGCCTTGCTTCATGGGTAGAACTTCCGGAGGTGCTGGATGTTCCAAGCGTTCTGGATGGGGACGTCGTCCCTCGTCTCCAGGCGTACGGCGCCAGGCCTGGAGACGTGGGCAATCCTGAACGGGCCCTCCCACATGGGAGAGAGCTTGTGCAGCCCTTCCATGGAGAGCACCCGCCTCAGGACCAGAGCGTCTGCTGGTACCTTGCTACACGGAGCGAGGCTTAATGGTGGCGCTCCTCTCCCAGCATGAGATCCATTCCCCATGCAGCATCCTGGCGTGCCTCGTTAAATGCCAAGACCCATGCGGAGCAATGTTTGACCTTGTGAGGGAGAACTGCTTTGGCTCCATAGACGAGGAAGAACGGGGTCTCGCCTGTTGGCTTGGTGGCGGTGGTGCGAATGGACCACAGCACAGACTAGAGCTCGTCGTGCCAGCCCCTGTCGCAAGCCTCAAGCTTCTTCTTAAAGGTCCTCGCCTTGAGGCCACTCAGGACCTCCGCGTTGGCGCGCTCATCTTGTCTGTTGCTCCTGGGATGTGCCACTGAGGCGTAGCATATCTGCGTTCCAAGGTTAGCACAATATATTTTGAAGAGGTTGCTAGTGAATTGCAAGCCATTGTCGGTGATGATGCGATTAGGGCCCCTGAACTGGCTCACGAGGCCCCTGAGGAACTTGACCGCTGAGCCGGCAGGGATGGTGCGCACTGGCTCCACCTCAGCCCACTTGGTGAACTTGTCGATGGCGACGTAGAGGTAGCGGTAGCCCCCGGGCGCTCGAGGGAAGGGCCCCAAGATGTCTAGCCCTAGACCGGGAACAGCCATGAAAGTGGGATAGTCTGAAGGCCCTGAGTTGACTGGTGGATTTGCTTGGCATGGAACTGGCGGGCTTCACAGGATTTCACTAGCTGTGCAGCATCGCTGAGCGCTGTTGGCCAATAGAATCCACTATGGAATGCCTTGCCCGCCAGGGTGCGTCAGGATGAGTGATGCCCGCAGTCCCCACTATGTATGTCAGTTAGCAGCTCACGCCCCTGCTCCCTGGAGATGCATCTCAAAGAAACGTCATTGGGTTGTTTTCGGTACAACTCACCATCCTGGAGGCAGTAAGCCGTGGCCTGCCGGACCACGCGCTCTGCATCCTCCTCCTTCTCTGGCATGGTTCCATGCAATAGGTAGGTCTTGAACTCCCGAGTCCAGCATCCCTCCCGGGGCTCGAGAGCAAGGAGCAAGCGTGCTCCCGAGGTCGGGCCACAGGCAGGAGCTCTCGAGGTTAGAGGAGGGGGGAGCTCCTCCTGAGGCAGTGTGAGCTCCGTAGCCGGTTGGGCGACCGAGGGCTTGAAGAGTCGTTCCTTGAAGATGCCGGGCTCCTGTGGCTGGCACCTAGACGCCCTCTTGGTGATGTCGTCTGCCTCCTTGTTCGTTCCGCGCGGTATGTGGTATAGCTCCAGGCCCAGGAATTGTTTTTCTATTTTGCGTACCTCCGCTAGGTACGCCTCCATGTGCTCATCCCTGGGCACGTAGACCTTGTTGGAGAAGTTGATGAGAAGCTAAGAGTCGCCCTTGATGGTGAGGCGCTTCACACCAAGGGCAGCCACAACCTTCAGGCCGGCGATCAGGCCTTCGTACTCTACGATGTTGTTCGAGACCTTCTCACCGTGCTGGAAGCAGAGCTGTGATACGTCTCCAACGTATCTATAATTTTTTATTGGTCCATGCTATTATATTATATGTTTTGGATGTTTAGTGGGCTTTAATATACAATTTAATATTATTTTTGGGATTAACCTATTAACCCAGAGCCCAGTGCCAGTTTCTATTTTTTCCTTGTATTTGAGTATCATAGAAAAAGAATACCAAACGGAGTCCAATTGACCTGAAACTCCACAGAGATTGTTTTTTGACCGGAAGAAGCCCACGGAGTACCGGAGATGGACTAGAAGAGTTCCGAGGCCACCACGAGGGTGGGGGCGTGCCCAACCCCCCTGGGCGCGCCCCCTATCTTGTGGCCGCCTCGAGGACCCCACTTACTTGTTCCCGACTCCAACACCTCTTATATATATACCCAAACCTCCAGAAAATAACCTAGATTGGGAGTTCCGCCGCCGCAAGCCTCTGTAGCCACCGAAAACCAATCTAGACCCGTTGCGGCACCCTGCCGGAGGGGGAATCCTTTTTCGTGGCCATCTTTATCATCCCGGCGCTCTCCATGATGAGGAGGGAGTACTTCACCCTCGGGGCTGAGGGTATGTACTCGTAGCTATGTGTTTGATCTCTCTCTGTCTTGTGTTCTTGAGATGGCACGATCTTGACGTATTGCGGGCTTTGCTATTATAGTTGGATCTTATGATGTTTCTGGCCATCTACTGTCACACCCTGATTTTCATGTCACATTGCTTAAGCTAATTTCCATGTTAAAAATGTGGATTTGCAAAAACTTTTGAGTGTTTTTGACTTTGCTTGATTTGACTTTTGTCTGCTGTTTGCTAGTGCTCTAAAAATCAAATAAATCCTCCAACTCTTATACTCCATCTCCTTGACCCAAAACCTTTTCCCAATGATCATGCCATGTGTATAGACCAGTATAGAATTTTCTTATAAAAATATTTTGGCCAAATGGTATTTTCTAAAATTAGTTTTTCAAAAACCCCTGAATTGAGGTTTGCACTGCAAGTACCTTATTTAGGGTGTGAAAAATCTTTCAAAAAGTATATTTGAATCCTATTAGGTATAGGACTCCCAGAAACCACAAAATTATAATTTTAAAAGTTATTTTTATATTTTATTTAAAAGCTTTTTCTTAAGGCCGGAAATGGTCTTTAATAGGGGAAAATTATTTAATTATTTCAAAAATATTTGCCAAAATTCAGGGAGACTCATAGGACATATATTGTCCATATATAAGAGTTTCAGCACATGGTCATGTTCAAAATATTGGACTAATCCTTCTAAAACCCTTTCTGGATATTTCAAGCTTTTGAAATATTTACAAAGGAAATATTCTCCAAAAATTCCAGGGAAATTATATCATGTCAAATATGACAGATTTGATGATCTTGCAAAGCCTTATGCCTTGGAGATCAAGGAAACATCCTCAAACCCCTTCATAACCATTCTGTCCATATTTGAAGTTTGAGCAACTTTACATTGCCAAACTTGTCCCACTGCTCTCAAATTTGGTGCACATGCTAGAATGGCCCAATAAGGCATCTAGACCAAATGGCACAAGATTTGGAATAGAGCAACTTGATCAGATCACCTCAAAACCCTTTCTGTTCAAATGCAAATTTGAACAACTTTACATTACCAACTTTTTATCTGGAGCTTCAAACTTTGTGGGCATGATCAATACCCCAAATGATGATGCTACACCAAGTGGTGCATCTAGGGGAGATGATTAGCTTGACTCAAACAAGATGAAGCTGTTTTTGTTGATTTCTAGGGTTCACCAAAGTTACATTGGCCACTTTGCCCAAATGAGCTCAAATTTGGTGTAGGGGCCTAATTATATGTGACATTTGATCCTGTTAAGTCCCATGCCAATTGGAAGTCATTTGCCTCCCCAAAACCTGATCAAACACCTTCTGTCCATTTACCAAAACAAGTGTTTGGACCCCTTTTACTATTTCCCTTTACCTCAATTTCTTACCACAGCCTCCCCTGATCATCTCCTACCCCCAGTAAATTCCCCATGTCCTCAGCTAAATGATTGGGGGGTAAAAAACCCATTTTTACTCTTGTGGACAGCCACACTCTTCTCCTCTTTCACCTCTCTCCTCACTCCAGTGGCCTCCAGGGCATCCCAGGCCGTGTGGGCAATTGTTTACTACTCCCTCTACCCTCTAGACACGGCTGGACACAAGAGGACACGCCAATGACACCGTGTGCATGTCATGGCATGCAAAGTTCGTGCTCTGGAGCACAGTACAGTGCCCTGGCGCACTGTAGCTACCTCCAATCAGGGGCGCCCGACTGCCTTGGGCTTCCCCCTCGTGTCCCCCGAGGCAGCCTCGACGTCCGTAGCACGCCGGGCGGTCGGCCCCCTCCTCTCTCCTCCTCCCTCACCCCTGCCCGCACGCGCACCGGCCAACCCTGAGCACCAGTGAGCGACCTCGCACGCGCGGCCTCTCTGGCGCCTCCCCGCTCCTCCTCTCTCTTCCTCTAAGCGTGGACCAGCCCCACGAATGCCCTAGACATGCCCACTGCTTCCCCCGTGGCCTGCAACGACAGCAACGACCTCGCCGGCGCATGCATCATCGGTGGACCGGCGCTCACCTATTTATAGGCCGCCCCCGAGCCCCCTTGCACCTCCTTTAGCTCTTTCCTTCCCTCCTACGCCTCCCGGGCCCACTCGTTGCTCCCCCCCGTGCCCTATGGCCTCCCTTCTGGCCGGAGTTCCGCCGCCGGCCTCCGCTCGAATCCTCGCCATCCCGAGCTCGCCTCCCTCCCTTTCCTCCACCAGAAGAGATGCGAGGGTACGGTGACCCTTTCCCCTACTTCTCCCAGACCACCGGGGCACCACATTTCCCAGCTGCTCGTCGCCCGAACGGGCATCCGCCGAGGCAGTGCCGAGCGCACCTCGGTCGTCCCCTGCCGGCCCTGCCGATCTCCCCCGATGCGCCGCATTCTAGTGGCCCCTCCGGTGGCCACCGCTTGGCCGGAGGTGGCCTGAGCCGCCGGGGGGCAGGGCAGCAACCTCCCGCCGACGAGGCCCCTGCCTCTTCTGTCGCGGGCGGGAGGAAGAAGAAGGCCTGCTGAAGGGGCCCGCTCGTCGATGACCCAGCGGGGCGGGCCCAGCAGTTTAAGTGGAGGCGGGCCGGGCAGGAGCCGTGTTCCCCAGGCGGAAGAACACTTCGGGGATTACGCCTTCGGCGTCACCACCTTCGCCCGCGCCGCCGAACCGCTGGGCCGGCCCGCGAGCTATCCCTCGCCCTGCGCACTGTATAAGGTTGAACCCTTATTCCTTTTCTTTTTCTTTATTCTGTCAACTTAAAAAATGCCTAGATAATTCAAATGAACTCCAAATTGCATGATTCAAATTTCCTATGGCTCCATAAATCATGCTCTATCACATGGTGCAACATGAACATTATTCTAGAGACTTTTCCTACACAAATATTTATCAAATGCCCATATTCCACTTTCTGTGATTAACTTTAGAAAATCACAGAGAGCTCAATCTTGATCCAAATGCAATGATTCAAGTTCCTAGATGCTTGTCATGTCCAAACTTAGTTTTGGAACATTTTTAATAATAGTTTCTGTACCCCACCAAATATTGAGCCATTTCTTCATATTTATCAGCTTTGCAAAATCCTAGGAAATTCATTTGAATTCCAAATCCAGTGAAACCAACTCCTAAATGCTTCTAAAATCATGACTTGATGATGGGTACCTTTGCTCATCATTCAAGGAAATATTTCTGTATACTTCTTCCAAATCCATAAAACCCTTGATTCCATCATAATGAAATGTTCCAAACTACCTATTGATCCAACACCTATGAAACCACCTTGGTTATTTTTCATATGACGAGAGGTATCCTAGAAAAGTCCAACTCCTATTTTTAGAGCACTTTTATTGTTGCTTTGATTGTGTTGCTTATTATGATTGTTTCCATCGTTAGTTGACGTAATAAACGGAGTATTCGGAGGTGGACCAGAAGATTTGAAGACTCAGAAGAATAAGGCAAGCAGCCCTTTGACCATGTTCAAGAAACCTTTTTATGCATGTCTCATAGCACCTTATTATTCAATGCATCGGAATCATGTTGAGATGGAAACCACTTTGGTTGCTACCCCTGTTACTTTACTGTTGAAACTTGCATCAAACATGACCCTACCTTCCTATGAGGGTTATGTGGGTGGGAGTAGATAGATGTATGCTATAGTAGTTGGCTACGCAAAATGGGTCGGGGTTATGCATTGAGTGACACAAGTGTGGTCTGACATACATGCAAATGACCCAGTGGGTGACACTAATGCCCCTGGGAGTTGATGAGGACTAGGGCACTACTTGGTGAAGAAGCAGTGTGCTGAGGCTTGTTGAGAGTGTTGTTTATAGAGATGGATTAGATTTATGTGTGACTACCGTCCCAACCAAACATGCGCAACCACTCTACCCTTATATGGGAAAGGGCATTATTGATTACCTAGGTCGATACTAGCATGGTGCCCGCATTACTAGTGACGGGGGTGACATGAGGTCACTCTCGGGACGGGGTCGCGCTTGGATAGGCGGCCATGACTGTCATTACAGGGCACCGGACACACCGTTGGTACCCCGTGCTTGTGATATGTGATGAATACGGAGCGAGTCTCCACAAACCCTGAGATGTGAAATGTTTGGCACGGGCCTGCTACCAATCGAGTGGACTCTATGTTAGTGTCGTCTAGGGAAAGATAGTGATCGGGTGCTTACTCCGGGTACTTGAGGTACCGCGGGTCGTGGATGACACGGAAGTTCCCCGGATCTTATGGGTAAAGTGTGCAACCTCTGCAGAGTGTCAAACTATTCGAATAGCCGTGTCCGCGGTCAAGGACAGTTGGGTGGTGCTACTTAGACTATGTCCATAAGTTTCTGGGAAACAACACGATTCAGAGATATTGTTGATGTGATTGTGAGAAAGTCACTATGAGCTTGTGCATGAGTTGATTACAACTCTTTCTCGATATTGATGTCTGTGACCTCCTGATACTTGTTGCAGACACTTGCATATCCATGTTATATGTTGATCATACTTGCATATGAAAAACTAGCTTTCCGCAAAATTGCCAACCTAGCAGTAGAGCCTTGCATAACTATTCTGTTATCACACTTGGGTTGCTTGCGAGTACATTCAATGTACTCATTGGCTTGCCACTGGTTATTTTATTGGCCAGGCATGAGAGAACAGGTTATGATGAAGATTTCTTGGTGACGAGCATGCGAGCTAGGACGCTTCCCAGTCAGAATGCCTGTAGGGTTAAGGCAGATGGCATGGGTCCCAGTTGTCTTTGAAGATTTCCGCTGCGATGATATACTCAAGACTTGACCATTATGGTCCTATTTGTGTAACACGGTATGTAAGGATGTAAGACTCTCGTTATTCAGCTTTTGTGTGTTCAGTGAGCATTGATCTCTGGGATCATTGTACACGTGCATCCGGTGATCTCGACTTATGAGTCGGGGTCCCGACAGAGCTGGTGTCAGAGCCATCCTGACTGTAGGAAGCCTTAGTTAGCATGGTCATTAGTTAGGGTAAAACTATCTCCAAACTATTAGTAGTTTTCAAAACTATCTATACTTCTCTTCCCTTCTTAGTTTTTCGAAAACTAGGCTATACTCGATCTCTTCCCCTTCAAAACCTTGGTCGCTAGAACCCTTATGCCCCAGACCACTGGATTTTCTGTGATCCTCGTGGAGTGCACCTTGCCAAACACTCGCCGACCACTTTTGCACGCATGATTGGTGACACCACGACAAGACAGTACCAACAGAAATTACATCCTCGATGGATGAGGACATGAAGACCCAGAAGATGGTGCAACCCTAGCCTACGATGACCATGGCATGAGTTGTGCAAAATCATGATATACCTCGCTATTAGGGTAATCATGTCACTACCGCTGTTGTATCGACAACGACCGGTGGATGAGAACCTTGCCATTTGGTCCGCCTCACTATAGTGAGCAGGAAAACGGTTCTCTTCATCCCCCGCTCTTGGTGTCGATGTTTTCATCAACGAAACCGACATGTTGGACCTCTATTATGCTTTGTTATTGTCATTATATATGGATTACCTACCTGGTACCCTCGACGCCCCAGAAGGCACAAGGGATCGTCATGATTAAAGAGGCAAGAGAAGACAAGTCAACGCCAGCTACAAGGAGGCACCTTCACCACATCACCTCATCAGGCGAGAAGTTGTTGAAGATTCTTCAGGCTCAACCCGGATCGTTCATCAAGCAACTACAAGGGACATAGCAACACCCGAGGAAGTTCAGAAGACTGCACGAGGCACGAGTCACGACACTGAGTCCGAGAACCCCTAGGGTAGGATGAGTCGTGTACCCCCTATGCGCAGTCGAGTCCATATGATGGTTCGAATAGAACCCTGATTTTGTGTTGTTTGCTTTTATTCGTTTGTGTTTTGATATAAGTCGCGCTTTTGCCCCAGGCAACAAGTGCATGGCTATATCACCTTCCTTGCCTTGTTTCTTTTGTTTCGACCTTTTTGCACCTGTTTGTTGCACCTGCACTATAGAACCCCCTTTAGGCATTTCCCTCCTCTACGCTGCTTCTTCCCTCTATTCTCTCTCTCCCCAATTGAAGACCCGCAAGACAAGATGCACCAAGGATTCTACCTCGGCAACCAACTGGCACTGAAGACTTCTGCTACAACCTCCGTGGCCAATTGCAACCCCGTAGAATTATGTTTAACCCTCCAGACCAGCAACCCCATTCCTAGGCCCTTTGAGACTTCACGAGATACTCCAGCACGAGCCCTTAACCATGTGCCTAACCCATGGTAAAGCGAGAGAACCTGTTAAGCCCTTGCAATCTTGCACAACACTGGGTTCGTAAAGGAGCTAGTGGACACGATGAGTGAGCATATTTTCATCCTAATATAGCACGAGGTCTGACGATGCCATAGTTAGACCAGTTCGAGTATATTGGACAGATGACTTGGTGGTTTATATCAGTGACTTAGAGGAATTATCTGAGACCCCGGTGGATTATGAGGTTTTCATATTGATGAGATCATGACTTTGGGGAAGCATGTAGGAGTACCCATTAGACATGAGATTTGGATTTATGTAGGTGATTCTGGTCGGTATAATGCAGGATATGTTTGCATGATTCGGAGTAAATTGGGTCTAGACCTATGATCCTGATTATGATATCATGCTTCTCGGTGGACAATAATCTAGGAGATTGGATTAATTGTCGGAGTTTTTTTGGGGATCTATATAATCGTGATCTTGGAGTTTACTGACTTGGATGATGAGAATTTGGTGGATTTACTATCGTGATGCATAGTCCTTCCGAGTATTTGGGGATTATAGGGACTTGAGATTTTGTGGAATACCGTAGACGTCGGATTTGTAGAAATGTTGGATTATGTGGAGATTGATGGGAATTACCGGGCTATCGGAGTTTATCTATAGGAAGGAAACAAAATCTTGGAGTGGCATATGACGTGTTTCCTTAGAATAGAGATGCATTATCTTGAGCCTTGCAAGACTAGGTTGAGCGCTTGGATTGTGGAGTTTAATTTAAGCTTAGCAGCATGTATGATCTACCTTTGGATTTTAGAGGTAGACGTACATATGGATTTGGGGATCTTAGACAAGTATAATTTTGTTAGACCGTCTCTTGAGAATCCTGAGGTTATGCATGGCATGAGTGGTGATTGAAGTTGGTCTATGCGAGAAGATGCTTTTTCGATTGGAATACTAGATAGAGCTATTGGCATCTCAGAAACCGTGCTTAAGAACAAGATGATATAAGTTCACTCACTCACTAGAATCCTTGAAACCCTTAAGCCCCACCGAGCCACAACCTGGTCAGATTCCGACCACGGGCCTTGGCTCTAAGTCAGGAAGGCCTCTGCAGATACTCAACCGAGACCACCACCAATACCCCAACCTACCTGGCGTACCCCATAGACGTCATGGAGTGATTGGACAAGATGGGTAACATCATTATTTGATGGCCTACTTGTCTGCCCGAAGACAAAGAAGAGACGGACAGCTGGATGGAAGACATTTGAAGACCGCCCTGTCAAGAAGGAAGATCTACACCGACCACCGTCATCAAGAAGTAACTTCCGCGTCGAAGACCGGGCGTATCTGCAAACCACTCCTCCCGGAGGAACCGAGCAATTCCGTGTCGAAGGAACGCTCACACCAAGTTGTATCAAGACTTGAAGGCACGATTCTGGTGGCACAGGATGAAAGAGAGATTGCAACCTATGTTGCAAAGTGTGATGTGTGCCAAAGGGTCAAGGCTGAACATCAGCGACCCGCTGGATTGCTTCAACTACTCAAGGTTCCTCAGTGGAAGTGGGATAATGTCGGAATGGACTTCATCACTGGATTACCAAGGTCGAATAGAGGACATGACTCTATCTGGGTCATAGTCGATCATTTGACCAAGGTAGTCCATTTCATTCCTGTCAAGACCCCTTATGATGGCAACCGGCTGGTAGCTCTCTACATCGACCGAATCGTAAGTCTTCACGGTATTTCCCAAGGAGATTGTGTCAGATCGAGGAACCCAGTTCACCTCAAGGTTCTGGAAGAAGTTCCAAGAAGCCTTGGGAACCAAGTATCTTTCAGCACGGCTTTCCACCCACAGACCGGAGGTCAGACAGAACGAGTCAATCAGATTCTCGAAGACATACTCCGAGCCTGTGTCTTGGCATATGGAGCCAAGTGGGAGGAATTGTCTCCCTTTTTGCCGAGTTCTCCTATAATAACAGTAACCAGTCGAGCCATCAGATGGCACCATTTGAGGTGTTGTACGGACGCAGATGTCGCACACCCCTCAACTGGTCAGAGACTGGAGAAGGGCTAGTCTTTGGACCGGATATTCTCCACGCAGCGGAAGAGCAAGTCCAACTAGTCAGAGAACGTTTGAAGGCAGCCAAGTCAAGGCAAAAGAGCTATGCTGACACTCACCGTCGGAACATGAGTTTCCATATCGGGAACCACGTGCACCTGCGGGTAACTCCTCTGAAGGGAAACAAGCGTTTCCACGTCAAGGGGAAGCTCGCACTAAGGTTCATTGGACCCTTTGAGATCACTGCAAGTCATGTAGTAGACGGCTTCCCAGCTAGATCTACCACCTGAGATACCCTTCGTGCACCAAATCTTCCACGAGCCCCCACTCTGGAAGTACTTCTTACCTCCTAGCTAGCCCGATGCCCGCAAGGACATCGATCACCGAGCCTTTGACAGCTAACCCAACCTAACCTATGCAAGAGACCCCTCAGCAACCTCCATCAAGGAAGGCATCAAGCAAGAAGCCATACCATCAAGCACTTCAGGATTCCAAGGAGCACCGCTCGGAAGCTGAACCAACAAGGAGAAGTGAAGACTACCCCGTATCCAAGACTCCGCTTTTCTTTCCACGCCTAGTCTGGGAATCTCGGGGACGAGATTCTTGTAAGGGGGGTAGGTCTGTCACACCCTGATTTTCATGTCACATTGCTTAAGCTAATTTCCATGTTAAAAATGTGGATTTGCAAAAACTTTTGAGTGTTTTTGACTTTGCTTGATTTGACTTTTGTCTGCTGTTTGCTAGTGCTCTAAAAATCAAATAAATCCTCCAACTCTTATACTCCATCTCCTTGACCCAAAACCTTTTCCCAATGATCATGCCATGTGTATAGACCAGTATAGAATTTTTTATAAAAATATTTTGGCCAAATGGTATTTTCTAAAATTAGTTTTTCAAAAACCCCTGAATTGAGGTTTGCACTGCAAGTACCTTATTTAGGGTGTGAAAAATCTTTCAAAAAGTATATTTGAATCCTATTAGGTATAGGACTCCCAGAAACCACAAAATTACAATTTTAAAAGTTATTTTTATATTTTATTTAAAAGCTTTTTCTTAAGGCCAGAAATGGTCTTTAATAGGGAAAAATTATTTAATTATTTCAAAAATATTTGCCAAAATTCAGGGAGACTCATAGGACATATATTGTCCATATATAAGAGTTTCAGCACATGGTCATGTTCAAAATATTGGACTAATCCTTCCAAAACCCTTTCTGGATATTTCAAGCTTTTGAAATATTTACAAAGGAAATATTCTCCAAAAATTCCAGGGAAATTCTGTCATGTCAAATATGACATATTTGATGATCTTGCAAAGCCTCATGCCTTGGAGATCAAGGAAACATCCTCAAACCCCTTCATAACCATTCTGTCCATATTTGAAGTTTGAGCAACTTTACAATGCCAAACTTGTCCCACTGCTCTCAAATTTGGTGCACATGCTAGAATGGCCTAATAAGACATCTAGACCAAATGGCTCAAGATTTGGAATAGAGCAACTTGATCAGATCACCTCAAAACCCTTTCTGTTCAAATGCAAATTTGAACAACTTTACATTACCAACTTTTTATCTGGAGCTTCAAACTTTGTGAGCATGATCAATACCCCAAATGATGATGCTACACCAAGTGGTGCATCTAGGGGAGATGATTAGCTTGACTCAAACAAGATGAAGCTGTTTCTGTTGATTTCTAGGGTTCACCAAAGTTACATTGGCCACTTTGCCCAAATGAGCTCAAATTTGGTGTAGGGGCCTAATTATATGTGACATTTGATCATGTTAAGTCCCATGCCAATTGGAAGTCATTTGCCTCCCCAAAACCTGATCAAACACCTTCTGTCCATTTACCAAAACAAGTGTTTGGACCCCTTTTACTATTTCCCTTTACCTCAATTTCTTACCACAGCCTCCCCTGATCATCTCCTACCCCCAGTAAATTCCCCATGTCCTCAGCTAAATGATTGGGGGGTAAAAAACCCATTTTTTCTCTTGTGGACAGCCACACTCTTCTCCTCTTTCACCTCTCTCCTCACTCCAGTGGCCTCCAGGGCATCCCAGGCCGTCTGGGCAATTGTTTACTACTCCCTCTACCCTCTAGACACGGCTGGACACAAGAGGACACGCCAATGACACCGTGTGCATGTCATGGCATGCAAAGTTCGCGCTCTGGAGCACGGTACTGTGCCCTGGCACACTGTAGCTACCTCAAATCAGGGGCGCCCGACAGCCTTGGGCTTCCCCCTCGTGTCCCCCGAGGCGGCCTCGACGTCCGCAGCACACCGGGCGGTCGGCCCCCTCCTCTCTCCTCCTCCCTCACCCCTGCCCGCACGCGCACCGGCCAACCCTGAGCACCAGTGAGCGACCTCGCACGCGCGGCCTCTCTGGCGCCTCCCCGCTCCTCCTCTCTCTTCCTCTAAGCGTGGACCAGCCCCACGAACGCCCTAGACATGCCCACTGCTTCCCGCGTGGCCTGCAACGACAGCAACGGCCTCGCCGGCGCATGCATCATCGGTGGACCGGCGCTCACCTATTTATAGGCCGCCCCCAATCCCCCTTGCACCTCCTTTAGCTCTTTCCTTCCCTCCTACGCCTCCCGGGCCGACTCGTTGCTCCCCCCCCCCCGTGCCCTATGGCCTCCCTTCTGGCCGGAGTTCTGCCGCCGGCCTCCGCTCGAATCCTCGCCATCCCGAGCTCGCCTCCCTCCCTTTCCTCCACCAGAAGAGATGCGAGGGTACGGTGACCCTTTCCCCTACTTCTCCCAGACCACCGGGGCACCACATTTCCCAGCTGCTCGTCGCCCGAACGGGCATCCGCCGAGGCAGTGCCGAGCGCACCTCGGTCGTCCCCTACCGGCCCTGCCGATCTCCCCCGATGCGCCGCATTCTAGTGGCCCCTCTGGTGGCCACCGCTTGGCCGGAGGTGGCCTGAGCCGGTGGGGGGCAGGGCAGCAACCTCCCGCCGACGAGGCCCCTGCCCCTTCTGTCGCGGGCGGGAGGAAGAAGAAGGCCTGCTGAAGGGGCCCGCTCGTCGGTGACCCAGCGGGGCGGGCCCAGCAGTTTAAGTGGAGACGGGCCGGGCAGGAGCCGTGTTCCCCAGGCGGAAGCACACTTCGGGGATTACGCCTTCGGCGTCACCACCTTCGCCCGCGCAGCCGAGCCGCTGGGCCGGCCCGCGAGCTATCCCTCGCCCTGCGCACTGTATAAGGTTGAACCCTTATTCCTTTTCTTTTTCTTTATTCTGTCAACTTAAAAAATGCCTAGATAATTCAAATGAACTCCAAATTGCATGATTCAAATTTCCTATGGCTCCATAAATCATGCTATATCACATGGTGCAACATGCAAATTATTCCAAAGACTTTTCCTACACAAATATTTATCAAATGCCCATATTCCACTTTCTGTGATTAACTTTAGAAAATCACAGAGAGCTCAATCTTGATCCAAATGCAGTGATTCAAGTTCCTAGATGCTTGTCATGTCCAAACTTAGTTTTGGAACATTTATAATAATAGTTTCTGTACCCCACCAAATATTGAGCCATTTCTTCATATTTATCAGCTTTGCAAAATCCTAGGAAATTCATTTGAATTCCAAATCCAGTGAAACCAACTCCTAAATGCTTCTAAAATCATGACTTGATGATGGGTACCTTTGCTCATCATTCAAGGAAATATTTCTGTATACTTCTTCCAAATCCATAAAACCCTTGATTCCATCATAATGAAATGTTCCAAACTACCTATTGATCCAACACCTATGAAACCACCTTGGTTATTTTTCATATGACCAGTGGTATCCTAGAAAAGTCCAACTCCTATTTTTAGAGCACTTTTATTGTTGCTTTGATTGTGTTGCTTATTATGATTGTTTCCATCGTTAGTTGACGTAATAAACGGAGTATTCGGAGGTGGACCAGAAGATTTGAAGACTCAGAAGAATAAGGCAAGCAACCCTTTGACCATGTTCAAGAAACCTTTTTATGCATGTCTCATAGGACCTTATTATTCAATGCATCGGAATCATGTTGAGATGGAAACCACTTTGGTTGCTACCCCTGTTACTTTACTGTTGAAACTTGCATCAAACATGACCCTACCTTCCTATGAGGGTTATGTGGGTGGGAGTAGATAGATGTATGCTATAGTAGTTGGCTACGCAAAATGGGTCGGGGTTATGCATTGAGTGAAACAAGTGTGGTCTGACATACTTGCAAATGACCCAGTGGGTGCCACTAATGCCCCTGGGAGTTGATGAGGACTAGGGCACTAGTTGGTGAAGAAGCAGTGTGCCGAGGCTTGTTGAGAGTGTTGTTTATAGAGATGGATTAGATTTATGTGTGACTACCGTCCCAACCAAACATGCGCAACCACTCTACCCTTATATGGGAAAGGGCATTATTGATTACCTAGGTCGATACTAGCATGGTGCCCGCATTACTAGTGACGGGGGTGACATGAGGTCACTCTCGGGACGGGGTCGCGCTTGGATAGGCGGCCATGACTGTCTTTACAGGGCACCGGACACACCGTTGGTACCCCGTGCTTGTGATATGTGATGAATACGGAGCGAGTCTCCACAAACCCTGAGATGTGAAATGTTTGGCACGGGGCTGCTACCAATCGAGTGGACTCTATGTTAGTGTCGTCTAGGGAAAGATAGTGATCGGGTGCTTACCCCTGGTACTTGAGGTACCGCGGGTCGTGGATGACATGGAAGTTCCCCAGATCTTGTGGGTAAAGTGTGCAACCTCTGCAGAGTGTCAAACTATTCGAATAGCCGTGTCCGCGGTCAAGGACAGTTGGGTGGTGCTACTTAGACTATGTCCATAAGTTTCTGGGAAACAACACGATTCAGAGATATTGTTGATGTGATTGTGAGAAAGTCACTATGAGCTTGTGCATGAGTTGATTACAACTCTTTCTCGATATTGATGTCTGTGACCTCCTGATACTTGTTGCAGACACTTGCATATCCATGTTATATGTTGATCATACTTGCATATGAAAAACTAGCTTTCCGCAAAATTGCCAACCTAGCAGTAGAGCCTTGCATAATTATTCTGTTATCACACTTGGGTTGCTTGCGAGTACATTCAATGTACTCATTGGCTTGCCACTGGTTATTTTATTGGCCAGGCATGAGAGAACAGGTTATGATGAAGATTTCTTGGTGACGAGCATGCGAGCTAGGACGCTTCCCAGTCAGAATGCCTGTAGGGTTAAGGCAGATGGCATGGGTCCCAGTTGTCTTTGAAGATTTCCGCTGCGATGATATACTCAAGACTTGACCATTATGGTCCTATTTGTGTAACACGGTATGTAAGGATGTAAGACTCTCGTTATTCAGCTTCTGTGTGTTCAGTGAGCATTGATCTCTGGGATCACTGTACACGTGCATCCGGTGATCTCGACTTATGAGTCGGGGTCCCCACATCTACTCTCTTGTAATAGATTGAGTTTTCCCTTTGAAGTTATCTTATCGGATTGAGTCTCTAAGGATTTGAGAACACTTGATGTATGTCTTGCATGTGCTTATCTGTGGTGACATGTATGTAATTTTGGTGATCAACTTGCGGGTTGAGTGACCTTGTGAACTTATGCATAGGGGTTGGCACACATTTTCGTCTTGACCCTCCAGTAGAAACTTTGGGGCACTCTTTGAAGTCCTTTGTGTTGGTTGAATCGATGAATCTGAGATTGTGTGATGCATATTGTATAATCATGCCCACGGATACTTGAGGTGACAATGGAGTATCTAGGTGACGTTAGGGTTTTGGTTGATGTGTGTCTTAAGGTGTTATTCTAGTACGAACTCTAGGATAGATCAAACAGAAAAAATAGCTTCGTGTTATTTTACTACGGAGTCTTGAATAGATCGATCAGAATGAATAACTTTGAGGTGGTTTCATACCCTACAATAATCTCTTCATTTGTTCTCCACTATTAATGACTTTGGAGTAACTCTTTATTGCATGTTGAGGGATAGTTATATGATCCAGTCATGTTATTATTGTTGAGAGAACTTGCACTAGTGAAAGTATGAACCCTAGCCCTTGTTTCAATGCATTGTAATACCGTTTGTGCTCACTTTTATCATTAGTTACCTTGCTGTTTTTATATTTTCAGCTTAAGAAAACCTATATCTACCATCCATGTTTCACTTGTATCACCATCTCTACGCCGAACTAGTGCACCTATACAATTTACCATTTTATTGGGTGTGTTGGGGACACAAGAGATTCCTTGTTATTTGGTTGCAGGGTTGCTTGAGAGAGACCATGTTCATCCTATGATTCCCATGGATTGATAAACCGTAGGTCACCCACTTGAGGGAAATTTGCGACTGTCCTACAAACCTCTGCACTTGGAGGCCCAACAACGTCTACAAGAAGAAGGTTGCGTAGTAGACATCAAGCTCTTTTCTGGCGCCGTTGCCGGGGAGGTGAGTGCTTGAAGGTATATCTTTAGATCTTGCAATCGAATCTTTTAGTTTCTTGTTTTATCACTAGTTTAGTTTATAAAATAAAACTACAAAAATGGAATTGAGGTTGCCTCATATGCTCATCTTTTTTATATCTTTCATGAAAATGATGGGAAGGAAAATAGTGCTCAAGTACTAGAAGAAGAATTGCATAGAATGCTTGGCATAAAATATGTGAATGATGAGCATGATTGCAATGTTGTTAGTATGAATTCTTTGAATACCCAGGATGCTAATGATATGCAAAGCCGCAAGCTTGTGGATGCAATGTTTGATGAAGATAATATGTTTAGTCCCCCAAGTTTCGATGAGCAAATTTATTATGATGAAAGATTGCCTCCTATTTATGATGATTATTGTGATGACACGTATGCTATAAAGAATAAAGATAACCATGAAACTTGTCGTCATGATTTTAATTTTGAATTGGATTATGCTTCACATGATAGTTATTTTGTTGAATTTGCTCCTTCCACCACTATGAATGAGAAGAATTTTTCTTATGATGGGAGTAGTAAAATTTCTGTGCTTATGGATCATGAAAAGAATGCTTTATGTGATGTTTATATTGTTGAATTCATTCATGATGCTACTGAAAATTATTATGAGAGAAGAACATATGTTTCTACCTATTGCAATAATATCAAGTTTCCTCTCTATATGTAGAAAGTTTTGAAGTTATGCTTGTTTTCCCTTCCTATGCTAGTTTATTATCGTTCCCATAAGTTGTTCGCTCAAAAAATCCCTATGCATAGGAAGTGGGTTAGACTTAAGTATGCTAGTTATATTCTTCGTGATGTTCTCTTTATGTTTCAATTCTTATCTTTTATGTGAGCATCATTGAAATCATTATGCCTAGCTAAAAGACATTAAATAAAAAGTGCTTGTCGTAAAATAACCCAATATTTACCCTACTGTTTTTGTTTGCTACTGTACTAATCATGTTTTATAGCTTTTGTTTCAATAAAGTGCCAAGTAGAACCATTGGGAAGGTTTGGGTGAAGTCTTTGCGATCTTGCTATAAAAAATAGAAACTTTTGCGATCACGAGATTAGCTGCCATTGTTTACTAGAGAGTGCTTTTAGGTTGATTCTTTTTGCAGATGATTAATAGACAAATTCCTCACATCCACCAATTTATTTCAGAATTTTTTGATTTACAGAAGTATTCGAAAGTTGCAGATTGCTACAGACTGTTCTGTTTTTGACAGATTCTGTTTTCTATGTGGTGTTTGCTTATTTTGATGAATCTATGGGTAGTATCGGAGAGTATGAACCATAGAGAAATTGGAATACAGTAGATATTACACCAATATGAATTTAGAATGAGTTCACAACACTACCTAAGTGGTGGTTTTATTTTTTTATACTAACGGAGCTTACGAGTTTTTTGTTGAGTTTTTAGTTGTGAAGTTTTCAAGTTTTGGGTAAAGATTCGATGGACTATGCAATAAGGAGTGGCAAGATCCTAAGCTAGGGGATGCCCAAGGCACCCCAAGGTAAAATTAAAGGACAACGAAAATTCTAAGCTTGGGGATGCCCCGGGAAGGCATCCCCTCTTTCGTCTTCGTTCATCGGTAACTTTACTTGAGACTATATTTTTATTCATTACATGATATGTGTTTTGCTTGGAGCATAATTTTATTTTGCTTGCTGTTTGAATAATATCCCAAGATATGAAATTATTAAATGTTAGAGAGTCTTCACATAGTTACATCATTATTCAACTACTCATTGATCTTCACTTATAACTTTCGGAGTAGTTTGTCATTTGCTCTAGTGCTTCACTATATCTTTTTAGAGCACAGTAGTGGTTTTATTTTGAAAAAATAGATGAACTCTCAGTGCTTCACTTATATTATTTTGAGAAAACATCATGGTAATTTGCTTTGGTTATGAATTTATTCCTAATATGATGGGCATCCAAGAGGGATATAATAAAAGAGAGGCGATTTCCTATGCATGGTGGTAGCTACACACGCATGGTGGCAACTACACACTCTTTGTTATAAGTTCCTTTTTTGATATATGAGGTGTCGGGTTTCTTATGGCATTGGCACTAGTGCATTTTCGTTATATAGAAATGACTTCTTCTCACTTCTCTTTCTCTTTTTTATTATCTTTTGAACACAAGTGCCTTTTTGTTGTGTTGAAAGGGGCTTTACTCACTTCTCTCATTAATTTTGCTTGCCTTTTTGGCATAATTGCATGTTGCTTGCCAAGCTAGTTCAAAGTCATGATATTGTCGTTATAGAGTTATTTTGGATAGTCCAAAATAATTTATCAAAATAATTAGAGATAAAAATTGGGGCCGTGCGTAGCTACCACCATGGGTAGCAAATTATTTTTGTATAATAAAAACTTCCATATAAAGTGCATTGGATACTATGAGAAGTTTGATACTCGATGGTTGTTTTGAGATATGAGGATTGTGATATTAGAGTCATGCTAGTAGAGTAGTTGTGAATTTGAGGAATACTTGTGTGAAAGTTTGTGATTCCCATAGCATGCACGTATGGTGAACCGTTACGTGATGAAGTTGGAGCATGATTTATTTATTGATTGTCTTCCTTTGTGTGGAGATCGGGGTCGCGCGATGGTTAACTCCTACCAACCCTTCCCCTAGGAGCATGCGTGTAGTGCTTTGTTTTGATAACTTGTAGATTTTTGCAATAAGTATATGAGTTCTTTATGACTAATGTTGAGTCCATGGATTATACCCACTCTCACCCTTCCACCATTGCTAGCTTCTCTTGTGCCGCGCAACTTTTGCCGGTACCACACACCCACCATATAACTTCCTCAAAATAGCCACCATACCTACCTATTATGGCATTTCCATAGCCATTTGGAGATATATTGCCATGCAACTTTCCGCCGTTCCGTTTATTATGACACGCTCCATCATTGTCATATTGCTTTGCATGATCATGTAGTTGACATCGTATTTGTGGAAAAGCCACCGTTCATAATTCTTTCATACATGTCGCTCTTGATTCATCACACATCCCAGTACACCGTCGAAGGCATTCAAATAGAGTCATATCTTGTTCTAAGTATCGAGTTGTAACTCATGAGTTGTAAGTAAATAAAAGTGTGATGATCTTCATTATTAGAGCATTGTCCCATTGAGGAAAGGATGATGGAGACTAGGATTCCCCCACAAGTCGGGATGAGACTCCGGACGAAAAATAATAAAAAAAAGGCCATAAAAAAGAGAAAAGGCCCAAACAAAAAAGAAAAAAAGAGACAAAAAAACAAAAAATGAGAGAAAAAGAGAGGAGGGGCAATGCTACTATCCTTTTACCACACTTGTGCTACAAAGTAGCACCACGATCTTCATGATAGAGAGTCTCCTATGTTGTCACTTTCATATACTAGTGGGAATTTTTCATTATAGAACTTGGCTTGTATAAATTCCAATGATGGGCTTCCTCAAATGCCCTAGGTCTCCATGAGCGAGCAAGTTCGATGCACACCCACTTAGTTTCCTTTTGAGATTTCATACACTTATAGATCTAGTGCATCCGTTGCATGGCAATCCTTACTCACTCACATATATATCTATTGATGGGCATCTCCATAGCCCGTTGATATGCCTAGTTGATGTGAGACTATCTTCTCCTTTTTGTCTTCTCCACAACCACCACTCTATTCCACCTATAGTGCTATATCCATGGCTCACGCTCATGTATTGCGTGAAAGTCGAAAAAGTTTGAGAATACTAAATTATGAAACAATTGCTTGGCTGAAACCGGGGTTGTGCATGATTTAAATATTTTGTGATGAATATAGAGCATAGACAGACTACATGATTTTCTAGGGATAGCTTTCTTTGGCCATGCTATTTTGAGAAGACATGATTAGTTTGTTAGTATGCTGGAAGTATTATTATTTTTATGTCAATATGAAACTTTTGTCTTGAATCTTATGAATCTGAACATTCATGCCACAATAAAGAGAATTACATTGACAATTATGTTAGGTAGCATTCCATATCAAAAAATCTGTTTTTATCATTTACCAACTCGAGGACGAGCAGTAATTAAGCTTGGGGATGCTTGATACGTCTCCAACGTATCTATAATTTTGATTGTTCCATGCTATTATATTATTTGTTTTGGATGTTTAGTGGGCTTTAAAATACACTTTTATATTATTTTTGGGAATAACCTATTAACCCAGACCCCAGTGCCAGTTTCTGTTTTTTCCTTTTGAGTATCGCAGAAAAGGAATACCAAACGGAGTCCAATTGACCTGAAACTCCACAGAGATTGTTTTTCGACCAGAAGAAGCCCACGGAGTACCGAACATGGACCAGAAGAGTCCCAAGAACACCACGAGGGTGGGGGCGCGCCCTACCCCACTAGGCGCGCTCCCCTATCTCGTGGCCGCCTCGGAGACCCCACCTTAATTGTTCCCAACTCCAACACCTCTTATATATACCTAAACCTCTAGAAAATAACCTAGATCAGGAGTTCCACCGCCGCAAGCCTCAGTAGCCACCGAAAACCAATCTAGACCCCTTCCGCCACCCTGCCGGAGGGGGGAATCCCTATCCGGTGGCCATCTTCATCATCCCGGCGCTCTCCATGATGAGGAGGGAGTAGTTCACCCTCGGGGCTGAGGGTATGTAACAGTAGTTATGTGTTTGATCTCTCCCTTTCTCTCGTGTTCTTGAGATGGCACGATCTTGATGTATCGCGAGCTTTCCTGTTATAGTTGGATCTGATGATGTTTCTCCCCCTCTGCTCTCTTGTAATGGATTGAGTTTTCCCTTTGAAGTTATCTTATCGGATTGAGACTTTAAGGATTTGAGAACACTTGATGTATGTCTTACATGTGCTTATTTGTGGTGACAATGGGATATCACGTGATCTACTTGATGCATGTTTTGGTGATCAACTTGCGGGTTCTGTGACCTTGTGAACTTATGCATAGGGGTTGGCCCACGTTTTCGTCTTGACTCTCCGGTACAAACTTTCGGGCACTCTTTGAACTCCTTTGTGTTGGTTGAATCGATGAATCTGAGATTGTGTGATGCATATCGTATAATCATGCCCACGGATACTTGAGGTGACAATGGAGTATCTAGGTGACATTAGGGTTTTGGTTGATGTGTGTCTTAAGGTGTTATTCTAGTACGAACTCTAGGATAGATCGAGCAGAAAGAATAGCTTCATGTTATTTTACTACGGACTCTTGAATAGATCGATCAGAAAGAATAACTTTGAGGTGGTTTCGTACCCTACAATAATCTTTTCGTTTGTTCTCCACTATTAGTGACTTTGGAGTGACTCTTTGTTGCATGTTGAGGGATAGTTATATGATCCAGTTATGTTATTATTGTTGAGAGAACTTGCACTAGTGAAAGTATTAACCCTAGGCCTTGTTTCAAAGCATTGCAATACCGTTTGTGCTCACTTTTATCATTAGTTACCTTGCTGTTTTTATATTTTCGGATTACAAAAACCTATATCTACCATCCATATTGCACTTGTATCACCATCTCTTCGCCGAACTAGTGCACATATACAATTTACCATTGTATTGGGTGTGTTGGGGACATAAGAGACTCTTTGTTATTTGGTTGCAGGGTTGCTTGAGAGAGACCATCTTCATCCTACGCCTCCCACGGATTGATAAACCTTAGGTCACCCACTTGAGGTAAATTTGCTATGGTCCTACAAACCTACGCACTTGGAGGCCCAACAACGTCTACAAGAAGAAGGTTGCGTAGTAGACATCAAGCTGCACAGTGTAGTGGAGCTTGTCCTTGGTGGACGATATGAGCACGTCGCGAGCCTCTGCGCCCTGGCATGTAAAGGCCCCGTCAAAGTACATGACCCAGCCATCCGATGCTTCACTCCCAGGAGAGAGGAGCAGATCCTCACCCGCTCCAGGCTCTGGGGTGTCAGTCCACTCTTCCATGAAGTCGGCAAGTGCGGCGCCCTTGATGACCCTGGTGGTGACGAACTCCAGTTGGAATGCTTGCAGTTCGATGTTCCATTCGGCGACCCTTCCCGCAGCATTGGGGCTCCTCAGCACCCTCTCCAACGGGTAAGCAGATACAACCTTGATGGGATGGACTTGGAAATAGTGGCGCAGCTTGCGCGAGATCATGAGGAGTGCCCGAGCGTCACGGAGCACCATGCTGACGAAGTACACTGGGTGCTGGACGAGGGCGGAGACCAGGCTCTCCTAGGGCCGCGACGCCTCCTGAGGCGAGGGGGCCTCAGGAGCTTGGCTGCCGGACGTGGTAGTTACAGCTTCAGGAATGTCATCTCATGGAGCTTGGTCGTCGGCTGGCCCTGGCGGAGCCTCGTGAGTGTCGCCCCGGGGCTGTGGGGCCTCATCCTGGCGCTCCTCCCGGACTGCCACCAGCGCTGCGCTGGCGGAGTGTGCTGTCGCGGCTAGGTAAAGCACCAAAGGTTCTTGGGGTTTTGGCGCCACCATTACCGGCGGGCTACTGAGGTATTTCTTGAGGTCTTCGAATGTTGCATTGGCCTCAGGGGTCCACTCAGACGGGCCTTTCCTTTTCGTCAATTTGAAGAAGGGAAGGGCACGCTCCCCTAGCTTGGAGATGAAATGCCCGAGCGATGTCACGCGGCCGGCCAACTTCTGCATATCCTTGAGGGTCTTTGGTGGACTCATCTTTTCTATGGCCTTGACCTTCTCGGGGTTAGGCTCAATTCCTCTGTGTGACACCAGGAAACCCAGCAGCTTGCCCAACGGGACGCCAAACACACACTTCTCCAGTTTGAGCCACAGGTCTACCTTGCGCAGGCTGGCAAAGGTCTCTTCCAAATCTTCAATTAGGGTCTTGGCCTCCCGAGATTTTACCACGATGTCATCAACGTAGGACTCAGCATTCCTCCTGAGCTGCTCTCCTAGGGCAATATACATCAGCCGCTGGAAAGTTGCTCCTGCATTCCACAATCCTAACGGCATAAAAGTGTAGCAGTATACCCCACACGGGGTGAGGAAGGCGGTCTTCTCGACATATTGTACTGCCATCTTGATTTGGTGGTAGCCAAAAAAGGCATCCAGGAAGCACAACAGGTTGCACTCGGCGGTGGAGTCGACAATCTGGTCGATGCGCGACAGTGGGAACGGGTCTTGTGGAAAGGCCTTGTTGAGGTTGGTGAAGTCGACACACATGCGTTCTTTCCCACTTTTCTTGGGGACGACTACTCGATTCGCCAACCACTCTGGATATCGCACCTCGCGCATAACACTAACTTCTTGCAACTTGCGAGTCTCTTGTACGATGAAATACTGCTTCTCAGTGGACTGGCACCGGGCCTTCTGCTTTACTGGCCGCACGTTGGGGCATACGTTTAGGTGATGCTCAATCATCCCCCTTGGGACTCCTGCTAGGTCCTTGGGTTCCCATGCGAACACCTCCTTGTTGGCGCGCAAGAAACCGACCAGTGCCTTTTCTTGAGCTGGAGGAAGGCCAGCACTTATGGTGAAGGTGGCTCCCGACGCCCCGTCTTCATCCACCAGCACCTGCTTCGTCTCGGCCCGGTCTTGAGAGAAAAGCTGAATCTTTTTGGCTGGCGCAGCCCCCACGGCCTCCGGAGCTGCTTCGTTGGCCAGGCGTTCCACTGCTGCGGCCCTGAAGGCGAGCTTGAGGGCCCCCAGGGCCTCCTTGGTATCTCCGCCCACAATGAGGACGCCGTTACTCCCCGGCATATTCATGAGGTTGTAGGCTGGGTGAGTTGCCGCCATGAACTTGGCTAGGGTTGGGTACCCGAGAATGGCGTTGTACGGGAGGCTGATGTGGGCGATGTCGAAGTCGATAAGCTCGGTGCAGTAGTTGTTGCGGGTGCCGAAGGTGACAGGGAGCCAGATCTGCCCCATGGGGCTGGTGGAGCCGTTGACGACCCCGGAGAACAACCTGGAGGGGCGGAGCCGTTCGGGCGACACTGAGGGTGACGCCTGAGAGCCGCCGAGGAGGGCCGCGACGGCGTAGGGTCCCGTCGCCGTGAAGTGTGTGGTGAAGAAACCGCACAGCTCCTCACAGGATGCCATGGATGACTCTGGCAACCTAAGAAACTAGGCGCGCGGTACGCCGGTGAGTTCCATGGGGAGCCAGCTGGCCATGACCTTGCTGTCGCCGCCGGCCGCCGAAATGGCCTCCTCGTAGGCTTGGAGGAAAACAGCCGGATCTGCCGCTTCGTCGTAACGGGGTGGCATCTCCGGCCTAAACCTGAGTGGCCACTACACCTGTTACAAGGCGGGGATGAAGGCTCGATGGCCTGCAACACCGCCGCGCGCGCCCACCAAGCCGGTCGGAGGAGAGGCGCCTGTCATAGGAGCCTGACGGATGGAGAGCAGGGTGGACTGAGAGGTGGAACTTTGGCGCACCCCTACCTGGCGCGCCAAAAGTCGGATTTCGGGTTCTGCAAACCCTTGAGAGGTTCGAACTCTGGGTTGCGCATGAAGAACACTCTCTCCCCAGCGTGCTCACCCTATGATTCCACAACCTATCTTGACGAACTCAAAGAATAAGGGACACAGAGGATTATACTGGTTTGGGCCACCCTGTGGTGTAATACCCTACTCCAGTGTGTGTGGTGGATTGCCTTGTACGGCTGAGGATGAACTAGTACAAGGGATGAACATCCTCCGGAGGAGAGGTGTTCTTGGGCTCGGATGAGCTTGTGGTATGGACGGGGTGGAATGAACCCGATCCCCTCTATGGTGGTGGTGAGGTCCTATTTATAGTGTCCTTGGTCCTCTTCCCAAATATCGGCGGGAAGGGATCCCACAACGGCCAAATTTGAAGGGGAACAGCTAGTACAAGTTATCCTGACAAAAGTAGTCTTCGCCAGCCAAAGGCTCTGGTGGTGACGCCGTGTCGGGCTCCATGATGACCTCCATTCTGCAGCCCTGATGGTCATTTGTCTTGTTGCACCGATACGAAAACCTTCACCTGATCCATCGGGACTCCACCCCTGTGCTTGCCCTCTTAGCACCAAAGAGGAAACTGGTACATTGCGCCACTGGCACCCGCCTAGCCATGGTCGTCATGGCTCACGTCACGTGAACCTCACGAGGTGCACCCTGCATAGATATCTCCACTCCTCAGGAGCCAGCTTAGAGAGACCGCCCCAGGGAGGTCTTGCTGTCGCCTGCCTAGAGGCTTGGCCCCTCGTGAGGGTGCTACCTCTTGAGCATGCGTTGGTTTTCCCTTGAAGAGGAAAGGGTGATGCAACAAAGTAGCGTAAGTATTTCCCTCAGTTTTGAGAACCAAGGTATTAATCCAGTAGGAGACAATGCTAAAGTCACCTAGTACCTGCACAAACAATCAAGAACCATGCAACCAGCGCGATAAAGGGGTTGTCAATCCCTTCACGGCCACTCGCAAAAGTGAGATCTAATAAAGATATTAAAGTAAATATTTTTGGTATTTTTGTTGTATAGATTGGAATGTAAAGATTGCAAAATAGTAAATGAGATGCAAAGTAAATAAAGGAGATTCTATATAATAGGAAAGAGACCCGGGGGCCATAGGTTTCACTAGTGGCTTCTCTCAAGATAGCATGTATTACGATGGGTGAACAAATTACTATCGAGCAATTGATAGAAAAGTGCATAGTTATGAAGTTATCTAAGGCAATGATCATGAATATAGGCATCACGTCCGTGTCAAGTAGACCGAAACGATTCTGCATCTACTACTATTACTCCACACATCGAGCGCTATCCATCATGCATCTAGAGTATTAAGTTCATAAGGATGGAGTAACGCATTAAGCAAGATGACATGATGTAGAGGGATAAACTCAAGCAATATGATATAAAGCCCATCTTTTTATCGTCAATGGCAACAATACAATGCGTGCATTGCTGCCCCTAATGTCACAGGGAAAGGACACCGCAAGATTGAACCTGAAGCTAAGCACTTCTCCCATTGCAAGAAAGATCAATCTAGTAGGCCAAACTAAACTGATAATTCGAAGAGACTTGCAAAGATATCAAATCATGAATATAAGAATTCAGAGAAGAACCAAATAATATTCATAGATAAATTGTTCATAAATTCACAATTCAACAGATCTCAGCAAACACACCGCAAAAAGTATTACATCGAATAGATGTCCAAGAGAATCGAGGAGAACTTTGTATTGAAGATCCAAGAGAGAGAAGAAGCCATCTAGCTAATAACTATGGACCCGAAGGTCAGTCGTAAACTACTCACGCTTTATCGGAGAGGCTATGGTGTTGATGTAGAAGCCCTCCGTGATTGATTCCCCCTCCGGCAGATCGCCGGAAAAGGCCCCAAGATAGGATCTCACGGGTACATAAGGTTGCGGCGGTGGAAAAGTGGTTTTGTTGGTCTCCCCGATGTTTCTTCAAGCCTCATGGCCGCCTCGTGGAGTCCCAGACGTCTACTCCAAGTATTCTGGATTGATTTCGGTCAAAGGAAGATCATCGCGAAGGTTTCATTCCGTTTGGACTTTGTTTGGTATTCCTTTTTTGTGAAACTCTAAAGTAGGCAAACAAAACAGAAACTGACACTGGGCCTTCGGTTAATAGGTTAGTCCCAAAAATAATATAAAAGAGCATAATAAAGCCCATTAAACATCCAAAACAGATAATATAAGAGCATGGAACAATAAAAAATTATAGATACGTTGGAGACGGATCAAGCATCCCCAAGCTTAATTCATGCTCGTCCTCGAGTAGGTAAATGATAAAAACAGATTTTTTTATGTGGAATGCTTCCTAACATAATTATCAATGTAATTTTCTTTATTATGGTATGAATGTTCAAATCCGAAAGATTCAATAGAAAAGTTTAATATTCACATAAGAATAATAATACTTCAAGCATACTAATAAAGTAAACATGTATTCTCAAAATAACCTGGCCAAAGAAAGCTATCCCTACAAAATCATATAGTCTGGCTATGCTCTATCTTCATCACACAAAATATTTAAATCATGCATAACCCCGGTTTCAGCCAAGCAATTGTTTCATACTTTAGTATTTTGAAACTGTTTCAAGTTTCACGCAATACATGAGCATGAGCCATGGACATAGCACTATAGGTGGAATAGAATGGTGGTTGTGGAGAAGACAAAAAAAGGAAGATAGTCTCGTATCAATGGGCTATGGAGATGCCCATCAATAGATATCAATGTGAGTGAGTAGGGATTGCCATGCAATGGATGCACTAGAGCTATAAGTTTATGAAAGCTCAACAAGAAACTAAGTGGGTGTGCATCCAACTTGCTTGCTCACGAAGACCGAGGGCACTTTGAGGAAGCCCATCATTGGAATATAGAAACCAAGTTCTATAATGAAAAATTCCCACTAGTATATGAAAGTGACAACATAGGAGACTCTCTATCATGAAGATCATGGTGCTACTTTTAAGCACAAGTGTGCAAAAAGGATAGTAGCATTGTCCCTTCTCTCTTTTTCTCTCATTTTTTGAGCCTTTTCCCTTTCTTTTTCTTTTTTTGCCTCCCCTTTTCTTCGTCACACGAGACAATGCTCTAATAATGATGATCATCACACTTCTATTTCTTTACAACTCAAGGATTACAACTCGATACTTAAAACAAAATATGACTCTATATGAATGCCTCCGGCGGTGTACCGGGATGTGCAATGAATCAAGAGTGACATGCATGAAAGAATTATGAAGGGTGGCTTTGCCACAAATACGATGTCAACTACATGATCATGCAAGGTAATATGACAATGATGGAACATGTAATAATAAATGGAACGGTGGAAAGTTGCATGGCAATATATCTTGGAATGGCTATGGAAATGCCATAATAGGTAGGTATGGTGGTTGTTTTGAGGAGGGTGTATGGTACTGGCGAAAGTTGCGTGGTAAGAGAGTGGCTAGCAATGGTGGAAGGGTGAGACTGCGTATAATCCATGGACTCAACATTAGTCATAACGAACTCACATACTTATTGCAAAAATCTACAAGTTGTCAAAACCAAGCACTACACGCATGCTCCTAGGGGAAGGGTTAGTAGCAGTTAACCATCGTGCGATCCCGACCTCCACACTAAGGAAGACAATCAATAAATAAATCATGCTGCAACTTCGTCACATAACGATTCACCATACGTGCATGCTACGGAAATCACAAACTTTAACACGGGTATTCTTCAAATTCACAATTACTCTACTAGCATGACTCTAATATCACCGTCCTCATATCTCAAAACAATCATCAAATATCAAACTTCTCATAGTATTCAACGCACTTTAGATGAAAGTTTTTATTATACCCATCTTGGATGCCCATCATATTAGGACTAGTTTTATAACCAAAGCATTACCATGCCGTTATAAAAGACTCTCAAAATAATATAAGTGAAGCATGAGAGATCAATAATTTCTATAAAATAAAACCACCGTCGTGCTCTAAAAAGATATAAGTGAAGCACTAGAGCAAAACTATCTAACTCAAAAGATATAAGTGAAGCACATAGAGTATTCCAATAAATTCCGATTCAAGCATGTCTCTCCCAAAATATGTGTACAGCAAGGCTGATTGTGGAAAACTAAAAAGAAAAGAATCATATCATACATGACGCTCCAAGCAAAACACATATCATGTGGTGAATAAAAATATAGTCTCAAGTAAAGTTACCGATAGACGAAGACGAAAGAGGGGATGCCTTCCCGGGGCATCCCCAAGCTTAGACTTTTTGTTATCCTTAAATTTTACATTGGGGTGCCTTGGGAATCCCCAAGCTTAGGCTCTTGCCACTCTTTATTCCATAGTCCATCAAATCCTTACCGAAAAACTTGAAAACTTCACAACACAAAACTTAACAGAAAATCTCGTGAGCTCCATTAGCATAAGAAAATAAACCACCATTTCAAGGTACTGTAATGAACTCATTCTTTATTTATTTTGGTGTTAAACCTACTTTATAAAAACTTCTCTATGGTTCATACCCCCTGATACTACTCATAGATCCATCAAAATAAGCAAACAACACACGAAAAACAGAATCTGTCAAAAACAGAATAGTGTGTAGCAATCTTTAATTTTTGAATACTTCTATAACTATACAAATTCTAAAATAAATTGGTGGACGTGAGGAATTTGTCTGTTAATCATCTGCAAAAGGAATCAACCAAAAATCACTCTCGAGTAAAAAATGCCAGCTAATCTCGTGAGCGCAAACGTTTCTGTCTTTTACACCAAGATCGCAAAGACTTTACCCAAGTCTTCCCAAAGGTTCTACTTGGCACAAACACTAATGAAAACATAAAAACACATCTAAACAGAAGGTAGATGAATTATTTATTACTAAACAGGAGGAAAAAGTCAAAGAACAAAAATAAAATTGGGTTGCCTCCCAACAAGCGCTATTGTTTAACTCCCCTAGCTAGGTATTGAGATTTCAATGTATGCTCACATGAAAGGTGAGAATTGAAGCACAAGAAGAGCATCATAAAACGCATGACAAACCAATCTAAGTCTAACATACTTCCTATGCATAGGCATTTTATAAGGAAACAAATTATCAAGGCAATCAATTTCTAGCATATGCAAGGAAGAAAAAGAAACAATAGCAATCTCAACATAATGAGAGGTAATTTAGTAACATGAAGATTTCTACGACCATATTTTCCTGTCTCATAATAATTAAATGTAGGATCATAAGAAAATTCAAAAATATAGCTTTCACATAGCTCAACATGATCCACATGCATGCGAAGTTGACACTTTTCCAAAATAGTGGGATTAACATTAACTAAAGTCACGACTTCTCCAAACCCACTTTTATAAAAAAAATCATAAGATTGAACACTCTCCAAATATGTGGGATCTAAAGTTGACACTCTTACAAGCCCACTTTCAATATTATTGCAAACATTATTATCAATCTCATATTCATCATGATGTTTAAATAAATTTTCAAGATCATAAGAAGAATCAACCCAATCCTGATCATTGCAACAAGTAGTGGACATAGCAAAACTAGCATCCCCAAGCGTAGGGTTTTGCATATCATTAACATAATTGACATCAATAGAATTTATAATAGCATCATTGCAATCATGTTTTTTATTCAAGGAGCTATCGCAAATCTCTCTAAACACTTGATAACAATTTTCAGATTCACGAATTTCAAGCAAAACCACATAAGGATAATCTAGTGCACTCAACTCACTAGGAATTGGTTCATCATAATTGGATCTTTAAAAAATATTAGCAAGTGGATGAGGGTCCATATCAGTAGATTTTTATCAAGCGAAGATGCAATAAAATAGAAGGCACATGGCAACACAAGCAAACATAAGATCCAACGATAAAAAGGCAAATGAAAAAGAAGGCATTTTTTTCGAAAATCGTTTTAGAAGTGGGGGAGAGGAAAACGAGAGGCGGATGGCAAATAATGCAATGCAAGGGAGAACAGTTTATGATGGTTACTTGGTATGTCTTGACTTGACGTATATCTCCCCGGCAACGGTGCTAGAAATCCTTCTTGCTACCTCTTGAGCATGCGTTGGTTTTCCCTTGAAGAGGAAAGGGTGATGCAGCAAAGTAGCGTAATTATTTCCCTTAGTTTTGAGAACCAAGGTATCAATACAATAGGAGACAACGCTCAAGTCACCTAGTACATGCGCAAACAATCAAGAACCTTGCAACCAACACGATAAATGGGTTGTCAATCCCTTCACGGCCACTCGCAAAAGTGAGATCTAATAAAGATAGTAAAGTAAATATTTTTTGGTATTTTTGTTGTACAGATTGGAAAGTAAAGATTGCAAAACAGTAAACAAGATGCAAAGTAAATAAAGGAGATTCAATATAATCGGAAAGAGACCCGGGGGCCATAGGTTTCACTAGTGGCTTCTCTCAAGATAGCTTGTATTACGGTGGGTGAACAAATTACTGCCGAGCAATGGATAGAAAAGCGCATAGTTATGAAGTTATCTAAGGAAATGATCATGAATGTAGGCATCACGTCCATGTCAAGTAGACCGAAACGATTCTGCATCTACTACTATTATTCCACACATCGACCGCTATCCAGCATGCATCTAGAGTCTTAAGTTCATAAGAACGGAGTAATGCATTAAGCAAGATGACATGATGTAGAGGTATAAACTCAAGCAATATGATATAAACATTATCTTTTTATCCTCGATGGCAACAATACAATACGTGCCTTGTTGCCCCTACTGTCGCTAGGAAAGTACACCGCAAGATTGAACCCAAAGCTAAGCACTTCTCCCTTAGCAAGAAAGATCAATCTAGTAGGCCAAACTAAACTGATAATTCGAAGAGACTTGCAAACATATCAAATCATGCATATAAGAATTCAAAGAAGAACCAAATAATATTCATAGATAATCTGTTCATAAATCCACAATTCATCGGATCTTGGCAAACACACCGCAAAACGTATTACATCAAATAGATCTCCAAGAGAATCGAGGAGAACTTTGTATTGAAGATCAAAGAAAGAGTAGAAGTCATCTAGCAAATAACTATGGACGCGAAGGTCTGTGGTAAACTACTCACGCTTCATCGGAGAGGCTATGGTGTTGATGTAGAAGCCCTCCGTGATTGATTCCCCATCCGGTAGATCGTCGAAAAGGCCCCAAGATGGGATCTCACGGGTACAGAAGGTTGTGGCGGTGGAAAAGTGGGTTCGTTCGCCTCCCAGATGTTTCTAGGGTATAAGAGTATATATAGGCGGAACAGATATGTCGGTGGAGCTATGAAGGGCCCACGAGGGTGGGCGTCGTGCCTACCCCCCTGGGTGCACCCTCATGCCTCGTGGCCGCCGCGTGGAGTCCCAGACATCTACTCTAAGATTTCTGGATTGCTTTCGGTCCAAGAAAGATCATCGCGAAGGTTTCATTCCATTTGGACTTCGTTTGGTATTCCTTTTCGGCAAAACTCTAAAATAGGAAAAAACAGAAACTGGCATTGGGCCTTTGGTTAATAGTTAGTCCCAAAATCATATAAAAGAGCATAAGAAAGCCCGTTAAACATCCAAAATAGATAATATAACAGCATGGAACAATAAAAAATTATAGATACGTGGGAGACGTATCAGAGGGTCTTGAGTCGTGGTTGCTGAAGTTGGGTCATACTAGGCCGCTGATGGAGCCACGTCATGGGCACAGGCAGGCAAGTCTGGGTACCCCCCGTTCCCAGGACATCGGCACCAGTGCCCTCCAGATCTTGTCAAGATGCATCCCCTAGGCCCTGACGGGGTTAGGCCGGGCTTCTACCCAGGCGCTCATTTTGCCCTCTTTCCTTCTTAGTGCAACTCCATGGAGGAGAGGAACAAGAAAGGAATTATGGGGCATTTAACTTTTTTGAACTTAAAAGATGTAGGCACTAGGCAAATTTTAGTTCAAATTATGTAATCAGCTATCCATGTTTGTATCTTGTATGATATGTACTTGTTTATCCATGTATTAATGGAAAAGAATGCCTGTTAGGTATTTGTGCATGTATTACATCCATGCTGAGGAATAATTCCTCACTGATTTCAAGTAAACAAAATTTTCCGGCAGGGCATCTTGCCGGGCCTTTCCACAGCTGCTACTAGACCCTATATGATGTGCTAGGAGTCGTAGATGCAGGCCAGCTCCTTGTCAGGCCCCCACCCCAAATTCTACTGCAACCAAATTGACTGAAGAAGCTTCGAATCAAAAGATTGGAGCACATATGTTGGGGCCTACAAGGTACCCTTACGCCCAAGTTTTTCATACGGGAACATATCATGGGTATTAACGTGAACTTATCTGCACTTGTCGTCTTCCTTATTGTTCCCGACAAGGAGAAGCGGTCGGGGATCGATGCATTGGTTTGTTTTCCCTCTTCTTCTTACTAGAAAGTCTGTCCGTGCTAGAACCCTGATGTTAACTCCAGGATAAAAAAAAGGCAAGGGAGAAACAGATGCAAGCAGTCCCTTCTTAATTGTAATAAAGCTAAACTTAATTAAACATTCATGCAAGTTTTCGTGCTAGCACTTTGTTTTATTATCTCTGCATAGGGTCCGCGCCTGGCGTTGTACAAAGGGTTTCAAGTCCAGGGGACTAGGCTTATACAAAAGAGGCTGCCAGGGCAAGGCCAGACAGCCGTGCCTTATGGGTAGAACTTTCGAAGATGTTCAATATTCCATGAGTTATGCATTGGCATGCCATCTTCGGTCTCCAGACGGATTGCGCCAGGTTTGGCGACACGTACTTCCCGGTAAGGACCTTCCCACTTTGGTGTCAACTTGTTTATACCCTTGGCGGACTGAACGGGCCTAAGGAAAAGGTGACCTTGCTCAACGCTCCGGGCGTGGACCCTGCGACTGTGATAGCGGCGCAGGGCTTGTTGGTATCATGCAGCACGTACACCTGCACGGAGACGGTTCTCCTCAAGGAGCGTGGCATCGTCATACCCTAGCTGCTCTTGCGCTACGTCATCGTAGGCTAATACCCGAGGTGACTTGTACATGAATTCCGTGGGGAGCACTGCTTCTGCCCCTTATACTAGGGAGAAGGGATTCTGGCCAGTAGCTCAATTTGGTGTTGTCCTGATTGACCAAAGAACCACCAGAAACTCATTAGTCTAGCGCTTGCCGCGTTTCTGCAACTATCAAAAGTTCTTATTTTTAACCCTCGCAACACTACTGTGTTTGTCCTTTCTACTTGTCTGTTGCTCCTGGGGTGAGCAACAAAAGCGGAAGACACCTTGATTCCAAGGCTCTGGATGTACTGCATAAAGGCGCGGCTTGTGAACTGGGTGCCATTGTCGGTGATCACCATGTTGGGTACTCCAAAATGACACACTAGTCCCTTGAAGAACTTGAGAGCTGATTGCGCCGTCACCTTTCTCACTGGTGAGCAACAGAAGCGGAAGAAACCTTGCTTCCAAGGCTCTGGATGTACTGCATAAAGGCGCGGCTTGTGAACTGGGTGTCATTGTCGGTGATCACCATGTTGGGTACTCCAAAACGACACACTAGTCCCTTGAAGAACTTGAGAGCTGATTGCGCCGTCACCTTTCTCACTGGTTCCACTTCACGCCACATTGTAAATTTGTCGATTGCCGTGTAAAAGAATTCAAAGCCCCCGGTAGCATGGGGAAAGGGGCCCAAGATGTCGAGCCCCCAGACTGCAAAAGGCCAGGATAAAGGGATGGTCTACAAGGCTTAAGCTGGCTGATGAATGCTCTTGGAATGAAACTAGCATGCTTCACACTAGTTACAAGCTGAGTAGCATCATGGAGGGCGCTGGGATAGTAGAATCCTTGCCGAAAAGCTTTACCGACAAGTGATCCTGATCGCAGGTGCGATCCGCACATGCCCCCATGTATCTCCGCAAATAGCACTAGTCCATCTTATTGACTGAAACACCTTAGCTTCACCCTGTTCAGCATTTTCCTATATATAATGTTATCCACAAACTGGTACATACTTGTCGGTGTTCTGGAAACCAGGGTACCCAGACTTGCCTGCCTGCGGCCCACGACATGGATCCTTTTCAGGCCTGGTACGGCCCATCTTCAGCATCGACAATCAACACCCTCGCGAGGGGCCAAGCCTCGCGGGGCGGACGACACCAAGACCTCTGGAAGGGGTAGCCTCGTCTGGCTGGCTCCTGAGGAGCGGAGAACTCTATGCAACCCCCCACCTCACGAGGTTTGCATGACGCAAGCCATGAAGACCAAGGCAAGGCAGGTGCCAACATGCGCAGTACAATAGTTTCCTCTTTGGTGCTAAGGAAGCGGGCTTAGGCGCAAAGTCCTGAGGAATCTGTCAAAGATTTCCATTCCAGTGCAACAAGACCAAGACCGCCAGGACGGCAGGACGGAGGTCATCACCGAGCCCTCCATGGCGTCAGGATCAGAGGCTTTGCAGGCGAAGACCACCTTTAGTCAGGAGAAGGTGTACTAGCTATCTCCCTTCAAATTTGGCCATTGTGGGATCCCTTCTTGCCAACATTTCGGGGGAAGAGAACCAAGGCCACTATAAATATAGGATAGCCACCACCATAGATAGGGAGACGATAGAGGAGGGATCGGTCCATTCCACCCTGACAAGTTCACCAGCTCATCCGACCCCAAGAACACCTCTCCTCCGGAGGTTGTTCGCCCATTGTACTAGTTCATCCACAGCCCATCTCGAGGCTAATCCAGCACACTGCTGGAGTAGGGCCACTCACCGCTAGGTGGTCTAATCCAGGATAAATGGCCTCGTGTCTCTTTTACATTCATGTTTATCATGTTGGTTCGTCAGATGGCGAGTAAGTAGATAGGCGAGGTTGAGATCTTCGCACGCACCCCAAAGTTCAAACCTAGTAGGGTTTTGTGGAGCCCTAATCCGACATTTGGCGCGCCAGGTAGGGGTGTGTCAAAGCTCCTCTTGGTCCGTTCGGTTCATTGTCATCTCACCGCCCCATGGCTGACGCTCGCCACGTCCGTGCTGAGCGCCGGGCCGCCCTCGCCGCTCGCATAGCCCAGACGGCACCTCCAGGCAAAGGAATCCCATGTCGCTCTCCATCACCAGCGGCAAACGCTGCCACTGGCCCCGCTGCCCCCGAGCAGCAGGATTCATTGCTCCCGCTCTCCGCGAGGTGCGACGGCTTCACTGCAACCCCATCATTAACTCCAGCGGCTGCTTCGTCCTCCGACGCCCGTCGCGGGTCGGCGAACTCGCAGGTTGCGCTGCTCATGGCGCGCGAGCTCTTGCGCTACCGCTCCGCCGACGACCTCTACGAAGACTGGCTGGACTGCATCGCCGAGCTCATCAGCGCCATGGGAGAAGCTCCAGCATCGTCCTGTTCGCTTCCTCTTCCACAACCTCAGGCAGGCGATGAGGCCCGCGGCGCACCTCCTCCACCGCTCCGGAGAGATGTCGTCCTCGAGCCAAGGCACGAGGCCCCCAAGTGTGACCAGCCACGCAGGGTAGCCGCGCGAGATCAAGAAAGTTGTCAAGTGGTGCAGCTGCCTCAAGGCGAGGCGTGCACGCTTCATGCTCCGCCTCGTCAAGGCCGTGCGCCTCCCCATGCGGTGGAACACGAACACCCGGACTAGGCTCGACCTCAGCAACGAGCACCAGTCAGCACGATAGGTTGCCAAACATTCACCCCGAAGCTTCATCGTATCATATGGCCCGGCAAGTTCAAGCCAGATCTACCCCCGTGATATGATGGAACACCTTATCCCGCAGAGTTCTTGCAGCCCTAAGAGAATGTCATGCCAACTGGTTCCCGATGGCTCTCAAAGATGGCGCTCGCTCGTGTCTCCTGAATCTCCCGAAGGAGTCGATCTCCTCCTGGGGTGAGCTGTGCGAATGCTTCGTTTCCAACTTCCAAGGGACTCGCGACCGTGCCCCGGCGGTGGGCGACCTACGGAGAATCAAGCAGCAGCCAGGAGAGACCCTACGCAAGTACATGCAGTGTTTCTCCAACGTCCGCATCAAGATCCCCAAGATATCCGATGAAGCCATCATCTCGGTGTTCGCTAATGGTGTCCGAGACATTACGATGAAGGAGGAGCTCACCATTCAGGAGGATCTGTGCTTAGCTCTAGAGACGTTCAACCTGGCGATCAAGTGCGCAAAGGCAGAAGAGGGTCGCCTCTCGCTCGTCGAGCTTCCCGAGGTCGATCCATAAGACAAGAAGCCCAAGACCAATGAGGCCAAGCACAAGGGACCGACAGTAGTTGCGGCTGAGCGTGAGATGAAACGCGGGTGCGATTACCTCAATTCCTCTAAGGGCAGCTGCCCGTTCTGCGCCTTCGACAACGTACACAGCCACAACACCAACGACTGTCAAGAACTCAGGGCCATCCGTGACAGACGCTTCGGATGCCGCCTCGGGTGCGGCGAGCGAGGCTACAGTCGCGGAGGTGGCCGTGGAGGAGGACGCTGGGAGAATCGTGACTCTCGCCAAGGCTGGCACGAGCGGCCTCGCGAGGACCCCTGGCAGGGCCAGCCTCGTGAGGGCCCATGGCAAGACCAGCCTCGTGAGGATCGCTGGAGGGACCAGCCACATGAGGATCGCCCCGAGACAACGCAACCCTTCCTCCGCTGCTACCACCGCTGAGGAGGAACGACGACCACCACCAAGATGAAGGGGTTCGGGGCTTTCAAGAGCCGCGCGCCATGGCATGCATCCTGGGAGGCGCTAAGGACCAGGCATCTCATCGCGTCTTCAAGCAGTTCGCCCGAGAAGTGAATGAAGTCCTCCCCAAGCTCGAGATAGCGCGTCCTCTCAGATGGTCTGATAGAGCCAAAGGTGTCCCGTCTTTCGATGAGATTGTGATAATGATTTTCGGAGGATTAGAGTTTGACGATCCGACTACGAACGTGTGAAGACGTCGCGCCCTAGCAATCGCTAAACCAACTCCGAGAGGTTATTGACCACGCCAGAGCACGAACAACCTGACCACGAGGGTCTATTTCCTGCAAGCAAACAAAGAATAATCAAGAAACTGATATTGCAATCTGGATATTGCGAATATAAGAGGAATGTTTTATTGATCACGGTGGGGTTCTGTGACGCCTTTGTCTGGTCGTTGAACACAAATGAAGTACGCAGAGTTGCAGCTATGGCGAACTTTAATCTAAACCAAACTCAAAGTCTAAACGACGCCCTAAGGGCTGTATATATGGAGGAAGAGGGGGGAATTTTGTGGCCCTTGGAGGAGGGGTCGGAAACCAACCCTAACTCTTGTTTCCCCACACATACGGACTCTAAAAACAGCCTATACTCAAGTATTTTGAAATTACATGGGCCTGGCTCAATAATAAGGTGACACAACACCTATAATAGCCTCTAGACGAAATTTATGAAGTGGCATCATGTATTTTCGTACAAGGCTTAACGCACTCATTATGGTGGCTTCAAAGTCCTGAAATCATCACTTGTAACTCTGTTCTTGTTCCTGTTGTGCATGCCATCATCTCCAAGCTTGATCTTGCTCCAATGTTCATCCTTCTTGTCCAAGCTAGGCCCTTCATTTGTCAGCAAGACAAATGTCTCCAATTTAGGCAGCATCATATTCTCACGAACATTAAAATCATTACCAAGAAACGAAAGTACCTCGTAATTTAATTGGCGTGCGCGAGCTCTAGTAATTAGTCATGTATATGTATCTGTTGGGGCTGTGGGTGTAACTTTGTTAGTGATGTCCTCATCATCCTCCTCTTCTTGAATTGAAGTCGTCCTCGACGGAAGCTCATCTTCCTCACCCAAGTAAGGCTTCAAATCTGCAATGTTAAATGTGGGACTAACCCCAAAAATCTGCAGGCAGCTCAAGTTTATATGCATTATCATTTATTTTCACTAACACCTTAAAAGGACCATCAACACGTGGCATTAGCTTTCACTTGCGCAAATTAGGAAACCTATCCTTACACAAATGTAACCAAACAAGATCTCCAGGTGCAAAGACAACACGTTTTCTACCCTTATCTCTGACAAGTTTATATTTAGCATTCATGCGCTCAATATTTTCCTTAGTTAACTCATGCATTTTTAAGATCAATTCAGCATGTTGTTTAGCATCAAAATTAACCTTCTCCGAAGATGAAAGAGGCAACAAATCAATAGGTGCATGAGGTAGGAAACCATAGATAATTTCAAAAGGGCACATCTTAGTAGTCGAATGCAACGAACGATTATTAGCAAATTCAATATGAGGCAAGCACTCTTCCCACATTTTCTTGTTATTCTTCAAAACAGCCCTAAGCATAGTAGACAAAGTTCTATTGACTACTTCAATTTGTCCATCAGTTTGGGGGTAACAAGTAGCACTAAAAAGCAGTTTAGTCCTCAACTTTGCCCATAAACATCTCAAAAAGTGGCTAAGAAATTTAGTATCACGAGTATTTGGCACACCATGCAAGCGAATAATTTAGTAGCATCATCGCTTTTATGAAATGGTATAAAGTGTGCAATTTTTTAGAACCTATCCATGACTACAAATATGATATTGCTTCCCTTCTTTGTTCGAGGTAAACCCAAAACAAAGTCCATAGATATATCTTCGCAAGGAACACTATGATAGGCAAAGGCATATTTAAACCATGAGGATTGAGTCATGACTTAGCTTTTTGACATGTAGTGCAGCGAGCAACAAAACGCTCAACATCCCGTCTCATCTTTGGCCAACAGAAATGTGTAGCAAGTACGTCCTCCATCTTCTTCACGCCAAAGTGTCCCATTAATCCTCCTCCATGCGCCTCCCGCAACAACAAAAGACGAACAGAGCTAGCTGGAATGCATAGCTTGTTAGCACGAAACACAAATCCATCATTAATGACGAACTTGCCATGTTCTCCCTTCTTTACAATTCTGCAATACATATTTAAATTCAGCATCATCCACATATTGATCTTTGATGGTCTCCAAACCAAATATTTTAAAGTCACGTTGTGAAAGCAAGTATAACGACGATACAATGCATCAGCAATAACATTTTCTTTTCCCATCTTGTGTTTAATAACATAAGGGAAAGTCTCTATGAATTCAACCCATTTAGCATGTCTACAGTTTAGTTTTGCTTGACTTTTAATGCGATTCAAACACTCATGATCAGAATGTGTAACAAATTCTTTGGGCCGTAAATAATGTTGCCATGTTTCCAAAGTCCGAACAAGAGCATATAATTCCTTATCATAAGTAGAATAATTCAGACTAGGCCCACTCAATTTTTCTGAAAAGTATGCAACAGGTTTACCATCTTGTAATAACACACCTCCTAACCCAGTTCCACTAGCATCACATTCAAGCTCAAAAGTCTTATTGAAATCAGGAAGTTGGAGTAAAGGAGCATGTGTCAACTTATCTTTCAATACCGTGAATGATTCTTCCTGTGTAGTACCCCAAACAAAAGGCTCATCATTCTTTGTAAGCTCATTGAGAGGTGCAGCAATGGTGCTGAAATCTCTCACAAACGCCTATAGAATACTGCGAGGCCAAGGAAACTCCTCACATGTGTGATCGTTTTGGGCTGCGGTCAACTCTCAATAGCTTCAATCTTGGCTTTATCAACCTCAATTCCCTGTGGAGTAACAACATAGCCAAGAAAAGATACTCGGTCGGTGCAAAAGGTGCACTTTCCAAGGTTACCAAACAAACGTGCATCACATAGAGAAATAAAAACAGCATGTAAATGTTCCAAATGTTCCTCCAAAGATCTGCTATAAATCAATATATCCTCAAAGTAAACTACCACAATCATCTAATGAAAGCACGTAAAACTTCATTCATTAATCTCATGAAAGTACTAGGTGCATTAGTTAACCCAAAAGGCATGACTAACCACTCATATAATACAAACTTAGTTTTAAATGTTGTTTTCCATTCATCTCCCAATTTCATACGAATTTGATGGTATCCACTACACAAATCAACTTTGGAGAATATAGTAGAGCCACTCAATTCATCAAGCATATCATCTAGCCTAGGAATAGGATGACGATAACAAATCGTAATATTATTAATGCCTCTACAATCAACACACATACGTGATGTACCATCCTTTTTTGGCACTAGAATAATAGGAACATCACACAAACTAAGGGATTCGCATATATAACCTTTGCCGAGTAGCTCATGTACTTGACACATAATCTCCTTCGTCTCCTGTGGATTGGTACGGTATGGTGCACGGTTGGGTAGCGATGCACCGGGGATTAAGTCAATCTGATGCTCAATCGCTCGAATAGGTGGTAATCCTGGTGGCACGTCTTGTGGAAAGACGTCCGCGAACTCCTGCAAAATGTTAGTGACAGCCGGAGGCAAAGAGGAAGGCACGTCCTCGAATGAAAATAATGCCTCTTTGCACACAAAAGCATAGCAAACAAATTTGCTGAAATCTAGATCATCAATGTCAGATTTGGTGGCAAGTAAACATCCACTTTTTAATTTAATTTCAGATGCAACATGAGATGATGGTGTGTTATTAGGCTTCATTTGTTGCTCAAATTCTTTTGCCACAATCTGATTTTCACTCTTATTTGCTCCTATTTCGCTTTATTTGCTCTATTAATATCATCTTTCAAAATGGAATCAGGAGACGTAAGAAGCAAAGTAATACGTTTATCCCTATGAACAAGAGTATACTAATGGTTTCTACCATGGTGTACAGAATTTTTATCAGATTGCCATGGTCTACCAAGTAATAAGGAACATGCTTGCATGGGTACCACATCACAATCAACATAATAAGCATATGTAGAGATACTAAAATGCACACGAACAGTACGTGTTACTTTAACCTTGTCGTTGTTGTTGAACCATTGGATGTAGTAAGGATGTGGATGTGGTCTTGTGGTGAGAGATAGCTTCTCCACCATCTCTATGATAGCCAAGTTGTTGCAGCTCCCTCCATCTATGATCACGCGAACAGAACGTTCCTTCACAACTCCCTTTGTATGGAACAAATTATACCTCTGATTTTGCTCCGCTTGTGTGACCTGCACACTCAAAACACGTTGAGCAACTAAACATTCATACCTGTCAGCGTCTTCAGGAGCCATGTATTGCGTCTCATTTTCAGAATCATCTCCACCGTGTTCTTCACGTGTAATAAGAGCCAAATTCTCCTCATCAATAGTCACTAGAGGACTCATAACCACCTTCCTCAGTAGCAATCATGACATGCTGAGATGCGCATTTGCTCGCATAGTGACCACGACTAGTGCAACGACGACATAAAACATCATGTGTTGGCCTTGTGGATGCCATGGATGAAGAAGAGCTCTGCACAGTACAGGAAGGTGTACTCCTGGCTGATGGTGGTGGTGCCTGTTTGCCTTTATAACGGCTAGAAGTGATGGAGGAAGTAGGTGGTGGTGCAGCCAGACGTGTCGAAGTAGAGGATGCACGCGGTGTCCATGATGAAGGTCGACCTGCAGAAAAATTAGTTCGCACCAAGGCCTGTGGATCCTGCACTTAACGTTCAACTTTGCAAGCAAGATGGAATAAACGAGTGATATTATTATACTCCTTATACTCTAGAATTGTCTGAATCTCTCTATTTAAGCCACACATAAAATGTGCAAGCATAGCCTCATTATCCTCAACAATACCTCATATAATCAAGCCAGTTTGTAATTCCTAATAATATTCCTCTACATAATTTTTTCCTTGTCTTAAACGCTGCAATTTCAGAAGTAATTCACGTTGATAATATGGTGGAACCCAACGAGTACGCATAGCAGTTTTCAAAGCAGCCCAGGTAGTTGGAATATTATTTTGATATAATCTACAATATTCGGACCACACACACAAGCAAAACTAGTGAAAGCACAAAGAGCAGCAGCAACATGTCTCTCCTCAGGATATTCTAAACATTTAAAAGGTTGTTCGGTTTCTAACTCCCAAGTAAGATATATACCAGGAACATATCTACCCTCAAATAGTGGAATATTCAATTTTAGTTTAGGTAGATGGTCATGATCGCGTACCTGAGCGTGCGGTGCATCCCTACCATTGCGATTATTTGAATGTGGACGACCTGGTTGTTGTGGTGCTGGTAGTTGCACGTAGTTTTGATTTTGAACAACCTCATCCTCGTAATCTCCCGCGTAATCATCCTCCTCCTCAGCAGCTGGAGGATCCACGGAAGTATCAACAGCAGCACCAACAGTTTGGCCACGCTCAAAAGGGACACGGCTCGCTTTGCGGAGGGCTGTTTCGCGACGTGAAGGTGGTTGTTGTTGTTGTTGTTGCAATGGTGCAGCAGGTGGAGGTAGACGTGCAAGCACTTCAGTGAATTTGGCATACAACTTGGTGTCAATTGACTTCTCAATGTCATCCATCCTCGCTAGTGCGTCACCAAAACTGGTCATCACATCTTCTACCTGTTGACACATCATTTGCTGAAATTTATCATGCAACTCCTTGTTCGTCATGTTGTCCCAGTCAGTTTCGTCGACTTGTGATCCTGCCATGGTTAGTAGCAATAGAAACAAATATGATCCTACAGACTACTAGAAAATGGTGGTGGTGGGGTGTCACAAATACGTCAAGAAAATCTCAAATTCTTACCGGTTCTTACCCAGCAGCAGGTGGTGATCGGCAACCGTGGTAGTCAAAACTCTCAAAGCTTGGATAAAGCGATTACAAGGGAGAGTCAAACGCACGAGGTAGATGTATTTGGAGCTGGGAAGGCTTATGATATGGTAGCAAAAATGTCAGCAATAATCAATTCAGAGATGCAAAGATGAATAAGCGCTCAACGACGGTACTATGTTGGTCCTAGGCTAGAACGTACTAGAGACGCGAGCCTAGAACACTAACAAAATCACGGCCCTGCATGTAATCAAGGGGAAAGCACACTTTGATTTTTTTGCCTCTTTTTTTGCGCTCCCTTTATTTTTTGCCGAAAATCACTATAATGGCGAGTGTCTCAAAACTCTTCCAAAGTCAAACTAAGATGACCGGCACAAATTTTTTTTGACTAATTTTTTTGGAAATCAGGCAGCGATGACCAAAAAGTGCGGTAAAAAACAGTATGATGGCACGTGTCTCAAAGACTCAGAAAAGCCTAAAATAGGATAGTGAAAAAATATTTTCACCTGTCGAAATTTTGGCCTAAAAACTGACCGGGGTCTCCAGACTCTTTTGTTTCCTTTTTCTTTTTCGAGACCTACTCTGGCAAGGAAACACGAAACCGAAACTAGATGTATCTCGAAAACAAATCTAAAACGGAAAGAACTCGGATTGGTGGTGGATATATGGTGGTAGAATATGGCAGCGGTGGTGGTATATGGCAGGTGTGGTGTTATATGGTTACGGATTGGTGGTGGTATGTGGCAGGGGCGATGAAGATGGTGCGGAGCTGGCGTGAAAACTGATGACCAGAACTCGAAACTCTAAAGACTAGACGGTAAGACTAGCAACTTGACATGAAGGTGCAACCGCAAATTCAACAAAACAAAATACTGAAAAGACTATGCAAAGGCTCAAACTAGCTCAAATATGATGAATTAACCCTAATTTTTTTGTTGGCTTTTTTGTGGACTGTAGGTATGAAGAACAGACTCGATCTAATCGACGAAAACTGTAAAATCTCACCGAGCAACCTGGAAATTTGATACCACTTGATAGAGGCAAAGGTGTTGTAATGCCCAGGATGGGACTATACCTCCTACGTATCGAGGCACGACTTAAAGGTATAAGCGCATTCTGGAATGATCTCAAGTTCGGTATCTTTGCATGACTCATGTAAAAATAGGGATGAAATTGCAAAAGGATAGTTGGCTTACACTCGCCACGTCACACAATTCATTACATAAGCAAATCATCATCCAAAACATCACAACCCGACTACGAGCGAAGATCCAAAAGAAAGATACCAAATACATAAAGCCACAGGTCCGAATAGCCCCTAGTAGAAACCACTACTGATCGTCGAAAACGTCGCAAACATACGGCCACTCCCTTCATCGAGATCCCAGTGAAGTACTTGAACCAGCTCCTTTATCATTCTCGGCTGAACCTGCATCTGGTGTTGTAGTATCTGTGAGCCATGAGGACTCAGCAATCCCATAACCATGGGTATCAAGACTAGCAAAGCTTTATGGGTATGGAGAAGGGTAGTGGTGAGGTTGCAGCAGCGGCTAAGCATAATAGGGTGGCTAACTTACGAGTACGAGAATAAGTTGAGCATCTACGCAAACGGTCGCAAACTAGTAGTGATCGCTAAAGATCTTGAACTACCTACGAGTCAAACATAACCCCACCGTGTTCTCTTCTCAAAGTGAAAAGAGACAGTCACGGTTACTCACACAGTTGTGTGTTTTACTTCGGATCCTTTGTCAAGTTTTCTACAACCGGACATTAACAAATTCCAATCTGCCACATAACCGCGGGCACGGCTTTCGAAAGAACATAACCCTGCAGGGGTGTCCCAACTTAGCCCATCACAAGCTCTCACGATCAGCTGAAGTGATAAATATAATATCATCACCCCTTATCTTAGGGAAATCCGATCAGGCTCGGCATCCCGGTGCACAAGACATTTCGACAATGGTAAAACAAATCCAGCAAGACCTCCCGGCGTGCCGACACCCGGATAGTAGCCGCGCGTATCTCGTCTTAGGCCACGTCCGGATGGGCGATTATACGAGTAAAACCAGCCCTCGGGTTTCCCCAAGGTGGCCCCGCATACTCTCCGTTTGGGACCAACACCATCAGCACTGGGCCCCCTGCTATGTAGAAAAGAATCTCAAGGGCGCGACCCCCTATGCAAATTTAATTAGTTAATTAAGTTGTTATTATGAGGAAATTCAAACCAATGTTGGGCCTTGCAGGAGGAGTTTTATTCAAAGACGAAGTGTCAAGGGGTCCCCATATATCCAACCGTGTAAGGAACGCAAAATCAAGGAACATAATGCCGGTTTATCGGCGCCTAAGGTGGCATGAGTGGAACAAAACACCGAGCAAAAGGCCAAGCCTTCCACCCATGCCCAGTATATAGGTGTGTTAATATACATATAACATATTGTGATATTCCAACAGCAAGTTCCCTCCTAGAACGATCTTCATCTTCACCTGCAACTAACAACGCTATAAGAGGGGCTGAGCAAGCGAGTAACATAGCCAAACAATGGTTTGCTAGGAAGGTGTCAAAAGGTTAGAGGTTTCATGGCAACAAGGAGAGGCTGACAATAAAGATGGGTAGCGCGACACATAACAATAGCATCGAGACAACTAAGCAAAGGCAATGATAGTAAAGGTATCCAAGGGTATGGTCATCTTGCCTGGGATTCCGCAAGGAAGAAGAACAAGTCCATGAAGAAGATGAAGAAGAACCACGAGAAGTCTTACGAATCCTCACGATCGTAACGGAACAAGCGCTAACAAGAAGAAGCAAGCAATACGGTAAACACACCACACGAGACAGGACAATATGCTCAACCAAGTATGATGCGAGACAGTTCTATATAGGATGCACTACAAGTCTATACAGGAAGCAAAACATGGCAAGGTAGGAAGCATAGAAAAATAACACAAGCCTATATGATGCAATACAAGGCAAGGTATGATGCATGACAAGTCTATGCAGGAAGCAATACATGGCAAGCTAGGAAGCACAGAAAAATAACACAAGTCAACAAGTTTAAATGAGGCCGGAAACTACAACAACAATTCCGGAAATCCCCATATGCATGTTTAGCAATTTTAAGAAAACAACAATTCACACATTTTAATGTTTTTAACATGATGCGGATGAGATGATCAAGTTTTATGCAATTTTAGTAAATGTTAACATGAAGAGATAAGAAGTATTTGTCACCGTGGTGGAAAGAAAGGGTCCACGGCGGCGAATTCGAAAATGATGCCAAGCAACATATCGGTACCGGTAACTCGTTGAGAGACCGGTGCAAAAGAAAGGTGTCATGAGCGTGAACGCAAAGACGGTGGGGTGCTCCCGGTTACCCGGTTCCCACGGGTCGGCGACAAGGCAAACGAGGGCCACAAAGGACACGATGCAAACATCCGATTCATCTCATAGAACACATGCAGTCCACGGGTCATCGTCTCGGGGTTATACCTTCGAAGCGTTCGTTTCGGGGAGATTCGAGGTCGTAGAGGAAGTAGTGGTACTCGCGGGTCGTGGTACACGTTTTGTAGCCGTTCACGTTACCGTGTCGTGGTACTTGCCGCGTTCCGGACCGAAGGGGTACTTGGCGCATCCACGGGTCTCCGAGGTCGACGGTAGAGGATGTAGTCGTTCTCGTTATCCCGGAGAGGTACTTGTCGTCTTGGCGGTTCCATGACGGTGGTAGATGTACATGTCGAAGGTCTTCGGCGACGGTAGTCGTACGCGTTTCGTAGATGTTCGGGTCGTTGTGGTACTTGTCGGGATCGTCGTTGACGTAGGGGTACACGAGCCGTAGACGTACACGATGTTTCGGTCCGTAGTCGTTCGGGCGTAGCGTTACTCGTTTTTGTAGATGTACTTGATAGTGTCGAGTGCTCCGGGCGTCGCGGCACTTGGCGCTTCAAAACGTTCGTCGTGGTACTTGAGGTCTCCGAACTTGTCGTTCTTTAGGTGTTCTCGGCCGTCCAAAATGAGCAAGGAAAAAAGCCCTAGTTCGTCGGTGGTTGAGCTTAGCGAAAACAGCCCATGGGTGCATCTTGGCGAACTGGGTGAACTTGGCGCGCATCTGACATCGGTGCGCACCAGACTTCGTGTCCTTGTCCTCTCGGTGAAGAGCAAGGAAGCAGCAAGGCCTAAAGGGCGCAGCAGCGAGGAGGCGGAGTGGAGTCGTGGCAGCCAAGGCGCGGGACTACGAGGAGGCGCTTGGGCGGACGGCTTGCCGACGGTGATGCAGAGCAAAGCTCCGTGCAGGAGGATGGACTTGCGGGGCGGAGATGAGGCGCGGGCACGGCCCTCTTGGCGGTGCTGGACGGGCTCCAAGGTGCGGGGAAGAAGGAAGCCGAGCAGAGGCGACGGCGGGCCATGGAGGCGCTCGGCGGCGGGGCCGACGAGGAGCTAGGGAGAGAGCGCTGGGGATCAAGAGGAGGGAGAGAGTGCTGCGCGATGGGTACAGGTGTGGCGGCGCGAGGGAAAAGGTCGAGGGAGCGACGGGGTGCGGGCTAGGGTTAGGAGGGAAACGGGCTGCGGTGTGATGGGCCCAAGAGGCCGACCTGCGGCTGGGAGGCCCAGAGCAGCATAAGGGGCCCTTTCCCCTTAAAAAAAACAAAAGCAGACTCAAATCCCGATGATGCAAAGGAAAAAGGACAGGGAGTTAGAGGAAGAATAAGAAGGAAGTAAAAATATACTTGAACTCCTCGATTTATGCACAATTTTAATAAACTAGTTTGGACATTTTTAAGGATATAAAAATAATTCAAGTTTGAATTAAATTCAAACTTGAGCCATTTTTGAACCCAACCAAAACAAGTCCAAAGGAACTAAAAATTGGCAAGGATGTTGAAGGCATGGTTGAGAAATGATAGGAAAAGAATGAACAACGAAGAAGGAGAAGAAGATGATCAAGCAAGGTTGTGGGAGTCAAAACTTGGGGTGAAACAGACATGGGGAATTTGCAAGTGTGTTTCGGTGATCCCAAGCTAATGGGATATTTATTTATAATAGCTCCATAATATTAGGAGGATAAGTTATAAAGAGAAGTCACTCTTCCCTCGATTTAAATAGATCAAAAGATCTATTCAATTTATTTAGTTGAGTTGCAGAATTAAAGTCATGATGGCATGATGACATGATGCAATGCAAAATAAATAACACATGCACAAATGAAACACACGGGAGAACCCGGAACATCTAGAATCTTCTGGGACGTCGGTCTTCGGGCGTCACAACTCTCCCACACTAACAGAGGATCTCTACCCGAGATCCTAGAGATGGCACCGGGTAGAAACGAAAAAGAAGAGGTAAACAAAGTTGCTTCTTTGACAGACGAGTGAAACCACGAACCTTGAGAGGTTAAACGAGTTGAATAAAGAATACAATGGAGATGAACGAAGATGAAAACACTCCGTTAGAAAAGAGGAACAAGGAGCATTACGAGAACCTTATAGGTTGAAAGACATGAAACAAGAGCTTACGAACCAAAAGAATATGAAACCGCAGCGGTATAGCCAAGGAATAAGAATGACATAATTTGGACAGCACTCCGACTGGAAATGGAAGGAATTAACGTGAACTTGAGGAGATGATATGATACTAGATGAAATCAACAACACACTGCCTCTGAAACAATTAAAAGAATGGCACAAGGGGTAAGAAGGATTCCGACAGCACTCCGGTTGAAAATAGAGGAAAAAAACTAGATAAGATGACGGAACTTGAATGGAGGACACAACACTCCGGTTAAATAGACAAGCAAGGGAAGAATATGATCTTGATATGGCAAGATGATGGGACGAAGAGAGCAATATTACAATGCCTCCGGACTGAAAGAATAGATGCTAGATCGTCGGAGAGAAAGAACGGAGAAGAAAATGACAACTTCTCCCACGAATGAGTTTGAAAGAGCATTCTTACCACGATAGATTGAATAGAGTTGTTGGAAATTCAATAATGAAAAGAATAAGCTCGTTGTGGACTTATGGAAAACATCGAAAAATTAAGAGGTGACAACCAGCCACTTACGAAAACATTTGATTGGATTGAGATCAACAAGGAGACGATAAACTTATGTCACCGGAATGATAATGAAGAACTTGGGTCATTTATAAGCACCATAATTAGCAACAATCCTTAGGTAAAGCATTTAGGTGAAATATAACCCAAGATTACTCCAACATAGAGATTGAAGGGTCGAAAGATCTCCTCAATAAAAAGAAATAATGGTTTTACATATCTCATTCTTGATAGCTTGTTAATCATGAAACATGAAAGAAATTGTCTAGAATGACATGACACCATCTCACAAGATAAGGTAGAATGAATTGCAATTCGGAATGCAAGAAGAAGAATACTTGAGCTCCAACAAAAATCTTGATGAAGACTTCGAGGATGAATTAAATCATGATGAGCCACCATGAAGAACTCCGGTAAACAAAAGGATGAGAAGTGAAGGATGAAAAGATAAAGATTTAAGCATTGCAATGATTTAGATGGAGCTTTGAAATGATATAATTGAAATAACTTGGAGCTCCGGAAAACAAGATGAACAACTTAGAACCAAGTATATGATATGATGAACAAGTTCCGGAAAAAGAGATTAATCACTTCGAGGAAATTAGAATAAGATTTACTGTATGCTTATCCTTCATCAAATTAAATTGATGACAAGCAATGGATTTGGCATACTACTTATTCTCGTTGCAAAGAATTAAAGAGAGATATAGTACAACCTTGGATAAATATTCAACAAAGCACCGATAGGATTATGAAAAGAACGAGTGAATTAATACGATAACAAGGAAGAGTAAACTTGAATGAACCACCGTAAGAATGTTGAGACGAACGAAGAGGCATCGATGAAGAATATTTGGAGGACGAAGTTGAAAACTGAGAACGACGAAATCTTCTGAAATGATGACCTTCGGAGGATCAGAAAGAATTCATGAACTGCTTCGGATGGGTATAAAAAGAATTCCACACAATTGGAACAATAAAGAGGATGGCATCAAGCTAGAACCAAGAATCTTGAAGGAAAAGACCAAGATTGAAGAGAAACTCTTCTTCGGTCTTCAAATGTTGAGAAGAACGACGAGAAATACCATGAAGAATTTTTTGCGATACTCCATAAGAATAGAAATATAAAGGTTGAAACAACAATGAGTGAAAGCGATCTTGGAGGATACATTTGACTGATGAGAAATCCATTTTTACGTCAAACTTTGAAAAGAATTTCAGAATACTCCGGCAAAAGAAGAGTCAGGTAAGATCCTGGAAAAGACCTGTGGGTTAGGGTGTGGGGACCCAGACTCATAAGTCGAGATCACCGAATGCACGTGTACAGTGATCCCAGAGATCAATGCTCACTGAACACACAGAAGCTGAATAACAAGAGTCTTACATCCATACATACCGTATTACACAAATAGGACCATAATGGTCAAGTCTTGAGTATATCGTTGCAGCGGAAATCTTCAATAACAACATGGACCCATGCCATCTGCCTTAACCCTACAGGCATTCTGACTGGGAAGCATCCTAGCTCGCATGCTCATCACCAAGAAATCTTCATCAAATCCTGTTCACTCATGCCTGGCCAATAAAATAACCAGTGGCAAGCCAATGAGTACTTTGAATGTACTCGCAAGCAACCCAAGTGTGATGACAGAATAATTATGCAAGGTTCTACTGCTAGATTGGCAGTTTTGCGGAAAGCTAGTTTTTCATGTGCAAGTATGATCAACATAACATGGGCATGCATGTGTCTGCAACAAGTATCAGGAGGTCACAGACATCCTTATCGAGAAAGAGTTGTAATCAACACATGCTCAAGCTCATTGTGATTTCCTCAAGAATCACATCATCAACATCACTGAACCATGTTGTTTCCTCACACACACACCAGGTTTCGCAAACATTGGACGTAGCCCAAGAGCGGTTACCCAACTGTCCTTGACCGTGGACACGGCTATTCGAATAGTTTTACACTCTGCAAAGGTTGCACACTTTACCCACTAGATCCGGGGAACTTCCGTGACATCCACGACCCGCGGTACCTCAAGTACCCGGGGTAAGCACCCGATCACTATCTTTCCCTAGACGACACTAACATAGAGTCCACTCGATTGGTAACAGCCCCGTGCCAAACATTTCACATCTTAGAAGTTGTGGAGACTTGCTCCCATATTCATCACATACCACTGACACGGGGTACCAACGGTGTGTCCGGTGCCCAGTGAAAACAGTCATGGCCGCCTATCCAAGCACGACCCCGTCCCGGGAGTGACCTCATGTCACCCCCGTCACTAGTAATGCGGGCACCATGCTAGTATCGACCTATGTAATCAATAATGCCCTTTCCCATATAAGGGTAGAGTGGTTGCGCATGTAAGGTTGGAATAACGGTCGCAACTTAAACCAATCCGTTTTCAAAACAACACACACACTTGCCACGGTACACCACTTCGTCATCAAGTGGTTACCCATCTCACCATCTCCCTCGGTAATAAGTGGCACCCGACGGGGTTCTCGAAAAGTCTTTTGAAAGTATTCCGCCTCCGTCACCATGCATATACCTGTCCCAATTGCGTAGCCACTATTAAAGCAACCTAACTACTCCCACCCGCATAACCCTCATAGGAAGGTAGGGTCATGCTTGATGCAAGTTCAATAGAAAAGTAACCAAGGCACTAACCAAAGTGGTCACCTCTTCTACATGATTCCGATGCATTGATAATAAGGTGCTATGAGACATGCATAAAAAGGTTTCTCGAACATGGTCAAAGTGCTGCTTGCCTTATTCTTCCGAGTCTTCAAACCTTCCGGTCCATCTCCGAGTACTTCGTTTATTTCGTCAACTAACGATGGAAACAATCATAATAAGCAACACAATCAAAGCAAAAATAAAAGTCCTCTAAAAATAGGAGTTGGACTTTTCTAGGATACCTCTGGTCATATGAAAAATAACCAAGGTGGTTTCATAGGCATTGGATCATTGGATAGTTTGGAACATTTCAATATGATGGAATCAAGGGGTTTATGGATTTGAAAGAAGGGTACATAAATATTTTCTTGAATGATGAGAAAAAGCACCCATCAACAAGTCATGATTTTAGAAGCATCTAGGAGTTGGTTTCACTGGATTAGGAATTTAAATGAATTTCCTAGGATTTTGCAAAGTTGATAAATATGAAGAAATGGCTCATTATTTGGTGGGGCACAGAAAGTATTAATAAAAATGTTCCAAATCTAAGTTTGGGTATGACAAGCACCTAGGAATTTGAACCACTGCATTTGGATCAAATTTGAGCCCTCTGTGATTTTCTAAAGTTCATCACAAAAAATGGAATATGGGTATTTGATAATTATTTTTGAAGGAAATGCACCGTGGGCGCGGTCCAGGGCGCGCACGGGCGAGCCTCACACAGGGGAGAGGAGAGAGGGCCAGGCGGGGACCGGTGACGTGCCGTGTCCCAGACGTCGAGGCAACCTCGGGGACATGCTGGAGAGGCCCGAGAATGTCGGTGCATTGGGATGGGGGGCGGCTACAGTGCTCCAGAGCACTGTAGCACGCTCCAGAGCATGCATTTGGCTGCCATTGGCATTGCTTGGCGTCCAGGGCGTGGCCAATGGTGTCCAGGGGGTAGAGGGAGTAGTAAACTATAGGGAGGTGGTCTTGGATGCTCTGGGAGCCACTGGAGTGAGGAGAGAGGTGAAAGTGGAGAAGAGTGCTGCTGTCCACAAGAGTAAAAATGGGGTTTTCACCCCCCAATCATTGAGCTGAGGACATGGGGAAGTTACTGGGGGTAGAAGATGTTCAGGAGAAGCTGTGGTAAGAATTTGAGGTAAAGGGAAATAGTAAAAGGGGTCCAAACAATGGTTTTGGCAATTTGATAGAAGGTGTTTGATCATATTTTGGGCAAGCAAAATAGCTCCACTTGACATGATACTTAACAGGATCAAATGTCACATATAATTAGGGCCTTTCACCAAATTTGAGCTCATTTGGGAAAAGTTGCCAATGTAACTTTGGTGAACCCTAGAAATCAACAGAAATGGTTTCACCTTGTTTGAGTTAAGCTAATCATCTCCCGTTGATGCACCACTTGGTGTAGTATCATCATTTGGGGTTATGATCATGCTCACAAAGTTTGAAGCCCCAGTTAAAAAGTTGGTAATGTAAAGTTGTTCAAATTTGAATTTGAACAAAAATGGTTTTGGGGCACTTAGATCAAGTTATGCTTCTCCAAAACTTGTGCCATTTGGCATAAATGCATAATTACATCATTTTAGCATGTGCACCAAGTTTGAGAGCATTTGGACAAGTTTGGCAATGTAAAGTTGCTCAAACTTCAAAATGGACAGAAATGGTTTTGAGGGGATTAGATGATGTTTCCTTGATCTTCAAGGCATGAGGCTTTGCAAGATCATCAAATATGTCATATTTGACATGATATAATTTCCCTGGAATTTTTGGAGAATAAACCCTTTGTAAATATTTCAAAAGCTTGAAATATCCAGAAAGGGTTTTGGAAGGATTTGCCCAATATTTTGAACATGACCATGTGCTGAAACTCTTATATATGGACAATATATGTCCTATGAGTCTCCCTGAATTTTGGCAAATATTTTTGAATTAGTTAAATAATTTTTCCCTATTAAAGACCATTTCTGGCCTTAAGAAAAAGCTTTTAAATAAAATATAAAAATAACTTTTAGAATTATAATTTTGTGGTTTCTGGGAGTCCTATACCTAATAGGATTCAAATGTACTTTTTGAAAGATCTTTCACACCCTAAATAAGGTACCTGCAGTGCAAACCTCAATTCATGGGGTTTTCGAAAAACTAATTTTAGAAAATACTATTTGGCCAAAATATTTTTATAAGAAAATTCTATTTTGTTCTACACACATGGCATGATCATTGGGAAAAAGTTTTGGGTCAAGGAGATGAAGTATAAGAGTTGGAGGATTTATTTGATTTTTAGAGCACTAGCAAGCAGCACACAGAAAATCAATCAAACAAAGTCAAAATCACTCAAAAGTTTTTTGTAAATCCACATTTTTAGCATGATAATAAGCTTAAGCAAAGTGGCATGAAAATCAGGGTGTGACAGACCTACCCCCCTTACAAGAATCTCGTCCCCGAGATTCCCAGACTAGGCGTGGAAAGGAATACAGAGTCTTGGATACAGGGTAGCATTCACTTCTTCTTGTTGGTTCTACTTCCGAGTGGTGTTCCATGGAATCTTGAAGTACTTTGTGGTGTGGCTTCTCGCTTGCTGCCTTCCTTGATGCAGGTTGCTGAGGGGTCTCTTGAGTAGGTTCGGTTGAGTTAGATGTCAAAGGCTCGGTGATCGATGTCCTTGCGGGCACCGGGCTAGTTAGGAGGTAAGAAGTACTTCCAGAGTGGGGACTCGTGGAAGATTTGGTGCACGGAGGGTATCTCAGGTGGTAAATCTAGTTGGTAGACGTCTACTATTTGTCTTGCAGTGGCCTTGAAGAAAAGTCGATAAATCTTGGTGTGAGCGTTCCTTCGACGCGGAAATGCTCGGTCCCTTCGAGAGGAGTGGTTTGCAGATATGCCCGGTCTTGGATGCAGGAGTTCACTTCTTGATGACGGTGGTCGGTGTAGATCTTCCTTCTTGACAGGGCGGTCTTCAAATGTCTTCTATCCAGCTGTCCGTCTCTTCTTTTGTCTTCGGGCAAACAAGTAGGCCATCAAATAATGATGTTACCCAACTTGTCCAATTACTCCATGAGGTCTATGAGGGGGTACGCAAGGTAGGCTGGGGTATTGGTGGTGGTCTCCGTTGAGTATTTGCAGAGGCCTTCCTGACTTAGAGCGAAGGCCCGTGGTCAGAATCTGACCAGGTTGTGGCTTGGTGGGGCTTAAGGGTTTCAAGGATTCTAGTGAGTGAGTGAACGTTTATCATCTTATCCTTAAGCACAGTTTCTGAGATGCCAATAGCTCTATCTAGTACTCCGAACGAAAAAGCATAGACCAGCTTCAATCACCACTCATGCCATGCATATCCTCATGACTCTCAAGAGACGGTCTAACAAAATTATACTTGGCTACGATCCCCAAATCCATTTGCATGCCTTCCCCTAAAATCCATGGGTAGGTCATACATGCTACTAAGCTTAAATTAAACTCCACAATCCAAGCACTCAACGTATTCTCGCAAGGCTCACGATAATGCATCTCTATTCTAAGGAAACACGTCATATGCCACTCCAAGATTTTGTTTCCTTCCTATAGATCAACTCCAATAGCCCGGTAATCTTCCATTAATCACCACATAACCCAACAATTCTACAAATCCGATGTCTACGGTGTCCCACAAGATCTCAAGTCCCTATAATACCCAAATACTTGGAAGGACTATGCATTACGATAGTAAGTCCACCAAATTCCCATCATCCGGGTCAAGTGAACTCCAGGGTCATGATTATACAGATCCCTAAGTCAACTCCGACAAATAATCCAACCTCCTAGGTTATTGTCCACCGAGAAGCATGGTATCATGATCAAGATCATCGGTCTAAATCCAATTTACTCCGAACCATGCAGGCATATCTAGCATTTATACCAACCAGAATCACCTACATAAATCCAAATCTCATGTCCAACGGGTACTCCTACATGCTTCCCCAAAGTCATGATCCCACCAATATGAAAACCTCACAATCCATCAAGGTCTCAGACAATTCCTCGAAGTCACTGATATAAAGCCACCAAGTCATCTGTCTTGTATCCTCAATTTGGTCTATCTATGGCATCGTCAGTTCTTATGCTATATTAGGATGACAACGTGCTCGTTCACTGCGTCCACTAGCTCCTTTACGAATCCAGTGTTGTGCAAGGTTGCAGAGGCTTAACTGGTTCTCTCGCAATACTATAGGTTAGGCACATGGTTAAGGGTTCGTACTGGAGTGTCTCGTGAAGTCTCAAAGGGTCTAGGACTGGGTTACTAGTCTGGAGGGTTAAACATAACTCTACGGGGTTGTATCTGGTCGTGGAGGTTATAGCAGAAGTCTTCAGTGCCAGTTGGTTGCCGGGGTAGAATCCTTGGTGCATCTTGTATTGCGGGTCTTTAGTTGGGGAGAGAGAGGAGAGGGAAAAAGTAGCGTAGAGGAGGGAAATGCCTAAAGGGGGGTTCTATAGTGTAGGTACAACAAACAGGTGCAAAAAGGTCGAAACAGAAGAAACAAGGCAAGGAAGGTGATATAGTCATGCACTTGTTGCCTGGGGCAAAAGTGCGACTTATATCAAAACACAAACAATTAAAAGCAAGCAACACACAATCATGGTTCTATTCGAACCATCATAAGGACTCGACTGCGCATAGGGGGTACACGACTCATCCTACCCTAAGGGTTCTCGGACTCAGTGTCGTGACTTGTGCCTCGTGTAGTCTCCTGAGTTTCTTCAGGTGTTGCTATGTCCCTTGTAGTTGCTTGATGAATGATCCGGGTTGAGCCTGAAGAATCTTCAACAACCTCTCGCCTGATGAGGTGATGCGGTGAAGGTGCCTCCTTGTAGCTGGCGTTGACTTGGTCTTTTCTTGTCTCTTTAATCATGACGACCCCTTGTGCCTTCTGGGATGTCCAGGGTACCAGGTAGGCAATCCGTATGCAATGACAATAACAAGGCATAATAGAGGTCCAACATGTCGGTTACGTTGATGACAACATCAACACCAAGAGCGGGGGACGAAGAGAACCGTTTTCCTACTCACTATAGTGAGGTGGACCAAATGGCGAGGTTCTCATCCACCGGTGGTTCCGATACAACAACGATAGTGACAGGATTACTCTATTAGCGATGCATCTCATGATTTTGCATAACCTATACCCTAGTCATCATAGGCCAATGTTGCATCTTCTTGGGGCACTGTCAAGGGTGTCATCATCTTCTGAGTCTTCATGTCCTCATTCCTCGAGGATGGATTTTTCTGCTGGTATCGTCTTGTCGTGGTGTCGCCACTCTTGTGTTCGGAAGTGGTCGGTGAGTGTTCGGCAAGGTGCACTCCATGAGGATTACAGAAAATCCAGTGGTCTGGGGCATAAGGGTTCTGGCGACCAAAAGTTTTGAAGGGGAAGAGATCAGGTATAGCCTGGTTTTCGAAAAACTGAGAAGGGAAGAGAAGTATAGATAGTTTTGAAATCTAGTAATAGTTTTGAAAATAGTTTTACCCTAACTAACGACCATGCTAACTAAGGCTTCCTACAGTCAGGATGGCTCTGATACCAGGTCTGTGGGGACCCCGACTCATAAGTCGAGATCACCGAATGCACGTGTACAGTGATCGCAGAGATCAATGCTCACTAAACACACAGAAGCTGAATAACAAGAGTCTTACATCCATACATACCATATTACACAAATAGGACCATAATGGTCAAGTCTTGAGTATATCGTTGCAGCGGAAATCTTCAATAACAACATGGACCCATGACATCTGCCTTAACCCTACAGGCATTCTGACTGGGAAGCATCCTAGCTCGCATGCTCGTCACCAAGAAATCTTCATCAAATCCTGTTCACTCATGCCTGGCCAATAAAATAACCAGTGGCAAGCCAATGAGTACTTTGAATGTACTCGCAAGCAACCCAAGTGTGATGACAGAATAATTATGCAAGGCTCTACTGCTAGATTGGCAGTTTTGCGGAAAGCTAGTTTTTCATGTGCAAGTATGATCAACATAACGTGGGCATGCATGTGTGTGCAACAAGTATCAGGAGGTCACAGACATCATTATCGAGAAAGAGTTGTAATCAACTCATGCTCAAGCTCATTGTGATTTCCTCAAGAATCACATCATCAACATCACTGAACCATGTTGTTTCCTCACACACACACACACACCAGGTTTCGCAAACATTGGACGTAGCCCAAGAGCGGTTACCCAACTGTCCTTGACCGTGGACACGGCTATTCGAATAGTTTTACACTCTGCAGAGGTTGCACACTTTACCCACTAGATCCGGGGAACTTCCGTGACATCCACGACCCGCGGTACCTCAAGTACCCGGGGTAAGCACCTGATCACTATCTTTCCCTAGACGACATTAACATAGAGTCCACTCGATTGGTAACAGCCCCGTGCCAAACATTTCACATCTTAGAAATTGTGGAGACTTGCTCCCATATTCATCACATACCACTGACACGGGGTACCAACGGTGTGTTCGGTGCCCTGTGAAAACAGTCATGGCCGCCTATCCAAGCACGACCCCGTCCCGGGAGTGACCTCATGTCACCCCCGTCACTATTAATGCGGGCACCATGCTAGTATCGACCTATGTAATCAATAATGCCCTTTCCCATATAAGGGTAGAGTGGTTGCGCATGTAAGGTTGGAATAACGGTCGCAACTTACACCAATCCGTTTTCAAAACAACACACACACTTGCCTCGGTACACCACTTCGTCATCAAGTGGTTACCCATCTCACCATCTCCCTCGGGCATAAGTGGCACCCGACGGGGTTCTCGAAAAGTCTTTTGAAAGTATTCTGCCTCCGTCACCATGCATATACCCGTCCCAATTGCGTAGCCACTATTAAAGCAACCTAACTACTCCCACCCACATAACCCTCATAGGAAGGTAGGGTCATGCTTGATGCAAGTTCAATAGAAAAGTAACCAAGGCACCAACCAAAGTGGTCACCTCTTCTACATGATTCCGATGCATTGATAATAAGGTGCTATGAGACATGCATAAAAAGGTTTCTCGAACATGGTCAAAGGGCTGCTTGCCTTATTCTTCCGAGTCTTCAAACCTTCTGGTCCATCTCCGAGTACTTTGTTTATTTCGTCAACTAACGACGGAAACAATCATAATAAGCAACACAATCAAAGCAAAAAATAAAAGTGCTCTAAAAATAGGAGTTGGACTTTTCTAGGATACCTCTGGTCATATGAAAAATAACCGAGGTGGTTTCATAGGCATTGGATCATTGGATAGTTTGGAACATTTCAATATGATGGAATCAAGGGGTTTATGGATTTGAAAGAAGGGTACATAAATATTTTCTTGAATGATGAGAAAAAGCACCCATCAACAAGTCATGATTTTAGAAGCATCTAGGAGTTGGTTTCACTGGATTAGGAATTCAAATGAATTTCCTAGGATTTTCCAAAGTTGATAAATATGAAGAAATGGCTCATTATTTGGTGGGGCACAGAAAGTATTAATAAAAATGTTCCAAAACTAAGTTTGGGTATGACAAGCACCTAGGAATTTGAACCACTGCATTTGGATCAAATTTGAGCCCTCTGTGATTTTCTAAAGTTCATCACAGAAAATGGAATATGGGTATTTGATAATTATTTGTGAAGGAAATGTTCCTGGAAAAATGTGCATGTTGCATCATGTGATAGAGCATGATTTTAGAAACTACCAGAAATTTGAATCATCAAATTTGGAGTTCAAATGAATTATTTAAGCATTTTTGAAGTTGTCTGAAAAAGGGAAAGAAAAGGAAAAGGGTTATACCCCTTTACTGCGCGCAGGGCGAAGGATAGCTGCACAGCAACTGGGCCGGCCCAACAGCTCGGCCGCGTGCACAGGAGGGGGTGTGACGTCGGAGGCGCCTTCGTGGGGTACGCCTTCACGCTTGGAAGGCGTCTTCCAGCCGCCCCGTCTCCACTTAAACGATGTGGGGGTCGGCTGCGTCGCTGACCTGCGGGGCCCAGCCGCAGGTAGCTCGTCGCCCTGGCCTTCTTCTCCGGCCCGACGCTGGGCAGGGGAGAGCTTCGGCCGCCGGCGCAGCCATCGCCTGGGGATGCGGGAGGGCCGACCGAGGTGCCTAGGAGCTCCGGCTCTCCTTCCCGCACCCGAGGGTGGCTGCGAGCCCGCCCAAGGAGGCCCATAGCCTCGCCACCACAGGGAGGCCGCGGCGGCCGCGGGGTCTTCTGCGGCGCCACGCCAGGAGGAGTTCCCAGGCCAACGGGAGGGCTGGTCCATCCCTGGGGACTCCCCGAGGAGGGCTCGGTCCTGGAATCACATAAGGGGAAGGAGGGAGTGGCCGAGGTGCCCGAGTCCGAGCGGCGGTCGGCGGCGGCACTCCGGCCATGGAGGGGGTAGGAGGCCACGGGAGAGAGGTTGAGGATGTCTGGGAGGTCGTCGGAGCAGTGGGAGAGCGAAAGGAGTCGAGAGAGAGAGCCCAATGGGGCTATTTATAGTGCGCGCATCGGTGCACCATGGGCGCGGTCCAGGGAGCGCACGGGCGAGCCTCACAGAGGGGAGAGGAGAGAGGGCCAGGCGGGGACCGGCGACGTGCCGTGTCCTAGACGTCGAGGCAACCTCGGGAACATGTTGGAGAGGCCCGAGGCTGTCGGGGCATTGGGATGGGGGGCGGCTACAGTGCTCCAGAGCATGCATTTGGCTGCCATTGGCATTGCTTGGCGTCCAGGGCATGGCCAATGGTGTCCAGGGGGTAGAGGGAGTAGTAAACTATAGGGAGGTGGTCTTGGATGCTCTGGGAGCCACTGGAGTGAGGAGAGAGGTGAAAGAGGAGAAGAGTGTTGCTGTCCACAAGAGTAAAAATGGGGTTTTCACTCCCCCAATCATTGAGCTGAGGACATGGGGAAGTTACTGGGGGTAGAAGATGATCAGGAGAAGCTGTGGTAAGAATTTGAGGTAAAGGGAAATAGTAAAAGGGGTCCAAACAATGGTTTTGGCAATTTGACAGAAGGTCTTTGATCATGTTTTGGGCAAGCAAAATAGCTCCACTTGACATGATACTTAACAGGATCAAATGTCACATATAATTAGGGCCTTTCACCAAATTTGAGCTCATTTGGGAAAAGTTGCCAATGTAACTTTGGTGAACCCTAGAAATCAACAGAAATGGTTTCACCTTGTTTGAGTTAAGCTAATCATCTCCCCTTGATGCACCACTTGGTGTAGTATCATCATTTGGGGTTATGATCATGCTCACAAAGTTTGAAGCCCCGGGTAAAAAGTTGGTAATGTAAAGTTGTTCAAATTTTAATTTGAACAAAAATGGTTTTGGGGCACTTAGATCAAGTTAAGCTTCTCCAAAACTTGTGCCATTTGGCATAACTGCATAATTACATCATTTTAGCATGTGCACCAAGTTTGAGAGAATTTGGACATGTTTGGCAATGTAAAGTTGCTCAAACTTCAAAATGGACAGAAATGGTTTTGACGGGATTAGATGATGTTTCCTTGATCTTCAAGGCATGAGGCTTTGCAAGATCATCAAATATGTCATATTTGACATGATAGAATTTCCCTGGAATTTTTGGAGAATAAACCCTTTGTAAATATTTTAAAAGCTTGAAATATCTAGAAAGGGTTTTGGAAGGATTTGCCCAATATTTTGAACATGACCATGTGCTGAAACTCTTATATATGGACAATATATGTCCTATGAGTCTCCCGGAATTTTGGCAAATATTTTTGAATTGGTTAAATAATTTTTCCCTATTAAAGACCATTTCTGGCCTTCAGAAAAAGCTTTTAAATAAAATATAAAAATAACTTTTCGAATTATAATTTTGTGGTTTCTGGGAGTCCTATACCTAATAGGATTCAAATATACTTTTTGAAAGATTTTTCACACCCTAAATAAGGTACTTGCAGTGCAAACCTCAATTCATGGGTTTTTGGAAAACCTAATTTTAGAAAATACTATTTGGCCAAAATATTTTTATAAGAAAATTCTATATTGTTCTATACACATGGCATGATCATTGGGAAAAAGTTTTGGGTCAAGGAGATGAAGTATAAGAGTTGGAGGATTTATTTGATTTTTAGAGCACTAGCAAGCAGCACACAGAAAATCAATCAAACAAAGTCAAAATCACTCAAAAGTTTTTTGTAAATCCACATTTTTAGCATGATAATAAGCTTAAGCAAAGTGGCATGAAAATCAGAGTGTGACATAGGGCCCACTCAAAAGAAAATCACCGTTGAGAAAGATTGCTTAAGAGATATTCCACCGGTTGAATTAAATGGTTTGAGTAAGATGACAATCTCAAAATATAATGAACAGGTTGAAAATGGAAACACGAGTCCGCTGAGATCTCTTGTACACTCCGGATAAGAATTAGGGAGAGAGTTGAATAAATAAGAGAGCCTTCGGATAAGAAATTTCCACATTGGAAAACATGTGAAACAAGAGGCACAGATATGATCAATACGGAAGCTTGGATTTAGTCCACCGGAGAAGAATATTAGAATTAAGAATGATGAACTTGAAACTCTTGAGCATTTTCACGATAAATCATCGGATAAGAACATTGAAGGAAATGAATGAAGAAACGTCACATGAATAAAATGGATACTTGATTAAGAATTGCTGGCTCCATAAAGAAAAGGGTGGGAGGGTGGGGAAAACAAAGGCAACTTGGGATGAATGAAATATACACCGTTGAGAAAACCCAGAATTGGTCTTGCACAAATTGAAAGGATCGGGTTAACTTGAAGAGAAATGCACCGGTTGAGATTAATTTACCATGAAAATATAGATGGTCAAGAAGGACTAGCACTCCCATAGAAATATGAGATCACCGATTAGGAAAGGTATGGAATCAACACTTGACATCGAAGCAACTCGAATACCAGAATCAAATCAAATCAACGGATAGATATGTTGCAACATTATCTTCACAATATCATTCGAATGGAGAATTGAACGAATGAATTCCATAGCTTGATGGTACATCAACTTGTCGAGAAGCCACTTAGGAGAACAATAGGTAAATAAAAAAACACAACAAGGAGCAGATAGAACAAATACAAGATAGAAGTTTTGTTCCACATGTTTGTGCTGAAAGCTTATGGAACATGCTACAAAAGGGTTTTGCAATCCCCGGATCAGCATAGCCAAGGACCCTTTAAGATGCAACTCCCGATTGGAACAACGCCCATAAAACCTCTTCACTAAATGTTGAACCCCAAACTTCATATCATGCACTCGTTCGAAGAATGCCTACGAGCTACTGGATGAACCCACCTATTAATTTCCAAAAGTTTAGAGTTATGCAATCAGGTGTTGGGGATACAGGGGAAGCATCGCGCACTCACTCTAATCCTACATCCAGCTGTATCCATCCTTCAACACATAACCAGTTATTTCCGGAAACCGTTTACCTCGGACCTTCAAAACGTATCCTCTATACAAGCTATGGCAATACTCCCGAACTACCTCCCCATTACTGGGTGATGTCAGGGTTATCTTGCCACTAACCGCATAGGAGAGTTTTCAATGTCGGCCGTCTTAATTATTCCAGAACTGATGCGATATATTTTTGACGACAACACCTCGGAGCTCAACTCCCCGGGACACTGCCACAACCCCTAATGACAGGAGGCATCGAGAACAATGTTCTCGTCAGAAAGACATCGGAACAATCCAAATAATACTCGCGTGATCGTAAAAAAAATTTGGTGAAATTTTGAGAGTAGAAGAGATAAAAGTAATCGTGAGGAGTCCTCACCAGAGTGAAAAGGGATGAGGAGCAAAAGAAATCCTACTCTCCGATATATATATAGGACTCAAAACATTTTCAAGTGTGTGCCTAGACTCAACCGTCAACGATTCGATCAATCAGTGGTGGCTTCTAGGTCGGAGAAGGCTCTGAATACCAACTTGTAATGCCCAGGATGGGACTATACCTACTACGTGTCGAGGCACGACTTAAAGGTATAAGCCCATTCTGGAATGATCTCAAGTTCGGTATCTTTGCACGACTCATGTAAAAATAGGGATGAAATTGCAAATGGATAGTTGGCTTACACTCGCCACGTCACACAATACATTACATAAGCAAATCATCATCCAAAACATCACAACCCGACTACGGGCGAAGATCCAAAAGAAAGATACCAAATACATAACGCCAAAGGTCCGAATCGCCCCTAGTAGAAACAACTACTGATCGTCGAAAATGTCGCAAACATACGGCCACTCTCTTCATCGAGCTCCCAGTGAAGTACTTGAACCAACTCCTGCATCATTCTTGGCTGAACCTGCATCTGGTGTTGTAGTATCTGTAAGCCACGAGGACTCAGCAATCCCATAACCATGGGTATCAAGACTAGCAAAGCTTTATGGGTATGGAGAAGGGTAGTGGTGAGGTTGCAGCAGCGGCTAAGCATAATATGGTGGCTAACTTACGAGTACAAGAATAAGATGAGCATCTACGCAAACGGTCGCAAACTAGTAGTGATCGCTAAAGATCCTGAACTACCTACGAGTCAAACATAAACCCACCGTTTTCTCTTCTCAAAGTGAAAAGAGACAGTCACGGTTACTCACACAGTTGTGTGTTCTACTTCGGATCCTCTGTCAAGTTTTCTACAACCGGACATTAACAAATTCCAATCTTCCACATAACCGCGGGCACGGCTTTCGAAAGATCATAACCCTGCAGGGGTGTCCCAACTTAGCCCATCACAAGCTCTCACGATCAGCTGAAGTGATAAATATAATATCATCACCCCTTATCTTAGGGAAATCCGATCAGGCTCGGCATCCCGGTGCACAAGACATTTCGACAATGGTAAAACAAATCCAGCAAGACCTCCCGGTGTGCCGACACCCTGATAGTAGCCGCGCGTATCTCGTCTCAGGCCACGTCCGGATGGGCGATTATACGAGTAAAACCAGCCCTCGGGTTTCCCCAAGGTGGCCCCGCATACTCCCCATTTGGGACCAACACCATCAGCACTGGCCCCCCTGCTATGTAGAAAAGAATCTCGAGGGCGCGACCCCCTATGCAAATTTAATTAGTTAATTAAGTTGTTATTATGAGGCAAATTAAAACCAATGTTGGGCCTTGCTGGAGGAGTTTTATTCAAAGACGAAGTGTCAAGGGGTCCCCATATACCCAACCGTGTAAGGAATGCAAAATCAAGGAACATAATGCCGGTTTATCGGCGCCTAAGGTGGCATGAGTGGAACAAAACGCCGAGCAAAAGGCCAAGCCTTCCACCCATGCCCAGTATATAGGTGTGTTAATATACATATAACATATTGTGATATTCCAACAACAAGTTCCCTCCTAGAATGATCTTCATCTTCACCTACAACTAACAACGCTATAAGAGGGGCTGAGCAAGCGAGTAACATAGCCAAACAATGGTTTGCTAGGAAGGTGTCAAAAGGTTAGAGGTTTCATGACACCAAGGAGAGGCTGACAATAAAGATGGGTAGCGCGACACATAACGATAGCATCGAGACAACTAAGCAAAGGCAATGATAGTAAAGGTATCCAACGGTATGGTCATCTTGACTGGGATTCCGCAAGGAAGAAGAACAAGTCCATGAAGAAGATAAAGAAGAAGCCTTGAAGAAGAACCACGAGAAGTCGAACGAATCCTCACGATCGCAACGGAACAAGCGCTAACAAGAAGAAGCAAGCAATACGGTAAACACACCACACGAGACAGGACAATATGCTGAACCAAGTATGATGCGAGACAGTTCTATATAGGATGCACTACAAGTCTATACAGGAAGCAAAACATGGCAAGGTAGGAAGCACAAAAAAATAACACAAGCCTATATGATGCAATACAAGGCAAGGTATGATGCATGACAAGTCTATGCAGGAAGCAATACATGGCAAGGTCGGAAGCACAGAAAAATAACACAAGTCAACAAGTTTAAATGAGGCCGGAAACTACAACAACAATTCCGGAAATCCCCATATGCATGTTTAGAAATTTTAAGCAAACAACAATTCACACATTTTAATGTTGTTAACATGAAGCGGATGACATGATCAAGTTTTATGCAATTTTAGTAAATGTTAACATGAAGAGATAAGAAGTATTTGTCACCGTGGTGGAAAGAAAGGGGCCACGGCGGCGAATCCGAAAATGATGCCACACAACATATCGGTACCGGTAACTCATTGAGAGACCGGTGCAAAAGAAAGGTGTCATGAGCGTGAACGCAAAAACGATGGGGTGCTCTCAGTTACCCGGTTCCCACGGGTCGGCGACAAGGCAAACGAGGGCCACAACGGACACGATGCAAACATCCGATTCATCTCATACAACACATGCAGTCCACGGGTCATCGTCTCGGGGTTATACCTTCGAAGTGTTCGTTTCGGGGCGATTCGAGGTCGTAGAGGAAGTAGTGGTACTCGCGGGTCGTGGTACACGTTTTGTAGCCGTTCACGTTATCGTGTCCTGGTAGTTGCCGCGTTCCGGACCGAAGGGGTACTTGGCGCATCCACGGGTCTCCGAGGTCGACGGTAGAGGATGTAGTCGTTCTCGTTATCCCGAAGAGGTACTTGTCGTCTTGGCGGTTCCATGACGGTGGTAGATGTACATGTCGAAGGTCTTCGGCGACGGTAGTCGTACGCGTTTCGTAGATGTTCGGGTCGTCGTGGTACTTGTCGGGATCGTCGTTGACGTAGGGGTACACGAGCCGTAGACGTACACGAAGTTTCGGTCCGTAGTCGTTCGGGCGTAGCGTTACTCGTTTTTGTAGATGTACTTGACGGTGTCGAGTGCTCCGGGCGTCGTGGTACTTGGCGCTTCAAAACGTTCGTCGTGGTACTTGAGGTCTCCGAACTTGTCGTTCTTGAGGTGTTCTCGGCCGTCCAAAATGAGCAAGGCAAAAAGCCCTGGTTCGTCGGTGGTTGAGCTTGGCGAAAACTTGAATTTGGCGAAAACAGCCCATGGGTGCATCTTGGCGAACTAGGTGAACTTGGCGCGCATCTGACATCGGTACGCACCAGACTTCGTGTCCTTGTCCTCTCGGCGAAGAGCAAGGCAGTAGCAAGGCCTAAAGGGCACAGCAGCGAGGAGGCGGAGTGGAGTCGTGAAAGCCAAGGCGCGGCACGACGAGGAGGCGCTTGGGCGGACGGCTCGCCGACGGTGATGCAGAGCAGAGCTCCGTGCGGGAGGATGGACTTGCGGGGCGGAGATGAGGCACGGGCACGGCCCTGTTGGCGGTGCTGGACGGGCTCCAAGGCGCGGGGAAGAAGGAAGCCAAGCAGAGGCGACATCGGGCCATGGAGGCGCTCGGCGACGGGGCCGACGAGGAGCGAGGGAGAAAGCGCTAGGGATCGAGAGGAGGGAGAGAGCGCTGCGCAATGGGTACAAGTGTGGCGGCGCGAGGGAAAAGGTCGAGGGAGCGACGGGGTGCGGGCTAGGGTTAGGAGGGAAACGGGATGCGGTGTGATGGGCCCAAGAGGCCGACCTGCGGCTGGGAGGCCCAGAGCAGCGTAAGGGGCCATTTCCCCTTAAAAAACAAAAGCAGACTCAAATCCCGATGATGCAAAGGAAAAAGGACAGGGAGTTAGAGGAAGAATAAGAAGGAAGTAAAAATATACTTGAACTCCTCGATTTATGCACAATTTTAATAAACTAGTTTAGACATTTTTAAGGATATAAAAATAATTCAAGTTTGAATTAAATTCAAACTTGAGCCATTTTTGAACCCAACCAAAACAAGTCCAAAGGAACTAAAAATTGGCAAGGATGTTGAAGGCATGGTTGAGAAATGATAGGAAAAGAATGAACATTAAATTGGTGCAGGAAAAAGAATGCCACAATTTAAATGGACTAACGAAGAAGGAGAAGAAGATGATCAAGCAAGGTTGTGGGAGTCAAAACTTGGGGTGAAACAGACATGGGGAATTTGCAAGTGTGTTTCGGTGATCCCAAACTAATGGGATATTTATTTATAATAGCTCCATAATATTAGGAGGATATGTTATAAAGAGAAGTCACTCTTCCCTCGATTTAAATAGATCAAAAGATCTATGCAATTTATTTAGTTGAGTTGCAGAATTAAAGTCATGATGGCAAGATGACATGATGCAATGCAAAATAAATAACACAAGCACAAATGAAACACACGGGAGAACCCGGAACATCTAGAATCTTCTGGGACGTCGGTCTTCGGGCGTCATAGGTGTCCCCTCTCTCGATGAGACAGTGATTATTATTTTCCGAGGAGCAGACTTTGACGATCCTGTTGGGGAACGTAGCAGAATTTTAAAATTTTCTATGCATCACCAAGATCAATCTATGGAGTCATCTAGCAACGAGGGAGAGGGGAGTGCATCTACATACCCTTGTAGATCGCGTGCTGAAGCGTTCAAGAGAACGGGGTTGATGGAGTCGTACTCGTGGTGATCCAAATCACCGATGATCCTAGCGCCGAACGGACAGCACCTCCGGGTTCAACACACGTACGGAGTGGAGACATCTCCTCCTTCTTGATCCAGCAAGGGGGGAGGAGAGGTTGATTTAGATCCAGCAGTACGATGGCGTGGTGCTGGAAGCAGCGGGATTCCAGCAGGGCTTCGCCAAGCGCAACTAGAGGAGGAAGAGGTGTCACGAGAGGGAGAGGAAGGCGCCAGGGCTTAGGGTGCGGCTGCCCTCCCCCCCCTCTTTATATCGGGGCCCTAGGGGGCCGCCGGCCCTAGAGATCCAATCTCTAGGGGGGCGGCCAAAGGGGGGTGGGACTTGCCCGCCAAGTCAGGTGGGGCGCCCCCACCCCCAGGGTTTCCAACCCTAGGCGTAGGGGGAGGCCCATGGGGGGCGCACCAGCCCACCAGGGGCTGGTTCCCTGCCCACTTCAGCCCATGGGGTCATCCGGGATAGATGGCCCCACCCAATGGACCCCCGGGACCCTTCCGATGGTCCCGGTACAATACCGGTGACCCCCGAAACTTTTCCCAGTTGCCGAAACTGGACTTCCTATATACAACTCTTCACCTCTGGACCATTCCGGAACTCCTCATGACGTTCGGGATCTCATACGGGACTCCGAACAACTTTCGGGTTACCGCATACTTATATCTCTACAACCCTACTGTCACCGAACCTTAAGTGTGTAGACCCTACTGGTTCGGGAGACACGCAGACATGACCGAGACAACTCTCCGATCAATAACCAACAACGGGATTTGGATACACATGTTGGCTCCCACATGCTCCTCGATGATCTCATCGGATGAACCACGATGTCGAGGATTCAATCAATCTCATATACGATTCCCTTTGTCTATCGATATAGTACATGCCCAAGATTCGATCGTTGGTATACCGATACCTTGTTCAATCTCGTCATGGCAAGTCTCTTTACTCGTTCCGCAACACATCATCCCGTGACTAACCCCTTAGTCACATTGAGCTCATTAAGATGATGTATTACAGAGTGGGCCCAGAGATACCTCTCCGTCATACGGAGTGACAAATCCCAGTCTCGGTTCGTGCCAACCCAACACATGCTTTCGGAGATACCCGTAGTGTACCTTTATAGCACCCAGTCACGTTGTGACGTTTGGCACACCCAAAGTATTTCTACGGTATATGGGAGTTGCACAACCTCATGGTCAAAGGAAAGGATACTTGACATTGGAAAAGCTTTAGCATACGAACTACGCGATCTTGTGCTAGGCTTAGGATTGGGTCTTGTCAATCACATCATTCTCCTAATGATGTGATCCCGTTATCAATGACATCCAATGTCCATGGTCAGGAAACAATGACCATCTGTTGATCAACGAGATAGTCAACTAGAGGCTTACTAGGGACACATTGTTGTCTATGTATTCACATATGTATTACTGTTTCCGGATAATACAATTAAAGCATGAACAATAAACAATTATCATGAACAAGGAAATATAATAATAGCCATTTTATTATTGCCTCTAGGGCATATTTCCAACAGTCTCCCACTTGCACTAGAGTCAATAATCTAGTTACATTGTGATGAATCGAACACCCATAGAGTTCTGGTGTTGATCATGTTTTGGTCTTGGAAGAGGTTTAGTCAACGAATCTGCAACATTCAGATCCGTATGCACTTTACAAATATCTATTTCTCCATCTTGAATGTAATTCCGGATGGAGTTGAAACGGCGCTTGATGTGCTTGGTCTTCTTGTGAAACCTGGGCTCCTTGGCAATGGCAATAGCTCAAGTGTTATCATAGAAGAGAGTCATCGGGCCCGACGCACTTGGAATAACTCCTAGGTCGGTGATGAACTCCTTCATCGAGACTCCTTCCTGCGCTGCTTCGGAAGCAGCTATGTACTCCGCTTCACATGTAGATGCCGCCACGACGCTTTGCTTGCAACTGCACCAGCTGACTGCCCTACCATTCAAAATATATATGTATCCGGTTTGTGACTTGGAGTCATCCAGATCTGTGTCGAAGGTAGCATCGACGTAACCCTTTACGACGAGCTCTTCGTCACCTCCATAAACGAGAAACATATCCTTAGTCCTTTTCAGGTACTTCAGGAAGTTCTTGACCGTGGTCGAGTGTTCCATACCGGGATCACTTTGGTACCTCCCCACCAAACTTATGCCAAGGTTCACATCAGGTCTGGTTCATAGCATGGCATACATAATAGAACCTATGGCAGAGGCATAGGGGATGACACTCATCTTTTCTCTATCTTCTGCCGTGGTCGGGAATTGAGCTGTGCTCAATCTCATTCCTTGCAATACAGGCAAGAACCCTTTCTTGGACTAATCCATATTGAACTGCTTCAATATCTTGTCAAGGTATGTGCTTTGTGAAAGACCAATGAGGCGTCTCGATCTATCTCTATAGATCTTGATGCCTAATATGTAAGAAGCTTCTCCAAGGTCCTTCATTGAAAAACACTTATTCAAGTAGGCCTTTATGCTTTCCTAGAGTTCTACATCATTTCCCATCAGCAATATATCATCCACATATAATATGAGAAATGCTATAGAGCTCCCACTCACTTTCTTGTAAATACAGGCTTCTCCCCAAGTCTGTATAAACCCAAATGCTTTGATCACCTCATCAAAGCGAATGTTCCAACTACGAGATGCTTGCACCATCCCATAGATTGAGCGCTGGAGCTTGCATACCTTGTTAGCATTCTCAGGATCGACAAAACCTTCCGGCTGCATCATATACAATTCTTCCTTGAGGAAGCCATTAAGGAATGCCGTTTTGACGTCCATTTGCCATATCTCATTATCATAGAATGCGGCAATTGCTAACATGATTCTGACGGACTTCAGCATCGCTACGGGAGAGAAAGTCTCGTCGTAGTCTATTCCTTGAACTTGTCGATAACCTTTAGCGACAAGTCGAGCCTTATAAATGGTCAGATTACCATCTGCGTCAATCTTCTTCTTAAAGATCCATTTATTTTCTATGGCGTGCCGATCATCGGGCAAGTCCACCAAAGTCCATACTTTGTTATCATACATGGATCCTATCTCGGATTTCATGGCTTCACCGTTGTCTAACAACATGATTTCCAGGACAGGGTTGCCGTACCACTCTGGTGCGGAACGTGTCCTTGTGGACCTACGAAGTTCAGCAGTAACTTGATCTGAAGCTTCATGATCATTATCATTAACTTCCTCCCTAGTCGGTGCAGGCACCACAGGAACATCTTCCTGTGCTGCTCTACTTTCCAGTTCGGAAGGGGTGACAATCACCTCATCAAGTTCCACTTTCCTCCCACTTACTTCTTACGAGAGAAACTCTTTCTCCAGAAAGGATCCATTCTTGGCAACGAAGACCTTGCCTTCGTATCTGAGGTAGAAGGTGTACCCAATAGTTTCCTTAGGGTATCATATGAAGACGCATTATTTCCGATTTGGGTTCGAGCTTTTCAGGTTGAAGTTTCTTGACATAAGCATCGCATCCCCAAACTTTTAGAAACGAAAACTTAGGTTTCTTGCCAAACCAAAGTTCATACGGTGTCGTCTCAACAGATTTAGACGGTGCCCTATTTAAAGTGAATGCGGCAGTCTCTAAAGCATAACCCCAAAATGATAGCGGTAAGTCAGGAAGAGACATCATAGATCGCACCATGTCCAATAGAGTACGATTACGACGTTCGGACACACCATTACGCTGAGGTGTTCCAGGCGGCGTCAATTGTGAAACAATTCCACAGTTCCTTAGGTGTGTGCCAAATTCATGACTCAAATATTCTCCTCCACGATCTGATCGTAAGAACTTTATTTTTCTGTCACGTTGATTCTCAACCTCATTCTGAAATTCCTTGAACTTTTCAAAGGTCTCAGAATTGTGTTTCATCAAGTAGACATACCTATATCTACTTAAGTCATTGTCGGTGTACTAAAGTAGGGGTACCTTAGTATCCCGACTTGTGCACGGGCAGTAGCAGCGTCCCGTGGTCGGGCTCACCACGTGCCCGCCAAAGCCCGCTCTAGTTCCCTTGAAGCCATTCAAGAACAAAGTATTCAAGTTAAGAAACAAGACCCCGGTAAGAGGAGCTTGCCGGGAAGGCCGCTCCAGGCTCGAGATCATCCCTTCTGCACAAGACCCTGGCAAGAGGAGCTTGCCAGGAAGGCCAGAAAACAGCATTTCAGAAGACATGCCGTGGCAGGTTGCGCGCCCAGGCAAGACCCGGGGAGCGGCAAGCTTCCGGGCCCGGCAAGGTAGCGACCGCGGCAAGCTTTCATTGTGTGCCTGCGCTCCAGCTCATCTGGCCACGCGTCGCCCTGGGGCCCTTCCTGGGGCACGTGGCGGATGGCTGTGCAGCCTGGGGAACACGGTGGCAAGCCACGATGACGAGGCCTCCGTCGTGGCTAACGGAGACGCCCGGGCGGACGCTTTTGGGGTGACGGCGACGGGCATTCAATGCCCTTGTCCCCCATCGTCAGGGTTAGGTATAGACCACTTTACATACCCTGTACGTGCACTGTTACAACTACCACCAATTTTACACTTTTACCCTCATCTACGTTGAAACCTGTCGGTGACCCCTTTGAGCTATAAAAGGAGGCCCATGCACAACGTAGAAGGGGGTCGGTTCCGAAAACTTGATCACTCCCACGCTCGGCGTAGCTAGTACTGTAGATCTTCTTGCTCCCGAGCCAAGAACTCAATACAACCAAGGCAGGAGTAGGGTTTTATGCATCCGTGCGGCCCGAACCTGGGTAAACTGCTCGCGTGTGCCCCTCGATCTGCTCTTTGTGGTCCCTCCGCTCCCTTGCCGTACCGAAAAGGGGCTCCGGTCCCATAGGTGTTCGTGGGCGATCAGTTTGCCCGACATCTTTGGCGCGTCAGGTAGGGGACGTCGAGGTTGTACGAACCTGATCCGGCGCTCACGCGGGCGCAACCTTCTCCAACTCCGTCAACTTCATCGACTACGCCAGCATGCCTCCGAAGAAGAAGGCTTCGGAGGTAGGAGGCCCATCCGCGTCGATCCCACCACCACTAGAACCAACGGTTGGTGCGGTAGACGCTGGCGGAAGGGTGGACGCCGGCGAGGAAACTCACGGCGCCGCCAAGTCCAAGGACAAGACGGACGACCGAGCCCATTCCGAGACTTCGGCGTCCGTGCACGCACCGCTCCCCTCTCAGGAGGTGCCGTTCCAGCAGCGGCGTGGTACCCAGGGTACCATACGCTTGCTGGGACGTGGCCAAGTCGGCGGGTCGCGGGATGCTCAAGACCAACGCATCGGTACGAGCAAGGCACGGTCGCCGGGGCGAGACCCTGCTCCTTCTAACCCTGTTAGAAGTCCGAGCATATCTCGCTCCTCGCACCGCTCGCCACCGCTTCCCTCCTCTCCAGCAGAAGCTCTAGCTAGAGCTCAGCTGCTCCTCGACTTCCCTCCAGCGGCGGACAAGGCCGAAGACTAGAGGGCTACAATCCAGAGCCTCATCGCCATCGCCAACAACGACACGCCGCAGCAGCCGGCAACATCACGGCCGCGGCAAGTCAGCCAAGCGAAGGCGGATGGAGACAAGACCGCCGGGGGTGCAACTACCGTGCACTCCCCGCCGAAGAAGCAAAAATCGCCAGCTCGCCGGATCAACGTCAACGACGACTCCACGGCGTCGTCGGATCCGCGAGCTCGCCGCGATCAGCGCCAAGTCCTCGACGACAGGCGACAAGAGGACGCTCGAACTCGCATCGAGCGTCGAAGAGAAGCACAGCGACAGTCCGACCAGCGCGCTGGGACCGCTGTCGACTTGCACGCGCCCGGTGAACCAGGCGACTTGCCGTATGCGGCAGGTTGCCCTGCGTTCACCCGAGAGCTGCGGCAAGTCCAGTGGCCCAGCATGAAGAACTTCAAGCCCGACGTACCCGAGAAGTACGACGGCAAGACCAATCCCTCGGAGTTCCTCAGCATCTACACCATCGCGGTGCAGGCTGCCGGGGGACGCGATGAGAAGATTCTAGCGAATTACTTCCCGCCCGTGCTTAAGCCAAACGTCAGATCTTGGCTTATGCACTTGCCGGAGAACTCCTTCTCTTCTTGGGCAGACCTGTGCCACTAGTTTGTCGGCGCCTTCACAGGCTGCCACAAACCCCACGGCCAGGAGAGTGATCTCCACATTCTTGCCCAGAAGGAGGGAGAGTCCCTGCGAAAGTACATCCAGAGGTTCAGCCGCGTTCAGCACAACATCCCGGATGTCCACCCTGCCGCGGTTATCAGCGCATTCCACCAGAACGTGCGTAACCGCCAGATGAGGGAGGAGATGGCGATGACCAAGATCCGAGACGTCAGTGAGCTTTACGCTCTGGCTGACAAGTGTGCGCGCGCTGAAGAAGGGAGGAGACTCCTCGGAGAGGATACTGGAGCAGGAGGAACGGACAGCGAGGATGCCGCCCCGGCAAGGAAAAACCAGCGGCGGAACAACAAGAAGAAGAAGAACAAGGAAGTACTGGCTGTGGAGAAGTCCGGCAAGGAGGCTGGCGACAAGAAAACTCAGGCTGGTGGCTCCGGCAAGGAGCCTACCACTGTAGCCACCGCCGACAAGCAGGACGGCTACGACAAGCAGTACTGCAAGATCCACCGCACCAAGGGCCACGATCTCCAGAACTGCAAGAGGGTCGAATACCTCGTAGAGCAGCAGAAGGCTGAATACGAGCGACGCGACAAGGAGAAGGCCCAAGGAGGCGGAGGTGAGTCCGGCAAGAAGCGACCATTCAATGACCGGGGAGGACGCCGCGGCAAGGCCAAGCAGCGGCAAGGAGATAGACCTCCCCGGGGTCGCGACAAGGATGAAGAAGAAGACGATGACGAGGACATGGACGACGGAGACAACAGCGAGCAGGAGTTCCAGAAGGCCACAGAAGTTCTGTGCGTCGATGGAGGTGCCTCTCTACACACTTCCCACCGCCAACTCAAGAAATGGGTGCGGGAAGTGAATGCGGCAGAGCCACCCATCGAGTCGCGCAAGCTACTGAAGTGGTCCAGCACGCCCATCATCTTCGACCTTGAGGACCACCCTGACCGCACCACTGCGGTCGGGTGCTTGCCGATGTTGGTTTCACCAACCATCCGCAACCTCAAGGTCACCAAGATGCTGGTTGACGGCGGGGCCGGCCTAAACTTGATCTCCTCTGCTGTAATCCGGAAGCTGCAGATCCCCGACAGCGAGCTCGAGGAATCCGGAACATTCCATGGAATCAACCCAGGAAGGAGCAAGCCGAAGGGGAAGATAACACTGCCAGTGACCTTTGGGAGAAGAGCTAAACTTCAGGACTGAGAGGATCACCTTCGACGTCGCCGATATTCCATTGCCATACAATGGAATACTCGGCCGTCCTGCGCTCGCCAAGTTCATGGCAGCCTCTCACCATGCATATAACATGCTCAAGATGCCGGGGCCAATAAGCGTCATCTTTGTCCCCGGCGACAAGAAGGACGCGCTTATCTGCGCCGACAAGATCTACCGGGATGCAGCAGCCGCGGCAGACAGCAAGACACTTGCCGCTGAAGCTCCCGGGGGGAAGACCAAGACCAAGTCCGGCAAGAGCTCTGGGACCCACTCCGGCAAAGGCACCTCTTCGGAGTGCTGCGCTGCCGTCGAGGACGCACCATCGAGCTCCACCGGCAAGTGCAAGAAGGGAATGGCAGCTCCACCCGCAACCAAGAAGGTGTCCGCCAAGGAGGACGGCACTGGTGGTACCTTCACCATCAGTGCTACGCTCGATCCCAAATAGGAAAGCGCGCTCGTTGCCTTCCTGCGGGCGAATGTCGACGTGTTTGCATGGCAACCGTCTGACATCCCCGGCGTTCCCAGGAAGGTAATTGAGCACAAGCTTGATGTTTGTCCTCACGCGCGGCCCGTCAAGCAGAAGGTCAGGAAGCAAGCGGTGGAGCGCCAAGAGTTCATTGCCGAAGAGATCAAGAAGTTGGAAACAGCAGGCCTTGTTAGAGGTGTACTTCATCCTACGTGGCTGGCCAATCCAGTTGTCGTGCGCAAAGCTAATGGGAAGTGGAGACTTTGTATAGACTTCACTGATGTGAATAAAGCTTGTCCCAAGGATCCATTTCCCTTGCCGCGCATTGACCAGATCGTTGACTCCACGGCTGGGTGCGAGTTGCTTTCATTCCTTGATGCATACTCCGGATACCACCAGCTATTCATGGCTGAGGAAGATGAAGAGAAGACCGCATTCATTACTCCATGTGGCACTTACTGTTTCATATGCATGCCCTTTGGATTGAAGAATGCGGGCTCAACATTTGCAAGGGTGGTCCACACTGCTTTTGAGCCACAGGTACACAGGAATGTAGAAGCATACATGGATGACATAGTGGTCAAGAGCAAGGACAAGGATACCCTGATCCAAGACCTGGATGAGACATTTGCAAATCTGCGCAAGATACAACTCAAGCTGAACCCCGAGAAGTGCGTCTTCGGAGTCCCCTCCGGCAAGCTTCTCGGGTTCTTTGTGTCCCAAAGGGGGATTGAAGCCAATCCCGACAAGATCAAAGCCATTGAGCAGATCGAAGCCCCGAAGCGCGTCAAGGATGTACGGAGACTTGCTGGTTGTGTGGCTGCCCTCAGCAGGTTCTTTTCAAAGTCTGCAGAACGCGTCCTGCCTTTCTTCAAAATCTTGAAAAAGGCAGGTCCAATGAAATGGACTCCGGAAGCGGAGGCAGCGCTGCAGGACATGAAAGGATACCTGTCCTCCACTCCTATACTTGTCGCACCTAAGCCGCAAGAGAAGTTGCTGCTATACTTAGCAGCAACCAATCAAGTGGTTAGTGCTGCGTTGGTAGCGGAGAGGGAGGCAGAGGAGGAGCCCACAGCCCCGGCAAGCACATCCAGCGACAAGCAGGGGGCTTCCCCGACAAGCTCTGGCCCCGACAAGGACAAGTCTGTGCAGGAACAAGGAGAAGTGCGAAAGAAGATGGTGCCGCGCCCAGTTTATTTTGTAAGTTCCCTCTTGCAGGGGGCTAGATCAAGATACTCTGGGGTGCAGAAGCTGCTTTTCGGCCTCCTCATGGCCTCGAGAAAGCTGCGCCATTACTTCCAAGCACATGAGATAACGGTGGTCACTCGCTTTCCACTAAAGAGGATATTGCAAAACCCAGAAGCAACTGGCAGGATCGTCGAGTGGGCACTGGAGCTGTCAAGCTTTGGTCTTAAGTTTGAAAGCACATCAACTATACAGAGCAGAGCTTTGGCAGAATTCATAGCAGAATGGACACCAACGCCGGACGAAGAAGCTCCAGAGACAAGCATCCCCGTCAAAGAAGCAAGCAAGGAATGGATAATGTACTTTGATGGTGCCTTCTCGCTGCAAGGCGTCGGTGCTGGTGTGTTACTCGTAGCACCCACCGGGGAGCACCTCAAGTACATTGTTCAGATGCACTTTCCCAAGGAGCAAGCGACAAACAATACTGCAGAGTATGAAGGTTTGCTTGCCGGCCTCTGAATTGCAGCCGAACTTGGGATCAAGAATCTGATTGTGCGGGGAGATTCACAGTTGGTGGTCCGACAAGTAAACAAGAGCTACCAGAGTCCTTTGATGGAAGCTTATGTCGATGAAGTGAGGAAGCTTGAAGAACACTTTGAAGGCCTGCAGATGGAGCACGTTCCAAGAGCTCAGAATGATATCGTAGATGGCCTCTCAAAGTGTGCTGCAATGAAGTTACCTGTGGAACCAGGGACCTTCGTGCTCAAGCTAACTCAGCCATCCGTTACACCATCAGTTGGGCAGAGCAAGAAAATAAAATTGGTCTCCGGTGACTACTTGCTGGCGGATCTTCCTGAAGCCGCCGCCAAGATACCCAGGATCGACGACCAAGTTGCTGAGGGACAGTCTGCTCCTGCGGACCCTAGGGTTCATACAGTGTAGCAGATGTTCCCGACAAGTCTGGCTCCGGCAGGCTTGCCGGGGAACGTCCAGCTCCGGCAGAGCCGCATGTTCTTGCCGTAGAAGCCGACGTTCCTGCAGCAGCCCTGATGCCTTTAGTCCTTGTTGTTGAGCCTCAGGCTCCAGCATGGGCACATCAAATCGTCCATTTTCTTCAAACTGGAGAACATCCCGATGAACCAGAAGAGATAGAGAGAATAACCAGGCAGTCAAGTATGTACCAGTTCGTCGGCAACGAACTGTACAGAAGGAGACTCAATGGTGTCAGATTGAAATGCATTTCCCGGGAAGATGGACAGAAGCTGTTGGCAGAGATCCACAGAGGCATATGTGGACACCACATTGGCGCAAGAGCACTTGCCGGGAAGGCGTTCCGGCAAGGTTTCTTTTGGCCAGAAGCCCTCCAAGATGCAACTGCTCAAGTAACAAAGTGTGAAGCGTGCCAGTTCCATGCCAAGCAAATACACCAGCCAGCTCAAGCTCTCCAGATGATCCCTTTGTCCTGGCCCTTTTCGGTCTGGGGGCTCGATATCCTCGGCCCCTTTCCCCGCGCTGTCGGGGGCTTTGAGTACTTGTACGTTGCTATTGACAAGTTCACAAAGTGGCCGGAAGTGGAACCAGTGAGAAAGGTGACCGCGCAGTCAGCAGTCAGGTTCTTCAGATCGATCGTTTGCCGTTTCGGAATCCCTAACAGGATCATCACCGACAATGGCACACAGTTCACAAGCCGCACCTTCATGCAATACGTCCAAGACCTTGGCGCTAAGGTCTGCTTCGCTTCTGTTGCTCACCCGAGGAGCAACGGTCAAGCGGAGAGGGCAAATGCTGAAGTGCTGCGCGGACTCAAGACAAGAACCTTCGACAGGCTGCACAAGTGCGGAAGAAACTGGATCGAGGAGTTGCCAGCGGCTCTTTGGTCAATCAGGACGACACCAAATCGAGCCACCGGACAGACACCCTTTGCTCTTGTCTATGGAGCAGAGGCAGTTCTCCCCACAGAACTCGTATACGGGTCTCCTCGAGTGCTCGCTTACGATGAGCTTCAGCAAGAGCAGTTGCGCCAAGATGATGCATTGCTCCTCGAGGAGGACCGTCTCCAGGCTGCTGTATGAGCTGCTCGATACCAGCAAGCTTTGCGTCGCTATCATAGCCGCAAAGTCAAGGCCATGAGTCTCGAGGAAGGCGACCTTGTTCTTCGGCGCGTTCAGTCCGCCAAGAACTCCAACAAGTTGACGCCGAAGTGCGAGGGCCCTTATCGGGTGAGACAAGTCACAAGGCCCGGCGCTGTCCGCCTTGAGACCGAAGAAGGCTTACCGGTGAGCAACTCCTGGAAGATTGAGCATCTTCGCAAGTTTCACCCATGAGGCGCGGTTGCCGTGATCCGCTCCGGCAACCACCTTTTGTACAAGTCTTGCCGCTATTGCATGTTAACCTTTGTACAAAGCCGGGCGCAGACCCCGTGCATCAGTAAAACTTTTGTGCTTCGCACGGCTTGTCGTTTCATGCATTCTTGTTTTCATTGCATGTATTATCTGACACTTTGTGCAGCACACGACCCCGGTAAGCAATAACAAGCCGCAAGGCTCCATATATGTGTATCCTCCCCTCTTCCTTTTTTTCTCAAGCAGAAGAAGTGTTCCTCGCGCACAAGTTTGCCGGGG
>LR738710.1:373137092-373156628 GCA_902687465.1 Secale cereale
GGGAAGGAGATAGTGGTATGGACCAAGTACTGTTCAAGGAAGGAAAGCCTTGCCGGGAAGCAAACAGAACACAAAAGCTAAGTTGCCGAAGTTTGAGCATTCAAAATTTTAAAATTCTTAGTTATCTTCCTTGAACGACCACACTTTGTATGGAAAACCTGTGCGCGGAGGAACCTACCCGTGGCTAGCCACGCCCTTACTTTGTTTCGAGCACGCTCAACGGCTTAAGTGAGCTGTGACAAGTGTCGCGCCCTTATCTCATTTTCGAGTTCGCTCAGCAACCTAAGTGTGCTGCGACTAGCTGCGGCAAGGTTTCTTGCCGGCAAGGGCATTGCCAGCAGGCTGCTAAGAGTCCCGCACTCAGCGCTCGTGGCAAGGGTCCCTTTGCCAGCAAGTTCCCTAAAAGCGTAAGGCGGAAAGCATACAAAGTAAAGGGATCAAGCAAGGGAGATAACACTGCATTGACCATCCAAAATAAAGTTATATTACAAGATAACTTGCCGCTGTTCTAACCAACTACTATCCATGACTTAATTGGCAGCGGCAAGGGAAGCAGAAAGAAAGCAACCTAGTCTGCACGGTCGCCATCGACCCTCTTGATCTTGCCCACCTTGGCCACGATGTGGGCGACGCGAGCCGTCAACGCTTCCTGGTCAGCTTCGGGCGGCAGGGTCCGGAGGACGTTGTCGAGGTTGATCCCAGGGTTGCGGTAGACGATCTTCCCCAACACTCGCTCCACAGTGCATGTGCAGAGCCTGCGCGCCTCGTTCGCCAGCTGTACGGGGAGCCTTTCCCGTAGCTGCGCGAGGGCCGGCACCACTCCTCTGAAGAACAGGCTCAGCTTGGCACTGCGGGGAAGGTTCTCGTCAGGGGAGTATGCGAGGTGCTCCGCCCTCAGCGCCACCATCTCCTTGTCGATGTTGGCGGCGGAGGCGACGAGCTCCTCGGTCCACTGCTCCACCGTCTGCTGGAAATTGTTCTGCGACAGGGCGACACTGTCCAGCAGCGCCCTTTCAGCCCGGAGATCTTCCTTCAACTTGGACTCCCTATTCCGGGCCCCGTCAAGCGACTCAGTAAGGGTGGACAATTTTAGCTCCAAGTCTGCGATGGAGTCCTTGGCATCGTTGAGCTCTTTGCCCTTCGCAGAGAGTTGGACCTGCAGCTCCGAGTGGCTGTGGGCGTCCTTTTCCCTTTCAAGTTTGAGCGCGGCAACCTTCTCCTCGCTCGTCTTCAGATTGAGCTCCAACTGCGCCACCCTCGCCTCCAGGTCCCTCTTGGCGGTCTCTGCGGCAGCAGTGGCGTCCCTCGCCTCCTGCAGAGCCCCGCCAATGGACTGCTCACGCGCGGTAAGGTCGTCCTCGTGGCTATCGAGGTCGACCTTCCGCTGGTTCAGCGCTCCTTCCCGCCGAGCCAGATCCTCGGCGGCCAGTCGATGCTGCTCCTCAACCTCGGCCTTCTCGAGGATGAACGCCTGTTGCGGCTCGGCGAGCTCCTCGCGCTCCTCCGCCAAGTTCCGGAGGGCCGCTTGGTTGGCGGCGCGGAGCTCCGCGGCGCGCTTCTCCAAGTCGACACCGGCCTTGGCAGCCAGAGCCTCTCGGGACTCCAGCTTGGCCTGCCTGGCCCGATACAAGGCCAGAAGCCGGCGCAAGAGCTGCTCCTCTTCGGGCTCGCTGCTGCTGCCGGGCGCGTCGACAACCCTTAGCCCGGCGGAGGCGAGGACTTCTCCATCGAAGCTCTCCCCCTCCGCGGGTTCCCTTGATGAGGACGCCCACGGGACTTGGATGAAGACCCCGTTGGCGGCCTCCAGATAGATACCCGGCCCAGTCGCGGCAGCGGAGGGATCGGCGGCCAGTGCAGCGTCCGGCGCTCCTGCGGCCTTAGGGCCGTCAGTGCGGTCGCCGGTCTCTTCCCCAGCTGCTGCGTCAGTGGCCGCGGGGGTCTCGTCGGCGACGGGCTCGTCAGCAGTGGCGGCGTCGCCAACATTGTCGCGCACTTCCTCCTCGGCGAGGGTCTCCGTCTCCATCGGCTCCGGGGCAGGCGGATCTGGCAACAGAGAAAGAAAAGAAGAATCGTCAAGCAAATATCCAAAAAAGAAGAGTTCAAAAGAAGGAAAGTACAAGGGTTTACCTGCGCGGGCCTCTTCAGTAACGGGGTCCCTCTCCGGGGAGTTCTCCCTTGGCGGCGTAGTAGTGGTCCCCGCCGGCGGAGGGCCGCTGGCGCCTTCCCTTGGTGGGGTGCCCTCCCTTGTCGGGTTGCTCGCCCTTGGCGGGGTACTCGCCCTTGGCGGAGTACCCGCCCTTGGCGGAGCACCCTCCCTCGCCGGGGAGCTCCTCCTTGGCGGGGATGGTGGGACAAGCGGCTCGTCGGGAGCAGTCTCTTGACGCTCATGCGGCTGCGGCTCCACTTCTGCACAAATCAACAAGCAAACAAGACATCAATAATGATAAGAAGCTCAAGCGCGCCCAATAAGCAGAAAAGTGAACAAGGAACTTACGCTGGGGGCTGCGCTGGGGGCTGCCCTCCGGAGCAGCCGGCTGGTCCGGCAAGCCTGTCGCGGGCGCATCCCCTGCCGCGGTGACGGGCTCGTCGTCCTCAAGGTCAACCACAGGGATCTTGGCCCTTTTCGCCATCCTCTGGGTCAGGGTCCTGGAAGCCAAACAAGATCAGGACCAAGCAAGAGAATTCAAGACAGGAGCAACAAGAATTAAAGGAAATAAAAGTTGCAAATGCTTACTCTTCCTCCTCCTCGTCGGAACTAAGGGCGGAGAAGTCAAATTCCGCCTCGCGTGTCCCAGCGCGAGGAGCTGGAGGAGTAGGATCCCTCGGGCGCTTGGCGGGCTCCTGAGCCGTGGGTTGCGAAGACCCCGCGCCGTTCGTCGCCGAAGACCGAGGGGCAAAAGGAACACCAGAACCGCTTCGGGAAGATCCCCCTCCGCTTGCCGCTGGGACACGGGGCGCCTCCTTGACGACCTTGCTCGTCGTGGTGGCGCATGTCGCACGATGCTTCGGCTACTGTCGGGGCGCCGGCTGCTTCGCCGTCTCAGTGGTCTTGCGGAGGCGCTTCTTCGGCTGTGGCGGAGGACTTCGCGGTGGCGGAGAGTTCTCCGAGGATGAGGAAACGTCGTCGAGGTTTAGTGACCCGCCCGAGTCTTCGTCGGAATCGCCCGATTCGGCGTCCTCCTCGGCGGGCTCACTGGACTCAGTGCCTTGCCCGGCAGCCTCGCTCGTCCCGACAGGCTCCCCGGCAGGCTTCCCGGCGGGCCTCAGCAGTTTGAGGATCTCCTCCTCCTCGGCCTGGCTCACTACATCCGCTGCTTCTGCCTCTTCCACGGTGTACCCAAACTCACCCGCGGCCGCCGCTGCGGCAGCCTCCTCCATCCTGCTGGCGATATACGCCATGTCACGGTCGGTGGTCGCACGGGTGAGGCCCTTCTTCTCTTCGGGGTTGCGCGGCCGTTCAACCAGATTGTCGAAGAAAGTCTGCACTGTCTCTTCTGAAGGCATCAACCAAGTAGGATCAACCCCGTGGGAGTCACACTGAGGCATTGCCGCACGGATGGCGCTAAGGGCAGAGTTGTTGCATCATGGAACTACTCCGTTCGACGTGGTGAACCACTCCTTGTGCTTGGGGTCATGCTTAAACAGCGAGCGGACCATTCCCTTGAGCTCCAAGACGGTGAAGTTGTAATTCAGGCCGGGGCGCAGCCTCATGAAGTCTGCCGCATTGCTGAACTCCCATGCAGGCCTCTTCCTGTCCTGCAAGGGGGCAATGCGGCGGTGAAGGAAACCCGCCCTGACCTCACCAACAGTAAGGTTGGCAGCCCGGAGGCGAAGGATCCTAGTAAGGGCAATCTGCAGCTTATCGTCCTCCGGGGCCAAGTCACTCCAATCCTTGCCGCGCACTATTGCCGCTCGGCGCGGGGAGGTAAACTGCTGGGGTTCCTCCTCCATAACCCAGCACCAATCAGCCCTCCACTCATCCCACTTGCCGCGGAGCTCTCCAATCAAGTACGCCTCTTTCTTGTTGAGCCTGAAGATCCAAGAGATGCCGCCGGAGAGTGGGGATCCAGACTCTACTCTAGGTGTGAAAAAGTGGCGGAAGAGAGCTACGTTGGGGTGGACCCCGACAAAGTTTTCGCACAAATGTGCGAAAACGTCCAAGGTCAAGACTGCATTCGGGGTGAAATCTAGGAGGTGGAATCCGTATGTGTTCATCACATCGCAGAAAAACTTAGAGTACGGAGGACAAAGACCACAGTGGAAGAACAGAGCGAAGAAATGGTAACCTCCCGGGTACATATCGCAGGCTTCGGCGGGGAGGACCCTGGTGCGCGGGTGAGCCTTCGTCTCCCTCGCCCAGAACAAGTAATACTTGTCCCTCAGCTCCCTCGCGCCGAGCCTCGGCGGGAAGACCACCATCCGCTTCCGCATGGCTGCCGGCTTCGTCGCCTTATCGGACTTCTCTTTCTTCGCCTTGTCGCACTTCGCCTTGTCGCTCTTCGCCTTGTCGCTCTTCGGGGCCATGGCGGGGACGGCGAGGGGGGTTGGCGACGCTGAGGATGCTGGAGACGGCGGAGGAAGGGTGGAGCTCGGCTCTCTGTCGACCTTTGGGAGGCGGAGAGCGGCGGGGGTTTCTGGAGATTGAAGACGCAATGAAGCAATGGGGGGAAACTGCCCCTGCTTCCTCTGCTTTTAAGGGGGAAGTGGGGGACGTTCCGCATTTTCCTATTAAAGAAACATGCCACGATCTCTCCCACGACGCCGCAATCGACTCGTGCTGTTAGGGAGGGACGCGGTGGATACAGAGCGGGATGCGGCGCGCCGTGGGCCGCGTGTGCCCGTGCACTGTTTTGGGCCTGGCCCAACAGCGCTCGGCACCGTGTGTGGCCCAGGCCCGGGGGCTCCTGTCGGTGTATTAAAGTAGGGGTACCTTAGTATCCAGACTTGTGCACGGGCAGTAGCAGCGTCCCGTGGTTGGGCTCACCACGTGCCCGCTAAAGCCCGCTCTAGTTCCCTTGAAGCCATTCAAGAAAAAAGTATTCAAGTTAAGAAACAAGACCCCGGCAAGAGGAGCTTGCCGGGAAGGCCGCTCCAGGCTCGAGATCATCCCTTCTGCACAAGACCCTGGCAAGAGGAGCTTGCCAGGAAGGCCAGAAAACAGCATTTCAGAAGACATGTCGTGGCAGGTTGCGCGCCCCGGCAAGACCCGGGGAGCGGCAAGCTTCCGGGCCCGGCAAGGTAGCGACCGCGGCAAGGTGCTTGCCGCGGCAATCTTTCACTGTGTGCCTGCGCTCCAGCTCATCTGGCCACGCGTCGCCCTAGGGCCCTTCCTGGGGCACGTGGCGGATGGCTGTGCAGCCTGGGGTACACGGTGGCAAGCCACGATGACGAGGCCTCCGTCGTGGCGAACGGAGACGCCCGGACGGACGCTTTTGGGGTGACGGCGACGGGCATTCAATGCACTTGTCCCCCACCGTCAGGGTTAGGTATAGACCACTGTACATACCCTGTACATGCACTGCTACAACTACCACCAATTTTACACTTTTACCATCATCTACGTTGACACATGTCGGTGACCCCTTTGAGCTATAAAAGGAGGCCCATGCACAACGTAGAAGGGGGTCGATTCCGAAAACTTGATCACTCCCACGCTCGGCGTAGCTAGTACTGTAGATCTTCTTTCTCCCGAGCCAAGAACTCAATAAAACCAAGGCAGGATTAGGGTTTTACGCATCCGTGCGGCCCGAACCTGGGTAAACTGCTTGCATGTGCCCCTCGATCTGCTCTTTGTGCTCCCTCTGCTCCCTTGCCATACCGAAAAGGGGCTCCGGTCCCATAGGTGTTCGTGGGCGATGAGTTTCCCCGACAGTCATCTGTGAGGGTGAGAACATAACGATAGCCACCGTGAGCTTCAACACTCATTGGACCGCACACATCGGTATGTATGATTTCCAATAAGTTGGTTGCTCGCTCCATTGTTCCGGAGAACGGGGTCTTGGTCATCTTGCCCAAGAAGCATGGTTCGCACGTGTCAAATGATTCATAATCAAGAGACTCGAAAAGTCCATCTGCATGGACCTTCTTCATACGTTTGACACCAATATGACCAAGGCGGCAGTGCCACAAGTATGTGGGACTATCATTATCAACCATACATCTTTTGGCATTCACACTATGAATATGTGTAACATCACATTCGAGATTCATTAAGAATAAACCATTGACCAGCGGGGCATGACCATAAAACATTTCTCTCATATAAATAGAACAACCATTATTCTCGGATTTAAATGAGTAGCCATCTCGCATTAAATGAGATCCAGATACAATGTTCATGCTCAAAGCTGGTACTAAATAACAATTATTGAGGTTAAAAACTAATCCCGAAGGTAGATGCAGACGTAGCGTGCCGACGGCTATCACATCGACCTTGGAACCATTCCCGTCCCGCATCGTCACCTCGTCCTTCGCCAGTCTCCGTTTATTCCGCAGCTCCTGCTTTGAGTTACAAATGTGAGCAACTGCACTGGTATCAAATACCCAGGAGCTACTACGAGCGCTGGTAAGGTACACATCAATAACATGTATATCACATATACCTTTGACGTTGCCGGCCTTCTTATCTGCTAAGTATTTGGGGCTGTTCCCCTTCCAGTGACCCGTTCCATTGCAATAAAAGCACTCAGTCTCAGGCTTGGGTCCATTATTTGGCTTCTTCCCGGCAACTGCCTTACCAGGCGCGGCGACTCCTTTGCCGTCCTTCTTGAAGTTCTTCTTACCCTTGCCTTTCTTGAACTTAGTGGTTTTATTCACCATCAACACTTGATGTTCTTTCTTGATCTCCACCTCCACTGATTTCAGCATTAAATACACCTCGGGAATGGACTTCTCCATCCCTTGCATATTGAAGTTCATCACGAAGCTCTTGTAGCTAGGTGGGAGCGACTGAAGGATTCTATCAATGACCACTTCATCTGGGAGATTAATTCCCAACTGAGACAAGTGATTGTGCAACCCAGACAATTTGAGTATATGCTCGCTGACAGAACTATTCTCCTCCATCTTACAACTGTAGAATGCGTCGGAGACGTCATATCTCTCGACTCGGGCATGAGCTTGGAAAACCATTTTCAGCTCTTGGAACATCTCATATGCTCCGTGATGCTCAAAACGCTTTTGGAGCCCCGATTCTAAGCTGTAAAGCATGCCGCACTGAACCAGGGAGTAATCATCACAACGCGACTGCCAGGCGTTCATAACGTCTTGGTTCGCTGGGGCGGGTGCATTACCTAGCGGTGCTTCAAGGACATATGTTTTCTTGGCAGCTATGAGGATGATCCTCAAGTTACGGACCAAATCTGTATAGTTGCTACCATCGTCTTTCAGCTTGGTTTTCTCTAGGAACGCGTTGAAGTTGAGGGCAAGATTAGCGTGGGCCATTAGATCTACAAGACATATTGTAAATATTTTAGACTATGTTCATGACAATTAAGTTCATCTAAACAAATTCAATGAACTCCCACTCAGATAGACATCTCTCTAGTCATCTAAGTGATACATCATCCGAATCGACTAGGCCGTGTCCGATCGTCACATGAGACGGACTAGTCATCAACGGTGAACATCTTTATGTTGATTGTATCTTCTATACGACTCATGTTTGACCTTTTGGTCTTCTGTGTTTCGAGGCCATGTCTGTACATGCTAGGCTCGTCAAGTGAACCCTAAGTGTATTGCGTGTGTAAATCTGGCTTACACCCGCTGTATGCGAACGTTAGAGCCTATCACACCTGATCATCACGTGGTGCTTCGGATCCACGAACCTTAGCAACGGTGCACTGTTAGGGGGAACACAATTCTTGAAATTTTAGTGAGAGATCATCTTATTTACTACCGTCGTTCTAAGCAAATAAGATGTAAAAACATGATAAACATCACATGCAATCAAATAGTGACATGATATGGCCAATATCATTTTGCTCCTTTTGATCTTCATCTTCGGGGCTCCATGATCATCATCGTCACCGGCATGACACCATGATTTCCATCATCATGATCTCCATCATCGTGTCATCATGAATTCGTCTCGCCAAACAATACTTCTACTACTATGGCTAACGATTAGCAATAAAGTAAAGTAATTACATGGCATTTTTCTGTGACACGCAGGTCATACAATAAAATAAGACAACTCCTATGGCTCCTGTCGGTTGTCATACTCATCGACATGCAAGTCGTGATTACTATTACAAGAACATGATCAATCTCATACATCACATATATATCATTCATCACATATATATCATTCATCACATCCTTTTAGCCATATCACATCACACGGCACATGCTGCAAGAACAAGTTAGACGTCCTCTAATTGTTGTTGCAAGTTTTTTACGTGGCTGCTATAGGTTTCTAGCAAGAACATTTCTTACTTACGCCAAAACCACAACGTGATATGCCAATTTATATTTACCCTTCATAAGGACCCTTTTCATCGAATCCGATCCGACTAAAGTGGGAGAGACAGACACCCGCTAGCCACCTTATGCAACTAGTTCATGTCAGTCGGTGGAACCTGTCTCACGTAAGCGTACGTGTAAGGTCGGTCCTGGCCGCTTCATCCCACGATGCCGCCGAATCAAGATAAGACTATTAGCGGTAAGTAAATTGACATGATCTATGCCCACAACTACTTTGTGTTCTACTCGTGCAAGATACTACGCATAGACCTAGCTCATGATGCCACTGTTGGGGAACGTAGCAGAATTTTAAAATTTTCTACGCATCACCAAGATCAATCTATGGAGTCATCTAGCAACGAGGGAGAGGGGAGTGCATCTACATACCCTTGTAGATCGCGAGCGGAAGCGTTCAAGAGAATGGGGTTGATGGATTTGTACTGGTCGTGATCCAAATCACCGATGATCCTAGCGCCGAACGGACGACACCTCCGCGTTCAACACACGTATGGAGCGGAGACGTCTCCTCCTTCTTGATCCAGCAAGGGGGAGGAGAGGTTGATGGAGATCCAGCAGCACGACGGCGTGGTGGTGGAAGAAGCGGGATTCCAGCAGGGCTTCGCCAAGCGCAACTGGAGGAGGAAGAGGTGTCACAGGAGGGAGAGGGAGGCGCCAGGGCTTAGGGTGCAGCTGCCCTCCCTCCCCCTCTTTATATAGGGGCCCTAGGGGGGGCGCCGGCCCTAGAGATCCAATCTCTAGGGGGGCGGCGGCCAAAGGGGGGGGGCCTTGCCCCCCAAGTTAGGTGGGGCGCCCCCCACCCCCAGGCTTTCCAACCCTAGGCACAGGGGGGGGCCATGGGGGCGCACCAGCCCACAAGGGGCTGGTTCCCTACCCACTTCAGCCCATGGGGCCCTCCGGGATAGGTGGACTCCCGGGATCCTTCCGGTGGTCCCGGTACAATACCGGTGACCCCCGAAACTTTTCCCGGTGGCCGAAACTAGACTTCCTATATACAAATATTCACCTGCGGACCATTCTGAAACTCCTCGTGACGTCCGGGATCTCATCCGGGACTCCGAACAACTTTCTGGTTACCGCATACTTATATCTCTACAACCCTAGCATTACCGAACCTTAAGTGTGTAGACCCTACGGGTTCGGGAGACACGCAGACATGACTGAGACGACTCTCTGGTAAATAACCAACAGCGGGATCTGGATACCCATGTTGGCTCCCACATGCTCCTCGATGATCTCATCGGATGAACCACGATGTCGAGGATTCAATCAATCCCGTATACGATTCCCTTTGTCTATCGGTATAGTACCTGCCCGAGATTCAATCGTCGGTATACCAATACCTTGTTCAATCTCGTCATGGCAAGTCTCTTTACTTGTTCCGCAAAACATCATCCCGTGACTAACCCCTTAGTCACATTGAGCTCATTACGATGATGTATTACCGAGTGGGCCCAGAGATACCTCTTTGTCATACAGAGTGACAAATCCCAGTCTCGGTTTGTGCCAACCCAACACATGCTTTCGGAGATACCTGTAGTGTACCTTTATAGCCACCCAGTTATGTTGTGACGTTTGGCACACCCAAAGTATTCCTACGGTATCCGGGAGTTGCACAACCTCATGGTCAAAGGAAAGGATACTTGACATTGGAAAAGATTTAGCATACGAACTATACGATCTTGTGCTAGGCTTAGGATTGGGTCTTGTCCATCACATCATTCTCCTAATGATGTGATCGCGTTATCAATGACATCCAATGTCCACGGTTAGGAAACCGTGACCATCTGTTGATCAACGAGCTAGTCAACTAGAGGCTTACTAGGGACACGTTGTTGTCTATGTATTCACATATGTATTACTGTTTCCGGATAATACAATTAAAGCATGAACAATACACAATTATCATGAAGAAGGAAATATAATAATAACCATTTTATTATTGCCTCTAGGGCATATTTCCAGCAGATCCGACTACGAACGTGCGATGACGAAATTTATGAACTGGCATCTTGTATATTTCGTCGAAGGCTTCACGCACTCACTATGGTGGCTTCAAAGTCCTTAAATCATCACTTGTAACTCTATTCTTGTTCCCCTTGTGCAAGCCATCATCTCCATGCTTGATCTTGCTCCAATGTTCATCCTTCTTGTCCAAGCTAGGCCCTTCAACAGATCCGACTACAACAGATCCGACTTTGATGCCACCATAATGAGTGTGTGAAGCCTTGGACGAAATTTATGAAGTGGCATCTTGTATATTTCGTCCAAGGCTTCACGCACTCATTATGGTGGCTTCAAAGTCCTTAAATCATCACTTGTAACTCTATTCTTGTTCCCCTTGTGCAAGCCATCATCTCCATGCTTGATCTTGCTCCAATGTTCATCCTTCTTGTCCAAGCTAGGCCCTTCATTTGTAAGAAAGACAAATGTATCCAATTTAGGCAGCATCATATTCTCATTAACATTAGAATCATTACCAAGAAACGAAAGTACCTGGCAATTTAATTGACGTGCGCAAGCTCTAGTAATTAGTCATGTATATGTATCAGTTGGGGTTGTGGGTGTAACTTTGTTAGTGATGTCCTCATCATGGTCCAAGTGCGCCATCACCTTCGACTCCTCTAACTAGCTGAAGTGCGTGGCTGCGGCTGGCGCCCTCCCTCTGCTCTACTCACCTACCATCAGCAACGTGCTCGTCACCAAGACCCTCATCGACAGCAGAGTAGGGCTCAACGTCCTCTCCGTCGAGACCTTCGATACACTCCAAGTGCCATATGACTAGCTTCAGCCCACCAAGCCTTTCGCTGGAGTGACCGACGGCTCAACAACACCAATAGAGCAAGTCTGCCTTCCTGTTACCTTCGACGACCGCAAGAACTACCGCACAGAACTCATCGACTTTGAGGTCACCCACATCCGGCTCCCGTACAACGCCATCCTCGGCTACCTAGCCTTAGCCAAGTTCATGGCAGCGAGCCACCACGGCTACAACGTCCTCAAGATGCCGGGAAGCGGCGGCGTCATCGTGGTTACATGTAATGAGAAGGATGCGGTGTGCGCTCTCGAAAACGCCTACCCAATTACGGCAGTGGAGAACTTAGATGCCGAGGGCTTTGCCTACCCTCCTGAAGTCATCCCAAACAAGAAGAAGCAGCTGCTCGCCCTGAAGCCACACGAGGAAGCAACACCCAGCGGCCGCACCTCAGGATCTGCGCCCATGAACGGGGCGCCTTCCTCCCTCGCATAGGAAGGCGCGCCCGGCGCCCCTCTCAGGCTGGGCTTGAGGGCTCTCCTTTGGAGGGCCTCTGACCTAGCCAAAGCCACGAGGGAGGCGCTCGGTCACCATCTGGAGGCATGGTTTAGCGCATGTTTCCCCGAAGAGTGCACAAGGCGTGAGGCGCCGAGTGCTCAGGAGTTCATCACCCAGATCATTGAAGACCTGCAGGTACCAAGGGTAATGCGAGGCGAGCGTCGCCCCACACCACCAAGTGCAGCTGCCGGCCCAGGCTCGGGCGGCAAGCTGCGCTTCTGCGTCAATGTCCCGGGGCTCAACAGATTCACGTCTCATGATCTCTACTTGCCTTCTTAGGTGGGCCGGTGTAAGGGCCCTCCTCACAGCTATGTTCGCATGCCTTTCGGCCTGCCGAACCGCGCTGCCATGCACCAGCGCCACATGCGGGACGTCCTGGCAGCTCACTAGGCCAAGCATCAGGAGATCCTGGCGGAGGAGGCACTTGTTCTCCGCGAGCTCCCGGAACCTCAGGACCCTCGCGAGGTCCCGGTGCCAGGCGACACATGAGGAGCAACTTGTGCAGCACGCGTCTTCAGCTACTCCAACACTTCTTCAGCAATGGTGCCAGGTGACCTTTTCCATTTTATTCAGTCGGGGGTGCCCCACGGGCTGCATCATCCCCAGGCCGCATGGATCCTTCCCTGCGGCATGTCTCGTCTTTTCGTTTGAATTCAAAAGGGAGCGCCCCTCGGGCAGCAGCATCCCTAGACCGTGTGGGTTTGTCCCTATGGCATGTATCATTTACGCATCTATCAGAAGTTGGCTTACACATGCCTAAGTTATCTTGTGGTTATCACTGGTGTCCCGGTACCCCTCGCGGCTCCCGCTCACTATTGTCATGCCAGTTGCCTATTCCAAGAAACCATTGGCATAGTACCTATGCTCGAGTTCGTCCCTGCAGCGCCGAAAAACCTGAGAGACTGAGGTCTGACTCGTGAGCAGCCTCGCCCACGTCACCTCGTCGGGTCCTCAGTGCCTTCATGTTTCTACGGAAAGACCAATGACAGCAGAGCAAGCGCTGCCGTGCGCTATGACTCATTTTCTAGATTGATTTGCAGGAACCCCCGAGCCGGCCTAGGAGTAGCTCCGCATGGCACTCCCCCTGATGCAACCAGCTTGCACGCTAAAGGGAGTGCTCCTGAGCATCACGTCTCAGGAGATCCTATTGGCTCTCGAGCCCTCACCCACTGGGATTGACCACGGCATCGTGACCGGGCATATCGACGGTTGTAGAGCCTTGCTCGAGGGCCGGGACCAGAGGCCGTAGAGCACCCATGTGAGCCAAAGGGGGAGGAAACCGGCGTGGGCCTCGCCTAGGAATGCTATAGCAAGGACACGGACAACCCCCTCCCCGAGGATCCACAACAAGATAAGTCACCCTAGAGCATCGGCTAAGACCTCATGGCCGAAGGCTTCTCTTATTTCCTCTCCCAGCCCCGCTTGGGCAACACCGTCTTCCGTTTCTTGGCCTCTAGGGAGCCGCTTGCGTGCTAAAGGGGACCTCTCGAGCATTGCGCCTCGGGGGCTCTTACCGGACCTCGGGCCGCTCACCTTCTAGCCTTGACCACGACATCGCGACCTGGCATACCAGTGATGGCTGAAGCCTACCTGGGAACTGGGTCCTATCAGCGTAGAGCATCAAGCTATCTCGAGAAGAAAAAAAGGGGCGGTGCCCGAGCGAGATATGTGATCGCAACATTAAGCAAAAAGTGAATACATTAAAAGGAAAGCATTTCAATTTTTACACGCCCCCACGGGGTTCGACATGATTCCGCGCAGGGAACAAAAGAAGGAACCCGAGGAGACCATGGCTAAGAACATCACCGACGGTGTCAAACGAACGCTCATGCCCTGCTACGGGCTCGGCGAGAGCTCGGAGGCTCGTAGCTATCATCATCGCTGGTCTCAGGATCGTCGCGGGGCTCTGGCGATTCACTGCTGGTGGAGGAGCCGCTGACAAGGCTAGGGGTAAGTTTAGTGCCCGCGCCTGTGTCACGAGGGATGCTCCTCCCGGGGCAGCACTCCAGGCGTTGTCCGTCTTCACCGAAGACCTTGAAGAAGAGCGTGGAGGCTCTGTTGTACTCGAAGTGGATGACGGAGGCTCCTTCAGGACGGCAAGCACGGGCAATTTCGCCCCATCCTCGGGTCATGAAGACGCCGGCTGGGGGGACGACCTCGACCTCTGCCTCGGTAGCCTGGCTGCAGCACCCAGCATGCTACAACCACATCTCAGCAGGACCCCTCACCGGCATCAGCTCCGTGAAGAACCTCGGGAGCCGGATGCAAGAAGGCAGTGGCATCGCCGTCCACACCATGAACTCCCGAGAAGTGCCCTCGGCATGGACACCATTACAAACCAGCCGCCCAGTCGTGGCTGGTCCTCTGCGGTGACTTCCAAGGTGAAGGCGGGTGTCACCCTCTCGCCCTTGGCCTTGGGCATACAAGGGGATCGGGAAGCCAGACAGCGGCCTTTCTAGCCAAGGCCGTGTCACTTCGAGCCCTCCGGCGGCGTCACTGGAGCGGCCAGACCTCTTCTTCGACGAGAGTGGCTAGTGCCCCTTGGAAGGGGCTTTTCCTTTCTCTGCCACGGAGAACCTCAGAATCGGTGCCATGAACACAGATTGAAGGTGGTGAAGTGAGAAGAATCAAGTAGTGAGGAGATGGAGATGAATGGAGGGGGCTCTGCCCCTCCCAATTTATAGCAAGAGTGAGGCAAACCGTCAGCCCCCACGATCATAGGTAATGATGACCTTTTTTCTGCATGCAGCAGGCTTCAGTCAAGTCGATGGGGGGAAGTGGAGATACCAGGCACCACACATCGGCCAGGTGCGGAGGCAATTAGGGCTCGCGACGCTTCACCCTTGCCCTTTGGATTTGCCTCGAAGCCAAGTCCGAGCGCTCCTTGGGCCCGGGGGCTACTGTCGGTGTTCTGGAAACCAAGGTACCCAGACTTGCGTGCCTGCGGCACACAATGTGGCTCCTTTTTAGGCCTGGTACGGCCCATCTTCAGCATTGACACTCAAGAACCTCGCGAGGGGCCAAGCCTCGCAGGGCGGACGACACCAAGACCTTCGGAAGGGGCAGCCTCGTCTGGCTGGCTCCTGGGGAGCGGGGAACTCTATGCAACCCCCCATCTTGTGAGGTTTGCATGGCGTAAGCCATGATGACCAAGTCCAGGCTGGCACCAGTGGGTGTTGTACAACAGTTTCCTCTTTGGTGCTAAGGAAGCGGGCTCAGGCGCAGAGTCCCGAGGAATCTGCCAAAGGTTTCCATTCTAGTGCAACAAGACCAAGACCGCCAGGACGGCAGGACGGAGGTCATCACCGAGCCCACCATGGTGTCAGGATCAGAGGCTTTGTAGGAGAAGACTACCTTTAGTAAGGATAAGATATACTAGCTGTCTCCCTTCAAATTTGGCTGGTGTGGGATCCCTTCCCTCAACCATTTCGGGGGAAGAGGACCAAGGCCACTATAAATATAGGATAGCCACCACCATAGAGAGGGAGATGAGAGAGGAGGGATCGGATCCATTCCAACCTGAAAAGTTCACCAGCTCACCCGAGCCCAGGAACAGCTCTCTTCCGGAGGTTGTTCGCCCATTCTACTATTTCATCCACATCCCATCTCCAAGCTAATCCACCACACTGCTGGAGTAGGGGCACTGACCGCTAGGTGGCCTGAACCAGGATAAATTGCCTCATGTCTCTTTCACATTCCTGTTTATCGGGCTAGTTCGTGAGATGGCGAGTAAGTTGATAGGCGAGGATGAGATCTTCGCACTCACCCTAGAGTTCAAACCTAGTAGGGTGTTGTGGAGCCCTGAATCTGAGAATACTTGCCTGCCACGCTACTAGCTCAGGTTCCTCTATATCATTAGGAAGTTATCCAATTTGCAGGAATTGGACTATGTGATGCGCCCATGTCGGAGCCTGAGGCTTGACAATAAGGACTAAAGGAATTTCTTTAGTTGTGGGAGCACCTTCTTCCATGGCAAGAATTTGAAGTTCTGCTTGAGAACGTGGCTCTCCAGTCAGCGCAGAATCTGCCCTGGCAACCCTTTCGTCGACAGCTTCAGGGAGCTCTTCTGGAAAGTGTTTGCCGGTGTTGAGTTTTCTTATTTTACTGGCCAAGACTGATGGAGAAACTGTTAGCTTGGTGAGGTGGAGCACAAAAGTGCCTGGTTCCACAGGAAGCTTCTGTGCAGCACTTCAATAGATGATCGGTGATGCTATTTTCTTCACGGGACACGTGTTCTGTTTTAGTCTATTGAAATGATCCTCCAGTTTCCTCTCCTCTTCCACATAGGCTTTCATCGATGGGCACTGATACTCCTTGTTTTTTTGACCATAAACAGTAGGAAAAGCTCCTACTGTGTTAATATATTAATGTTATGGCAATGTACAAGTGAATATTTACATCAGGGGGGAGAGGGGTGTACTAATCCACTTCTGTGGAACCAGGTAACTAGCTAGTAGAGTTAACCACAACAAAGAGTGTACAAAGTTTATGACAAAGGGCCTACGCGCTTCTTTGACTCTGTGTTGGAGCAGCTCGAAATCCTTCTTGAATTTGTGCAGCCAGGAACTGAAAGAGGTGGGTATAGCTCTGAAATGCTTGTTATTTCTCTCCTTGCATATACTCCTGGCCGCCACAACAAATTTCTCAAGGAACATTGGGGTGGGGTGGCCATTTCTTTGAGTCTGAATAGCTTGCAAGCGGCCGGGGAAGGGTTCCCAATAGATATCAAGTTTATCCCAGCAAAGCTTGCTGGAGGAGCAGGTGAAAATCATGTGTTCCACCGTTTCTACAATATTCAGCCCGCAGAGAAGGCAAGTATGATCGTCCCCTATGTTGTAGTGCCTTCTTTTGAGCATATCCCGTGTGTTGAGTCTGTCATGAAAGATCAACCGAGCAAAAATCTTCAATTTCATCGTGCATTTTGATTTCCAGATCCAGTAGAAGACTTGATGAGATTGGACGTCTTTGAAGAAAAATCGGTAGTAGTCCGTTGATTTGAAGGTCGTCTTACCCCACACGTAGTTCCACACGTCCGAGGCTGTCGTGGATCACTGTGTTTCCGCCGCCATAGCCTGCATGTCCCAGACCTCTTAATGCGCTTGAGGGATTAAAGGTAGGTGGAAAGTTTCATCCAACGCTGTGCTGCCCAAGAAAATCGTTGACAGAGATATCTTCATTCAAAGAGTGGGAGAAAGCACGTGGATGTGATTCCTAGAGAAGCTGATCGGACCAGAGATCTTTCCAGAACAGAGCCGTGGTTCCACACCCAATATTGATCCGGGAAATCCCCCTAAATTTAGGAGTGATCTTGAGTATATCTTTCCACCAGAAAGATCCAACTGGGTCACATGCATGTGGTATTTTTTGGCCGTAGTATGAGTCCCAAGTAAGTTGCACCCAGGGAATATCCATCTTGTTGTAGAATTTGTGCAGAAATTTCAAAAGTAGAGCTTCATTTTGGATGCGTAGGTTGAGAACTCCAAGCCCTCCCTTATTTTTGGGCTTGCACACCATGTCCCAAGTAGCCAAAGAGTTGCATTTGTCTCCTTGTTCGGTCTTTTTGATCCGCAGGCATCGGCGTCGTATCTTGTCTAGTAATTTTGTGAGTTTTGGCGGGAAATTTAGCGTGCACATCGCATAGATGAGGAGGGAGGTCACCGTGGAGTTGAGAAGGGTTAGATTCCTAGCATGGGACATAAGATATAGCGTGGAGGACAAGCTTCCTTCAACTTTGCTGACGAGGGGCATGAAGTCTTGCAGGGTCGGTCGGGACGTGCCCAAGGGCAGGCCGAGGTAGGTAAACGGCATGGTACCAATGGTGCATTCAAAGATCGAGGCCATTTGTGAAGCAAGCTCAGGTGTCAAGTTGATGGGGATGAGTGTAGACTTATGGAAGTTGATCGTAAGGCCGATGGATTGAGCATATTTGGTGAGGATGTCTTTGATAACCAAGGCCTGACGAGGGCAGGCAGGCACGGGCAAGATTGTGTCGTCTGCGTAGTGGACAATAGGGTAGTCCATTTGTCCGTTGCATGGAAAAGGAAGTTGAATCAGGCCCTCACTATAAGCTGCAAGTACGAAGATGAGTGGAGACAGGGGATCGCCTTGTCGAACTCCACATTGACAGTGAAATTGTCTGTCCGGTACACCGTTGAGGAGGACGGAGGATCTGCCAGAAGAAAAAATTGATTTGATCCAAGATAACCACTTATCGTTGAATCCCATATGTTTCATGATGTTAATCGTGGGATCATGTTCAATGGTGTTAAAAGCTTTGGCGAAATCCAGTTTGAGTAGAACGACCGGGTGCTTAGACGCTTGGCATTGATGTATGTATTGGAATGTCCATGCAAGGCAGTCCTAAATAGATCTGCCACGAATGAAGCCATATTGATTACGATGGATAATTTTCAGAATGACCCTCTGGAGATGGTTGGCCAGGAGTTTTGTAATGAGCTTGAGGCAGCAGTTAAGTAGAGTGATTGGCCTGTAATCATTAACCGTGGATGGGGACACAGTCTTCGCGACTTTGATCCACGCCTTGGAAGGCCTCCTACTCCCACCTCCTCTCCTCTCCTCTCCTCCCACCTGCTCCTCTCCTCACCATGGATCTAGACTTTGATCCACGCCATGGAAGGCCTCCTACACTGGGATTTCAACCCTGGCCTAGTAGTGGCCGATCAGGTACGTCGGCGGTTTGGGGAAACGGTGCACTTCTCTCCATCTCGCCAGACCAAGGAATTTTTCTTGGTTGTCTCCTTCTCTTCAGCTTCCTTTCCATTATCCGAAGAATCTGTGGGTGTGGCTCTCCAATGTTCCATTGGGGGACATCACCTAGGGTTTAAATTTACTAAGATCTTTGAGAGGTCCTTTCGTTTTTTGGTGGCCGGGAACAAGGTTGGACATTTTATTCGTGTCCTCAAGGACCGTATTTGGCCGAACTTCGTTTGTCACTTTCATCTGTTCAATGGCCGTTTTAATGGTTACAAACATTTTGACTCTCATTGGCATGCGGATGAAAGTCTTGATTATATTGTTAGTCGGAGTCCAAAGGTTGTTAAGATTGATAAATCAGCTCTGTCACGTCAAACTGGCTATGATCCAAGTACCTCCAAGGAATTATGCAAGTTTGGGTTCATTCCTCTAGCTTCCATGGATTTCAATGACTTGAACAATCTTGAGGCTTCATGTTCGTCGACTCCACAATCAGGTACGGCTCGCCAGATAGATTCTCCGGCGTCTCCAGCGTTATCACCTATAGCCAGTCAATGCCCCATGGATTCTCAGGGGCATTTACTCTCGGTTGGCAATTTCCGCTTTCCTTGTAATGTTACTTACCCACAATTGCCACAATGTTTCCTTTCATCTGCTTTCAAAGGCACATATCTTGGCCTCCCTTGCTTTCTAAGGCACATATTGTGGATTTATCGCGTGCGGGCTACAGCTCTAAGGAAGTTAATGATCTGGTTAATTGCTGGGGTGATCTCTTTTCCAATTGCTTACGGTGGGGCCATATCAAATCTATTTGTCATGCCCGGATTATATGCATAAACTGTTCGGCCCCAGGACACAAAGGAATTAATTGCCCCATTTGGCCTCCGAATTCTCTTAATGGTAGTTCTTTTATGAGCCCAGATTCTGATCATCCAGTCGAATCAATTAACCCTGGGCAGCAAATCAATTCTCCTATTTTTCGGTAACATTACCTTTCCAGGACGACTAGGAGCCACCCCCCCCCCCCC
>LR738710.1:373158320-373260046 GCA_902687465.1 Secale cereale
CCCCCGCACCGTTCGATGTGAATCGTGCGGTCACTACGGACACGTGGAGCACTTTTGCTGGCGGCGCCGTTGGGCCTAGTAATGGCAGTGGCGACCAAAAAAAACCCTCAACCCTTGACGCTCCGCATTCGCCTCCATTGCCACCCTCGCCCGCCCCGCTTCCCAATGCTTTACAGCACTCTGCTCTAGCAGCACCACCATTGCCACCATCGCCACAAACCACTGCCGCCGCGGATCCCACCACCATCCCCTCCACATCCATGGCCAACTACCCAGTTAACCCGCTCCATTTCCTCCCCGCCGGCTAGTCGACCGAACCTGGCCCGGCGGACCGCAAGGTGCGTGTGGACATGTCGGTGAATCCAATCCCGCCCCTCAACAACAGCTTCCTCGCCATCGCCGAAGTTAGCAGATTCGTGCCTCTGCATCTCAGGGAGGATGTCTAGAACACCATTGAAGGACTGCTGCATGAATCTGGTCTTCTCACAACTGAGTCCTCCGACCACCCGCTGGGTGTTGGTATGTTTGCTTTTGCTAATTCATTCATTCGCGATACAGCAGTCAACACCACGTTCCAACTAGATGATGAGGATTTAGTGGTGTCCTTTGTTCGTCACAATGTTGCTCTCAATATGTGCAACACTACCTACGGACCTGAAGTTTGGCTTATGTATATCAGTTTTCCTGACGATTATCAGACAGACTTTTATCTTCAGCGTTCTGTAGATGATTATGGCAGATTAGTTACTTGGAATAGTCCTAGTGTGGATCGATCTGTTGTGCTTATTAAAATTCGAGTCATTCACATGCGCCTGATCCCCAAAAGTATTGTGGTTCGTCAGCTTGGAGGGGACAGAGCATGCTGGACAACTGATGTTGTCATTCTTAGAGGATCAGACTGGAATGCTCATGACCCTGAAGTTCCAACGGCTGATGAGGAGCCGCCTCCGGCCAATGGGGTGCCTCATCCCATGTTTGGAGATGGCCTCACTACCGAGCAATTGTATCAGCAACAGCTTCAGAACTGGCTCCTACATAATGGGATAGGTAATGACCACGCGCCACACCATGCACCTCAACATGATGGCCCTCAAGATGCCCAATGGGCTCCATGGCCGCAGCCCCCAGCCCCACAAATGCGTGCTGCTCTTGTCAATTTTCAGGCTTGGCTTGCTGCTCAAGGTCTTCTTGTCCAAGATGGTATCCTGCCAGAGGATAATGTAACCGACAACTTGAACTCTGCTTGGAATGACACACCAGTTCAACCACAAGCGCACATGGCTCCTCTCCTGGATCTAACCTGTAGATCAGCACTCTATTCGTGGCCCCCCTGTTATTCAAAATATCATCAATGTAGATGTGGCTATTTCTGCAATTAACATGAATGTCAGTATCTCCATTGAAGGAAATGAGCTCACTACTGTGCTGACCTCTGATTTGATCCCGACAAACATATTCACTGCTTATCTCTCCAAGTCTATTATGTCTGTGGTTGCAGCTTCTGGGCCTTGGAACTCTAGCTATGGCCTGCCCCCTTTGGAGCTTCAGTTCGCAACACCGAGGATTACTCTTCAAGTTCGGGATCATGAGATCACTCGCCTGGTGTGTTTCAATGCTGACATTTTGAACCCAGCAATAGTCCAAGGCTCAGTCCAGATATCTGAACTACCATCTGACGATGAGGCTCCTGCACTGCTGCCTGTGATGCACCAGGTCCCTTCTGACTCTACACTGGGCCATGGTAATAATGTGGATACTTTTGTTGGGGAAAGCTCTGCTTCTTCTGATGATATGCTGAGCCTTGGGCCAACCGCGAGTTTGAATGATGGGCCTCAAGCCATCCTTTTGGACCCAATAGTGATAGTCTCTGACTTGGGCTTGGCCCAGGTGTGCTCCGAGGTGGCTGGCCCATGAGCTACCCGTCCTCGCCGCTCTAAACACAAGGGACCATTGGTCACCACTGAAGTCCGATGCAATACCAGATCCACTCGTTTTGATGGTTTTAGGGTGCCACAAATCATTGATGCTCGTGCCAACAACTCCAAAGTGAAGCATCGGGCAATTCCATTTGCTGCTTCCGGCTCCTCCACCACGCCCATGGACCAAGCACCCCCGCCAACCTCTCTCTGCGTCATGTAGGACATTGGCATCAATCACTGTGCAGTGCCTCCCCAGGAACTCACTGAAGATGAATTGCTCACCTCGGATACCGCTGCTATCATCCATAATAGCCAGGAGGATGGATCCCCCTCTTCTTCAGCTTAATTAGCCGGTCTTCATGCCTCTTTTGCGTAACTGGAATGTCCTTTGTTGGAAAATGCACGGTTTAAATTCGGACAAAAAACTTCTAGCACTCTCTAATGCGATCTCTACTAGTGGAAGTGCTATCGTGTGTTTGCTGGAAACTAAAAAACCTGTTGTCCTAAGCGCTTTGATAAGTTCTCTTACATTCCTTCTCGTGGTGCCTCTGGTGGATTGCTTACTGTATGGAACAGCTCCATCTTTTCTGGCACGGTGATTGTTCAGGAGGAGTTCGCATTGGACATTTAGTTCACCAGCACCCTGTCGGCTCAGGCTTGGACACTTTATAACATTTATGGTCCTTGCACAGGACCTACACGCGACTCTTTCACCCAATGGCTATATGACAGAGATATACAGGAAGATGAGGATTGCTTATTCCTTGGGGATTTCAATTACATTCGGGGTCCAGAAAATCGTAATAAACCAGGGGGTGATGTAAATGACATGATAACCTTTAATGATATCATCCGCAAACACAATCTTGTTGAGTTGCCTATTAAGGGAAGATTATATACGTGGAGCAACATGCAACAAGACCCTTTACTTGAACAACTCGACTGGTTCCTCACATCTATTCACTGGACAAATGTATACCCCAATACCATGGTTAAACCGTTATGCAAGCCTACCTCGGGTCACACACCTTGTGTAGTAAACATTGAGACAAGAATACCCTACGCCAAGCTTTTCAGATTTGAAGCTTACTGGCTCTTGCACCCAGGATTCATGGACGTAGTTAAAAAAGTTTAGGACAGACCTCTAGATGTGACCAATGCGGCCACCCTACTTTGTCGCAAGTTCAAGATTCTTTGACGGGAACTCAAAGCTTGGAGCAGGAACATTTCCCGTCTCTCTGTGGCTATTGAAAACACAAACAACACCCTAGCGGGCTTGGACACATTGGAAAACCAATGTTCTCTCACACTACCTCAAAGCAACTTCCGCAAGATCATCAAAAAACACCTCCTTCGGTTGTTGGATTATCAAAAACAGTATTGGAAGAAACGATGCACAGTTCGCTGGGTGAAATTTGGCGACGAAAATACGGAGTTCTTCCAAGCTATGGCCACAGAAAGGTACCGTAAGAATAACATTGCAAACCTACAATCTTCATATGGCCTCGTGGTGGACGATCACACTAGAAAAGAGGCTCTCCTCTACCATGCATATTCGAAGAGGCTAGGCACCTCCCGCCCCGCGCAAATGCGATTTGACCTTCCATCACTAATACAGCCTAATGAACATCTGGAGCACTTAACTTTGCCTTTCACTCATGCCGAAATCGATTTGGTTATTAAAGAGATGCCAGGGGATAGGGCGCCTGGCCCCGATGGGTTTAGTGGCCTCTTCCTTAAATCGTGCTGGCCAATCATTAAGGAAGACTTTTACATGTTATGTGATCAATTCCACGCAGGCACCCTTAACCTCCTGATACTCCTTGTTCACTTGCTTCAGAACCAGTTGAGAGTCCCCGCGTATGATCAACTTCTTGATTCCCAACTCAATAGAAATATGGAGCTCGACAAGGAGTCCTTCATATTTTGCTGTATTGTTGGTGGCATCTTCCCGGGGGAAATTCATTTGGACGAGGTACTTGAGGTGTTCTCCGGTGGGCGCAATGAGTAAAAAAACCCGCGCCAGCACCCTGGAGCAAGAAAACACCGTCAAAGTACACTATACATTCCTTAGGGGCCTCCTTACCAGGGAGGGCGGTTTCCATAGTCTCTTCGTTAGGCATCAGCATCCATTCCGCTATGAACTCCGGTAGTCCTCTTCTTTGGATAGTCGTCATGCTCTCAAATTTTAAGGCAAAACTTGATAGCTCCAGAGCCCACTCTACTATCCTGTCGGTGGCTTCGGGGTTCCTCAAGATCCTCTGTAGTGGGAGGTGAGTCACAACAGCGATCTCGTGGGCTTGAAAGTAATGGCGCAGCTTTCTTGAGGCCATAAGGAGGCCGAAGATCATTTTTTCGACACCAGAGTACCTTGATCTCGCACCTGTAAGAGGGAGCTTACAAAGTAAAATGGTCACTACACCACTTTCTTTCTGGCCACTCTGTCGGTGTTCAGGGAATGGGGGTACCCAGACTTGATTGCCTACGACCCGTGGTGTGGCTCCATCAGCGGCCTGGTATGGCCCAGCTTCAGCAACCATAGCTCAAGACCCTCACGAGGGGCCAAGCCTTGCGAGGCGGACGACGACAAGACCTCCCTGGGGGTAGCTTCTCTAGGCTGGCTCCCGAGGGGCAGAGATATCTATGCAAGGTGCATGCCACGAGGTTCACGTGACGTGAGCCATGACGTCCAAGGCCAGGCGGGCACCAGCGGGCACAGTGTACCAGTTTCCCCTTTGGTGCTAGGGGGGCAAGCGTAGGCGCGGAGTCCTGAGGAATCAAGCAAAGGTTTCCATATTGGTGCAACAAGACCAAGGACCATCAGGTCGGTAGAATGGAGGTCATCGTGGAGCCCGATGCGGTGTCACCACCAGAGCCTTTGGCAGGCGAAGACTACTTTTGTCAGGATAACTTGTACTAGTTGTTCCCCTTCAAATTTGGCCGTTGTGGGATCCCTTCCCGCTAATATTTGTGAAGAGGACAAAGGCCACTATAAATAGGACCTTGCCACCACCATGGACGGTAGCTCGTCCAGGAGAACAGAGAGAGATCCATTCCACCCTACGCACACCACAAGCTCATACGAGCCCAAGAACCCCCCTCCTCCAGAGGGTGTTCATCCATTGTACTAGTTCATCCTCAACCCCACGAGGCAATCCACCACACACACTAGAGTAGGATATTACACCGCAAGGTGGCCCGAACCAGTATAATCCTCTGTGTCCCTTGTTCCTTGACTTCGTCGAGCTAGGCTGTGGAATCGTAGGGCGAGTGCACTGGGGAAAGAGTGTTCTTCGTGCGCACCCCAGAGATCGAACCTCTCAAGGGTTTGCGGAACCCGGAATCCGACATTTGGCGCGCCAGGTAGGGGTGCGCCGATGTTCCACCTCTCCATTCACCTCACTCTTCGTCCGCCAGGCTCCCATGGCAGGCGCCACATCTCTGACCGGCTCGCTAGGCGCGCGCGGCGGTCTTGCGGGTCACTGAGCCTTCACACCCGGCTTGCAACAGGTGCAGTGGCCACCTAGGTTCAGGCCGGAAATGCCACCTCGCTACGACGTTGCGGCAGATCCGGCTGTTTTCCTCCAGGCCTACGAGGAGGCCGTTTCGGCAATCGGCGGCAACAACAAGGTCATGGCCAGCTTGCTCCCCATGGCCCTCACTGGCGTGCCACGCGTCTGGTTTCTCAGCCTGCCAGAGTCATCTATGGCCTCCTGGGAGGAGATGCGCAGTCTCTCCACTGCACGCTTTGCGGCGCCGGTGCCCCACGCCATCGTGGCTGTCCTCGGCTGCTCTCAGGCACTGCCCTCGGATCGCCACGTCAAGTAGTTCTTCCTTCAAGTGGGCACCACCCGAGCCTCGCATGGAGTCCCTCCAGGATGGGCGGCGCCAGAGGCCGACCTCACCTTCGACTCCAGAGACCACCCGCCGATTAGCGCAGGTGCAGGCGCACTCCCGATGCTCTGCACCCCCACCATCTACAATGTGGCAGTAACCAAGACCCTCATCGATGGCGGGGCTGGGCTCAACGTGCTCTCCGCGGAAGCATTTGGCATGCTCCATGTGTCGCCCGAACGACTCCGCCTCACAAGGCCGTTCTCCAGGGTCGTCGATCCCTCCACCAGCCCCATGGGGAAGATCCGGCTCCTCGTCACCTTCGGCACCCGCAACAACTACAACACCGAGCTTATCGACTTTGACATCACCTACATCAGCCTCCCGTACAATGACATTCTCGGGTACCCAACCCTGGCCAAGTTCATGGTGGCGTCTCACCCGGCTTACAACCTCATGAAGATGCCGGGGAGCTATGGCGTCCTCACTATGGCCGGAGATACCAAGGAGGTCCCAGGGCCCCTCAAGCTTGCCTTCAGGGCCACGACGTCAGCACGCCCGACCGATGAAGCAGCTCCGGAGGCCGTGGGAGCTGCGGCAGCAAAAAAGAAGCAACTTTTCTCTTAAGACCGGGCCAAGACAAATCAAGTGGTGGTTGACGAGGACGGGGCTTCGGGAGCCACCTTCACCATTGGTGCCGACCTTCCCCCAGATCAAGAAAAGTTGCTGGTAGGTTTGTTACGAGCGAACAAGGAGGGTTCGCGTGGGAACCCAAGGACCTGGCGGGAGTCCCAAGGGGGGTGATTGAGCATCACCTACACGTATGCCCCAACGTACGTCCAGTAAAGTAGAAGGCCCGGTGGCAGTCCACTGAGAAGCAGTCCTTCATTGTACAAGAGACTCGTAAGTTGCAAGAAGCTGGTGTGATCCGTGAGGTGCGGTATCCAGAATGGTTAGAAAACCCAGTAGTTGTGCCCAAGAAAGGTGGGAAAGAGCGCATGTGTGTCGACTTCACCAACCTCACCAAGGCCTGCCCACAAGATCCATTCCCGCTGCCGCGCATTGACCAGATTGTCGACTCCACTGCCGAGTGCGTCCTGCTGTGTTTCCTGGATGCATTTTCAGGCTATCATCAAATCAAGATGGTGGTGCAAGATGTCGAGAAGACGACCTTCCTTACCCCGTGCGGGGTATACTGCTAGACTTGTATGCTGTTCGGGGTGCGGAATGCAGGAGCAACTTTCCAGCGACTGATGCATATCGCCCTAGGAGAACAGCTCGGGAGGAACGCTGAGGCCTGCGTTGATGACATTGTGGTAAAATCTCAGGAGGCCAAGACCCTCATAGATGATTTGGAAGAGACCTTCGCCAGCCCGCGCAAGGTAGACCTGCGGCTTAACCAGGAAAAGTGTGTATTCGGTGTCCCGTTAGGCAAGCTACTAGGTTTCCTGGTGTCGCACAGAGGAATTGAGGCTAACCCCGAGAAGGTCAAGGCCATATAGAAGATGAGTCCGCCGAAGACCCTCAAAGAGATGCAGAAGCTAGCCGGCTGCGTGACGTCGCTCGGGCGTTTCATCTCCAAGCTGGGGGAGCATGCCCTCCCCTTCTTTAAACTGATAAAAAGGAAGGACTCGTTTGAGTGGACCCCTGAGGCTGATGTAGCCTTCGAAGACCTCAAGAGATACCTCACCAGCCCACCAATGATGATGGCGCCCAAACCTCAAGCGCCCTTGGTGCTTTACCTAGCCGCTACACCACACTCTGCCAGCGCGGCATTAGTGGCAGTCCGGGAGGAGCGCCAGGACAAGGCAACACAGCACTGGGACGATACTCCCAAGGCTCTGGCAGGGACAGCCATCGATTAGGCTCCATGAGACGGTGTTCCTCAAGCTTTAGTTGCCCCGTCCGGCGACCAAGCTCCTGAGGCCCCTGCCTCAGGAGGCACCACGGCCCCAGGAGAGCTTGGTCTCCGCCGACACTTCCACCATCATCGAGCACCAAATGTACTTTGTTAGCACGGTGCTCCACGACACTCGATCATGCTACCCCATGCCGTAGAAACTCCTGCTCGCGCTCCTTGTTGCTTCGTGCAAGCTGCGCCACTACTTCCAAGGCCACCCCATCAACGTCGTATCAGCTTACCCGTTGGAGAGGGTGCTGAGGAGCCCCAATGCCGCAGGAAGGGTCGCCGAATGGAATATCGAGCTACAAGCATTCCAGCTGGAGTTCAGCACCACCAGGATCGTCAACGGTGCCTCGCTCGCCAACTTCGTGGTAGAATGGACCGACACCCTAGATCTCGGAGCAGGTGATTATCAGTCCCTCTCGCCAGGGAGTGAGGCACCGGATAGCTGGGTCCTGTACTTTGACGGTGCCTTCGCACGCCAGGGCGCGGGGGCTGGCGCCGTGCTCATCTCGCCCACCAAGGACAAGCTCTACGCCGCACAGCTTTGCTTCCAGCATGGTGAGAAGGTCTCCAACAACATCACGGAGTACGAAGGCCTGATCGCCGACTGAAGGCTGTGCCTGCCCTTGGTGTGAAGCGCCTCACCATCAAGGGCAACTCCCAACTCTTCGTCAAATTCTCCAACAAGGTGTACGGGCCAAGGTATGAGCACATGGAGGCGTACCTAGCGGAGGTATGCAAAATGGAGAAACAATTGTTGGGCCTGGAGCTACAACACGTGCCGCGCGGCACGAACGAGGAGGCCGACGACATCGCCAAGAGGGCGTCCAAGCGCCAATCACAGGAGCCCGGCGTCTTTGAGGAGTGCCTCTTCAAGCCCTCAATAACCCTCCAGCTTTGGAGCTGACACTGCCTCAGGAGAAGCTTCCCCCTCCGCCGACCTCGGGAGCTCCCGCATGTGGCCTGACTTCAGGAGCGCGCTTGCTCCTTTTACTCGAGCCTCAAGAGGGGTGCTTGCGTTGTAGGGTGGAACTCTAGGTGGAGATCTTTCACGAATTGGAGGGGAATCCCCAAGAACAAGATGAGCACAAAGGGAAGAACACAAGAGAAACACTCAAGAACAAGCCCAAATCACACATCCACTAGACTCACATACACACAAGATCCACAAAGGTACAAGAACAACAAGGGGAACATGGATACATGATAGAGTTCATCCCAAATCCCAGAGGGAGATGAGGTCTTGGTGATCCTCTAATGGGAATCCTTCCCCTAGTAGGGGGTCTTGATAATCCACAAGGATTCTTCCCCAGAGGGGTCTTGATCCACAAGAGGGAAGGAGCAAAGCTCACATATGTCTCACATCTACTTTGCTATCCTTACAAATGAGCTAGGTGGGAGGTACTTATAGTCTAGGGAAGAAATAGAGGGAGAGGGGAATACAAAGGTCCAAAATGACCCTGAAAATGCACACACTCTCTGAGGGGTCCGGGCACCCGGGGGTATGGGTCCGGGCACCCGGATGGACGCGGCTATAGGGGGGCCTGGGCACCCGGGCGCGAGGAGCCGGGCACCCGGACTAGGCCGAGGCCGGCTGGATCTGGGACAGGCACCCGGGGGTCCTAGGCCCGGGCACCCGAAGGGCGGCTGGGCACCCAGGGGTGGACGGGGCAGCGCCGGGGTGGTGCGGGCACCCGGGCCCTCCATGGCCGGGCACCCGGGGCCGGCTGGGAGCGGCGCCAGGGGAGGGGCCGGGCCTCCGGGGCAAAAGTGCCCGGGCACCCTGGGTGTCCAGGACTCCTCCTTCTTCTCTCGTGTCGCACGTCCATCTTCCTTCTCCTCCTCTGTAGGTCTCCGGTGAACTTGGTGATCCCTCCATGCTTTCTCGTGACGATCTCTGAAGTACCTAAGAATGCATAACGTTCTGAGGTGAGGTAGTGACCAAGTCCAAGGGATATTCATGTAAATCTCGAAGAGGAGCGGGTTCACCTTAAGTCCGGTAGGTTCACTTGGGGCTTGAGGTGCTATGACGGTGTACATGGAGATAGCCGTAGGATGCTCCGCATCATCTCCTCCCCCTTGGGAAAGATCCGTCCTCGGATTATGAACCATATCGTCATGTACACGGTAGGCAAGGATGAACTTGTAGTTGAATGATGTGTATGTCACACCTTGAGCAAAGTACTCCAAGATATCGTCGGAATGGTAGACATGCAAAAAGAGCAAACACAAGGGACACTTGGAAATACAATGGTTAGCGGATGCAAGGTGTCTATCATTTAAGCATGAGTCCGTCCAATGAAATTGGTAGTGGCAATGAGCATGAATTGTAGCAAAATGAAAGAGAATGGCATACAATGCATTCATGTGATCAAGCTCATTGTGCAAGAAGTTGCAAATGCTACCATTGTGCAAAATGATGTCGTAATGGGATTGTGTATCAAAAGCATGAACATGGTAAATGATGCTCAATGTGAGTATGTGATCATGCAATTGATGCTTGGCAATGTGATCAATATGTATGAAGAGTCCATCAAGAAAGATCACAACAAATTTGCTAAGGAAATGAAAAATCTCATATATCATGGATGACATGGGACTACAAGATGCAACAAGGCAATCATAATGTGAGTCAATCCATGCATAAGATGCAAATTTGTTATGGGTATGATATGACCATGGAACATGGCATTTGGGCGCACAATCAACAAATATGAAGGTTTGGGTGCAATGTGCCAAAGGAGTGTTGATATACCCATGCTCAATGTCGTGGCAAGAGTGGTAGACCGGTGGAGCATCCATGAAATCCAAGCATATGCGAGGATGGCTCACAAGGAAAGAATCCACCTTGATGAGGATGTCGGAAATGTTGTTATTGCGCAACGTGTATGCATTCACATGTCCAAGATGCCTCGTGATGGTACCGCCTTGTGAATCCTTCAAAATGAAAGAACATGACAAGCACTCGGAAAAACAAATGAGGTTAGCAAAGATGCAAAACCTATTCGTGTGGTGAGTCACCAACAAGTATTTTTGTCATTCTTATCATAAGAAAGGACAAGGGGGCAAGGCAATGTATGGAAACATATGATGCGATAACAACCAAATACATTAAGCTCAAACAAGCAAGCATGCATCACAAGTAAGGTGTCAAGTATAGCATGGTTGCACTCACAACAAGTGAATATGAGAGATGCAACTATTGGAGACAAGGGACAATGATCAAGATATATCATGTGAAATGCATGAACATATATGTCATCAACCCAAGAAAGCAAGTAAGAGTGGAACATGGGTGCTGTAATATAGCAAGCAATCATAGTGATGAAGACAAGCAAGCTAGTAGTGCGAAGATGCAACATACTAGAGGTAATCATGGCAATCATGTCATGTGTGCGATTAGTAGGCATGAATAATGCACATGGCATATCACAAGCATGAAAGCGAGAAATGAGCAAAGTAGTATCATTGTATTGGCAAGAGGTCCTATGTAAATGGCAATGGTGCATCATGACTCTCCCAACACAACAATCAACAATAGCATGGGGCACAAATAAATCTTGGCAAAAGCTACTAGTATCTCCTCGAAGCATGCAAATACACATAGAAGTAGCATAATGGTGAATCATGTGTAAAGGCAAGCAAGGTCACAATTGCATGGCAAATTCATAGCAAGAGGTATAACATGCAAAGTGAACACGATAGTATGGGCATAAGGTGACAAGTGGTAAATAAGCCATAGCCGTGTGAGAGCCAAGTAAAAGAGATGTGCCTAGTGGTTGCGCGAAGAGAATGGTGGTAAGGAGATTCCACAGAATCCCAAATAATCGTTGCTTTCAAGAGCTCTTTTCGTCAACTCATGGGATTGGGAGGTTGACGAGTTTGCAAAAGTACCTGCACAAGACAAAGGCAAAGGAAAAATTGTATGTGCGTGCTATATGTACACATCATCCATCATGATGCACACGTGTGTGTGTTGGTTAGCACATAATATCCAATGCTCAAATAAATGAGATGCGTGATATAGAAACATTTCATCCATCATGAGAGGTTTGTTGTTATCTATGGCATAATGGAGACTCACATGGTGTAATGCATCATGACAAGAAGGTAGAGCATTGTTATTCATGTAATGCATATGGTGCACACAATCAAGGTAATCATGCAAGGTATGGAATGCATCAAGATCTCCTAGTATGTATGAGGAAACCATGGGGGTCTCCTCATGAACCGTAGTGGAAATATCACATGGAGAATATGGACAACATCCAAAACAATGCATATTTGGAACAATCTGTTCATGGCATGGCTGTCACACCCTGCATTTTGTAACATGTTATTTGTAACTTTGAAGCATGAAAATTTGGACCAACAATTTTTTTTAGCATCATTTGGCTTTTATTTGAAATTGAGTTTTCTTCATGTGCTTTTTCTTGTGCTCATTAAAGTCAACTATGACCTCTTGTAGAATTCATCTCCGTACTCAAAACTTCTGCCCAATGATCATGCCAAGTGTTATATAACAGCATAGTATTTTCCTACAAAATTAATTTGGCCAAAAGGTATTTTATAAATTTAGTTTTCCAAAAACCCCTGAATTGGGATTTGCACTGCAAGTACTTGATTTAGGGTGAGAAAATTATTTCAAAAGGAGTATTTGAGACCTAGTAGTCATAGGACTCCCAGAAACCATAAAGGTATAATTTTAAAAGTTATTTTCCTATTTTATTTAAAAGCTTTTTCTTAAGGCCAGAAATGGTCTTTAATAGGGGAAAATTATTTAACTATTTCAAAAATATTTGCCAAAATTCAGAGAGACTCAGAGGACATATATTGTCCATATATAAGAGTTTCAACACTTGGTCATGTTCAAAGTAATGGGCTAAACCCTCTAAAACCCTTTCTGGATATTTCAAGCTTTTGAAATATTTACAAAGGAAATATTCTCCAAAAATTCCAGGGAAATTCTATCATGTCATATATCACATATTTGATGATCTTGCCAAGTCCCGTGCCTTGGGAAGCAAGAAAACATCCTCAAACCCCTTCATAACCATTCTGTCCATATTTGAAGTTTGAGCAACTTTACATTGCCAAACGTGTCCAAATGCTCTCAAATTTGGTGCACATGCTAGAATGACCTAATAAGGCATCTAGACCAAATGGCACAAGATTTGGAATAGAGCAACTTGATCAGATCACCTCAAAACCCTTTCTGTTCAAATGCAAATTTGAACAACTTTACATTACCAACTTTTTATCTGGAGCTTCAAACTTTGTGGGCATGATCAATACTCCAAATGATGATGCTACACCAAGTGGTGCATCAAGGGGAGATGATTAGCTTGACTCAAACAAGATGAAGCTGTTTCTGTTGATTTCTAGGGTTCACCAAAGTTACATTGGCTAGTTTCTTCAAATGAGCCCAAATTTGGTGAAGCACCCTATTTTCTCATGTCTTTCAACCCTGTTAAGTGCCATATCAAGTGGAAGTCATTTCCTTGACCAAACACTGATCAAACACCTTCTGCAGATTTACTAAAACTCTCATCCTGATCACTTTTACTCTTCTCCATGGCCTCAACTTTTTACCACATGATCATTGAGTTACTAGCTACCCCCAGTAACTTCCCCAGCACCCCAGCTCCATGATTGAGGGGTAAGAACCCTGTTTTACCTTGCTGGACAGCAAGTTTTCACCAAGTCACCAGCATCCTCCCTCTCTCTCAGCATCTCCAGGGCATCCAAGGCCTCAGGCCATTTCTTTACTCCTCCCTCAACCTTCTAGACACTCTGTGGCACGTTGGTTTTGACCAGAACGGCGAGGGCACGATGATGCCAGCAATACGCATGCTCTGGAGCGCGCTACAGTGCACCTCCGCACGGTGGCTCCAGCCAATCAGCCTCCCCCGACAGCCTCGGGCTCCTCCTTCGCGCCAGTCGAGGCCTCTCGACATCCGCAACCTCCCCGGCGCTGTCCCCCCTCCTCCTGCGCCCTCCAGTGGCCGTCATCGCACGCGCGTTGGCCGCCCACAACGGCCACTCTTCTGCCTCGCACGCGCGTGTCGACTGGAAGGTTCCCCGCTCCTCTTTTCCCCTCAGCTAGACGTGGAGCAAGTCCATGGTCCTCCCCGGCTTGATCCCAGACTCCAGAACCTCTCCTAGCCTCGCCTACAACCTCGCCGGCGCACGGGTCCACAGTGGACCGTGGGCGCGGCTATATAAGCCCCACCCGAGCCTCTCCAGCAGCATCAGCAACCTCACCTCACTCCACTGAGTCCCCCAGCACCATCCACTCCTCCCCAGGTCGTCCCAGTGCTCGGGATCGACCGGAGCTCCGCCGTGTCGGGCCGCCGGTGATCCCGCAGTACGAGCCTCCCCTGCCCTTCCTTTCGCCCGATCTAGAACCGCCGTGCTCCACTGACCATTTCCCCCCTGTTTCCCCCTCCGTTTGCAGTCGGAAACAACCGGAGCAACGACCTCCCGACGAGCTTCTGCCGTCCCACCTCGCCGCCGGCGAACCTGACCTCCCCGGTGTGCCGCACCACCACCACTGCAACCGCCACTCGACGCTGAGTCCATTCCTGGCCTCCGTTGCCGTTGCCGTGGCCGGAAACATCCCCGGTGAGCTCGCCGTCGCCGTGGCCGCAAGGTTGGAGATGACAGGCGGGCCCCGCCTGTCATCCCCACACCTCTCTCCCCCTCCTCTCTGCCACTGACCCACGGGCCCCGCCCGTCAGGTTCAAAAACCCGACGTGCGCGTGCAGGCACCCATGCGGCTGGGCTGGTCCGCCTGGGCCGTGCACTGTGGCCTTCTCTGGCCCAGTGCACAGGACACATTTTCTTTTTCTTTTCTGTGATTGTTTTAAACATTTCTACAGAAAAGAATAATGGTCCAAATAAAATAATTCCAACTCCTAAAATCTTGTAATATTCCAACCTATTTAATGGTACCACTTTCACTCAAATCCATGAAACTTTTATGTTCTGTTCAAATTTAAATTCAAATTTGAGCAGTAAAACCCCTGTTCTAAAATCAATATATTCCATTCTGTTACTCCAAAACTCCAACTAAGATTTTTCCCCACCTTAGAAATCCCTCTAGTATTTTACAAAAATGAGTTGACATTTTTTTGAGCACTTTGATTTTTCTGTTTTGTTTGTATTCTTATTTTCCCGTGGTTATTATGTGACGTATAGATCCCGTATTTGACGAAGTTGCTGTGGAAGGAGAAGGAGAAGGATTTGAAGACTTTGAAGACCAAGCCAATCCAGGCAAGCAGCCCTTTGACCATGATACACTTGTTTTGCGGAACCCGTTGTTTCCGATGCATGATGATAGATTCACGGTGGTGACCTAGTTGACACCACCACATGATGTATGCTTGAACTTGATCTTACTATGTGCTAGATGACATGCAAATAGTTGGTCATGATGCTTAAATGATGCATGTGTGATTTGAACCTTCGTAGTTGAAAGCATTTGCATGAACCCATCGGGTGCCCCTAATGCCCGAGGGTGATGTTGAATTAGGTCATCACTTGAGAAAGAAATGATGTGCCGGTAGAATCATGTGCATGGTGAAATGATGGATTAGATTTATGTGTGTCTACCGTCCCAACCAAACATGTGCAACCACACTACCCCTTATGGGACGGGGCTTTATTGATTACTTAGGTCGATACTAGCATGGTGCCCGCATTACTAGTGACGGGAAGACTTGAGGTCTTTCCCGGGACGGGGTCGTGCTTGGATAGACGACCATGACTGTTTTCACAGGGCACCGGACACACCGTTGGTCCCTTCGGGTACGCGTGAACATTGAAATTAGGGCAAGTCCCGTGATCTATTGTTTGTACTCGAGGGCCGTGTACCAACGAGTGGACTCTATGTTAGTGTCGTCTAAGGAAAGATAATGACCGGGTACTTACCCCGGGTACTTGAGGTACCGCGGGTCGTGGATGACATGGAAGTTCCCCGGATCTTGTGGGTAAAGTGCGCAACCTCTGCAGAGTGTAAAACTATTCGAATAGCCGTGTCCACGGTCATGGACAGTTGCGTGGTGCTACTTAAACTATGTCCAGAATTTTACTTCATCGGTGATAGTATGTGTGTGAAGAGTCAAGGTAGTGACTTGACTCGATGAGTTGAATCATATTCATGTTGATATCGGTAACCTGTCTTCGAGGTTACGCGAGGTTATTGATGCATAAACTTGATAGCAGAATGTTTATTCTAGCCCTTTGCCAGATTTTTCATTATCGTTCAATTGCATTGTTACTTTGAACCATATCATGGGTTGCTTGCGAGTACATTCAAAGTACTCATTGGCTTGCCACTGGTTATTTAATTGGCCAGGCATGGAAGAGCAGGATTATGAGGAAGAGTTCTTTGGAGACGAACATGCAAACTAGGACGCTATCCCAGTCAGAATGCCTGTAGGGTTAAGGCAGATGGCATGGGTTCTACCCGTTATCGAAGACTTCCGCTATTTGAGTTATTTGCTATTCAGCCCGTGAGGCTCTATCTATGTAAGACTTGGCCATAATGGTCTTAATTCGTGTAAGACTATTTGTATGGATGTAAGACTCTTGTTATTCAGCTTATGTGTGTTCAGTGAGCATTGATCTCTGGGATCACTATACACGTGCATTCGGTGATCTCGACTTCTAAGTCGGGGTCCCCACAGAGCTGGTATCAGAGCCATGCTGACTGTAGGAAGCCTTAGTTAGCATGGGCGTTAGTTAGATGAGACCCCTTTTCAAAACCTTCTGAACCTCTCTTCTTTTCTAAACCTGAGATTTCATCAGCTTATTAACCCCTCCTATTCCACCTTTCTAGATGGCCGCTGTTCCCGAAGAGCACCTGACCACTGGGTTTCCCTTGCTTCTCGAGGATAGCCTCCAGGTGTGTCAGTTCCACCGAGCACCCATCCTCACCTACCTTGAGCATTGGGTGAGCGACACTAAGGTGGAGTACCATGTGGAAGTGATCGTGAAGGCAAACGATCCTCCCACAAGTTGGCTCTTCGAGGGACCCCAGATGGCAACACTACCACTCGCTGTCGAGGCTGCTGCACTCAAGGCATTAACCCGTCTCCGCGAGCTTCTTCCGGAGATGGCAGCCAAGATGACAACTCGCTTCTTACCTTACCGGAAGGAAGGTGAAGAAGAAAGCAGCGCACTAGCCCCTCCACTGAAGGAAGGACTCTCGCTTCGGTTCCAGACCTACTTCAGTCTATGTGCCGATAGCTTGGCACAAGACTTGGCCTCGGAATCAATGAAGCTTCGAGAAGAACTTCACAGGACCAAGGCACTTCTTCGTCGAGCTCAAGAGAAGGCAAATAGGATCAAGAAGGAAGTAGCACCTTCTGGACAATCCGCTATCGCATATCGAGGCGGAAGGCCCTCCGAGGATGTATCTTCCAAGGATGAAGAACCACCTCGGCGACGCCGGATGACAGCAAGGGAATATCGCAAGCTTTTCCCTGCACCACCGACGAAGCACCATCGTATCCAACTCCTCCACTCCCCCACACCCTCAAGTGACAAGGGGGCCCAGACAGACGAAGACAAGGAGGAAGACCCAGAAGAGCCGGAATACGCGACCGAGCATTCCGCCGCTTAGGCATTATTCGCTACTCGGATATGCCAGTTGTAATCTCTACGGTAGGATAGGTCGTGTAACCCCTATGCGTAGTCGAGTCCTTGTATGGTCATATGAAACCATCTAGTGTTTGCTTTTGTTGTGTCTGGATGTATGTCGTATTCTTCCTTCGGGAATGTGTAAACGACTACATCACCCATTTGGATTTTTAATGAATGTGTTTTGGCCTTACGGCCCTGCATGATTTGATTTAGTGTCACACCCACCCCCTTACTAGGCACCCATCTATCTTGCTTTCCCTCTTCCGAGTCATGAGACCTTTTACCGCTCCAACAGGATGCCTGTTGTAACTCGTATTGGTATCTCTACCCAGCAGCCTGAAGCCGGAGCATCCGCTCAGTCTGAGGCAGGCCACGACCAAACCAACGACCAAGCTCCACCACCACCTCCTCCAAGCATGGACATGGCTCAGCTTCTCCAAGCTTTCTGAGAGGAACGCCAAGCCAACACTGCAGCTCTCCAGCTGATTGCTCAAGCTGTCACCAACAACCGCCAGCCGGCGGGGAATGGCAATGGACGTTCCACGTTGGCAGAGTTCAAGAAGCATGCACCGTCAACCTTCATCGAGACTGCTGAACCTCTGGATGCAGATGACTGGGTCCGTTCCATTGAGGAAATTCTGGAACTAGTCGGATGCACCGAAGATTGCGAGAAGGTGGCTTATGCAGCCCACTGCCTCGGGGGAACTGCTAGAGCTTGGTGGGATGGATTCAAGGTCATGCATGCTGAACAAGACATCACTTGGGTTAACTTCAAGGCAGAATTCCGCAAGGCCCACATTCCTTCCGGAATCATGGCTATCAAAAAGCGTGAGTTCCGAGCCCTGAAGCAAGGAAGTGGCACCGTCAAGTAGTACATGCAGAAGTTTAGTATTCTGTCAAGGTATGCCCCTGAAGATGTCAGCACTGATGCTGCAAAAAGGGAGCGCTTCATGGAAGGCCTCAATCAGACTCTGCAATACTTGCTTGTCGTGTGCGACTGCCCATCTTTCCCTGACCTGGTGAACAAGGCACTTATGCTTGAAGACAAGCGGCGTGCTTTGGAAGACACTCGCAAGCGCAAGTTGGTCAGTAAGGGAAGTTCCAGCAACCAGAAGCCTCGTCCGTGGCAGTCAGCCCCGGCCAAGCCAACCTATCAGCAACCAAGAGCTCCTGCACCTCATGCCAACCCTCAGCCTCAGCAGTATGCCAACCCCAGGCCAGCTTTCAACCCCAATACCAGTGGTGGCAACAAGATCAACAATCCAAACCAAGTCACTTGCTTTGGATGTGGTCAGTCCGGACACATCTCAAGGGTGTGCCCCAACAAGAAGCCTGATGCCCCGTGCCCCAATGCGCAGAACCAGGGACAAGGCCGTGGAATGCCACCAAGGAACCCAGCTCCTCGCAATCCACCTAACCATGGGAAGGGGCGTGTGAATCACGTCACTGCTGAAGAAGCCCAGGAAGACCCGGACGTCGTGCTGGGTACGTTCCTTGTCAACTCAGCACCTGCAACTGTCTTGTTTGATTCTGGTGCAACGCATTCATTTGTCACTCAAAGATTTGCATTAAAAAGTGGCATGACCCCTACACCCCTGAATAACCCTATGTGGTACAAACCCCCGGAGCCGAGATGAGAGCCAAGATAGGCTGTAAAGGAGTCGGTATTACCATTAACGGTGTAGACTTCCTAGCAAACCTTATCATCCTAAGATCGCAAGGCTTGGATGTGATCTTAGGGATGGATTGGCTCAGTAAGCACCAAGGCTTGTTAGACTGTGCCAATCGGACAGTCACTGTGACCAATGACCAAGGAGTCGAAGTCAAGTTTGCTTCCAACTCCTCTTCCGCTCAAGCCGCTAAAGTTAACTGTCTGTCTGAAGTTGGGCTAGATCAAGTACCGGTGGCATGTGAGTATCCTGATGTCTTTCCGGATGAACTACCGGGAATGCCCCCTGACCGTGACATTGAGTTCATCATCGAGCTTGTGCCCGGAGCAGGACCCATCTATAAGAAGCCTTATAGAATGGGGACGGAGGAATTAGCCGAGTTGAAGAAGCAGCTGGAAGAGCAGCTAAGGAAGGGATTTATCCGCCCGAGTGCCTCCCCTTGGGGATCTCCTGTTTTGTTTGTGGCAAAGAGGGACGGTACCATCCGCTTATGCATTGACTATCGTTCCCTCAATGAAGTTACAATCAAGAACAAGTATCCACTTCCCAAGATCGAAGATCTATTTGATCAGCTCAGCGGAGCCAAGGTGTTCTCCAAGATCGACCTCAGATCTGGGTACTACCAACTGAAGATCAGACCCCAAGATATTCCGAAGATGGCATTCGTAACCAGATATGGCCTGTACGAGTGCACGGTCATGTCTTTTGGGTTAACCAATGCCCCAGCTTACTTCATGTATCTCATGAATAAAGTCTTCATGGAATATTTGGACAAGTTTGTTGTTGTCTTCATTGATGACATTCTTGTGTTCTCGAAGTCGGAGGAAGAGCACGAGCAGCATCTGAGGATGGTCCTAGACAAGCTTCGTGAGCACCAACTGTATGCCAAATTCAGCAAGTGTGAGTTCTGGCTGCATAAAGTTGGATTCTTAGGTCATGTCTTGACCGAGGAAGGATTATCTGTTGATCCTGCAAAGATCGAAGCTATGACCCAATGGCAATCTCCAACGACCGTCAAGGAAGTTAGAAGCTTCCTCGGACTAGCGGGCTATTACCGCAAGTTCGTGGAAGGATTCTCTAGCATTGCACGACCAATGACTCAGCTCCTCAAGAAGGACAAGAAGTTCGAGTGGACGCCAAAATGCGAAGAGAGCTTCCAAGAGCTCAAGAAGAGATTGACCACCGCCCCAGTTCTGGCAACACCTGATATTCACAAGGAGTTCGTGATATATTGTGATGCCTCTCGAACCGGATTGGGAAGCGTTTTGATGCAAGAAGGCCGCGTCATAGCATACCTCTCCAGGCAGCTACGACCCCATGAGGAGAACTACGCTACTCACGATCTTGAGCTAGCGGCAGTAGTTCATGCCTTGAAGACATGGCGACATTACCTCCTAGGGAAACGGTGTGAGATCTACACAGACCACAAAAGTCTGAAGTACACTTTCACCCAAAAGGAATTGAACATGAGGCAGCGGAGATGGTTGGAACTCATCAAAGACTATGACCTCAGTGTTCAGTATCACCCTGGGAAGGCTAACGTGGTGGCCGATGCCTTAAGCAGGAAGGCTTGCTCTTTGAATGCAGTTATTCAAGAAAGGCAGCCAGCCTTGTTTAAGGAGTTCGAACAATTCAGTTTGGAATTGGTCACCCCTGGATTTCTGGATCATTTGGAAGTCAGACCGACCCTATTGGACGACGTCAAGAAGGCACAAGATGGACACGCAAGCATCGAAGGTATCAAGAAGAAGATGAAGCTGGGCAAGGCCCCAGGATTCTCCGAAGACGAGCACGGGATTGTTTGGTACAAAGGTCGCATCTGCGTACCAAACAACACCAAGCTGAAGACGCTGATTCTGCAAGAAGCCCACGACACTCCGTATTCCATCCACCCCGGAGGAACCAAGATGTACCAAGACTTGAAGGCACGATTCTGGTGGCACGGGATGAAGAGAGAGATTGCAACCTATGTCGCAAAGTGTGATGTGTGCCAAAGGGTCAAGGCTGAATATCAGCGACCTGCTTGATTGCTTCAACCACTCAAGGTTCCTGAGTGGAAGTGGGATAAAGTCGGAATGGACTTCATCACTGGATTACCAAGGTCGAATAGAGGGCATGACTTTATCTGGGTCATAGTTGATCATTTGACCAAGGTGGCCCACTTCATTCCTCTCAAGACCACTTATGATGGCAACCGGCTGGCAGCTCTCTACATCGACCGAATCGTGAGCCTTCACGGCGTTCCCAAGGAGATTGTGTCAGATCGAGGAACCCAGTTCACCTCAAGGTTCTGGAAGAAGTTCCAAGAAGCCTTGGGAACCAAGTTGTCTTTCAGCACAGCTTTCCACCCACAGACCGGAGGTCAAACAGAGCGAGTCAATCAGATTCTCGAAGACATGCTCCGAGCCTGTGTCCTGGCATATGGAGCTAAGTGGGAAGATTGTCTCCCTTTTGCCGAGTTCTCCTATAACAACAGTTACCAGTCAAGCCTTCAGATGGCACCATTTGAGGTGTTGTACGGACGCAGATGTCGCACACCCCTCAACTGGTCATAGACTGGAGAAGGACTAGTCTTTGGACCGGATAATCTCCGCGCAGCAGAAGAGCAAGTCCAACTAGTCAGAGAGCGATTAAAGGCAGCCAAGTCAAGGCAGAAGAGTTATGCTGACACTCACCGTCGGAACATGAGTTTCCATGCTGGGAACCATGTGTACCTGCGGGTAACTCCTCTGAAGGGAACCAAGCGTTTCCAAGTCAAGGGGAAGCTCGCACCAAGGTTCATTGGACCCTTTGAGATCACTGCACGACGAGGAGAAGTGGCTTACCAGTTGGAACTACCACCTGAGCTATCCGATGTGCACAATGTATTCCATGTGTCGCAACTCCGGAAATGTCTCCAAGTTCCAGACAAGCCTAATCTCTACAAGGATGTGGATCACCAAGCCATTGATCTGCAGCCTGATTTGACCTACCGCGAGAAGCCCATTCGCATTCTGGACGAAGCAGAACGACGGATGCGAAGCCGTACAATCAAGTACTTCAAGGTCCAGTGGAGCAACCACACCGAAGCAGAAGCAACCTGGGAACGAGAAGACTATCTTAGATCCGAGTTTCCCGATATCTTTTAAGACCTAGTTCAGGAATCTCGGGGACGAGATTCTTGTAAGGGGGGTAGGTCTGTCACACCCTGCATTTTGTAACATGTTATTTGTAACTTTGAAGCATGAAAATTTGGAACATCAAATTTTTTTAGCATCATTTGGCTTTTATTTGAAATTGAGTTTTCTTCATGTGCTTTTTCTTGTGCTCATTAAAGTCAACTATGACCTCTTGTAGAATTCATCTCCATACTCAAAACTTCTGCCCAATGATCATGCCAAGTGTTATATAACATCATAGTATTTTCCTACAAAATTAATTTGGCCAAAAGGTATTTTATAAATTTAGTTTTCCAAAAACCCCTGAATTGGGATTTGCACTGCAAGTACTTGATTTAGGGTGAGAAAATTATTTCAAAAGGAGTATTTGAGACCTAGTAGTCATAGGACTCCCAGAAACCACAAAGGTATAATTTTAAAAGGTATTTTCCTATTTTATTTAAAAGCTTTTTCTTAAGGCGAGAAATGGTTTTTAATAGGGGAAAATTATTTAACTATTTCAAAAATATTTGCCAAAATTCAGAGAGACTCAGTGGACATATATTGTCCATATATAAGAGTTTCAACACTTGGTCATGTTCAAAGTAATGGGCTAAACCCTCTAAAACCCTTTCTGGATATTTCAAGCTTTTGAAATATTTACAAAGGAAATATTCTCCAAAAATTCCAGGGAAATTCTATCATGTCATATATGACATATTTGATGATCTTGCCAAGTCCCGTGCCTTGGGAAGCAAGAAAACATCCTCAAACCCCTTCATAACCATTCTGTCCATATTTGAAGTTTGAGCAACTTTACATTCCCAAACTTGTCCAAATGCTCTCAAACTTGGTGCACATGCTAGAATGACCTAATAAGGCATCTAGACCAAATGGCACAAGATTTGGAATAGAGAAACTTGATCAGATCACCTCAAAACCCTTTTTGTTCAAATGCAAATTTGAACAACTTTACATTACCAACTTTTTATCTGGAGCTTCAAACTTTGTGGGCATGATCAATACCTCAAATGATGATGCTACACCAAGTGGTGCATCAAGGGGAGATGATTAGCTTGACTCAAACAAGATGAAGCTGTTTCTGTTGATTTCTAGGGTTCACCAAAGTTACATTGGCTAGTTTCTTCAAATGAGCCCAAATTTGGTGAAGCACCCTATTTTCTCATGTCTTTCAACCCTGTTAAGTGCCATATCAAGTGGAAGTCATTTGCTTGACCAAACACTGATCAAACACCTTCTGCAGATTTACTAAAACCCTCATCCTGATAACTTTTACTCTTCTCCATGGCCTCAACTTTTTACCACATGATCATTGAGTTACTAGCTACCCCCAGTAACTTCCTCAGCACCCCAGCTCCATGATTGAGGGGTAAGAACCCTGTTTTACCTTGCTGGACAGCAAGTTTTCACCAAGTCACCAGCATCCTCCCTCTCTCTCAGCATCTCCAGGGCATCCAAGGCCTCAGGCCATTTCTTTACTCCTCCCTCAACCTTCTAGACATTCTGTGGCATGTTGGTTTTGACCAGAACGGCGAGGGCACGATGATGCCAGCAATACGCACGCTCTGGAGCGCGCTACAGTGCACCTCCGCATGGTGGCTCCAGCCAATCAGCCTCCCCCGACAGCCTCGGGCTCCTCCTTCGCGCCAGTCGAGGCCTCTCGACGTCCGCAACCTCCCCGGCGCTGTCCCCCCTCCTCCTGCGCCCTCCAGTGGCCGTCGACGCACGCGCGCTGGCCGCCCGCAACGGCCACTCTTCTGCCTCGCACGCGCGCGTCGACCGGAAGGTTCCCCGCTCCTCTTTTCCCCTCAGCTAGACGTGGAGCAAGTCCAAGGTCCTCCCCGGCTTGATCCCAGACTCCAGAACCTATCCTAGCCTCGCCTACAACCTCGCCGGCGCACGGGTCCACGGTGGACCGTGCGCGCGGCTATATAAGCCCCTCCCGAGCCTCTCCAGCAGCATCAGCAACCTCACCTCACTCCACTGGGTTCCCGAGCACCATCCACTCCTCCCCAGGTCGTCCCAGTGCTCGGGATCGACTGGAGCTCCGCCGCGTCGGGCCGCCGGTGATCCCGCAGTACGAGCCTCCCCTGCCCTTCCTTTCGCCCGATCTAGAACCGTCGTGCTCCACTGACCATTTCCCCCCTGTTTCCCCCTCCGTTTGCAGTCGGAAACAACCGGAGCAACAACCTCCCGACGAGCTTCCGCCGTCCCACCTCGCCGCCGGCGAACCTGACCTCCCCGGCGTGCCGCACCACCACCACTGCAACCGCCACTCGACGCTGAGTCCATTCCTGGCCTCTGTTGCCGTCACCGTGGCCGGAAACCTCGCCGGTGAGCTCGCCGTCGCCGTGGCCGCAAGGTTGGAGATGACAGGCGGGCCCCGCCTGTCATCCCCACACCTCTCTCCCCCTCCTCTCTGCCACTAACCCACGGGCCCTGCCCGTCAGGTTCAAAAACCTGACGTGCGCGCGCAGGCACCCGTGCGGCTGGGCTGGTCCGCCTGGGCCGTGCACTGTGGCCTTCTCTGGCCCAGTGCACATGACACATTTTTCTTTTTCTTTTCTGTGATTGTTTTAAACATTTCTACAGAAAAGAATAATGATCCAAATAAAATAATTCCAACTCCTAAAATCTTGTAATATTCCAACCTATTTAATGGTACCACTTTCACTCAAATCCATGAAACTTTTCTGTTCTGTTCAAATTTAAATTCAAATTTGAGCAGTAAAACCCCTGTTCTAAAATCAATATATTCCATTCTGTTACTCCAAAACTCCAACTAAGATTTTTCCCCACCTTAGAAATCCCTCTAGTATTTTACAAAAATGAGTTGACATTTTTCTGAGCACTTTGATTTTTCTGTTTTGTTTGTATTCTTATTTTCCCGTGGTTATTATGCGACGTATAGATCCCGTATTTGATGAAGTTTCTGTGGAAGGAGAAGGAGAAGGATTTGAAGACTTTGAAGACCAAGCCAATCCAGGCAAGCAGCCCTTTGACCATGATACACTTGTTTTGCGGAACCCGTTGTTTCCGATGCATGATGATAGATTCACGGTGGTGACCTAGTTGACACCACCACATGATGTATGCTTGAAATTGATCTTACTATGTGCTAGATGACATGCAAATAGTTGGTCATGATGCTTAAATGATGCATGTGTGATTTGAACCTTCGTAGTTGAAAGCATTTGCATGAACCCATCAGGTGCCCCTAATGCCCGAGGGTGATGTTGAATTAGGTCATCACTTGAGAAAGAAGTGATGTGCCGGTAGAATCATGTGCATGGTGAAATGATGGATTAGATTTATGTGTGACTACCGTCCCAACCAAACATGTGCAACCACACTACCCCTTATGGGACGGGGCTTTATTGCTTACTTAGGTCGATACTAGCATGGTGCCCGCATTACTAGTGACGGGAAGACTTGAGGTCTTTCCCGGGACGGGGTCGTGCTTGGATAGACGACCATGACTGTTTTCACAGGGCACCGGACACACCGTTGGTCCCTTCGGGTACGCGTGAACATTGAAATTAGGGCAAGTCCCGTGATCTATTGTTTATACCCGAGGGCCGTGTACCAACGAGTTGACTCTATGTTAGTGTCGTCTAAGGAAAGATAATGACCGGGTGCTTACCCCGGGTACTTGAGGTACCGCGGGTCGTGGATGACACGGAAGTTCCCCGGATCTTGTGGGTAAAGTGCGCAACCTCTGCAGAGTGTAAAACTATTTGAATAGCCGTGTCCACGGTCATGGACAGTTGCGTGGTGCTACTTAAACTATGTCCAGAATTTTACTTCATCGGTGATAGTATGTGTGTGAAGAGTCAAGGTGGTGACTTGACTCGATGAGTTGAATCATATTCATGTTGATATCGGTAACCTGTCTTCGAGGTTACGCGAGGTTATTGATGCATAAACTTGATAGCAGAATGTTTATTCTAGCCCTTTGCTAGATTGTTCATTATCGTTCAATTGCATTGTTACTTTGAACCATAACATGGGTTACTTGCGAGTACATTCAAAGTACTCATTGGCTTGCCACTGGTTATTTAATTGGCCAGGCATGGAAGAGCGGGATTATGAGGAAGAGTTCTTTGGAGACGAACATGCGAACTAGGACGCTATCCCAGTCAGAATGCCTGTAGGGTTAAGGCAGATGGCATGGGTTCTACCCGTTATCGAAGACTTCCGCTATTTGAGTTATTTGCTATTCAGCCCGTGAGGCTCTATCTATGTAAGACTTGGCCATAATGGTCTTAATTCGTGTAAGACTATTTGTATGGATGTAAGACTCTTGTTATTCAGCTTCTGTGTGTTCAGTGAGCATTGATCTCTGGGATCACTGTACACGTGCATTCGGTGATCTCGACTTCTAAGTCGGGGTCCCCACAATGGCATAGGAGATGAATTGCGCAAATTATGTAAAGGGAGCATGGCAATATCATCGCATGAAAAACAAAAGCCAATGAACATCATCTTGTCATCTATGCCACAAGTGCAAATAGGATTTACTTTAATGGGGCATGCATGGTTACTATGTTGAGATTAAAATGATTCAATATGGGAGATCTCACTCATAGCATATGACAAGTTTAGAGGGTTCTCGAACATGATGTGACCAAAAGAATTTTCACATGATATCCTATGGAGCATAGCATCACCACTAGGCAACTCAACATGCTCATCATCATATTCATCATAAATAGGTAAGTCAAGACATGAGGAAGTCGCACTAGCATGAATCAAGTCAATAGGTGTGTCAACATCATGCAAGCACTCATTCTAAAGATAATCCACTAGTGGGACAAGAGAAGCACCATCACCTATGTTACCTTTAGAGCTCCGCTCATATGTTGTAGGTGAGGTGTTTTAGACAAAGTAGCGGTCATCGTCATCTTGATGGAACCATGTGGGTGGTGCATCATAGTCTACCATGGCCATCGTCTTGTCCATAGGAAGGACGAAGTCGTCGGGGATCGGCGCATCATCATATATGGGACCTAGCACGAAAATGGCCTCACGTGCCCTATCAACTTCCTCACTCTCTCTATGTGGTGGTGGCTCACTCACTCCCTCAAGGTAGGTGCACGCAATGTCACATATGGTGGAGGCACTCATCTCACTCAAGTGGTGGGGGTTGTGGCTCTCCTCACATGTGAATTGTGGCAACTCATCATATATGGGGCTAGTGGCGAAGTCACTCTCACTCTCAGTATGGTGGCACAAGTCTCTCAACTCATCACCATACGCCACCGCGGTCGAAGGGAAAATCCCATGCTCAACCATCTCGTAGTCGTCGTCGTGGATGAAGGCCGAAGATGGCACAACATCACTCTCGTCCATGACCGAAGGGAAAATCCCATGCTCGATCATCTTGTCGCCGTTTTGTTGTAGAAGGCTCACATGATGTGGGTGGCTTCCGAAGATGGAAATGTCGCCCTTGCTCGTAGGTGCTCGCATTGGACTTGAGGAAGTTGTTGTAGGCGTACTCATGGGAAGTAGGCGAAGATGTCGTACGTCCGAAAGCGAAGCTGCCTTGATAGCACTTGGCGAAGATGCCGAAGTGGTTGTTGTAGCCGTAGCACCGTCTTGGTGGTTCTTGTCTCGCGATCTTCTTATGTGCTCTTGAAGTTTGGCCTTGGAGTGAAGTAGAGCTTGATCGGACTTGGAGTTTTTCGCGTGTCGAGCATCTTCATGATGATGGTGTCGTTGTCGGGCTTGAGTTCGTAGAAGATGTCTTTCATCGTCGTCGTGCACATGATGTTTATGACATGAACGTCACCGCCAAGAAGATGACAAAGCGGAAGAAGACTTGATGTCAGCCACCATGTGCCCGAAGTCGATGGCGATGTTGTCAAGGCGCTCTTGCATTGCTCGTTGTAGTCCGATGGTTTGCGTGTGGATGTAGCTGTTCACGCCGTCGATGTCGAAGACCGGAGATGATGTGCTTTGCCTATCCATCACAAGACTCGAGTAGAGGGTGAGTAGGAAATGAGATAAACAATACCAAGATATCGTTTCCCAAAGTTGAGAGTGTATCCCTTGTCACTCAATGCGATATGAGAGAATAGTGGAATTGGTACCGGACTGGTTCACTCACACCTACAAATTAAAGCTTATGGTAGAGCTCGGTGAGGATAGTGGCACAAAAAAAGATGCAAAATGTTACCAAGAGTCAATAATGTTGGAAAAGATTCACAAATTCGCAAGTGAAACAAGTAGACCAATAGCAAAATGTGGCACACGGAAACACACACACGGATAGATAAATGGGGTCATGCAACCAAGGAATGATCACAAAATGTGGAATCCACAGAAAACACTCGTGTTGTACAACTCAAGAGAGACGCTAGCACGATTGCTCAATAGGAGGATACGACACGTGTGCACAACCTATAAGATGCAAAATGTATGAACTTGTTATCCCAAGTATGCTATGTGTATGATGTTCCGGTGTTTTGCACAAGATGATCCAAGATGATCAATATGGTAGTATGATATGCAATGTGGCGATGCTATGGCTATTGCTTACAAGCTCTTTGCTCTCTTTTTGCTTAAAAGCTTTTTTATATGGCCACTATGCGAAATGCACAAATCAAGATAGCAATTGTGTATATGCAGGAACAATCTTGTGGCACACGAGGGATGGTACTAAGATAGCAAGATGATACCAATATGATATGGTATATATGCAATGGATGGTGTATATCGATGACCACTAATGTGCACAAGTAACATTGCCGGCAATACTTAAATGGCTAGTCTCGATGGGCAAGTGACGCAAAATGGGCTAGGGGTTAACAATGCAATTGCAAGGGGAATATACAACGGTGTCGTCGAGGTTACCGTCCGATGATGATGATGAGAGGTGGTGTTGTCGTAACACTCAAGGGGAATATTTAGCTCTGATACCATGATGTTGCAAGGTGGAACCCTAGGTGGGGACCTTTCACGAATTGGAGGGGAATCCCCAAGAACAAGATGAGCACAAAGGGAAGAACACAAGAGAAACACTCAAGAACAAGCCCAAATCACACATCCACTAGACTCACATACACACAAGATCTACAAAGGTACAAGAACAACAAGGGGAACATGGATACATGATAGAGTTCATCCCAAATCCCAAAGGGAGATGAGGTCTTGGTGATCCTATGATGGGGATCCTTCCCCTAGAAGGGGGTCTTGATAATCCACAAGGATTCTTCCCCAGAGGGGTCTTGATCCACAAGAGGGAAGGAGCAAAGCTCACATATGTCTCACATCTACTTTGCTATCCTTACAAATGAGCTAGGTGGGAGGTACTTATAGTCTAGGGACGAAATAGAGGGAGAGGGGAATACAAAGGTCCAAAATGACCCCTGAAAACGCACACACTCTCGGAGGGGTCCGGGCACCCGGGGGTATGGGTCCGGGCACCCGGATGGACGCGGCTTTACGGGGGGCCCGGGCACCCGGGCGCGAGGAGTCAGGCACCCGGACTAGGTCGAGACTGGCTGGATCTGGGCCGGGCACCCGGGGGTCCTAGGCCCGGGCACCCGGAGGGCGGCTGGGCGCAGGCGGCCGGGCAACTGGGGGTGGCTGGGGCAGCGCCGGGGTGGTGCGGGCACCCCGGCCCTCCATGGCCGGGCACCCGAGGCAGGCTGGGAGCGGCACAAGGGGAGGGGCCAGGCCTCCGGGGCCAAAGTGCGCGGGTACCCTGGGTGTCTAGGACTCCTCCTTCTTCTCTCTTCTCGCGTGTCCATATTCCTTCTCCTCCTCCGTAGGTTTCCGGTGAACTTGGTGATCCCTCGATGCTTTCTCGTGACGATCTCTGAAGTACCTAAGAATGCATAACGTTCCGAGGTGAGGTAGTGACCAAGTCCAAGGGATATTCAAGTAAATCTCGAAGAGGAGCGGGTTCACCTTAAGTCCGGTAGGTTCACTTGGGGGTTGAGGTGCTATGACGGTGTACATGGAGATAGCCGAAGGATGCTCTGCATTAGCCTGACTCAATAGTTTTGGCCTACCTACTACAAGGAACCCAGCTGGAGAAGGAGGAGGACGCGGAGCACGTGGCCCGCCAGGCCGCGGCTTACTGCCTTTAGGATGGTGAGTTATACCGAAAATTACGCACGACCGCTTTGGGAACCGGCGGGTTTTATGGCTAAAGTGGGGGGGCGCTCTGTATTCGCAGCGTTATAAAAGGACACTGATACGTCTCCAACGTTTCTATAATTTTTGATTGTTCTATGCTATTATTTATGAAGTCTTGGATGTTTAATGGGCTTTATCATTCACTTTTGTATCATTTTTGGGACTGACCTACTAACCCAAAGGCCCAGTCCAGATTGCTGTTTTTTGCCTATTTCAGGGTTTTGCAGAAAAGGAATATCAAACGGAGTCCAAACGGAATGAAACCTTCGCAGGAGATATTTTTGGAGAAAATCACGCGAGATAAACTTTGGGGCCAAGCCAGAGGGCAGGGGACCCACCCTCGAGGGTGGGGGCGCGCCCCTGCCTCGAGGGCAGGCCCGGTGGCCCCTGGTGCCCCTCTTCCTCCTATATATGCCTACGTACCCCAGAAACTCCAGACGCAGAGAGAAAACCCTAATTCCACAGCCGTAGCTGCTGTTCCCGTAGAGATCCCATCTTGGAGCCTGTTCCGGGAGGGGGATCCATCACGGAGGCCTTCATCATCATCATCATCGCCCTCACCATGAGTTGTGAGTAGTTTACCACAGACCTTCGGGTCCATAGCTAGTATCTACATGGCTTCTTCTCTCTCTCCGGATATCAATACAAAGTTCTCCTCGGTCTTCGAGGAGATCTATTCGATGTAATCTCTTTTTGCGATGTGTTTGTCGAGATCCGATGAATTGTGAGTTTATGATCAAGGTTATCTATGAAAGATATTTGGTTCTTCTCTAAACTTTTTATGTGTGCTCATAATATCATTGCAAGTCTCTTCGAATTATTGGTTTGGTTTGGCCTACTAGATCTATAGTTCTTGCAATGGGAGAAGTGCTTGGCTTTGGGTTCAATCTTGCGGTGTCCTTTCCCAGTGACAGTAGGGGCAGCAAGGCACGTATTGTATTGTTGCCATCGAGGATAAAAAGATGGAGTTTTCATCATATTCCTTGAGTTTATCCCTCTACATCATGTGACGCCCGAAGACCGACGTCCCAGAAGATTCCAAAAGATTCCAGATGTTCCAGGTTCTCCCGTGTGTTTCTTTTGTGCTTGCTTTATTTATTTTGCATTGCATCATGTCATCATGCCATCATGTCATTAAACTTTGCATCTCAACCTAAATAAATCGTGTGGATCTCCGATCCATTTAAATCGAGGGAAGTGTGACTTCTCTTTATAACATATCCTCCTAATATTTAGGGAGCTATAATAAATATTCCATTTGTTGGAATTAACCTAACACACGTGCATATTTTTCCCCATGCCTATTTTTCACTCCAAGTTTCTTCCGTAAAAACCTTGCCAACAATTCTTTTCCATTTTATCGAGGTTCCTCAAAATATTCTAACATCTTTAGACACTTCAATAATCAAGTCTTAGTTCAAACCCATTTGATTAAATTCAAATAAGTTTGAATTATATCTCGATCATGCCTTTTCTATTTTTCTCGGACCGTGCTCATTTTATGATGCCCGAGAAAAATAACCTTATGTGCAACTTATTCCCTAACCCCCCTCTTTATTTCTTCCTTCTCTTTATGTTTTCTGCTAAAAGGGAAAAGAAGAAGGGAGAGCCCAGCCGCAGCCGTCTCCAGCAGCCCACCGGCCTCCTTTGGCCCATTGGCTCCCTAGGCCCAATCTCCTCCTTTTGGCCTAACCTAGCCCGACCACCTCTCCTCCAGATTCTCTCCCCTCGCCCCTTTCTTTTCCACGCAGCGCCGCCAGCCGCTCGTCCCCCTCTCGCCCGAGCCCCCTCGAGCAGCTCCCTCGCTCACCTCTCCTCCCTCGCAGCGCACCCCATCGATCTTCTCCTCGGTCCTCTCGCGAGCCGCCCCGCACCGCCAGATCGCCAGGGAGAGGATCTCCCCAGCCCCCGAATCCCCATCGATCTCCTCCTCGTCGCTTCTCTGGCCCAGCGGCCAGGGGTCGCCGCCGTCCGCCGCCAATGTCTCCTCCTCGCCTCCCCAGGCCTCTGCCTCATAGCTCTAGCGCCGAGCCCCCGCTCCCTCCATCGCCAAGGCCACGTCCCCGCCCCTCCGGCCGATCTCCAGCGCCGGCCGCAGCTTCCGCCGTGGGAGCCCCACCCCAGCTGCCTCGCAAGGTCGCCCCCGTCGGCCTCGTCCTTCCTCTGCACAGCGCCTCGCCAAGGCCTCGCAGCGCCCGAGTGCCGCCCCGCCTTGACAGCCGCGCCGGCCGGGGATGCGTCGCCCAGCATCGAGCGTCCCCCGTCCCTGCTGCCTCGCCAAGTTCAAGCCCCGTCGGTCGCCTCTGTTTCGGCTGCTGCCAGCGAGCAGCTCCCCGATGACCATGGAGTCCCGAGACCGGCAAGTCCGAAGACCCCAAGTACACCTACCGATGACTTGAACACCTACGAAATGGGAACAACTACCCGGTGACGCGACAAGTACCACTACGAACCGCCAAGTACCTCGACGCCCGATGTCAAGTTCGACTACAAGGAGAAATGCCAAGTTCCACTACCATCGCGAGAACGACACGATAACGAGAACAACTACTTCCTCTACGACCCGCGAGTACCACTACTTCCACTACGTCCCTCGACGACTCGAACCGTCCCGAAACGAACGCTTCGAAGGTATAACCCCGAGACGATGACCCGTGGATGAATGCATGTGTTGTATGAAATGTTCCCCTTGTGTGCACCATTCCCATTTCAACTTTTGTCATGCTCCTCGGTTGCCTCGTCGCCGACCCGTGGGAACCCGGTGACGGGATCACCCCATCTTTATCTTGTTCGACTCGCTCACTCCACCTTTGCTTTTGCACCGGTCTCTCAACGAGTTACCGGAACCGAGATGTTGCGTTGCATCATTTTCGGATCGTTGCCGTGGCACCTTTTCTTTCCACCACGGTGACAAATACTTCATATCTTCTTCATGTCAACTTTTAATAAACTTGCATAAAACTTGATCATGTCATCCGCATCATGTTAACAACATTAATATGTTTAAAATGTTGCTTGCTTTAAGAATTGCTAAACATGCTCATGGGGATTTTCCGGAGTTGTTGTTGTTATTTCCGGCCTCATTTAAAATGCCTAAATATTGTAGTTTTATTATGTTTTACCTCTTGCCATGCTAACAAACATTTAATCTTGTCTTGTAAATAAACGAGAGTCAATTAAATAATTAAAATGTGGTGTTTCGTCAATATGCAACTCGTTGCATATTGAGCTCCACTTAACTTGTAGTTTTGTTTGTGCACTTTGCCATGACATGCATATTTATACCGGACATGCATCATACTTGGATGTGCATCGTTTGCCATGTTTATGATATGTGTGTTTACCGTGTTGTTTGCTTCTTTCCGGTTGCTTCTCTTGTTAGCTTCGGTTTCGTTCCGGAGTTGTGAGGTTTCGCTCGACTATGTTGCTCCGTCTACTTCATGGACTTGTTCTTCTCCCTCGCGGAATCCCAGGCAAGATGATCATACCCTTGGATACCTTTACTACCATTGCCATGCTTAGTGTCTCGATGCTATCGTTACATGTCGCGCTACCCATCTTTTATGTCAGCCTCTCCTTGTTGCCATGAAACCTCTAACCTTTGACACCTTCCTAGCAAAACCACTGTTTGGCTATGTTACCCGCTTGCTCAGCCCCTCTTATAGCATTGTTAGTTGCAGGTGAAGATGAAGTTCGTTCCAGGAGGGAACTTGTTGTTGTTATATCACAATATCTATAATTATTATTGACACACCTATATACTGGGCATGGGTGGAAGGCTTGGCCTTTCGCTCGGTGTTTTGTTCCACTCATGCCACCTTAGGCGCCGATAAACCGGCATTATGTTCCTTGATTTTGCGTTCCTTACACGATGGGTGGATGGGGACCCCTTGACAGTTCGACTTTGAATAAAACTCCTCCAGCAAGGCCCAACATTAGTTTTAATTTGCTCATAATAACAACTTAATTAATTAATTAAATTGCATAGGGAGTTAGCGCTACCCGAGGATTCTTTCTACATAGCAGGGGGGCCAGTGCTGATGGTGTTGGTCCCAAACGGGGGTCCTGCGGGGCCACCACGGGGAAACTCGAGGATTGGTTTTACCTGTAGCATCACCCATCCGGTTGTGGCCTGAGACGAGATACGCGCGGCTACTATCAGGGTGTCGACACACCGAGAGGTCTTGCTGGACTTGTTTTACCATTGTCGAAATGTCTTGTGCACCGGGATGTCGAGCCTGATCGGATTTCCCTAACATAAGGGGTGATGATATTATATTTATCACTTCAGCTAATCGTGAGAGCTTGTGATGGGCTAAGTTGGGACACCCCTGCAGGGTTATGATCTTTCGAAAGACGTGCCCGCGGTTATGTGGCAGATTGGAATTTGTTAATGTCCGGTTGTAGAAAACTTGACAGAGGATCCGATGTAAAACACACAACTGTGTGAATAACCGTGACTGTCTCTTTTCACTTTGAGAAGAGAACACGGTGGGATTATGTTTGACTCGTATGTAGTTCAGGATCTTTAGCGTCACCTTTTTGCGACCGTTTGCGTAGATGCTCATCTTATTCTTGTACTCGTAAGTTAGCCACCATATTATGCTTAGCCGCTGCTGCAACCTCACCACTTTACCTCTTCCTACCCACAAAGCTTTGCTAGTCTTGTTACCCATGGTTATGGGATTGCTGAGTCATCGTGGCTCACAGATACTACAACACCAGATGTAGGTTCAGCCAATCATGATGCATGAGCTGGTTCAAGTACTTCACTGGGAGCTCGATGAAGAGAGTTTGGCCGTATGTTTGTGACGTTTTCGACGATCAGTAGTGGTTTCTACTAGGGGTGATTCAGACCTGTGGATTTGTGTTGTTTTTGGTATCTTTCTTTGGATCTTCGCCCGTAGTCGGGTTGTGATGTTTTGAATGATGTTTTGCTTATGTAATGTTTTGTGTGAAGTGGTGAGTGTAAGCCAACTATCTCCTTTTGAAATTTAATCCCTCTTTTACATGAGTCGTGCAAAGATACCAAATTTGAGATCATTCCAGAATGGGCTTATACCTTTAAGTCGTGCCTCAACACGTAGGAGGTATAGTCCCATCCTGGGCATTACAAGTTGGTATTCAGAGCCTTCTCCGACCTAGAAGCCCCCACTGATTGATCGAATCGTTGACGGTCGAGTCTAGGCACACACTTGAAAATGTTTTGAGTCCTATATATATATCGGAGAGTAGGATCTCTTTGCTCCTCATCTCTTTTCACTCTGGTGAGGACTCCTGACGACTACTCTTGTCTCTTCTACTTTCAAAAATCGCACCAAATTTTTTTTTGGATCACGCGAGTATTGTCTGGATTGTTCTGATGTCTTTGTGATGAGAACATTGTTCTCGATGCCTCCTGTCATTAGGGGTTGTGGCAGTGTCCCGGGGAGTTGAGCTCCGAGGTGTTGTCGTCACAAATATATCGTGGCAGTACTAGAATACTTAAGACGGCCTACATCGAAAACTCTCCTATACGGTTAGTGGCAAGATAACCCCGACATCACCCAGTACTGGGGAGGTAGTTCGGGAGTATTGCCATAGCTTGTATAGTGGATGCGTTTCGAAGGTCCGAGGTAAACGGTTTCCGGAGATAACTGGTTATGTGTTGAAGGATGGATACAGCTGGATGTAGGATTAGAGTTGAGTGCGCGGTGCCTCCCCTGTATCCCCAACACCTGATTGCATAACTAGAAACTTTCGGAAATTAATAGGTGGGTTCATCTAGTAGTTCTAGGCATTCTTCAAACGGATGCACGATATGAAGTTTGGGGTTCTACATTGAGTGAAGTGGTTTTATGGGCTTGTTTCGATCGGGAGTTGCATCTTAAAGGGTCCTTGGCTATGCTGATCCGGGGATTGCAAAACCCTTTTGTAACACGTTCCATGAGCTTTCAGCACAAATATGTCGAACGAAGCTTCCATCTTGTATTTGTTCTATCTGATCCTTGTTGTTTTATTTACCTTTTGTTCTTCCAAGTGGCTTCTCGACAAGTTGATGTACCTACGGAATTCATTCGTTCATTCTTTGCTCGGATGATATTGTGAAGATTCTGTTGCAACATATCTATCCTTTGTTCTTGTTTTCATTCTGGTATTCGAGTTGCTTCGATGTCAAGTGTTGATTCCATACCTTCCTAATCGGTGTTCTCATATTTCTGTGGGAGTGCTAAGTCCTCCTTAATCATCAAGATGGTCATGTTAAATTCCTTTTCAACCGGTGTCCATTTTGTTCATCCCAAGTTGTCTTTGTTTTTTCCCACCCTCCCACCCTTCTTCTTCTTGGAGCCAGAATTCTAGAATGAAGTATCCATTTTATTCATGTGATATTTCTTCATTCTTTTCCTTCAATGTTCTTATCCGGTGAATTATCGTGAAGATGCTCAAGAGCTTCAAGTTCATCATTCTTTTATTCTCAAATTCTGCCGGTGGATGTAATTCAAGATTTCGGTGTTGATCTTATCCTTTTCCTCTTTTCACAATGCTTTCTTATTCCGGTGCTCCAATTAATCATTCTCCTCTTGCTATTCATATCCGGAGTGCTGAAGATTCATAATTCCATTCTTAATCCGTTCAAGCTATTTTTTTGAGGATTGCTATCTTATTCAAGCCATTTAATTCAACCGGTGCAATATATCAAGTAACCATTTCAACGGTGATTTCTTTAGTGGGCCCTAACCCACAGGTCTTTTTCCAGGATCTTACCTGACTCTTCTATTTTTTTTGGAGTTATACTTAAATTCTTTTCAAAGTGTGACGTAAGAATGATATCCATCAGTCACATGCCTTCTCCAAGATGGCTTTCAAATTCTTTTCATCATTGGTTCAACCTTTTAATTCTTCATTCCGGAGTGCTCAACAATTCATGGTGGTGTATCTCATCGTCTTCTCAGATTTTGAAGACCCGAAGACGAGTTCCTCTTAAATCTTGGCCCATTCTCTCAAGATTCGTGGTTCTATCTTCTTGCCATCCTCATTATTGTTCCGATTGTCAGGAATTCTTGTATACCATCCAAATCATTTCATGAATTCTTTCCATTGTGATCCTCCGAAGGCCATCATTTAAGAAGATTTTTTCGTTCTCAGTTTTCAACTTCGTCCTCCAAATATTCTTCATTGATGTCTCTTCGTTCGTCTCCATATTCTTACGGTGGTTCTTTCAAGATTACTCTTCCGTTGTTATTGTATTAATTCATTTGCTCTTTTCATAACCCTACCGGTGGTTCGTTGAAGATTTATCCAAGGTTGTGCTAGATCTCTCTTTAATTCTTTCAAACGAGAATAAGTAGTATGCCAAATCCATTGCTTTGTCGTCAATTTAAATTGATGAAGGATATGCATAACATAATTCTTATTCTTATTTCATCCAAGTGGATAAATTCCTTTGTTTAGAGTTTATTCATGAGGAATAAATTCTAGGCTTCAAGTTGTTCATCTTGTTTTCCGGAGTTCCAAGTTATTTCAATTATATCATTTCAAAGCTCCATCTAATTCATCGCAGGCCTTGAATCTTATTCTTTTCATCTTTCACTTCTCATGCTTTCATTACCGGAGTTTTCATGGTGGTTCATCATGTTTTAATTCATCCTCGAAGTCTTCATCAAGATTCTTGTTGGAGCTCAAGCATTCTTCATCATACTTTTCAAGTGAAATTTCTTTCTACCTTATCTTTTCAGATGGTGGTATGCCATTTTTGACAATTTTCCTTCATGTTTCATGATTCACAAGTTGTCAGGAATGAGATATTTAAACCCATCATTTTCTTTGTTCAGGAGATCTTTAGAACCATTCAATTTATTCGTTGGAGTTATCTTGGGTTGTAATTCACCTAAAAGCTTTTCCCGAGAATTGTTGCTATTATGGTGCTTATAAATGACCCAAGTTCTTCATTTATCATTCCGGTGAAATAACTCTTTCGTCTCCTTGTTGATCTCAATCAAATCAATTGTTTAAGTTAGTGGCTGGTTGTCACCTCATAATTTTGAGATGTTTTTCATAAGCCCACTTCAAGCTTATTCTTTTCGTTGTTGATTTTCCAACAACTCCGTTCAACCCTTCTTCGTAAGGATGTTTTTCATATTCATTCGTGGGAGAAGTTGTCTTTTTCTCTCTGTTCAATTCTTTCATTGATTTATATGCTATTCTTTCATTCTGGAGGCTTTGTGATATTGCTCTCTTTGACCATCATCTCGTTTTTATCAAGATCATGTTCTTTTCCTTGTTTATCTATTTAACCGGAGTGTTGTATTCTTCATTCAAGTTACGTCATCTTATCTAGTTTTTCCTATCTTTTCAACCGGAGTGCTGTCTGAATCCTTCTTTCCCTTGTGCCATTCTTTCGATTGTTTCAGAGGCAATATGCTGTCGATTTCGTCAAGATCATCCATCTCCTCAAGTTCTTGTTAATTCCTTCCATTTTCAGTCGCAGTGCTGCCTGAATTCTGTCATTCTTATTCCTTGGCTATACCGTTGCAGTTTCATATTCTTTTGGTTCGTAAGCTCTTGTTTCATGTCTTTTCAACCTTCAAGGTTCTCATAATGCTCCTTGTTTCTCTTTTCTAAAGGAGTGTTTCCATCTTCGTTCATCTCCATTGTATTCTTTATTCAACTTGTTTAACCTCTCAAGGTTCTTTGGTTTTCATTCGTTTGTCAAAGAAGCAACTTTGTTTTACCTCTTCCTCTTCCGTTTTATCCGGTGCCATCTCTAGGATCTCGGGTCGAGATCCTCTGTTAGTGTGGGAGAGTTGTGACGCCCGAAGACCGACGTCCTAGAAGATTCCAGAAGATTCCAGATGTTCCGGGTTCTCCCGTGTGTTTCTTTTGTGCTTGCTTTATTTATTTTGCATTGCATCATGTCATCATGCCATCATGTCATTAATCTTTGCTTCTCAACCTAAATAAATCGTGTGGATCTCCGATCCATTTAAATCAAGGGAAGTGTGACTTCTCTTTATAACATATCCTCCTAATATTTAGGGAGCTATAATAAATATTCCATTTGTTGGAATTAACCCAACACACGTGCATATTTTTCCCCATGCCTATTTTTCACTCCAAGTTTCTTCCCTAAAAACCTTGCCAACAATTCTTTTCCATTTTATCGAGGTTCCTCCAAATATTCGAATATCTTTGGACACTTCAATAATCAAGTCTTAGTTCAAACCCATTTGATTAAATTCAAATAAGTTTGAATTATATCTCGATCATGCCTTTTCTATTTTTCTCGGACCGTGCTCATTTTATGATGCCCGAGAAAAATAACCTTATGTGCAACTTATTCCCTAACCCCCCCTCTTTCTTTCTTCCTTCTCTTTATGTTTTCTGCTAAAAGGGAAAATAAGAAGGGAGAGCCCAGCCGCAGCCGTCTCCAGCAGCCCACCGGCCTCCTTTGGCCCATTGGCTCCCTAGGCCCAATCTCCTCCTTTTGGCCTAACCTAGCCCGACCACCTCTCCTCCCGATCCTCTCCCCTCGCCCCTTTCTTTCCCACGCAGCGCCGCCACCCGCTCGTCCCCCTCTCGCCCGAGCCCCCTCGAGCAGCTCCCTCGCTCACCTCTCCTCCCTCGCAGCGCACCCCATCGATCTTCTCCTCGCTCCTCTCGCGAGCCGCCCCGCACCGCCAGATCGCCAGGTAGAGGAGCTCCCCAGCGCCCGAATCCCTATCGATCTCCTCCTCGTCGCCTCTCTGGCCCAGTGGCCAGGGGTCGCCGCCGTCCGCCGCCAAGGTCTCCTCCTCGCCTCCCCAGGCCTCTGCCTTATAGCTCCAGCGCCGAGCCCCCGCTCCCTCCATCGCCAAGGCCACGTCCCCGCCCCTCCGGCCGATCTCCAGCGTCGGCCGCAGCTTCCGCCATGGGAGCCGCACCCCAGCTGCCTCGCAAGGTCGCCCCCGTCGGCCTCGTCCTTGCGCAACGCAGCGCCTCGCCAAGGCCTCACAGCGCCCGAGCGCCGCCCTGCCTTGACAGCCGCGCCGGCCGGGGATGCGTCGCCCAGCACTGAGCGTCCCCCGTCCCTGCTGCCTCGCCAAGTTCAAGCCCCGTCGTTCGCCTATGTTTCGGCTGCTGCCAGCGAGCAGCTCCCCGATGACCATGGGGTCCCGCGACCGGCAAGTCCGAAGACCCCAAGTACACCTACCGATGACTTGAACACCTACGAAACGGGAACAACTACCCGGTGACGCGACAAGTACCACTACGAACCGCCAAGTACCTCGACGCCCGCGAGTACTTGGAGAAACGACACATGTCAAGTTCGACTACAAGGAGAAACGCCAAGTTCCACTACCATCGCGAGAACGACACGATAACGAGAACAACTACTTCCTCTACGACCCGCGAGTACCACTACTTCCACTACGTCCCTCGACGACTCGAACCGCCCCGAAACGAACGCTTCGAAGGTATAACCCCGAGACGATGACCCGTGGATGAATGCATGTGTTGTATGAAATGTCCCCCTTGTGTGCACCGTTCCCGTTTCAACTTTTGTCATGCTCCTCGGTTGCCTCGTCGCCGACCCGTGGGAACCCGGTGACGGGATCACCCCACCTTTATCTTGTTATCGTGTGACGGGACATGGATACGCGTAGCTCCCTCCCGCTCACCCCAGCGGTGTCCTCGACCAACACGATGTTGATGCTGATACGTCCAAAACGTATCTATAATTTCTGCTTGCTCCATGCTTCTTTTGTGTGATATTGCTATGATATTGATGCACTTCCTTACACTTTTGATCATATTTGGACTAACCTATTAACTCAGTGCACCACAGTGCCAGTTCCTGTTTTCTGCTGTTTTTCTATTTCAGGTTTCCCCCATATTAAAAGTGCTCCAAAAATTCCAGGAAATATACAGGAAAAATCAGCATACAGGAAGCTTCGCGAAGAACCAAAGATGGGCCAGAGGGGAGCCAGGGGAGGCCCAGGCGGCCACCTGGCGCGGCCCCACCCCTGGCCGCGCCAGGGGGGCGCCTGGGGCCCCTGCTCCGCCTCTGGCTGCCCCCCTTCGCCTATATATCCCTCTCGTCCCGAAACCCTCGAGGACAGAACCATTTTTCGCGATCTCGCCTCTGTTCCGCCGCCGCAGCGCTTCCAAGATCGGGAGCATCAGGAGAACTCTTCGCGGCACCCTGCCGAAGGGGAGAACCACCACCGGGAGCTTCTCCACCACCATGGACGCTTCCCGGATGAGTCGTGAGTAGTCCACCTTGGACCATGGGTCCATGATCAGTAGCTATGTGATGTTCTCCTCCCCTCTTTGCTCTTCATGGTTTAGACCTCGTGAGCTGCCTTACATGATCGAGGCACATATGTAATCTTTCTGTTGTTGCTTTGCTGAGTTTGTTGAGATCTGATGGATTATGAGACTATGTTCATATTGTGTTTGAGTAATATATTTGATTCACCTCTAATATATCTTTGTTCTTGAGTAATTCTTGCATGTTCTCCGTTGCTGTTTATTGCTTTGGCCAAGTAGTAGGTAGTAACTCCAAGAGGGAGCGTTATGCTTGATTGTGGGTTCATGCCCCCTGATGACTAGCTTGAGTGACAGAAACATGAGTCTAGGGGATGTGCTGTTGCCACAAGGGAGAAAACAACGGTGCTTGTACTTGCGGGTGCAAGGATTGTTTACTTAACGCAAAGTTCTTTTAATGCAGTTGTCTGTTGCTTTGAGTTTACACTTTGGGTGGGATTCACAACTTAATACCAGCGAGATGTTCTGGATAGATATCTCAAGGTGGATGATTAGTAGTAGATGCAGATGGATTTCGGTCTACTTGCCTTGGCGTACCGCCCATGCTTTTGAGCCTCTACCTTTCTTTGCAGCATAGTTAGCATTGGTTTGCGCACATAATCCTGTCAATTGCCCAGCTGTAATTTGTTTACCTCGCTTTGATTTTTTATCGTCTTTTGGGAGAGAGACATCACTAGTGAACATCATGGGACCCCGGTCCATATTACCACCGCTGATCACACCTTCTATTTACTTCTTGTTTTTATTTCCTAGTTGCAGTCTTAGCTATCATTATTATCTCTTGTGTTTGATCCTTTGTAAACAACAAGGCCGGAGGGATTGACAACCTCTCTGTACTCGTTGGGAGAAAAGTTATCTGTATCTGTGTGCAGGTCCCGTCAACCGCTAAGTTTCTGGGCCGTTGACACCTACTTGTCGACCCTCGGAGTCTCATGGGATTCGATCCTTGGTACCTTTGCCAAGGGAAATTTGCCTCTACGCTACATCTCAACCTTCCACTTGGGGTAACCAACGAGGGGCGAGAAGCCATCAGACGCCCATGCCGGTGCGGGCCAGGACCCATTGGCCGCACCACATGGAGGGGCGGAGTAGGGATGTGTGCTTCGCCAAGCGACGGGCGAGCATAATAACACCCCGAGCGGTGCCGTCGACGAGCAACGACTAGGCCCGCACGAGAAAAGCCCAACTGAGCAAGAGCCCCTTCACCGAGTATGAACCCGGTCGCGTTAGATCCCTCCGGCGGCGATCCTGGGAGGTGAAGGCCCGATGACGCTCCTTCTGGTTCGACTAGATGTTGAGCGGTGTCGTGCTCTACCTCCCACGCCGTGCCAGAGACGATGGCCAAAGCGGTGGCCAGAGCTCAGCTGCTGTTGGATTTCCCTCCAATGGCAGACAAAATGGATGAGTGGAGAGCTACCATCCAAAGCCTCCTTGGTTTTGTTGAGGTCAACAAGGTGCCATGCACGGAGCAGGCTGTGTTGGTGGCAAAGATGGGAGGACCACGCCTACCGCGTAGTCCCCTCCGTGGCAGCCCACACAGGGGTTACCACAGCAAGCTGAGCAACCCCAAGATGTTGATGATCGTGATTAGGCATCAATGGCCTCATCAGATCCATGACTCCGGCAAGACCAACGTCAAGTGTTGAGAGACAGGAGGAAGGAGGATGCTTGCGTCACCATTGCGCGGAGTCGCGAGACACGTCGTTAGTCAAACATGCGTAATGGTGTCGATGTTGACGAACCCGCTCCCAGTGCTGGCAGATACTTGCCTTATGTGTTGCCCGGCCTTCACACGCGACATGCGGCAAGTCCAGTGTCGATTCTCTCGCACCTTCAAGCCAGACTTGCTGGAGAAGTATGATGGGAAGTTGAACCCGACAAGCGTCGGGGGAAGGGACGAGAAAGTGCTAGCCAACCACTTTCCATTGGCTCTCAAGCCAAATGTGAGGTCCTGGCTAATGCACTTGCCAGAGGATTCCATCTCCTCTTGGGCAGATTTGTGCAACAAGTTCGTGGGCGCCTTCATGGGCAGACACCAAGAACCAGGACAACCTAGCGACCTGCAAACCATCTTGCAGGAGGAAGGAGAGAGTATGCACAAGTATTTGCAGAGGTTTAGCCGAGTAGACCACAACATTCCCAAGATACACCTATTAGCTGTCATTGCCGCATTTCACACAAATGTGCGCATCCCCAGAATGCGGGCAAAGATGAATGCTCGGTTGACCAAGATTGTCAGTGAGCTTTACACGTTGGCAGATAAGTGCGCTCGGCCTAAAGAAGGGAGAATACTTCCAGGGGAAGAGACTGGTGTCGAAGTCGATTCGGAAGACGACGATGACAGTACCATCCCCAAGAAGAAGAACAAGAAGCGCAACAAGAAGCGTAAGGAGAAAGTAGTGATGGTCGTTGAGGGTGCTAGTGATCTTGGCACCGACAGGAAAAGCAAAAACCGAGATGCTCGGCAAGGAAACTGCAACTTGCGATGACTGCCGGGCAGGGGCGACCGCTGAGAAAACCGGAAAGTCTGACTGGCCATACTGCAAGATCCACCGGATCAAGGGTCATGATCTCCAAGATTTCAAGCAAATTGAGCAGTTGGTTGAGAAGCAGAAAGCTGAGTACGAGAGCCGCAAAAAGGAGAGAAATCAGAACGGTGCTGGCAGGAAAGGTCATGGTGTCCATAATGCAAACCGCGGCAAGATTGATTAGCAGAAAGAGAAACCCGCCAGAGTCCGTGAGAAAAAAGAGAATGAGGATGACAACAAAGAAGAGGATGATGAAACCAGTGAACATGAGTTTCAGAAAGCTACCGAGGTAATGTGCATTGACGGGGTGCATCTTTGCACTCCTCTCACCACCAGCTCAAGCAGTGGGAGCGTGAGGTTAATGCTGCGGGGCTAGTAGCAAGCGCTCGAGAACCACTGAAGTGGTCCCGCACGCCCATCATCATTGACATTGAGGACCATCCGGACCACACCATTGCGGTAGGGTGTGTGCCATTCTTGGTTTCACCAACACTTTGCAATCTCAAGGTCACCAAGGTGTTCACTACTGCAGGGTGCTGCTAACGTGACACTACGGTCAGAGATCCTTTGACCAAACTGTGTGCGATGCAATAATCGCAAACGACGATGTAAAAACCCGTCAAAAAGATGCAAAATGTTTGCGATGAAGGATACATCAAACACGATTTTGATTTTAGTTGCATGTGCGATGCGGGGCATACGGTTGATCCATACGAATTGTTTGCGATGAGATAGAACAACAGAAACGGGCAACCAGATCAAGGTGTGTGTGATATGCGGCATACAATTTGCTCCCATGAACCGTTTGCGATGATCGAGTTGATCACAAACGAGTCGACGTAACAAGATGTGTGTGATACCCGGCAAACATGTCGGTAATCATAATTGTGTGCGATCACTATAGTCAACCCATATGTTTTTTTTGTGTGAATTGTGTGCTCGTTAGGGCACACCATTGAAGAAACCAACTTGTGGGCGATAATGTAGAAGATCTATGTCGAATACGTATTACTAACCGTATGCGATGAGATTGACAGGATAAACAGAGATAACAAATTAATATGAGCGAACGGAAACAAAGATATATACAGTCCGCTTAATTTAGTCATTTTTCTTCTTCTTCTTCTTCTTCTTCTTCTTCTTCTTCTTCTTCTTCTTCTTCTTCTTCTTCTTCTTCTTCTTCTTCTTCTTCTTCTTCTTCTTTTTCTTCTTGTTGGATGGCCACGCGACATCGTCTTGGCAAGGAAACTTTTTGCCGCTGACCGTTGGCTTTTCATCGCCGCCGCTGTCACCATCGTCGTTGTTCTTGAAGTCATCCTCCTCCTCGTTCGACCATTCCTCCTCCTCATCATCGTCATCCTCTTCTACGTTCTCCGACGGCTCCTCGTCCGTCTGGTTGTCGTCTGACGACTCCGGAGGTGGTGTCCCGCTACTTCTCGAGCTTGCGTTGTATTTCCTCGAAGAGGAAGGGTGATGCAGCAGAGTAGCGTAAGTATTCCCCTCAGTTTTTGAGAACCAAGGTATCAATCTAGTAGGAGACCACGTGCGAGTCCCTCGCACCTGCACAAACAAATGAGAACTTCGCAGCCAACGCGATAAGGGGTTGGCAATCCCTTTACGGTCACTTACGAAAGTGAGATATGAAAGCTAGGATAGTTTGATATTTTTGGATATACGAACAGAAAGATAAAACAACAAAGTAAAGTAGACTGTAGATTGATATGTTGAGAATAGACCCGGGGGCCGTAGGTTTCACTAGTGGCTTCTCTCATGATAGCGGAATTCTACGATGGGTGAACAAATTACTGTCGAGCAATTGATAGAAAAGCGAATAATTATGAGAATATGTAGGCATGATCATTATATATAGGCATCACGTCCGTCACAAGTAGACCAAAACGATTCTGCATCTACTACTATTACTCCACACATCGACCGCTATCCAGCATGCATCTAGAGTATTAAGTTCATAAGAACAGAGTAATGCTTTAAGCTAGATGACACGATGTAGAGGGATAAACTCAAGCAATATGATATAAACCCCATCTTTTTATCTTCGATGGCAACAATACAATATGTGCCTTGCTGCCCCTACTGTCACTGGGAAAGGACATCGCAAGATTGAACCCAAAGCCAAGCACTTCTCCCATTGCAAGAACTGTAGATCTAGTAAGCCCAAACCGATAATTCGAAGAGACTTGCAAGGATATTATAATCATACATAAAATAATTCATAAAAGAACCAAATATTTCTCATAGATAATCTTGATCATAAATCCACAATTCATCGGATCTCGACAAACACACCGCAAAAAGATTACATTGAATAGATCTCCTCGAAGACCAAGGAGAACTTGGTATCGAGATCCAAAAAGAGAGAAGAAGCCATCTAGGTACTAACTATGGACCCGAAGGTATGTGGTAAAATACTCACAACTCATGGTGAGGCAATGGTGTTGATGTAGAAGCACTCCGTGGAAGATCCCCCCGCTTCGGCGGAGCTCCGGAACAAGCCCCAAGATGGGATCTCACGGGAACAGAAGGTTGCGCTAGTGGAATTAGGGTTTTCTCTGTTGCTTCGATGTTTTCAGGGTACACGGGTATATATAGGAGGAAGAAGTATGTCGGTGGAGTAACGTGGGGCCCACGAGGGTGGGGAGCGCACCCAGGGGGAGGGGGCGCGCCCTGGACACTCGTGGGCACCACATGTCTCCTCTGCCTTGGTGCTCAAGTCTCTCGTGAAGATATCGTTCCAAAAAAAAACTCTCCCGAAGGTTTCATTCCGTTTGGACTCCGTTTGATATTCCTTTTCTGTGAAATCCTGAAATAGGCAAAAAACAGCAATCTGCACTGGGCCTTTGGGTTAATAGATTAGCCCCAAAAACAATATAAAATTGTATGATAAAGCCCATTAAACATCCAAAACATCATATATAATAGCATGGAACAATAAACAATTATAGATACGTTGGAGACGTATCAAGCATCCCCGAGCTTAATTCCTGCTCGTCCTCGAGTAGGTAAATGATAAAAACAGATTTTTTGATGTGGAATGCTAACCAACATAATTTTCAATGTAAATTCTTTATTGTGGCATGAATGTTTAGATCCGAAAGATTCAAGACAAAAGTCTATATTGACATAAGAAATAATAATACTTCAAGCATACTAACAAAGCAATCATTTCTTCTCAAAATAACATGACCAAAGAAAGTTATCCCTACAAAATCATATAGTCCGGCTATGCTCCCTCTTCATCACACAAAATATTCATATCATGCACAACCCCGGTTTCAGCCAAGCAATTGTTTTCATACTCGATTTTTTCAAACCTTTCAACTTTCACGCAATACATGAGCGTGAGCCATGGATATAGCACTATAGGTGGATAGAGTGGTGGTTGTGGAGAAGACAAAAAGGAGGAAGATAGTCTCACATCGACTAGGCGTATCCATGGGCTATGGAGATGCCCATCAATAGATATCAATATGAGTGAGTAGGGGTTGCCATGCAACGGATGCACTAGAGCTATAAATGTATGAAAGCTCAACAAAAGAAACTAAGTGGGTGTGCATCCAACTTGCTTGCTCACGAAGAGCTAGGGCATATGAGGAAGCCCATCGTTCGAATATACAAGCCAAGTTCTATAGTGAAAATTCCCACTAGTATATGAATGTGACTAAACATGAGACTCTCTATCATGAAGAGCATGGTGCTACTTTGAAGCACAAGTGTGGAAAAAGATAGTAGCATTGTCCCTTTTCTTTTTTTCTTTTTTTCCTTTTTTGGGGCCTTTCTTTTTCTTGGCCTTTCCTTTTCTTTTCTTTTTTCTTTTTTTTCCTTTTTCTTTTTCTTTGGGACAATGCTCTAATAATGATGATCATCACACTTATATTGATTTACAACTCGATACTAGAACAATGTATGACTCTATATGAATGCCTCCGGCGGTGTACCGGGATGTGCAATGAATCAAGTGTGACATTTATGAAAAATTATGCATGGTGGCTTTGCCACAAATACGATGTCAACTACATGATCATGCATGTCAATATGACAATATGAAGTGTGTCATATGAACGGAACGGTGGAAAGTTGCATGGCAATATATCTCGGAATGGCTATGGAAATGCCATGATAGGTAGGTATGGTGGATGTTTTGAGGAAGGTATGTGGTGGCTGTTTTGAGGAAGGTATATAGTGGGTGTATGGTACCGGCGGAAGTTGCGTGGTACAAGAGAGGCTAGCAATGGTGGAAGGGTGAGAGTGAGTATAATCCATGGACTCAACATTAGTCATAAAGAACTCATATACTTACTACAAAAATTTACGAGTCATCAAAACAAATCAATCAACGCATTCTCCTAGGGGGGAGGTTGGTAGGAGTTAACCATCGCGCGCCCCCGACCTCCACACAAAGGATGACACTCAACAAATACCTCATGCTCTAACTTCGTCACATAGCGCTTCACCATACATGCATGCTACGGGAATCGCAAACTTTAACACAAGTATTTCTCAAATTCATAATTACTCCACTAGCATGAATCTAATATCACTATCCTCATATCTCAAAACAATCATCAAGTATCAAACTTCTCATCGTATTCAATGCACTTGGTATGAGAGTTTTTACTACATTCATCTTGGATGCCTATCATATTAGGACTAGTTTTATAACCAAAGCACATTACCATGCTGTTCTAAAAGACTCTCAAAAGGATATAAGTGAAGCATGAGAGATCAACAATTTCTACAAAATAAAATCACCACCGTGCTCTAAAAGATATAAGTGAAGCACTAGAGCAAAACTATTTAGCTCAAAAGATACAAGTGAAGCACATAGAGTATTCTAACAAATTCTAGACCATATTTCTCTCTCTCAAAAAGGTGTGTCCAGCAAGGATGATTGTGGCCAACTAACAAGAAAAGACTCAAATCATACATGACGCTCCAAGCAAAACACATATCATGTGTGGGGACCCCGACTTAAGAGTCGAGATCACCGAATGCACGTGTACAATTATCCCAGAGATCAATGCTCACTGAACACACAGAAGCTGAATAACAAGAGTCTTACATCCATACATACCGTCTTACACAAATTATGACCATTATGGCCAAATCTTACATAGATAAAGCCTCATGGGCTGAATATCAAATAAACTCGAATAGCGGAAGTCTTCGTAGATAAGTGGAACCCATGCCATCTGCCTTAACCCTACAGGCATTATGACTGGGAAAGCGTCCTAGTTCGCATGTTCGTCTCCATAGAATTCTTCTTCAAATTCCTGCACCTCCGTGCCTGGCCAATTAAATAACCAGTGGCAAGCCAATGAGTACTTTAAATGTACTCGCAAGCAACCCATGATTTGGTTCAAGGTAACAATGCAAGTTGTACAACAATAAGCAACCTAGCTACAAGCTAGATAAGATATTCTACCATTTGTGAAACATGCATCAATGTACTTGGGTAACCTCGAGGATGGGTTACATATATCAACATAAATAGAGTTCAATTCATTTTTGGTTCTTTCAACGAGTCAAGTCACCACCTTGACTCAATACACACACACTTTCATCGAGATTGTAAAATTCTGGACATAGTTTAAGTAGCACCTCCCAACTGTCCATGACCGTGGACATGGCTATTCGAATAGTTTTACACTCTGCAGAGGTTGCGCACTTTACCCACAAGATCCGGGAAGCTTTCGTGTCATCCACGATCCCGTAGTACCTCAAGTACTCGGGGGAAGCACCCAGTCATTACCTTTCCCTAGACGACACTAACATAGTGTCCACTCGTTGGTGCACAACCCTCGTGTACAAACGGAAGATCGTGGGACTTGCCCTTTTTACAATGTCACGTATACACGAAGGGACCAACTGTAATGCCCAGGATGGGACTATACCTCCTACGTGTCGAGGCACGACTTAAAGGTATAAGCCCATTCTGGAATGATCTCAAGTTTGGTATCTTTGCACGACTCATGTAAGAATAGGGATGAAATTGCAAAAGGATAGATGTCTTACACTCGCCACATCACACAAAACATTACATAAGAAAATCATCATTCAAAACATCACAACCCGACTACGGGCGAAGATCCAAAAGAAAGATACCAAAAACATAAAGCCACAGGTCCGAATCGCCCCTAGTAGAAACCACTACTGATTGTCGAAAACGTCACAAACGTACGGCCACGCTCTTCATGGAACTCCCAGAAGGTCTGATCCATCTCCTGCATCATTCTCGGCTGAACCTGCATCTGGTGTTGTAGTAACTGTGAGCCACGAGGACTCATCAATCCCATAACCATGGGTATCAAGACTAGCAAAGCTTTATGGGTAGGAAGAGGTAAAGTGGTGAGGTTGCAGCAGCGGCTAAGCATAATAAGGTGGCTAACTTACGAGTATAAGAATAAGATGAGCATCTACGCAAACAGTCGCAAACTAGTAGTGATCGCTAAAGATCCTGAACTACCTACGAGTCAAACATAACCCCACCGTGTTCTCTTCTCAAAGTGAAAAGAGACAGTCATACCAACTTGTAACGCCGCAGACACACCCGCCGGTGGTCGTTACTCCTGGCAGGATCTAGACCGGCCTCACATATCAATACTAGTCTTTTCTGCGCACTTTGTCCTCACTCGTGCGCACCCGGGAGCAACTTCCCGGTCGATCACCCATCATGAAACTACTCCAAGCTAAGCACGCTTAACTTTGGAGTTCTATCCGAATGGGCTCCCAGAAAAGAAGGAATTCCTTATTGATATGAGTAGTCTATCATCCCTAATAAGCCAGGCCATCACATACAACCTCACTCAGAGGAACCGACGTCCTCGTCGGGCCACAGGAACGTTCCCTCTTGGCACAACCGTCTGTGCTTCCAGGACAGCACATGTGCCATGCCGTGTGCCACGACGAGTCACAAACGTCATGCACAACATGACTGCAAACTGTTCGCAAACATCTGTGTAACCATGAGGGTCGGCTCTGATACCAACTTGAGATCATTCCAGAATGGGCTTATACCTTTAAGTCGTGCCTCGACACGTAGCACGTATAGTCCCATCCTGGGCATTACACCAGCGGTGTGTCCGGTGCCCCGTAATAACAGTCATGGTCGCCTATCCAAGCACGACCCCGTCCCGGGAGTGACCTCAAGTCTCCCCTGTCACTAGTGATGTGGGCTCCATGCTAGTATCAGCCTACGTAATCAATAATGCCCCGTCCCATAAGGGGTAGAGTGGTTACACATGTTTGGTTGGGACGGTAATCACACATAAATCTAATCCATTATTTTACCCACACACGAGAACTCTCTTTGGTACACCACTTCTTCCTCAAGTGGTGGCCATAACTCAACATCACCCTCGGGCATTAGGGGCACCCGATGTTTTTTTGGAAGGATGCAACCAAGAAGGGTTCATGGTACATATGCAACATCATGTATCAACAACTAATCTTTTGACATTGCATCTATGCACATGGTAAAGATTATGAGTAGGGGTATGCACCATGTGGTGGTTCCCAACAAGTTTACCACCGTCATATTTCATCATGCCATCGGAAAAGGATCCCGATGAACAAGAGGGGTATCATGGTCAAAGGGCTGCTTGCCTGGATTGGGTTGGTCTTCAATGTCTTCAAATCCTTCTCCTTCTTCTTCTTCAGCAACTTCGTCAAACACGGTATCTAATCGTCGCAATAAAATAACGGGAAAATAAGACAATAATAAAAACAGAAAAATCAAAGTGCTCAGAAAAATGTCGAATTATTTTTTATAAAATAGTAGAAGGAAAACTAAGAGGGCAAAAATTCTTAGTTTTGGATTTGGAGTGACAGAATGGGGTAGATGGATTTTGGAACAGAGGTTTTACTGTTCAAATTTAAATTTAAATTTGAACAGTACAGAAAAGGTTCATGAATATGTGTGAAAGTTATATCATGAAAAAGGTTGGAATATTACAAGATTTTAGGAACTGGAATTATTTCATTTGGATTAATATTTAGTCCAGAGGAATTTTTGCAAGATTGACAGAAAAAGAAAAAGGAAAAGGGCTCTGTGCGTGCTGGGCCAGAACAGCCGCAGCGCAGCAGGCCCAGCCAGAGAGGCGGCCCATCGCACTGGTGCACGCGCGCGTGCCAGGTTTTAAACCTGACGGGCGGGGCCCAGGTGTCAACGAGAGACAGATGGGCGATGGAGAGGAGAGGCTGACAGGCGGGGCCCACCTATCATCCCTAACCCAGTGACAGAGGGCCGGCGAGCTCACCGACGTCGATGCAGGGCACGATGAGGTCGGGCGAGGGCACGGCTGGACTCAGCGTCGAGTCGCCGTTCGGGTGGAGGTGGTTGTGGTCGCCGAGGTGGCCTGGTTCACCAACGACGAGGTCACGCGCCAGAGCAGCTTCGGACGTCGATGGTTCCGGCCGTTTCTGGCTGCAAAAGAAGCGGGGAAAAGAGGGGAAATTATCAGTGAGCCGCGGCGGTTCTAGAACGAGGAAGAGGAGCGGCGGAGAGGGCTTGTACCTTGAGGTTGACGGTGACCCGAGGCAGCGAAGCTCGAGCTCGATCTCGAGCTCGGGCTCGTCTGGAGAGGGGTGAGTGGTGTAGGGGGTGATTAGGTGTCTGTGGAAGCAAGTGGAGTAGAGAGGAAGGCGCGTGGTGTCCCGTTTATAGGCGAACGGCGGGGTGCCGTGGACCTGTGCGCTGGGAGCTCCTGCTCATTGCCACAGGGCTCGGGAGGAGCTGGCGCCATGTCTGGGGTGTTGCTAGGCGTGGACTATGCCCAGAGGAAGTTATAGAAGGAGCGGGGAAGCGTCAGGGTAGCGCATGTGTGAGCGTGCTCATTGGAGCTCTCGGGCGGCCATGGTGCGCGTGCGAGCAGGGGCAGGAGAGAGAGAGGAAGAAGGGGGACGACCAGCTGCCGCTTTGTGGACGTCGAGGCGACCTCGGGAGACTCCATCCCGACGCCCTAGGTGGTCGGGTGCCTCGGGCAGGACACGGCTACAGTGCGGGAGCACACTGTAGCGAGCTCTAGAGCGCCCATATGGCCGGCATGGCCGTGTGCCACGCGCTCTGGATGCGGCCACCTTGTCCATTGGCTCTAGGGGGGAGTAAAGAATGTGGGAGGGGCGTTGGATGCCATGGAGGGCCACTGGAATGAGGAGGGAGGTGAGAAAGAAGAAGAATGCTGCTGTCCAGAAGGGTAAATGGGGATGTTTCACCCTTAAATAATTGAGCTGAGGCCAGGGAAGAGTTACTGGAGGTGCAAGGGGACTTGGGGATGCTATGGTAAAAAGCCTATCTGAAGGAGAACAAGGAAAGGGGTAAAAGTGACAGTTTTGGAAAATTACCAGAAGGTGTTTGATGTGGTTTTGGGCAAGCAATTGATTTCCAATTGACATGAGACTTAACAGGATCAAATGGTATATAGAAATAGGGTGTTCCACCAAGTTTGAGCTCATTTGAAGAAACTTGCCAATGTAACTTTGGTAAACCCTAGAAGTCAACAGAAATGGATTTTCCAAGATTAAGTTAAGCAAATCATCCCTCCTTGATGCACCACTTGGTGTAGTGTCATCATTTTGGGTTGTGAGTATGTCCACAAAAGTTAAGGTCACAAGTAAAAAGTTGGTAATGTAAAGTTGTTCAAATTTGGATCTGAACAGAATTGATTTTGGGGCAGTCTGAGCAAGTTACCCTTCTACAAAACTTGTTCCATTTATTCTAGATGCATAAATACACCATTTTAGCATGTGCACCAAGTTTGAGAGCATTTGGACAAGTTTGGCAATGTAAAGTTACTCAAACTTAAAAAATGGACAGAATGGTTTTGAGGGGTTTTGATGATGTTTTCTTGCTTCCCAAGGCATGAGGGTTGGCAAGATCATCAAACATGTCATATATGACATGATAGAATTTCCCTGGAATTTTTAGAGAATATCTCGTTTGTAAATATTTCAAAAGCTTGAAATATCCAGAAAGGGTTTCTGAGGGATTTGCCCAATATCTTGAACATGACCAACTGTTGAAACTCTTATATATGGACAATATATGTCCTAAGAGTCTCTCTGAATTTTGGCAAATATTTTTGAAATAGTTAAATAATTTTTACCTATTAAAGACCATTTCTGGCCTAAATAAAAAGCTTTTAAATAAAATAGGAAAATAACTTTTAAAATTATACTTTTGTGTTTTTTTGGAGTCTTATACCTAATAGGATTCAAACATACCTTTTCAAAGATTTTTATCTCCCTAAATCAAGTACATGCAGTGCAAGTCTCAATTCAGGTTTTTTTGGAAAACTAATTTTTGAAAACACTATTTGGCCAAAATATTTTTATACGAAAATACTATATTGCACTATACACATGGTATGATCATTGGGCAGAAGTTTGGAGCAAATGGATGAAGTATATAAGATGGAGTAGTTGACTTTCAAAGAGCACTTAAAATCAGAGAGAGAAAAACTTAATTCCAAATAAAAGCCAAATGATGCCAAAAAAAATTTGTTGGTCCAAATTTTCATGCTCTATTAATGCAATAACCATTTTACAAAATGCAGGGTGTGACAGACCTACCCCCCTTACAAGAATCTCATCCCCGAGATTCCTAAACTAGGCCTTAGAAGAGACCGGGATACTCGGATCTAAGATAGTCTTCACGTTCCCAGGTTGCTTCTGCTTCCGTGTGGTTGCTCCACTGGACCTTGAAGTACTTGATGGTGCGGCTTTGCGTCCGTCGCTCTGCTTCATCCAGAATGCAAATGGGCTTCTCACGGTAGGTCAAATCAGGCTGAAGATCAATGGCTTGGTGATCGACATCCTTATAGAGATCAGGCTTGTCCGGAACTTGGAGACACTTCCGGAGTTGTGACACGTGGAATACGTTGTGCACATCGGATAGGTCAGGTGGTAGTTCCAACTGGTAAGCCACTTATCCTTGTCGTGCAGTGATCTCAAAGGGGCCAATGAACCTTGGTGCGAGCTTCCCTTTAACGTGGAAACGCTTGGTTCCCTTAAGAGGAGTTACCCGCAGGTACACATGGTCTCCAACACGGAAACTCATATCTCGGCGACGAGTGTCAGCATAGCTCTTCTGCCTTGACTTGGCGGTCTTCAAATGTTCTCTGACTAGTTGGACTTGCTCTTCTGCTTCGCGGAGAATATCTGCTCCAAAGACTAGCCCTTCTCCAGTATCTGACCAGTTGAGGGGTGTGCGACACTTGTGTTCGTACAACACCTCAAATGGTGCCATCTGAAGGCTCGACTGATAACTGTTGTTATAGGAGAACTCGGCAAAATGGAGGCAATCTTCCCACTTGGCTCCATATGCCAAGACACAGGCTCGGAGCATGTCTTCGAGTATTTGATTTACTCGCTCTGTCTGACCTTCGGTCTGCGGGTGGAAAGCCGTGCTGAAAGACAACTTGATTCCCAAGGTTTCTTGGAACTTTTTCCAGAACCTTGAGGTAAACTGGGTTCCTCGATCTGACAGAATCTTCTTAGGAATACCATGAAGGCTTACGATTCTATCGATGTAGAGAGTTGCCAGCTGGTTGCCATCATAGGTAGTCTTGACAGGAATGAAATGAGCTACCTTGGTCAAATGGTCGACTATGACCCATATGGAGTCATGTCCTTTATTCGACCTTGGTAATCCAGTGATGAAGTCCATTCCGACTTTATCCCACTTCCATTCAGGAACCTTGAGTGGTTGGAGCAATCCAGTGGGTCGCTGATATTCAGCCTTGACCCTTTGGCACACGTCACACTTTGCAATATAGGTGGCAATCTCACTTTTCATCCCGTGCCACCAAAATCTTCCCTTCAAGTCTTGATACATCTTGGTTCCTCCGGGGTGGATGGAATACAGAGTGTCGTGGGCTTCTTGGAAGATGAAATTCTTCAGCTCCATCTTGTTCGGTATGCAGATGCGGCCTTTGTACCAAACAATTCCGTGCTCGTCCTCGGAGAATCCTGGGGCCTTGCCTAGCTTCATCTTCTTCTTGATGCCTTCAATGCTTGCGTGCCCACCTTGTGCTTTCTTGACTTCGTCCATCGGGGTTGGTTTGACTTCCAGATGGTCTAGAAATCCATGGGTGACCAATTCCAAGATGAATTGTTCCAGCTCTTCAAACATGGCTGGCTGCCTTCTTCGAATTATGGTATTCAGGGAGCAAGCCTTTCTGCTTAAGGCATCGGCTACCACGTTAGCCTTCCCGGGGTGATATTGAACACAGAGGTCATAATCCTTGATTAGTTCCAACCATCTTCGTTGCCTCATGTTCAATTCCTTCTGGGTGAAAATATACTTCAGACTTTTGTGGTCTGTGTATATCTCACACCGTTACCCTAGGAGGTAATGCCGCCATGTCTTCAAGGCATGAACTACTGCTGCTAACTCAAGATCGTGAGTAGCGTAGTTCTCTTCATGAGGTCGTAGCTGCGTTGAGAGGTAAGCTATGACTTGTCCTTCTTGCATCGGAACACTTCCCAATCCGGTTCGAGAGGCATCACAATATATCACGAACTCTTTGTGAATATCAGGTGTTGCCAGAACTGGGGCGGTGGTCAATCTCTTCTTGAGCTCTTGGAAGCTTTCTTCGCATTTTGGCGTCCATTCGAACTTATTGTCCTTCTTTAGGAGCTGAGTCATTGGCCGGGCAATGCTAGAGAATCCTCCATGAATTTGCGGTAATAGCCCGCAAGTCCGAGGAAGCTTCTGACTTCCTTGACGGTCGTTGGGGATTGCCATTGGGTCACAGCTTCGATCTTCGCGGGATCAACTGACAATCCTTCCTCGGTCAAGACATGACCTAAGAATCCAACTTTATGCAGCCAAAACTCACATTTGCTGAATTTGGCATATAGTTGGTGCTCTCGAAGCTTGTCCAGGACCATCCTCAAATGTTGCTCGTGCTCTTCCTCCGTCTTCGAGAAGACAATAATGTCATCAATGAAGACAACAACAAACTTGTCCAAATATTCCATGAAGACTTTATTCATGAGATACATGAAGTAAGCTGGGGCATTGGTTAATCCAAAGGACATGACCGTGCACTCATACATGCCATATCTTGTTACAAATGCCATCTTCGGAATATCTTGGGGTCTGATCTTCAGCTGCTAGTACCCAGATCTGAGGTCGATCTTGGAGAACAGCTTGGCTCCGCTGAGTTGATCAAACAGATCTTCAATCTTGGGAAGTGGATACTTGTTCTTGATTGTAACTTCATTGAGGGAACGGTACTCAATGCATAAGCGGATGGTACCGTCCCTTTTTGCCACAAAGAGAATAGGTGATCCCCAAGGGGAGGCACTATGGCGGATAAATCGCTTCCTCAATTGCTCTTCCAGTTGCTTCTTCAACTCGGCTAATTCTTCCGTCCCCATTCTATAAGGTTCTATAGATGGGTCCGGCCCCGGGCATGTGCTCGATGACGAACTCAATGTCACGGTCAGGGGGCATTCCCGATAGCTCATCTGGAAAGACATCGGGATACTCGCACACTACCGGCACTTGCTCCAGTCCAACTTCAGACAGACAGTTGACTTGAGTGGTTTGAGCAGAAGAGGAGTTGGAGGCAAACTTAACTTCGACTCCTTGGTCATTGGTCACAGTGACAGTCCGATTGGCACAGCCTAATAAGCCTTGGTGCTTGCTGAGCCAATTCATGCCTAGGATCACATCCAAGCCTTGTGATCTCAGGATGATAAGGTCTGCTAGGAAATCTACCCCGTTAATGATGATACTGACTCCCTTACATCCTATCTTGGCTCTCATCTCTGCTCCAGGGGTTTGTACCACCATGGGGTTATTCACGGGTGTAGGGGTCATGCCACTTTTTAATGCAAATCTTTGAGTGACAAATGAATGCGTGGCTCCAGAATCGAACAAGACATTTGCAGGTGCTGAGTTGACAAGGAACGTACCCAACACGACGTCCGGGTCTTCCTGGGCTTCTTCAGCAGTGACGTGATTCACACGCCCCTTCCCATGGCTAGGCGGGTTGCGAGGAGCTTGGTTCCTTGGTGGCATCCCGCGGCCTTGTATTGGGTTCTGCGCATTGGGGCACGGGGCATCGGGCTTCTTGTTGGGGCACACCCTTGAGATGTGTCCTGACTGACCACATCCAAAGCAAGTGACTTGGTTTGGGTTATTGATCTTGCTGCCACCACTGTTATTGGGGTTGAATGCTGGCCTCGGGTTGGCATACTGCTGAGGCTGATAGTTGGTGTGAGGTGCAGGAGCTCTTGGCTGCTGATAGGTTGGCTTGACCGGGGCTGGCTGCCACGGGCGAGACTTATGGTTACTGGAACTTCCCTTGCTAACCATCTTGCGCTTGCGAGTGTCTTCTAGAGCACGCCGCTTGTCTTCAAGCATGAGTGCTTTGTTCACCAGGTCAGGAAAGGTTGGGTAGTCACACACGACAAGCGAGTACTGCAGAGTCTGATTGAGGCCTTCCATGAAGCGCTCCCTTTTTGCAGCATCCGAGCTGACATCTTCAGGGGCATACCTTGACAGAACACTGAACTTCTGCATGGACTCCTTGACAGTGCCACTTCCTTGCTTCAGGGCTCGAAACTCACGCTTGTTGATAGCCATGAGTCCGGAAGGAATATGGGCCTTGCGGAATTCTACTTTGAAGTTATTCCAAGTGATGTCTTGCGTTGCATGCACGACCTTGAATCCATCCCACCAAGCTCTAGCAGTCCCCCCGAGGCAGTGTGCAGCATAAGCCACCTTCTCGCGGTCTTCGGTGCAGCAGACTAGTTCCAGCAAGTCCTCAATGGTGCGGACACAGTCATCTGCATCCAGGGGTTCAGCAAGTGTGTGTGTATTGAGTCAAGGTGGACACTTTCATCGAGATTGTAAAATTCTAGACATAGTATGAAAGTGTGTGTGTATTGAGTCAAGGTGGTGACTTGACTCGTTGAAAGAACCAGAAATGAATTGAACTCTATTTATGTTGATATCTGTAACCCGTCCTCGAGGTTACCCAAGTACATTGATGCATGTTTCACAAATGGTAGAATATCTTATCTAGCTTGTAGCTAGTTTGCTTATTGTTGTACAACTTGCATTGTTACCTTGAACCAAATCATGGGTTGCTTGCGAGTACATTCAAAGTACTCATTGTCTTCCCACTGGTTATTTAATTGGCCAGGCACGGAGGAGCAGGAATTTGAAGAAAAATTCTATGGAGACAAACATGCGAACTAGGACGCTTTCCCAGTCAGAATGCCTGTAGGGTTAAGGCAGATGGCATGGGTTCTACTTATCTACGAAGACTTCCGCTATTTGAGTTTATTTGCTATTCAGCCCATGAGGCTTTATCTATGTAAGATTTGGCCATAATGGTCATAATTTTTGTAAGACGGTATGTATGGATGTAAGACCCTTGTTATTCAGCTTATGTGTGTTCAGTGAGCATTGATCTCTGGGATCACTGTACACGTGCATTCGGTGATCTCGACTCTTAAGTCAAGGTCCCCACAGAGCTGGTATCAGAGCCATCCTGACTGTAGGAAGCCTTAGTTAGCATGGGCGTTAGTTAGGATGAGACCCTTTTCATAAACCTTCTGAACCTCTCTTCTTTTCTAAGCCTTACCAAACCTGAGATATCATCAGCTTATTAACCTCTCCCATTCAACCTTTGTAGATGGCCGCTGTACCTGAAGAGCTCCTAACCACCGGGTTCCCCTTTGTTCTGAGGATAGCCTCTAGGAGTGCCAGTTTCACCGAGCACCCATCCTCACCTACCATGAGCATTGGGTTAGTGACATTGAGGTGGAGTACCATGTGGAAGTAATCGTGAAGGCAAACGATCCTCCCACAAGTTGGTTCTTCGAGGGGGCCCAGATAGCAACACCACCCCTCGTTGTCGAGGCAGCTGCACTCAAGGCACAAACCCGCCTCCGAGAACTTCTTCCGGAGATGGCAGCCAAGATGACAACCCGCTTCTTGACTTACCGGAAGGAAGGTGAAGATGAAAGCAGCGCGCAAGCCCCTCCGCTGAAGGAAGGACTTCCACTTCAATTCCAGACCTACTTCAGCTTATGTGCCGACACCTTGGCACAAGATTTGGCCTCGGAATCGATGAAGCTCCGAGAAGAACTCCACAAGACCAAGGCACTTCTTCGACGAGCACAAGAGAAGACGGATAGGATCAAGAAGGAAGGTGCGCCTCCCGGGCAACCCGCTGTCGCGTATCGAGGCGGAAGGCCCACAGGAGATGTATCTTCCAATGATGAAGAACCACCCCAGCGACGCCGTATGACGGCAAGAGAATATCGCAAGCTTTTCCCTGCACCACAGGCAAAACACCGCCGTGTCCAACTCCTCCACTCCCCCACACCCTCAAGTGATAGGGGGGCCCAGACAGATGAAGACAAGGAGGAAGACCCAGAAGAGCCAGAATACACGACCGAGCATTCCGCTGCTTTGGCATCATTCGCAACTCGGATATGCCAGCTCGTGACCCCTACGGTAGGATAGGTCGTGTAACCCCTATGCGAAGTCGAGTCCTTGTAGGGTTCATATGAAGCCATCTAATGTTTTCTTTTGTTGTGTTTGGATGTACGTCATATGCCCCCTTCGGGAATGTGTAAACGACTACATCACCCATTTGGAATTTTAATGAATGTGTTTGGCCCTTTTGGCCCTTGCATGAAAATAAATAGTGTCACACCCACCCCCTTACTAGGCACCCATCGTTATTGCTTTCCCTCTTCATTCCAAATTATAAGACCTTGACCGCACCAACAAGATGCCTGTTGTAACTCGTACTGGTACCTCCACCCAGCAGCCCGAAGCCGGAGAATCCGCCCAAGCAGAGGCCAGCCAAGACCAAACCCATGACCAAGCTCCACTGCCACTTCCCCCGATCATGGACATGGCTCACCTTCTCCAAGCCTTCCGAGAGGAACGCCAAGCCAACACCGCAGCCCTCCATATGATTGCTCAAGCTGCAGGGCCGGGCCGATAGTTGTACATACTGTGCGGCCCGCACTGGGCCCATCAATTTAGGGAGACCCAAACTTTTTATATGCCTTTGTACATATTTTTCAGGGTACGCGTTGGGCCGCGTATAGAGCTGGGCCTCTGACTGCTCGATGCCTCGATTGCGATCCCAGTCGCGAGGGTGCTAGGGTATGATGATCTGCTCGATGCCTTGATCTCCCCTAAAAAAAGCTGATCTGCTCGATTTATAACCAAAGGGCGGTTCCGTTCTGCTCCATCGATCGCATCGAGAATCCATGGGCAGGCGACACGGCGCATGTGCATCCTCCTGCCTCCTCCCATTGAGACATCCAGATCCGGCGACGTCGGATGACATGGTGACAGGTATAGACAGACACATGATGAGGTTACGTTGTACGTTAGTTTTGGTATTGCAAATATAGTATCTCATTGGTTTAGAACTTCTCATCCATCGATTATTTCTCTTGTGATCTTGGATTCTTGAGTCACATAGGAATACCGCTGGCTTCTTACTTCTAATGCACTATTCTCCTAATTCTTATTTCCTAATTACCTTTGCACATGTATCAAGGGAAAGGTATATTCTTGCATTATTGCTCCTCGATTAAAGATCACAGTATAGCAGTTCAATTTGACGGAACACAAGACTAGGTGAGTTAGATGGTTCGTTTAATTGTCAAATATTGATGCATAATCTCCAATTGATATCTGCTGCCACATCACTATAATTTTATTTTATTCATCTTTATATCTTGTGTTCTAGTACAACATAATTGTTACGTAATACACTATATCTAATGTACATTATAATTGCTTGATAATTCATTTTTTTTCTAGTGAGATAGGGCCTCATTTTTTACCTTCGCACAGGGCCCCGGATTTTACCGGCCCGGCCATGGGATTGAATCCGCTTAGCATAGTCATCCAGCCATTCAAAATGTGTGCATTTCTTCACCATCTGAAACGATAACATGAACCCTAAATCCTAGATCCAAGGAAAAAGAATTTAAAGCAAATAGAAAATGAAATCAGAGAAAAATCATGAGCCCCTCTGGCTTGCTCTCGCATTTCATGAATTCACGCCCATAGTTGCCATTCTTGACCTCCTTCGAAGTCAGCTGTATCAGCGGCGCACTGCATGGGCAGTCAGGACATCGCTCCATGGGAAGTGGACCATACTGGGTCCACAAGGGGCGGGAGGTTGAAGTGGAGCTCAACATATCGCCCAAAGTCACCGAAGAAGAAGAAGTAGAGAAGCGGCTCCTCTCATCGCGGGAGAAGAAAAAGCAGAGGAGTGGATCCTCTCGTCGCCGCATAATAAGCAGCAGAAGAAAGGGGATGCACGGGTGGGCAAGCACAACCAACAACTCTCGCGGATCGCCCCATGATCTAACGACGCGGAGCCGTCCATGTGATCCAACGGTGCGGAGCCTGCACACAGCCTGGCCACCAACATTCTAGAAGACCACATCTGAGGGCCGGCGCTTGGCGCTAGGGTAAGATCGAACGGCTGAAGTTCGGAGCTAGGGTTAGGCGAAACCCCGCGGGGTTTAGAGGGGTTTTGAGCTGGTCAATGGGGTTTCTAAGGCTTTGACTGAGCATAAGTAATTTAGAAAAAATCAAAAAAATGAAACCTTTCCCGTTCGTCGTTTTATAAGACACAATAACGAGGGAAAATACTACTTGGTATACGAATATGTTAAAAAAAACCTAGTTGGCACGATCGAGGTCAAATGAGCACAATTAATTTAAAAAAAATAAAAAAATAAAACCTGCACACAATGTTGTCTTATGTGACATGTTACCAACCAAAAATCATAAACCTGGTCTACGGTCATTTTCATGAAAAAACCTTCACACATATGAGCTATCACGTACAACATTTCATAGAGTTCAAGGAGAGGATGTAGGGTTACCTTCTGTTTTGAAAAATAAAAATAAAATCAAAAAAATCACCAAAGCTTTATTTCAAAGTGAATAAGAAGGATCTGAACTTAGTTTTCCATTTTCATATTTTAAACGTGTTTTTAATAGTTTTTTATAGTAAAGCATATTTTTTCAAAAGAAAAAGTAAAAATAAGAAGATTAATTCACAAAATAGTGAGACTTCGAATCTACACTATATATATTGAATAGGTGTTAATAAAAAAATATTTGGCTCATTTAGAGTAGGTCCAAAAAAAGTTGATTACAAATGGGGTTGTTTACCTAGCTTGGGAGCTCATTTGGAGCACATTTCTCATGACTACAAGTTTTTCGAGGCAAAAGAGATTGGATTGATCACCCAACGTTTATAATAGTTTAGCAAACTTTGCAACTCACACCACATGGCAATGCACTTCAAGTGTTGGTTCAAATTTAAAGTTTACCTAAAATTCAAATTTTGCCTCAGTTTTGTATTCTACCTCTAATTTCACATCAGATTACTAATAGAATTATTACACCTTGCAAGTTTTCACAGTAGTTCAAATTTAAGACAAAATCCTTATTACAAATACTTAAAAGTTCAAAGTTTATGACTTGCATTCAAGTTCAAATTCAAATCTTTGCCTTGCTCCTTGTGTTTTGGGATGGGTTAACCGTCTTGCTCCTGGTTTCCCTAGCTGGGATATTTTGTGCTTTTGAAAGCCTTGTCTTGTTGTTTCTGATCTTCACTTCTGGTTGTGGCAGTTTTTTTGAGCGTTGACTGACCGAGCAAGTGATGACCAGTTGACGGTCATCTATGGGTTCACTAATCCTTAAAGGCACATCAGACAAAATAACTTCCTCCTCTCTTATAGCTTCAAAACCTTCATAAGCCACGGTTTCAAATTCCGCATCAGATGATGGTTCAACCGAAGTTTCTTCCTCTCTAGGTCTTTTCTGTCCTATGCCTCTAATTATCCTTGAGATGTGTCCAACAGAAAAAGCTTAGCCACCGATAAAAAAGAGAACAAATGCAAAAAAGGGAAATGTTGCAAACATACCAAGTTGCTGCTACCTCTTGAGCATGCGTTGTTTTTCCCTTGAAGAGGAAAGGGTGATGCAGCAAAGTAGCGTAAGTATTTGCCTCAGTTTTTGAGAACCAAGGTATCAATCCAGTAGGATATTACACACAAATCCCTCGTACCCGCACAAACAAATAACAACCTTGCAACCAACGCGATAAAGGGGTTGTCAATCCCTTCTCGGCCACTTGCAAAAGTGAGATCTGATAGAGATAATAAGATAAATATTTTTGGTATTTTTGTTGTATACATTGAAAAGTGAAGATTGCAAAATAAAAGAACAGTAAAGATAAATAGTTGATGGAAGATTAATATGATGGAAGATAGACCCGGGGGCCATAGGTTTCACTAGTGGCTTCTCTCAAGATAGCATATTCTATAGTGGGTGAACAAATTACTGTCGAGCAATTGATAGAAAAGCGCATAGTTATGAGAATATCTAGGCATGATCATGTATATAGGCATCACATCCTTGACAAGTAGAACGAAACGATTCTGCATCTACTACTATTACTCGACACATCGACCGCTATCCAGCATGCATCTAGAGTATTAAGTTCATAAGAACAGAGTAACGCCTTAATCAAGATGACATGATGTAGAGGATAAACTCATGCAATATGAAATAAACCCCATCTTTTTATCCTCGATGGCAACAATACAATACGTGCCTTGCTACCCCTGCTGTCACTTGGAAAGGACACCGCAAGATTGAACCCAAAGCTAAGCACTTCTCCCATTGCAAGAAACATCAACCTAGTAGGCCAGACCAAACTGATAATTCGAAGAGACTTGCAAAGATATTTAAATCATGCATATAAGAATTCAGAGAAGAATCAAATATTGTTCAGAGCTAATCTTGATTATAAACCCACAATTCATCGGATCTCGACAAACACACCGTAAAAAGTATTACATCGAATAGATCTCCAAGAAGACCGAGGAGAACTTTGTATTGAGATCTAAATAGAGAGAAGAAGCCATCTAGCTAATAACTATGGACCCAAAGGTCTGTGGTAAACTACTCAAAACTCATCGGAGAGGATATAGTGTTGATGTAGAAGCCCTCCGTGATCGATTCCCCCTCCGGTGGAGCTGTGGAAAAGGCCCCAAGATGGGATCTCACGGGTACAGAAGGTTGCGGCGGTGGAAATAGGGTTTAGTGGTGCTCCCGGATGTTTTCAGGATATATAAGTATATATAGGAGGAAGAAGTACGTCGGTGGAGCTACGAGGGGCCCACAAGGGTGGGGCGCGCCTACCCCCTGGGCGCGCCCTCCTGCCTCGTGGCCGCCTCGTGGCTTCCCAGACGTGTACTCCATGTCTTCTGGGTTGCGTTTGTTCCAAAAACGATCCTCGCGAAGGTTTCATTCCATTTGGACTCCGTTTGATATTCCTTTTCTGTGAAACACTGAAATAAGCAAAAAATAGCAATTTGCACCAGGCCTTGGGTTAGTAGGTTAGTCCAAAAAATAATATAAAAGTGCATAATAAAGCCCATTAAGCATCCAAAATAGATAATATAATAGCATGGAACAATAAAAAATTGTAGATACGTTGGAGATGTATCAAGCATCCCCAAACTTAATTCATGCTCGTCCTCGAGTTGGTAAATGATAAAAACAGAATTTTTGATGTGGAATGCTACCCAACATAATTCTCAATGTAATTTTCTTTATTGTGGCATAAATGTTCAGATTCGAAAGATTCAAGACAAAAGTTTAATATTGACATAAGAATAATATAACTTCAAGCATACTATCAAAGCTATTATGTCTTGTCAAAATAACATGGCCAAAGAAAGTTCATCTCTACAAAATCATATAGTTTGGTTATGTCCATCTTTGTCACACAAAATATTCAAATCATGCACAAACCCGGTTTCAGCCAAGCAATTGTTTCATGCTTCAATTCTTTCAAACCTTTTCAACTTTCACGCAATACATGAGTGTGAGCCATGGATATAGCATTATAGGTGGAATAGAGTGGTGGTTGTGGAGAAGACAAAAAGAGGAAGATGTTCTCACATCAACTAGGCGTATCAATGGGCTATGGAGATGCCCATCAATAGATATCAATGTGAGTGAGTAGGGATTGCAATGCAACAGATGCACTAGAGCTATAAATGTATGAAAGCTCAACAAAAGAAACTAAGTGGGTGTGCATCCAACTTGCTTGCTTACGAATACCTAGGGCATTTGAGGAAGCCCATCGTTGAAATATACAAGCCAAGTTCTATAATGAAAATTTCCACTAGTATATGAAAGTGACTAAAAAAGAGACTCTCTATCATGAAGGTCATGGTGCTACTTTGAAGCACAAGTGTGGAAAAAGATAGTAGCATTGTCCCCTTCTTTTTTTGGGCCTTCCCTTTTTTGGCCTTTCTCTTTTTTCTGGCCTTTCTTTTTTTATTTGGCCTTTTTTTAGGATAATGCTATAATAATGATGATCATCACACTTCTATTTGTTTACAAATCAAAGATTACAACTCGATACTAGAGCAAAATATAACTCTATATGAATGCCTCCGGCGATGTACCAGGATGTGCAATAAATCGAGTGACATGTATGAAAAATTATGCATGGTGGCCGTGCCACAAATACGATATCAACTACATGATCATGAGTGGAAATATGACAATGATGAAGCGTGTCATAATAAACAGGACGATGGAAAGTTGCATGGCAATATATCTTGGAATGGCTATGGAAATGCCATGATAGGTAGGTATGGTGGCTGTTTTGAGGATGGTATATGGTGGGTGTATGGTACCGGCAAAAGTTGCTCGTTACAAGAGAGGCTAGCAATGGCGGAAGGGTGAGAGTGCGTATAATCCATGGACTCAACATTAGTCATAAAGAACTCACATACTTATTGCAAAAATCTACAAGTCATCAAAACTAAGTACTACACGCATGCTCCTAGGGGGAGGGTTGGGAGGAGTTAACCATCGCGTGATCCCGACCTCCACACAAAGGATGACAATCAAAGAAATACCTCATGCTTCAAATTTGTCACACGACGGTTACCATACGTGCATGCTACGGGACTTGCAAACCTCAACACAAGTATTTCTCAAATTCACAAGTACTCTACTAGCATGGCTCTAATATCACCATCCTCATATCTCAAAACAATCATCAAGTATCAAACTTCTCATAATATTCAATGCACTTTATATGAAAGTTTTTATTATACCCATATTGGATGCCTATCATATTAGGACTGATTTTATAGCCAAAGCAAATTACCATGCTGTTCTAAAGGACTCTCAAAATAATATAAGTGAAGCATGAGAGATCAATAATTTCTATAAAATAAAACCACCACCGTGCTCTAAAAAGATATAAGTGAAGCACCAGAGCAAAATTATCTAGCTCAAAAGATATAAGTGAAGCGCATAGAGTATTCTAATAAATTCGGATTCATGTGTGTCCCTCCCAAAAGGTGTGTAAAGCAAGGATGATTTGTTGGGGAACGTAGTATTTCAAAAAAAATCCTACGATCATCCAAGATCTATCTACTAGAAGCATAGCAACGAGCGGGGAGAGTGTGTCTACGTACTCTCGTAGACCGAAAGCAGAAGCGTCTAGAGACGCAGTTGATGTAGTCAAACGTCTTCGCGATCCAACCGATCCAAGCACCGAACGTATGGCACCTCCGCGTTCAGCACACGTTCAGCTCGATGACGTCCGATGAGCTCTTGATCCAGTTGAGCTTTATGGGAGAGTTTCGTCAGCACGATGGCGTGGTGGCGGTGATGATGAAGCTACCCGCGCAGGGCTTCACCTAAGCACTACAACGATATGACTGAGGTGTGTATATGTGGGGAGGGGCACCGCACACGTCTCAAATATACTTGTGTGTCTATGGGGTGCTCCTCCCCATATATATAAAGGAGGGAGGGGAGGAGGAGGCGGCCAAGGAGGAGGAGGCGCGCCAAGGGAGGGGCAATCCTACTCCAAGTAGGATTGGCCCTCCTTTTCTATTCCTACTAGGATTGGACCTCCCAGTACTCCAAAAAAATACGCGATACACTTCAGAACCCTTTCAGTGTCCTAATATAACCTTCCAATATATCAATATTTATGTCTCGACCATTTCGAGACTCCTGGTCATGTCCGTGATCACATCCGGGACTCCGAACAATCTTCAGTACATCAAAACACATAAACTCATAATACCGATCGTCATCGAACGTTAAGCATGCGGACCCTACGGGTTCAAGAACTATGTAGACATGACCGAGACTCATCTCCGGACAATAACCAATGGCGGAACCTGGATGCTCATATTGGTTCCTACATATTCTACGAAGATCTTTATCGGTCAAACCACATAACAACATACGTTGTTCCCTTTGTCATCGGTATGTTACTTGCCCGAGATTCGATCATCGGTATCATCATACCTAGTTCAATCTCATCACCGGCAAGTCTCTTTACTCGTTCCGTAATACATCATCTCGTGACTAACTCATTAGTCGTTTGCTTGCAAGGTTTATTATGATGTGTATTATCGAGAGGTCCCAGAGATACCTCTCCGACACTCGGAGTGACAAATCATATTCTCGATCTATGCCAACACCACAAACACCTTCGGAGACACCTGTAGAGCATCTTTATAATCACCCAGTCACGTTGTGACGTTTGATAGCACACAAGGTGTTCCTCTGGTATTCGGGTGTTGCATAATCTCATAGTCATAGGAACATGTATAAGTCATGAAGAAAGCAATAACAGAAAAACTAACGTTCATATTGCTAAGCTAATGGATGGGTCTTGTCCATCACATCATTCTCCTAATGATGTGATCCCGTTGATCAAATGACAACTCATGTGTATGGTTAGGAAACGTAACCATCTTTGATTAACGAGCTAGTCTAGTAGAGGCATACTAGGAACACTCTGTTTTGGTCTATGTATTCATACATGTACTAAGTTTCCGGTTAATACAATTCTAGCATCAATAATAAACATTTATCATGATATAAGGAAATATAAATAACAACTTTATTATTGCCTCTAGGGCATATTTCCTTCAGTCTCCCACTTGCACTAGAGTCAATAATCTAGTTCACATCGCCATGTGATTTAATATCGATAGTTCACATCATTATGTGAATAACACCCACAGTTCACATCGCCATGTGACCAACATCCAACGGGTTTACTAGAGTCAATAATCTAGTTCACATCACCATGTGATTAACACCTAAAGAGTACTAAGGTGTGATCATGTTTTGCTGCGTGAGAGAAGTTTAGTCAGCGGGTCTATTACATTCAGATCCGTATGTATTTCGCAAATTTCTATGTCTACAATGCTCTGCACGGAGCTACTCTAGCTAAATGCTCCCACTTTCAATATGTATCCAGATCGAGACTCAGAGTGATCCAGATCGGTGTCAAAGCTTGCATCGACGTAACTCTTTACGACGAACTCTTTATCACCTCCATAACTGAGAAATATTTCCTTAGTCCTCTAAGGATAATTTTTGACCGCTGTCCAGTGATCTACTCCTAGATCAAAATTGTACTCCCTTGCCAAACTCAGGGCAGGGCATACAATAGGTCTGGTATATAGCATGGCATACTTTATAGAACCTATGGCTGATGCATAGGGAATGACATTCATTCTCTCTCTATCTTTTGCTGTGGTCGGGCTTTGAGTCTTGCTCAACTTCACACCTTGCAACACAGGCAAGAACTCTTTCTTTGACTGTTCCATTTTTGAACTACTTCAAAAACTTGTCAAGGTATATACTCATTGAAAAAACTTATCAAGCGTCTTGATCTATCTCTATAGATCTTGATACTCAATATGTAAGCAGCTTCACTGATGTCTTTCTTTGAAAAACTCCTTTTAAACACTCATTTATGCTTTCCAGAAAATTCTACATCATTTCTGATGGACAATATGTCATTCATATATACTTATCAGAAAGGCTGTAGTGCTCCCACTCACTTTCTTGTAAATACAGGCTTCACCGCAAGTCCGTATAAAACTATATGCTTTGATCAACTTATCAAAGCGTATATTCCAACTCCGAGATGCTTGCACCAGTCCATAGATGGATTGCTGGAGCTTGCACATTTTGTTAGCACCTTTAGGGTTGATAAAACCTTCTGGTTTGCATCATATACAACTCTTCTTTAATAAATCCATTAAAGAATGCAGTTTTGTTATCCATTTGCTAGATTTGATAAAATGCGGCAATTGCCAACATGATTCAAACGGACTTAAGCGTCGCCACGAGTGAGAAAATATCATCGTAGTCAACACCTTGAACTTGTCGAAAACCTTTCGCAACAAGTCGAGCTTTGTAGACAGTAGCATTACCATCGGCGTCAGTCTTCCTCTTAAAGATCAATTTATTTTCAATGGCTTGCCGATTATCGGGCAAGTCAACCAAAGTCCACACTTTGTTCTCATACATCGATCCCATCTCAGATTTCATGGCCTCAAGACATTTTGCGGAATCTGGGCTCATCATCGCTTCCTCATAGTTCGTAGGTTCATCATGGTCTAGTAACATGACTTCCAGAACCGGGTTACCGTACCACACTGGCGCGGAACGCACTCTGGTTGACCTACGAGGTTCAGTAGTAACTTGATCTGAAGTTTCATGATCATCATCATTAGCTTCCTCGCTGATTTATGTAGGAATCACTAGAACTAGTTTCTGTGATGTACTACTTTTCAATTCGGGAGAAGGTACAATTACCTCATCAAGTTCTACTTTCCTCCCACTCACTTCTTTCGAGAGAAACTCCTTCTCTAGAAAGGATCCATTCTTAGCAATGAATATCTTGCCTTCCGATCTGTGATAGAAGGTGTACCCAATAGTCTCCTTTGGGTATCCTATGAAGACACATTTATCTGACTTGGGTTCGAGCTTATCAGGTTGAAGCTTTTTCACATAAGCATCACAACCCCAAACTTTAAGAAACGACAACTTTGGTTTCTTGCCAAACCACAGTTCATAAGGCATCGTCTCAACGGATTTAGATTGTGCCCTTATTTAACGTGAATGCAGGTGTATCAAATGCATAATCCAAAAAAATAGTGGTAAATCGGTAAGAGACATCATAGATCGCACCATATCTAACAAAGTACGGTTACGACGTTCGGACACACCATTATGCTGTGGTGTTCCGGGTGGCGTGAGCTGTGAAACTATTCCACACTGTTTTAAATGAAGACCAAACTCATAACTCAAATATTCGCCTCCGCGATCAGATCGTAGAAACTTAATTTTCTTGTTACGATGATTCTCTACTTCACTATGAAATTCTTTGAACTTTTCAAATGTTTCAGACTTGTGCTTTATCAAGTAGATATACCCATATCTGCTCAAATCATCAGTGAAGGTCAGAAAATAATGATACCTGCCGCGAGCCTAAACACTCATCGGTCCATATACATCAGTATGTATGATTTCCAACAAATCAGCTGCTCGAACGGAGTTTTAGTCATCTTGCCCATGAGGCATGGTTCGCAAGCACCAAGTGATTCATAATCAAGTGATTCAAAAAGCCCATCAGCATGGAGTTTCTTCATGCGATTTACATCAATATGACCTAAACGGCAGTGCCACAAATAAGTTGCACTATCATTATCAACTTTGCATCTTTTGGCTTCGATATTATGAATATGTGTATTACTACGATCGAGATCCAACAAACTATTTTCATTGGGTGTATGACCATCAAAGGTTGTATTCATGTAAATAGAATAACAATTATTCTATGACATTAAATGAATAACAGTATTGCAACAAACATGATCAAATCATATTCATGCTCAACGCAAATGCCAAATAACATTTTGTTAGGTTCTACACTAATCCCGAAAGTATAGGGTGTGTGCGATGATGATCATATCAATCTTGGAACCACTTCCAACACACATCATCACTTCACCATTAACTAGTCTCTTTTCATTCTGCAACTCTCGTTTCGAGTTACTAATTTTAGCAACTGAACCGGTATCAAATACGCAGGGGTTGCTATGAACACTAGTAAAGTACACATCAATAATCTGTATATCAAATATACCTTTGTTCACTTTGCCATCCTTCTAATCCGCCAAGTATCTAGGGTAGTTCCACTTCCAGTGACCATTTCCTTTGTAGTAGAAGCACTTAGTTTCAGGCTTGAGTTTAGCTTTGGGTTTTTTCACGGGAGTGACAATTTGCTTGTCATTCTTCTTGAAGTTCCCCTTCTATCCCTTTGCCCTTTACTTGAAACAAGTGGTATTGTTAACAACCAACACTTGATGCTCTTTCTTGATTTCTACCTTCGCCGATTTCAGCATCGCGAAGAGCTCGGGAATTACTTTCGTCATCCCTTGCGTATTATAGTTCATCACGAAGTTCTACTAACTTGGTGATAGTGACTAGAAAACTTTGTCAATTACTATCTTATCTAGAAGATTAACTCCCACTTGATTCAAGCAATTGTAGTACCCAGACAATTTGAGCACATGCTCACTGGTTGAGCTATTCTCCTCCATCTTGTCGGCAATGTACTATCAGAGGTCTCATACCTCTCGACACGGGCATGAGTATGAAATACTAATTTCAACCCTTGGAACATCTTATATGCTCCGTGGCGTTCAAAACGTTTTTGTAGTCCCGGTTCTAAGCCGTAAATCATGGTGCACTAAACTATTAAGTAGACATCATATTGAGCTTTGCCAAACGTTCATAATGTTTGCATCTGCTCCTGCAATAGATCTGTCACCTAGTGGTGCGTCAAGGACATAATACTTCTATGCAGCAATGAGGATAATCCTCAGGTCACGGACCTAGTCTGCATCATTGCTACTAACATCTTTCAACTTATGTTTCTCTAGGAACATATAAAAATAAACGGGGAGCTACATCGCGAGCTATTGATCTACAACATAGATATCCTAATACTACCAGCACTAAGTTCATCATAAATTAAAGTTCAATTAATCATATTACTAAAGAACTCCCACTTAGATAGACATCCCTCTAGTCATCTAATTGATCACGTGATCCAAATCAACTAAAACATGTCCGATCATCACGTGAGATGGAGTAGTTTTCAATGGTGAACATCTTATGTTGATCATATCTACTATATGATTCACGCTCGACCTTTCGGTCTCCAGTGTTCTGAGGCCATGTCTATACATGCTAGGCTCCTCAAGTTTAACCCGAGTATTCTGCATGTGCAAAACTGTCTTACACCCGTTGTATTTGAGCGTAGAGCTTATCACACCCGATCATCACGTGGTGTCTCGGCACGAAGAACTTTCGCAACGGTGCATACTCAGGGAGAACACTTGTACCTTGAAAATTTTGTAATGGATCATCTTATAATGCTCCACCGTACTAAGCAAAATAATAAGCTTAATAAGATAAACATCACATGCAATCAAAATATGTGACATGATATGGGCATCATCATCTTGTGATTTTGATCTCCATCTCCAAAGCATCGTCATGATCTCCATCGTCACCGGCTAGACACCATGATCTTCATCGTAGCGTCGTGATTGTATCGCCAACTATTGCTAACTCATAGTGATGAAATAAAGCAATTACATGGCCTTCAAAATTCATACAATAAAGATACAACCTTAAGGCTCCTACCGGTTGCCGATAATTTACAAAACATGATCATCTCATACAATAACGTATAACTCATCACGTCTTGACCATATCACATCACAACATGCCCTGCAAAAACAAGTTAGACATCCTCTACTTTGTTGTTGCAAGTTTTACGTGGCTGCTATGGGCTTGGCAAGAACCATTCTTACCTATGCATACAAAAACCACAATGATTTTTCATCAAGTATGTGATGTTTTAACCTTCACAAGGACCGGGCGTAGCTACACTCGATTCAACTAAAGAGAGAGAAACAGACACCCGCCAGTCACCTTTAAGCAACAATTGCTCGTAACGGTGAAACCAGTCTCGCGTAAGCTTACGCGTAATGTCGGTCCGGGCCGCTTCATCTCACAATACAGCCGAATCAAAGTATGACACGCTGGTAAGCAGTATGACTATTATCGCCCATAGCTCATTGTGTTCTACTCGTGCATATCATCTACGCATAGACCTGGCTCATGATGCCACTATTGGGGAACGTAGTATTTCAAAAAAATTCCTACGATCACGCAAGATCTATCTACTAGAAGCATAGGAATGAGCGGGGACAGTATGTCTACGTACCCTCGTAGATCGAAAGTGGAGGCGTCCAGTGATGCGGTTGATGTAGTCGAACATCTTCGTGATCCAACCGATCCAAGCACCAAACATACGACACCTCCGCGTTGAGCGCACGTTCAGCTCGATGATGTCCCATGAGCTCTTGATCCAGTTGAGCTTTACGGTAGAGTTTCGTCAGCACGACGGCGTGGTGACGGAGACGATGAAGCTACCGGCGCAGGGCTTCGCCTAAGCACTGCAACGATATGACCGAGGTGTGTATCTGTGGGGAGGGGCACCACACACGGCTAAAATCAGCTTTTGTGTCTATGGGGTGCCCCCTCCCCATGTATATAAAGGAGGAAGGGGAGGAGGAGGCGCGCCAAGGGAGGGGCAATCCTACTCCAAGTAGTATTGGCCCTTCTTTCCTATTCCTACTAGGAGAGGGAGGGAAAGAGGAGAGGAGAAGAAGGAAAGGGGGGGGGGGGCCTAGCCCTAAACCAATTCGGTTTGGGCCTTGGGGGGGCGCCCCGCATCTCCCTTGCTGCCCTCTTCCTCAACTAGGGCCCAATAAGGCCAATAGACTCCCCGAGGGGTTCCGGTAACCTCCCGGTACTCCGAAAAATACCCGATACACTTCGGAACCCTTCTGGTGTCTGAATATAACCTTCCAATATATCAATCTTTATGTCTCGACCATTTTGAGACTCCTCGTCATGTTCGTGATCACATCCGGGACTCCGAACAACCTTCGGTACAACAAAACACATTAACTCATAATACCGCTCATCATCGAACGTTAAGCGTGCGGACCCTACGGGTTCGAGAACTATGTAGACATGACCGAGACTCATCTCCGGTCAATAACCAATAGCGGAACCTGGATGCTCATATTGGTTCCTACATATTCTACGAAGATCTTTATCAGTCAAACCGCATAACAACATACGTTGTTCCCTTTGTCATCGGTATGTTACTTGCCCGAGATTCGATCGTCGGTATCATCATACCTAGTTCAATCTCATCACCGGCAAGTCTCTTTACTCGTTCTGTAATACATCATCTCGTGACTAACTCATTAGTCGTTTGCTTGCAAGGATTATTATGATGTGTATTACCGAGAGGGCCCAGAGATACCTCTCCGACACTCGGAGTGACAAATCCTATTCTCAATCTATGCCAACACCACAAACACCTTTGGAGACACCTGTAGAGCATCTTTATAATCACCCAGTTACGTTGTGACGTTTGATAGCACACAAGCTGTTCCTCCGGTATTCGGGTGTTGCATAATCTCATAGTCATAGGAACATGTATAAGTCATGAAGAAAGCAATAGCAGAAAAACTTAACGATCATGTTGCTAAGCTAACGGATGGGTCTTGTCCATCACATCATTCTCCTAATGATGTGATCCCGTTGATCAAATGACAACTCATGTCTATGGTTAGGAAACGTAACCATCTTTGATTAACGAGCTAGTCTAGTAGAGGCATACTAGGGACACTCTGTTTTGGTCTATGTATTCACACATGTACTAAGTTTCTGGTTAATACAATTCTAGCATGAATAATAAACATTTATCATGATATAAGGAAATATAAATAACAACTTTATTATTGCCTCTAGGGCATATTTCCTTCATGATTGTGGTAAACTAAAAAGCAAAGGCTCAATTCATGCAAGGCACTCCAAGAAAAACACATATCATGTGGTGAATAAAAATATAGTCTCAAGTAAAGTTACAGATAGACGAAGACGAAAGAGGGATGCCTTCTCGGGGCATCCCCAAGCTTAGGCTTTTGGTTGTCCTTGAATTTTACCTTGGGTTGCCTTGGGCATCCCCAAGCTTAGGCTCTTGCCCCTCTTTATTCTGTAGTCCATCAAATCCTTACCCAAAAGCTTGAAAACTTCACAACACAAAACTTAACAGAAAATCTCGTGAGCTCCGTTAGTATAAGAAAACAATCCACCACTTTAAGGTACTATAATGAACTCATTCTTTATTTATATTGGTGTTAAACCTACTGTATTCCAACTTCTCTATGGTTCATACCCCCGATACTACTCATAGATTCATCAAAACAAGCAAGCAACACACGAAAAATAGAATCTATCGAAAACAGAACAACCTGTAGCTATCTATAACTTTCGAATACTTCTGTACCTCTAAAAATTCTGAAATAAATTGGTGGACGTGAGGAATTTTTCTATTAATCATCTGCAAAAAGAATCAACCTAAAAGCACTCTCTAGTAAAAAATGGCAGCTAATCTCGTGAGCGCAAAAGTTTATGTTTTCTACAGCAAGATCGCAAAGACTTCACCCAAGTCTTCCCAAAGGTTCTACTTGGCACAAACACTAATTAAAACACAAAACCATACTTGACCAGAGGCTAGATGAATTATTTAGTACTAAACAGAAGCCAAAAGCAAAGAACAAAAATAAAAGTGGGTTGCCTCCCAACAAGCTCTTTCTTTATAGCCATTAAGGTCGGCTAGAGATTTCAATGATGCTCACATAAAAGATAAGACTTGAATCACAAAAAGATCTTCATATAGCATGTGAAAATCACATCTAAGTCTAACATGCTTCCTATGCATAGGCATTTTATAGCAAAACAAATTAGCAAGACAAGCAAGATCTAACATATGCAAGGAAGAAGAAAGAAACAAGATCAATCTCAACCTGAAGAGAGGTAATTTAGTAACATTAAGATTTCTACAACCATATTTTCCTCTCTCATTATAATTTCATGTAGGATCATAAGCAAATTCAAAAATATAGCTATCACAAAACATATTCTCAACACGATCCACATGCATACGAAGTTGACACTCTTCCAAAATAGTGTGATCAACATTAACTAAATTCATGACCTCACCAAACCCACTTTTATCAAAAATTTCATAAGATTGAACATTCTCCAAATATGTGGGATCTAAAGTTGACAATCTTCCAAACCTCACCAAACCCAATCATGATCATTACAAAAAATAGCAGTCATAGCAAAACTAGCATCCCCAAGCTTGAGGTTTTGCATATCATTAACACAATTGACATTAAGAGAATTTATAGTAACATCATTGCAATCATGCTTTTCGTCGAAGGAACTATCAAGTATGGGTGCAATAACAACGATATCATGTTTAACATAAGGAACTATAGCAGATTCATGTTCATAAATATTGGCATCATGGCCACAAGAAGAGCAAGCATCATGTTCATCAACGGATATTTCAATCAAATCTTCAAAATAATAATTATATATAGATTCATGCATATCATTCTTTTCTTCCAAAGCAGCGGTCATTCTTTCAATAAATTCTTTGACATAGACTTTATGAGCATAGTTTTCATAGCAATATTTAAGTATGTCAAATTTTTCAGATACGTAGAGAGTAATATCATACTTTTCAATCAAAGAAGCAACTTCATAAGCACCTTTAAAAGCAAAAAATTCTTCAATTTGTTCGATCTCGTAGTAACTATAAACATCCTTTGTATAAGAAGATAAGATTTCATTATCATTAAAATCACATAGGTAGGGGAGGTGTTTTTTAGGGTTCTTAGAGCAACAAGTAAAATCATAAATTTCACAAAGATTCCAAGCATAACACAACATTTGTTTATTTGATCCCATAAGAGTCAACCTTTTTTAGACAAACGGTGACACACAAAATGAGCATGCTCATCTAAAGATTTCCCATCAACTAGGCTAGTTGGGGTTTCAGCACGAGCGCATAAGGATCAAAGATGATCCAAGTAGAACACTTTAAGTGGATCCATATCAATAGATTTTTAACAAGCAAAGATGCAAGCAAATAGAAGGCACATGGGAACACAAGCAAACAAAAAGGCGAACGGAAAAAGGCAAAGGTGAAGTGGGGGAGAGGAAAACGAGAGGCAAAAGGCAAATAATGTAATGCGAGGGATAAGAGTTTGTGATGGGTACTTGATATGTCTTGACTTGTGCGTAGATCTCCCCGGCAATGGCGCCATAAATTCTTCTTGCTACCTCTTGAGCATGCGTTGTTTTTCCCTTGAAGAGGAAAGGGTGATCAGCAAAGTAGCGTAAGTATTTCCCTCAGTTTTTGAGAACCAAGGTATCAATCCAGTAGGATACTATACGCAAATCCCTCGTACCTGCACAAACAAATAACACCCTTGCAGCCAACGCGTTAAAGGGGTTGTCAATCCCTTCTCGGCCACTTGCAAAAGTGAGATCTGATAGAGATAATAAGATCTTTTTTTGGTATTTTTGTTGTATAGATTGAAAAGTAAAGATTGCAAAATAAAAGAACAGTAAAGATAACTAGTTGATGGAAGATAGACCCGGGGGCCATAGGTTTCACCAGTGGCTTCTCTCAAGATAGCATATTCTGCGGTGGGTGAACAAATTGTTGTCGAGCAATTGATAGAAAAGTGCATAGTTATTAGAATATCTAGGCATGATCATGTATATAGGCACCACGTCCTTGACAAGTTGGCCGAAACGATTCTGCATCTATTACTATTACTCGACACATCGACCGCTATCCAGCATGCATCTAGAGTATTAAGTTCATAAGAACAGAGTAATGCCTTAAGCAAGATGACATGATGTAGAGGGATAAACTCATGCAATATGATATAAACCCCATCTTTTTATACTCAATGGAAACAATACAATACGTGCCTTGCTGCCCCTGCTATCGCTAAGAAAGGACACCACAAGATTGAACCCAAAGCTAAGCACTTCTCCCATTGCAAGAAATATCAATCTAGTAGGCCAAACGAAACTGATAATTCAAAGAGACTTGCAAAGATATTTAAATCATGCATATAAGAATTCAGAGAAGAATCAAATATTGTTCATAGATAATCTTGATCATAAACCCACAATTCATCGGAATCGGATCTCGACAAACACACCGCAAAAAGTATTACATCGAATAGATCTCCAAGAAGATTAGGGGAACTTTGTATTGAGATCCAAAGAGAGAGAAGAAGCCATCTAGCTAATAACTATGGACCCGAAGGTCTGTGGTAAACTACTCACAACTCATCGGGTAGGCTATGGTGTTGATGTAGAAGCCCTCCGTGATTGATTCCCCCTACGGTGGAGCTCCGGAAAAGGCCCCAAGATGGGATCTCACGGGTACAGAAGGTTGCGGCGGTGGAAATAGGGTTTTGTGGTGCTTCCGAATGTTTTCAGGGTATATGATTATATATAGGAGGAAGAAGTACGTCGGTGGAGCTATGAGGGGCCCACGAGGTTGGGGGCGCGCCTACCCCCTGGGCGCGCCCTCCTGCCTCGTGGCTTCCCAGACGTGTACTCCAAGTCTGCTGGGTTGCGTTTGTTCCAAAAATGATCCTCGCAAAGGTTTCATTCCATTTGTACTACGTTTGATATTCCTTTTCTGCGGAACACTGAAATAAGCAAAAAACAACAATTTGCACTAGGCCTTGGGTTAGTAGGCTAGTCCCAAAAATAATATAAAAGTGCATAATAAAGCCCATTAAACATCCAAAACAGATAATATAATAGCATGGAACAATCAAAAATTATAGATACGTTGCAGACGTATCAGCTGCTACTCTGCTGCTGCATTCTCCTCTGCATTTGTTGCTGCCCATTGTTCCTGTTCTCCAAATGATGCATCAACTGGATTGGTACAACGCCTAGAAATATGCCCTAGGATACCACATCTTTTGCACTTACGCTGTTTTTTTACACGACCCTCTTCACCAGCTCTTATCCCGTTTTTACTTGGTCTTCCTGGTGGTCTTGTCAGTACATGAGAATGGAGTATGAACCCTGGGTCTACCATGTTCCATTGGTCTTTTCCCAAGAGTGCTGGCACATTTCCAGCATAAGCAGCCCTAAATTTGTCAACAGAGAAATATTCAGAGCAATACTGATCAACTTCACCATCTTCACCTCCAATAACAGTCATGACATGTAGGGCATGTATGCACGGCTTCCCACGGATCTGCCATTGCCTACAACTGCATTCCTTAGTTGCAAGGTTCACTGGATATCTCCATTCCCTATTTTTACTGTCAGTGTATGTCACCTCAGCCTTGTATGTCGACGGTAGAATGCATTTCATCCTTAGTCCTCTTCCCTTGGCATGCAATGCCTTAATCATAGATGGGAGCATAATATGGCCAACATATTGTGTTTCTGCAATTCTTTTACGAAGAGCCATCTTTATCATGATCATCTGCTTGATCTTATCAAATGCTTTCCACAACAAAATCCCTATCACTGACTTGAACTTTGCATTGAAACACTCAGCGAGGTTATTGGTCACATAGTCTACTTTGTAGATTTCATTGAATTTGGATCTTGACCACAACTTTCCAAGATGTTCATCCATGCACTCCTTCACCAAAGGATTGTGAGCATACAACACTCTCAAATGGTGCTCATGCTTCCTCAAGCTGCATGTGTATGATGCTGGCCATAGGTTCTCATCATAAACTTTGCCTTTGAATTTCTTTTTAAAATTCCGTGCTAGGTGTTACATATATTCCCTATGTTCCACTCTAGGGAATACAATTTCTACTGCACTCTCTACACCCTTGCAAGCATCTGTGTGTATAAATAAACCTGAGGGTTTACCTATAATGTTGTGCAACTGCTGCAGAAACCAGACCCAACTCTCCTCGGACTCTGCCTCCAACACACCAAATGCAACTGGGAATAGCCAGTTGTGTCCATCAACTGCAGAAGCTGCTGCTAGCTGGCCTCTCCATCTTCCATTCAAAGCAGTTGCATCGACATCCAAATAGGGCCTACAACCATTTAGAAACCCCTGCCAGCAAGCCTTGAAACAAACAAAAGCCCTCTTGAAGCACTCCTTCTCAACTGTCTTCCCTTTTAATTTGTATAGAACTGTATGCTTGTCAATCTCTACAACACTCCCTGGACTAGCCGTCTGCACTTCAACTTTGAAGGTGTAAAGCAACTGAAAACTCTCATTCCATGGACCATTAATCCTATAAAGAGCCCTTTCCTTAGCATAGAAAATCTTCATGTAAGGTATAATAATCTTGTACTTCTCAATTAGCTTCCCCTGGAGTGCTGTTGGACCAATTGTTGGCGTTTCCCTCACCCAATCCAAGATTGCATTTTCCACCCACCTAGTCTTTCCAAGCATTGATTTGTCCTTTCCCCCTCCTCCTCCAGGTGGGCAAGTGTGCCCGTGTGTTTTTTTTATCTGAAACAAAATGAAAAATGATGTCAAATACAATTAAGAATGGATAAATAATCTGAAAAAAAGATTCAGTTGTAATACCCGAACCAATTTTCTCTTTAGCATAGTGGATGCATGCAACCTCCACCTCCACCTATCATAAGGGCAATGAACAGTGAGTCTTCCTGACTCACTCATATCAACCTCATAGGGGTTTTCAGTGAGAATGCAATATGTAGTCATTGCATTACGACAGTCCAGTATCGATTCGAATACAGTTCCTGGAGTAAGCTGAGGATTATCCCTATTCCACTCAATTGTTGGCATGTCCTCACCATCATATTCTTGTAAAACTAAGGAGTCGATGTTCTCCTCCCTCTCTTCATCGTCAGTGTCATCAAATCTAGCATGGCTGCTAGGCTCCTCTAGATATCCCTCTTCCATTGCCTGTTGACTGACTCTATCTACCAGTTCAAGAATAGAGTCTAATCCTCATCATCATATCGAGGCACTTCCTCGCCAGGCTCTACATCTACTTCTACATCAGGTGCAAAAGGGAGAGGAGAAGTGGTAGAATTAGCGGCAACCGACATGTTGTGGCTTTCAGAACCACTAGGTTTACTTGGTATCGACCTACAAGGAGTACGAGGACGCTCGCTATTAGCAGAGACAAATGATGTCTGACCACCCTTCCACTTTGGGATACGTTGTTTGCGTGCCTGAAGCACACCAATATGGATTTTACCGAAATGGCCATCAACATTCAAACTAAAAACAATCCCAGATGCTCATCACAAGTTAATGGGACAAATCTCAGCTCGGTACTGTCGAAATATCTCAGTTCAACAGCACCGGCAGGGCTCCACAGATACTCACAACAGAGTGCCTCGCAAAAATCTTTGAACGAAATGCTGGTTTCTACCACTTCCGGACAGAAAAATCCAGAAATCAGAAACGGTTTAGTTCCATGCAGCTCGCTAGTTTCCATTCTAACCGCCAGCCGAAAAGCAAGTGCAAGATCAACCCTATTCGATGAAATAAAGGGTGCAGTTAGGCCGTAAATATTCAGAAAATTGCGTTGATTCACGCCAACGGTGGTCAAATACAGCCTAATTTACGGATCTCCTAATGAATTTGAGAGGAAAACGATGCTTACCCAGGTGGAATCCATAAATTATCCACCTCTGATTCGACCCAATCCTCTCCACGGTCGATGGGCCGGACGGGGTGCTCCCCCGACATTGCTTCCTAATCCTAGATGGGGAGAGAGGGTAGATGCAGCGGAGGTGGCACGATGGCGGCGGATGGGGGCGGCAAGGAAGCGATTCGATCTGATTCAGGTTACACTGAGGGGTGTCGGTTTTGCGGCCCCACTCGTTAGCATGTAACGGTCAAAATGTGGACTCAACCATACGCGACCCCACTCGTCAGAGTTAACGGTCAAGCCATTGACCCGACGACAATGTCCGCTATGACCAGTTCTGAGTGTTTCGAGTAAGGGAGTGGGGAAAAGTGAGCAAACGTTAAGAGCGTGGGGATGAATGAATAGAAATAACGAACTAGGGGCACAGAAATAGAAATCCCCAAATGATTTGTACACCTTCTTTGCTAAGGCGGGTCGTAATGGGAGTATCATATATAGGTAGTATCATGCATGCCAACTAAGTAATGTTGATGAGGTGGCATAGAATTAAATCATGAAAGAGATGCTTGAGTATCATATCATGATACCATATCATATGAAATGATGTGCTACTTTTTGTCATGCATGGCAATAAATGTAGTCCTATATGATACCAACATATGATACCATGCATCACCGATGTAGTATCATACACTGGTATCATACGCATGATACTAGTATATGATACCCCCCCCCCCCATTACAACCAACCTAAGACTAGCCATAGTGGGAGAAACTTCAGCAGTAACATCGAGTCCAACTCAACAAATTTGCTTATGTGGCAATGAGTTAATGAGTAGAGAGGTAGTTTGAGTAACATAGCTAGTTATTGTAACATCACATGTCCCAATGTAATATGAGTCTATAACCTAATAAATGATGTTTTGCATGACACCACACTTATGTTACTACCCACTATGAAGATGGTAACAAATATGTGTATGTTACTAGCTAGTGTATGTTACTCTCCATTGTGGCTAGTCTAAGACTACCCATAGTGGGAGTAACAAATAGGTGGTAACATCACACTTCTCTAGGCAAAATAGATGATGTGGCGTGTAATTAATGAGGAAATAGGGCACATGGTAACATAGCTAGTTACTGTAACATCACACAGACCAAGACAAGATGAGTCTACAACCTAATAAATGAAGTGTGTTGCATGACACCACACATATGTTACTCCCTACTATAGATGTAGTAACATAGACTAGTAACATATGCATGTTACTAGTCTAGGTTACTACCCATTCTAACTAGTCTAACTAACACCCACATGTAGTTGCAGTAGGGTTTTGACTTTATATGCACTAAATGCAAGGTAAGTGCAAAAATGACTTAAATATAGCAGACAAGACCTGAAAATGGGTCAGAAAATCAAACCAAGGGTATATCCGTGATTATTTACCATAATTTCTTTTCGAGGCAGAATGATGTAGTCACTGACGATTTGGAGTCCGAAGTGTTGCGTCTCCTTTTGGAAACTATGATCCTTCTTGTGAGATGCTCCGGTATGGAAGGTGCGAGCACCAAAACTTGTGCCAAACTTTACCAAATTTTTTCCATGCAATCGCGAGAGCACGCCACGGTGACACAATGATTTTCGTTATTTCCGGACTCTATATGCATTTCTTGTAATTAAAATACCAATAAGGCCTACGCCTCTGGCCACACCCTACGGCCGAACTGTTTGAAGTTTTTTCCCGTTTCTCGGACAATGAATGAAAAGTCATAAAGTGACACACACATGATCTTGCTAACACCCACGTGTAGTTGCGACTATATATATAGCGAACGAGATTTCAAATGCACCAGAAAATCGAACCATAGGGTACAATCATGATTTCTTACCGTGGAAAAAAGAAATTGAGGCGAAATGATGAATTTATGTTTTCATTCAAACGAAAATGTGATGTTAGTTCATTTAAATGTTTTCAAATAGCACACGATTCACTCACGAAAGCCGTGTGCCTACTAAACTGTGGCCGATGCCCTCCCTGCCGCGCACGCGATCTGAGTCGTGCGTTCTGATTGGCCAGAACCCAAACCCCACAGATCGTACGTCTTCACCGTTGGATTCTCCTTGATCGAATGACAATCCTCATCCCTTTCGAGAACACATGCAGTTATGGTTGTGATTTTATTTATATCCACAAATTGCACGTTAAATTTAAAAAATGTCTGAAATATAGCAAACGATACCTAAAATGCGTTAGAAAATCAAACCCATGGTATAATGATGATTCCGTACCGTGAATTATTTTATGAGGCCAAACGTTGATGTCATCGGCCACTTGAGTTTGAATTGACATGCCTCCTTTTGGAAACCATGAACCTTCTTGTGAAATGCTCCGGTTTGCATGTGGTGATCATCAAAACTTGTGGCAAACTTCACCAATTTTTGTCCATGGTGTCGTGAGAGCACGCCACGGGCCCATGCCAATTTTGATGATGTCTGGATTCCATCTGAATTTCATGTAATTAAAATACCAAATTGGCCTACGCCGGTGGCCGCATCTCGCGGCTGAAATGTTTGAAACTTCTCCACGTTTCTCGGACAATGGATGAAAACTCGCAAAGTGACACACACATGATTTATACACACCTTCTTTGGTAACTAACACCCATATGTAGTTGTAGTACGGTTTTGATTTTATATGCACTAAATGGAAGGTAAATGCAAAAAAAAGACTTAAATATAGCAGAAGAGACCTGAAATGGGCCAGAAAATCAAACCTAGGGTATATATGTGATTGTTTACCGTGAATTTTTTCGTGGCGGAACGATGTAGTTACCGACGATTGGAGTACGAAGTGCCACGTCTCCTTTTGGAAACTATGAGGATCCTTCCTCTGAGATGCTCCGATTTGGAAGGTGTGAGCATCTAAACTTGTGCCAAACTTTACTATTTTTTCCATGGGATCCTGAGAGCACGCCACGCCGACACACCAACTTTTGTTATTTCCGGAATCTATATGCATTTCCTATAATTAAAATACCAACAATGCCTACGCCACTGGCCGCACCCTACGGCCGAACTGTTTGAATTTTTCCCTTTTTCTCGAACAATGAATGAAAACTCCCAAAGCGACACACAAATGATCTTGCTAACACCCACGTGTAGTTGCGACTATACCAAACGACTCGAATATAGCAAATGATACATCAAATGCACCAGAAAATTGAACCATAGGGTACAATGGTGATTTCTTACCGTTGAAAAAAAATTGGAGGCGAAACGATGAACTCATGTTTTCACTCAAACGAGAATGTTAGTTCATCTAAATGTTTTCAAATAGCACACGGTTCACTCACGAAAGTCGTGTGCCCACCAAACCGTGGCCGATGCACCCCTGCTGCGCTCGCAATCTAACTCATGCGTTCCGATTGGCCAGAACCCAAACCCCACAGATCATACGTCTGCACCGTTGGATGCTCCTAGATCGAACAACAATCCTCATCCCTTTCATCAGCACATATAGTTCCGACTAGGATTTGATTTATATGCCAAAATGCACGGTAAATGCCAAAAAAATGTCTTAAAGATAGCACCCAAGACCTGAAATGCGCTAGCAAATCAAACATGGTGATTGCTTACCGTGGGAAAAAATAGAGGTGAAATGATGAACTCGCGTCTTCATTTCAAACGAAATTATGCTATTTGTGCACACGAGCGCTTAGAGGCAACCGTTTGCATAGGCCTTTCCGCGTGCGACCGGTGGTATTTTTCACCCTTTTCACCTAGGCCGCCAACACCCCCCATCGCCCACCCGTGTTTCACTCAATTAGTCCACCCAGTCTCCATCGCAAGCTCCCCCTCCCCCATATCCATAGTAGAACCCTCTCCAGCGCCGGCGTGCTCAACCCGGTCATCTGCCCGTTCTTCGACGTCAACCCTACCTCCACTGCCGTTCCCAACACGCGGCTGCCCGCACCTCGACGTCTTTGTTTGCTCGCCAGCCACCCTCGAGCATATCGATCATGTAACCCTCGCCCCTCCTATGGTCCTGTTGGGTTTGCATTAAGAAACCTGTTAGTTACTGCTCTCCATCGCGGTGAGGCATATTTCTTCGCAATCCCTCTTCCTATTTCGTTTAGTATGTTCCCAAATTGGCTATAAAATGACAGAGAGCGTATATATGTTCATTATCTTCCTTACTAACTAGTACATATAAGCTGCATTTGTTCCAATAAGTTACTGTCGATTTACAGATCATGGGCGCCCGAAACACACAAATTTAACAAATAAGCCGTACATTTTGTAAATTTTTGCAAGACATATTTAGATAGCTTGATACCAAGTTGTTAGCTTTATGCCTATCCTCCTTTCTTGATTTTCGCATGTGTACTCTATAGATGCTGAGTAGTAGCCACAACACTAATGGTTCAGGCGATGTATCTTCATCTGATTCTGACAACCCTAGGTATTTAGCACATGGTGAGGGATCAAGTAATCTGGAATGGGATAGAGCTACAATAATTACCGTTCAGGTCTGGACACGGAGGAATGATCCAAGGAAGCCCACACACCAGCCTAAAGGTGTATATGAAGTAACCGAGATCTTTAAAGTCTTGGGCTCCAACTAAACCAGATAAAGGACGCACGAGGTTCAGGAGTGTGTGTGGATTTGTTGGCAGGGCAAGGCTCAACATTAATCTGTCGGGGTTTCAGAAGGCTGACACAGAAACACGGCAACGGATAGTCAGGGAGATCGTGGATCACTTCAACATTCCATAGTAGTGGAGAATGCAGGTGGAACACGCTGCACTGAAGAAGGCTAGGATGCTTGGGGAAACTAGAAGCACGTGCTGTACAAGTACTTGAGTGAAGGCAAGGACCCAATCCCCGTATACCCCCAAATTACAAAGGCAGACTGGGCAGAATTCAAAAGGGTCAGGGCAACTACAGAGTTTGCTATGGAGAGTGACAAGGAACGGGAACTTCAGAAGAGGAACACACACCCCCACCATATGGTTGTGGCAGCAAAACTGTGGCATGAAACCGATATGGGACCAGGAGGAGAAAGAAGCAGTAGCCATGGGTGGGAAACCGACTTTTAGTGAAATCAGGGGCGAACGCGCTAGAGACTACTTGCGGGCACGTGCAAGGAGGCGTGATGTCAGGACCCCGATCCTAAGTCACACCGATCTAGCTGTAGCACGTCATATCACTTTGCGGCCTCATGCACGGTAACCCCACGGGTGCCACCTTACCTGGCCCGAGACCATTTGCGCATTTTGGCACACGTATATGACAGTGTCGCTAGCATCCATATGACAGATAATCTGGGCCGACATGGCTAGTTATAAACCAAAAGTGGCAGTAGATTACAGAGACAGGCATCCATGACCCAGCAACGAACGTGTCAGTCATCAACGTATGAACCCAAGTCGTAGCAAGCTACATGGACTTAAAGGAACAACGCCTGACATTTCCCCTAAGGGACAGACACAGGAACGAAGAAGGACACATGCCGGCCAGCCTACGTGTTCCGAGCAGTAGCAAGCTACCAAGGCTCATTGGAATCACTAGGAGGCATTTCCCTGTAAGGTAGGCTACCAAAGGAAAACAACTAGGTGTCAGATCCCACACATACCAAGCATTTCAACCATACACACAATATGCTCAATATGTGCAAATACAACATTGCATCACAACAGAACTCTATGACTCAAAGTACTTTATTTAAGAGGCTCCAAGAGCCATACATAACATATCCATACAGGTAGGGGTCACATGACCCAACACTCAAGTCATACAGTCATACAAGCACAAGCGGAAGCTACATGTCTGAGTACAGACAACTTAGAAAATAAAACAGGCTTGGTGTAGCCTGACTATCTACAAGGCCCTTCACAAGCTCCAGATCTCCGTCTGGGTGTCAAGCTACTCGTCGACGTCAACGTCTATGTAGAACCCATCAGCAGGGGCAGGGTTCTCCTTTGCAACAGTTATTAAGCAAAACATGAGTACAAAGGTACTCAGCAAGTCTTACCACAGAACCTATCATACATGCAACATTATCAACAGGGGGTAGTGGAGTTCATAGCAGAAAGCCAGCTTTGACTCTTGGCTAACCTATACTACAACTCTCAACGGATTGCAAGATGTTATTACGAACACGAGTCCTCTACTCACCACAACAATACACTACCGAGGATCCTCTTCCGTCATCCTACGGAAGGGCCATCCACGGCACTCACACTTATCTTGAGGCTTTTAGTAGTATCCATCAACTTGTCTATGAACTGTAAGAGTAACCAAGTAGTCTGTACCGCGAACAACGGCTATTCGAATAGATTGATAACCCTGCAGGGGTGTACTTCTTCACACACGCTCCCACCACTTATCGCCGTTTACTCGACGTGTACTCGGCAACCTTCAAGCGGAAGCCCAGCGTGGGTGTCGGCCACGACCTGACTAACTACACAAGTCTCTCGTCCAGGTTTATCGCCTATTTGGGTTCCATCCGTGGGGAGATCCGGCCGGGGTGTCGCTCACGGCCCCAGACGATGTGTACAGGGTTCCTGAGTCACCAAACGGGCAACCGGTACACCGTGCCACATACTGTCGCATCACAACCCACCCCGAGGGTCAGCGCTGTGCACGACCTCGAGTAAACTATAAACACCAGAAACTAGTTGCAACTCCTGGACAGAGATCGAGGGTAATTAATAAGCCGAGAGGGTCAATTAAGGATCCCAATGTGTGGTAGTAGCTGTAACTTGAACCACACATACAGATCTCGGGTCCTATGGACGATTCCAATGAAACAACCCACCATGTACTCCTACATGGCCTTTCATCGATACCTTTACCAAGCATATTCCACACTTCCTTCTCTTTATCGGTATGATCATTTCACTCTGATCCATCACCCAGATGAACCAGACCAGACACAACTCTAAGCATAGCAGGAAACATAAGCAAAAAGCATGGTGGATCACATATCACATGGCTCAATCAACTCCTACACATGCTAGTGGGTTTCAACTATTTACTGTGGCAATGACAGGTCATACAAGGGAATAGGGTTCAACTACCGCAGCAAGTAGCAGTTCACACGTTGTTGCCTTAATGCAGTAAAAGAGAGCAGGAGCGAGGAGATTGGGTTTGTATCGGAATGATCAATGATTGCTTGCCCTACAAAGTGGTTGTCGGGTACTGCTCTTCAGCTGGATACGCAGCAGTATCCTCGGGAGCAGGACCTAACACAGAGAATACCGGCGATACAATCATTAAACAAACAAATGCAACAATATGATGCAAGCTCATGACATGGCAAGATGCATGTGTGTTGGGCTAATGCAACTATATCCAGAAGGGTGGGAGCCTATTTGAATCAAAGATTCAAATTGGCACTTTAGCTATTATTTAATTAAGTGCATTATCATGTTTAAATGTATACAGCAAGGTTAACTTGCTCAAACATGCATGAAACTAGTGCCATTGGAAAGATTGGATTTTTCTGATCATTTTTCATATATAAATTATTTCCATCTGAGCTACGGTTGATTTTATATGATTTTTAGAAGTTTTGGGTATTTTTTGAAATTCATAAATCATTTAAGATTTAAATTAAACTCCAGAAACTCTTTACTGCGTCAGCATGACCTCATGCTGACGTCAGCAGGTCAACAGGAGCTGGTCCAGGTCAAACATGACATGTGGGCCCGGCATGTCAGCGTCATAGCTAATTAGCCAAGTTAATTAGTGTTAAGCTAGGAACTAATTAGCTGTCAGTGGGGTCTGGGCCCACGGGTCAGTGACTAAACTAACTAACTAATTTAATTAGCATTTACTTAAATAAACTAGCTAATTAGGGGAGGGGTGGCCCACACGTCAATGACCCAGGGGTGGTCAACCCCCCGGTCAAACGAGTCAAACTCGCCGGCGATGTGACGCCGGCGAGGCCAAACACGGCGGCGAGCTTCGGAAATCGCCTACAGGGCATGGTTCGAGCTGTGGTTGGGCGCGTTGGAGTGCCCTCGTCGATGCGCGTCGAATGGTGGTGGTCGCCGGGCCTGTGGTGGCCGGAGGCGACGGCAACGAGCTCGACAGCGGCGGCCGGCATTCGGGCGTGTGTGGAGACGCGGCTGCGGTGGCCTAGGCGATGCGTGCATGGCACCTAGCTCATCTACGTGCTGCGGCGAGTGAGATGGACGTGCGTCCGTGACCAAATGGTCACCGGAGCATCACCGGCGGCAAGCACGGCGGCGGCGGGTTTCGGTGATCAGCGAAGCGGCAGCTACGCGGCGCAAACGAAGCGGAGGAGGGAGGGATTCGGCGTAGGGGCTCACAGCGGTGCTAGCGAGCTCGACGGAGAGGTTGGGGACGCTCTGCAGCTTCTTAATCGACGGCGAGGAGCTCCGGCGATCCGAGGTTGGGGACAACGGCGTGAAGGTGTTGCAGGGCTCCCGGCGATCCGTGGCCCAGCGAGGAGGAAGAGGGCATCGCGGCGATCCTTCTGGACACTCTCACGGGACGAGGGGGAGGCTCTAGGCGCGGCAACGGCGAACGGCGGCGACGGGCGGCCTCGGTGATGAGAGGGAGAGAGCCAGGGGAAGAAGATGAGGACGAGGGGAAGTGAGAGAGAGGTCGGGGCAGCTGCGTGGCGACGCATGGAGGCGTCCAGGCCGTCGGGGACGCAGGCAGGCAGGCTGGAGGTGGCCGGGCGCGTGCCGGCGCGCGGTGGCCACGCGCGCTGCCTACTGGCGCGAGGAGGAAGGCGACAGGAGCGGCACTGGTGGGCTGGGCCGGCCTGCAACAGTGCTGGGCTCAGGTAAGTTCTTTCTCTCTTTTTATTTTTTTCCTATTTCTTTTCTGTTTCATTTCTTTTGTAACTTTGTTTAATTAATAAAAATGCCAGAACATTTTTATAACTCATAAAACTTGTCATGACCACTGTATATAATATGAACAGTAAGGAACATTATAGTTTATGATTATTTGAGCATTTAAATATTTTATAGCATTTAAATGCCCAAATACAAATACCATATGATTTAATCCAAAGACCTTAGAGGTCCTAGAAAATTGTGCACCATTTTTGACAAAGGTTTAAGACCAAGGCAGAAATGATGAACATTTTTGAAGGGCATTTTGGGTACATTGGAAATGATTTTATCAAACCCTAGTTGTTAGGAGAGGGGTGCTGGGGATTCTGTCATTCGCATTTCAAGTTTCTTTGGTAAGTAAACATGATGCACACTCTAGCTAGTCCTAATGCAAATGCTAACTAGGGATGTGACACGTGATGACAGAACTTATTACTTTGAAAACTCACATGACTAAAAATTGTATCACGTGATGTTAAAGGCTTCCGATATCTCTGGAAGGTTCTATAGGAAGTCAGGGCCATGTGACATTCTGTTTGATGCTCTAGAAACAAGAGAGCCCCCTGGCCGTGCAAGGGGTATAGGTCTTAATGTCCTGCACAAGAGGGATTTCACACGCAACAAAGAAGAGAGGTTCAACATGAAAAAATCGAGTAGTTAAATAAAGCATAATGAATTGTATGAGCGGTTGAGGAAGGACATGTATCCGACTGTTCGAAAGGAAATTGAGGAGTCAATGATGATGCAGAAGACTCTAACACTAACAGATAACCAACATATTGGAGGGGATGCAGGCATGGAGGATGCTGGTTATTGCGCAACAAGACCGCACAAGAGTAGCTGTGCATCAGCTGACCGCAGGGACACTGAGACTGCAGCTGCTCATGATGATGTTATATTTGATCTATCTAGAATGAAAGACAGACTGAAGGGTGTGCTTACACATTATGAAGGTACATTAAAATGTGCAACAACCTGGGTTTTCCCACCCTTCTTGGAAGATGGCCTCTTGTTGGACAATGTGCCATTAAAGCCGGGCTGTGTGAAGTGCTACGTGACTGAAGTAAAGCCTGGATTCAATGAATTTGCCCTGAGGAATGTCCTAGGAGACTTTGATGTGAAAAGGACCTTGGGAGAAACACCGTTACATCACATCCAGTCGCCACGAAAGGAAATACAGTTCATGGATGAGATGCCTGAAGACCAGCCAAGAGCAACCAATGTTGCCCCTCAACCGGTGATGCTCTCCTTGCCACAACAGCTCTTGCGTGCTTCCCCCAAAGAACCTAATACTCGTAAGCCGACGGCTGATGCATCAACCTGTGATCAGCCCGCCCGACTTTGTGCCGTACATGCCATGTCAACGTCCGCCCCAATGCGGCCAGTGGCAAGGCCTACAACTGCTGAAGATGCACCACCGGTTCAGATACCGGCCGCTGAAGCAGTAGGCGGAGACCCAGCTGCAACACATGCTCAGCAGACCAACCTAGTGGAACGGACTTCTAAGCAGTCTGATGCTTTGGAACCACCTGCTAAGCAGTCCATTGGTCCAGAACCGACTGCTCATCAGTTTGTCGGTCCACAACCACGTGATCACTAAATCAATGCATCATCACTTCCTGTTGATCAAACCAATGCGTTGGCACGGCCTCCTCAGCACTGCGACAAGTTGGCACCACCTACGCAGAAACCCAACATAGCTTCAACGCATGGTCAGCAGTCCGATGCCTTTGCTCCTACGACCCAATAGTCCGTCACAGCAGCACCACCAGCTTAATTGTCTGGCATAGATAAACCGTCTGCTAAGCAGTCTGTCAAAGCTTTACCGTCTACTCGGAAGTCTGCCTTTCAGCCAACTAGACATTGGACCAGAAATGCTTCAAGTGCCAAGAAGGAAGTGTGCAAAAAGGCTGTACGCGCGAGGAAGCGCCCCCAGGGAGCAAAGAGGAAAGAGAACGATTGCCTCTTACATAAAGAACTCATCGCCTAGAACCAAATTAACAGCAAGTTGTTCAAATCGGAGAGTAATATTATTTCTGACGGCATGGATGATGCAGAAATAACGTTGGTGGTGGCTAATAATAAAGCAGACGTACTTGAAGCATGCAATTACGTCCATGGCCAGCCATTTCTTGTTGGCGAATACTTTGATGAGTGCTGCTCCAGTTCTCGCGAGTTACATAAATATTGCATGGATCAAATGTTAGCAGGTCATCATGGTCTACTAGTCCACTACAACAGAGATCAATTCCGACACGATGATGGTTCCATCAGTGTGAGTTTCCAGGACTTACATCTCTTCTTCAACTTAAACGATCTCGATGTCACTCTTGTTAGATGCCAAATTTTGTAAGTACTTAACAAAATCTGATCAACTTCTCCATACAAGGCCGTAAGTAATAAACAACTAACTGCATTTTATTCCTCTCAGGGGATGGAACGTGCAGAGAAGAAAAAAGGGAGAGTGTGTATTTCATAGATCCTGCATTAGCAAATGGCGCAACATTACATGGTATGGATCGACGGGAGTGGGCCATTAAAAAGGTCGCCTGTATCTTCAAAAACATGTCCCATGCATAATCATTTCTCTGCCATTATCATGAACGGTAAGTCAAATAAACAACCACGCATACACTGATTGTCTTTTAGATTTCGACATAATTCGCAAGTTCATGGCTTTCTTAATATGTAGCAATCACTGGATATTGGTATTCATTGTTCCAAACAAGAACATAGTTTACTACATGGATTCTCTTAGAGAGTCAACAAACGCTCTAGATCTGACGCATCTTCAGCAATTCATGGATAGGTATTGAATTCTATGATGTTGAAATTAATTTGCATTCATATCCGGTTCAATAATTGATGTTGTCTAAATTCATCTTCATTTGCAGTGTGCTCGCATTGTGGAAAACTAAATCAGGGAACCTGTTCAAGAAGGAACTACCTCTGAAACACGAGATCGTTTCTCCGTTAACACACTGAAATCCGTTATTTTGGGAAAATGTATCCAATAGTCTGCAAATACCTTTTCTTATGCTAGTCAAATGTTCAAGCTTTTAAATAAACCTCTTTCTATTTCTGTCCAAAGAAACAAAAATATATCTAACACCGGTTAGGTTGTTCCTAACAGGACAAATACATGACTAATTCTGGGCACAAAAATTTAGTGCCCTCAGCAACAAGTAGGGACCAACCTTTGTGGATACTATGTTTGCAGACACATGATCTCCATCTGCAAATCTGTTGATAGTTGTGAAGATGCTCGCGAATTAGTACCAGTAAGTCTATCTTAATTAATACCTTCTACTCCACTCATATGGCACATTCTGATCTTAAAAATACTACAGCTTGTCTTAGAACCGAGGACCCCTGAACCGCTCCCCGCTGGTGAATTGCTGATGGTTCGGATATTTATCGGTGACTTCTTCCTGAATCATTACATCAATCCCACTGGTGATATGAAGATTTCAGTATGCGTTCTCCTGAAACATTGAGTAAGAGTTAGCCGCTAAACATATAAGCATGGATCCATTGTTTTCCATCTGATGAGGTCTTCGTATTCCGTACAATATGATTAATTATGTAATGCATATATATGTCAACAAATCATTGGAATTTACCTACCATTTGTTCAATTGCAATTGTTGCGAAATCTGATGTATGTTCTTCCTATGGACACTATTTGTTCAATTGCATATTATGGTGAATTTTTTTTGCATGCCGATTCAAATGGGATATTTTTTCTTTAACCTGGCAATTGCTCCTCACACGGTTCAACTAAATGAGTGTGTGCGATCCACATCGGAAAGCATACGTCAATCATAGAGGAACCATCAGTGATACACAGCAAATCGCACACGAGTTGCAGCACTAATACATGTGCATAGGGGCTCTAAAACTATTTGTGATATCACATTATCGCACACGTAAATTTTTCAGGAAACATGTGGGATCCCAAACAAAAAGAAAATGTCACTCTTACCGCAACCGTCGATGATACACAACAAATGACACACGTTCTGCAGCACTTGTATGTGTGCGAAGGGGCTCTTGAACCATTTGTGATAGAACATTATCGCACATGGTAATTGTTGGGAAACATGTGCGATGGAGTCTTGCATGGCAGACGAGTTCCGTAGAAAACTCGTCTGTGATGGGGCACATATCGCACATAGTTCATATGTTGGCCAGTGTGCCTTAGATACTATTTCCCAAACGGTTGATTACGACACACCGTCTGGTTTCTGTCGGTGTTCTCGGAACAGGGGTACCCAGACATGCCTGCCTGCGCCCCGTGATGCGGCTCCATCAACGGCCTGGTACGGCCCGGCTTCAGCAACCATAGCTCAAAACCCTCGCGAGGAGACAAGCCTCACAAGGCGGACGATACCAAGACCTCCCTGGGGGCAGTCTCTCTAGGCTAGCTCCCGAGGAGCGGAGGTATCTATGCAAGGTACACCTCGCGAGGTTCACGTGACATGAGCCATGACGTCCCAGGCCAGGCGGGCGCCAGCGGGCGCAGTGTACCAGTTTCCCCTTTGGTGCTAAGGGGGCAAGCGCATGCGCGGAGTCTCAAGGAATCAAGCAAAGGTTTCCATATCAGTGCAACAAGACCAAAGACCGTCAGGAGGACATAATGGAGGTCATCGTGGAGCCCGGCGCGGCGTCACCACCAGAGCCTTTGGCAGGTGAAGACTACTTTTGTCAGGATAACTTGTACTATCGGTTTCCCTTCAAATTTGGCCGTTGTGGGATCCCTTCCCGCCAATATATGGGAAGAGGACCAAGGACACTATAAATAGGACCTAGCCACCACCATGGAGGGGGCGGAGCCAAGCGAGAAAGGGAGCCGAGAGAGAGAGAGAGAGAGAGAGAGAGAGAGAGAGAGAGAGAGAGAGAGAGAGAGAGAGAGAGAGAGATAGAGAGAGAGAGAGAGAGGGAGAGAGAGAGATCCATTCCGCCCTACACACACCACAAGCTCATTCGAGCCCAAGAACACCTCTCCTCCGGAGGCTGTTCATCCATTGTACTAGTTCATCCTTAGCCCCACGAGGCAATCCAGCACACACACTAGAGTAGGGTATTACACGCAAGGTGGCCCGAACCAGTATAATCCTTTGTGTCCCCTGTTCTTTGAGTTCATCGAGCTAGGCTGTGGAATCGTAGGGCGAGCGTGCTGGGGAGAGAGTGTTCTTCGTGTGCACCCCAAAGTTCGAACCTCTCAAGGATTTGCGGAACTCAAAATCCGGCATTTGGCGCGCCAGGTAGGGGTGTGCCGAAACCTCTCTCCCGTCGGTCGTCGCATCACGGCTTCCATGGCTGACGTTCGCTAGGCTCATGCTGAGCGATGGGCCGCCCTCGCTGCCCGCGTCGCTCAGATAGCTCCCGCCGGCGGACCTCCCCGCCGTTCTCCATCATCCACCGCCAATGCAGCCACCATCCCTGCGAGGCACGAGCAGCATGCCTCGCCGTTGCACCCCTCGGTGGGGCAGGATAGACGCACCGCAACCCCGTCGCTAACCCGAGCCTGCTCATTATCACACGGTCATCACGGACCTGCGGACGCGCAGGCTGCACTGCTCATAGCGCGTGAGCTCCTGCGCTACCGCCCCGTCGACGACCTTTACGAGGACTGTCTAGACCGCATCGCCGAGGTCATCAGCACCATTGGGGGCTCTCCTGCCCCGTCCCTCTCGGCCCCTCGCCCGCCTCCCTTTGCGGGAGACATGGCCCATGAAGCGCCTCCACCACCTCCATGTCAAGACGTTGTCCACGCTCCAAGGCACGAGGCCCCGCGGCGCGACCCACCGCGCGGGGTGCCCATGCATGAAGAAGGGAGCTGTCAAGAGGTCCAGCGGCCGCAAGGAGGAGCTCCTGTGCTCCCACCACCACCATGTCGAGACCGTGCGCCCCCCGCGATGGCGGCGCATGAGAACCAAGACCAAGCTCCGCCTCCATGATGGGCTCCGGTGGCCACATCTGGCCGCCGAGCCTACACCCCTGAGCTACACAGCGTCATATGGCCCGGGAAGTTCAAGCCTGACCTGCCTCCATGCTACGATGGCACCCCTGACCCTACTGAGTTCCTGCAGCACTACGAGCTGAGCATTGAGGCATCGGACGGCGACGAGAAGATTATGGCGAACTGGTTCCCCATGGCTCTCAAGGACGGCGCGTGCTCGTGGCTCCCGAACCTGCCCGCGGGATTGATCTCCTCCTGGAGTGAGATGCGTGAGCGTTTCATCGCCAATTTCCAAGGAACTCGCGACCGCCCACCAGCCACAGGTGACGTGCGGCACGTCAAGCAGCAACCGGGAGAAACCATGAAGAAGTCCATCCAACGCTTCAACAACGTCCGCCTCATGATTCCCAAGGTAACGGACGAGGCCATCATCTCGGCATTCTCCGATGGCGTGTGCGATGTCAAGATGAAGGAGGAGCTCGCCATTCATGAGGACCTATGCACAACCTTGGAGCTGTTCAACCTAGCAACCAAGTGCGCCAGAGCTGAGGAAGGGCGCCTTTCCCTCGTCGAACTCCCGGCAACTGACCCAGAAGACAAGAAGGCCAAGTCTAAAGATGTGAAGCGCAAGGGGGTGGCCGTGCTCACGGCAGAACTAGAGATGAAGCATGCCCATGACCACCCAGAGTCATCCAAGAGCAGCCGTCCACTCTGCGCCTTCCACAACGTGCACAACCATAACACCAATGACTGTCAGGAGCTCAGGGCTATCTGCGAGGGGCACATCAGCCGTTGCCCCGAGCGCAACGACCGAGGTTACGGCCGTGGAGGAATCCAAACTGGGGGCCGCTGGGACGACCGCAGCCCCCAGCAGGAGTGGCGCAATCAGCCTCGTGAGGAACACTGGCACAATCAGCCTCGCGAGGGCGTTTGGAGGGGTCAGCCTCGTGAGGACCGTCCTCAGGGCAAGGCCGGCCTCCCTCCGCTACCACCACCACCAAGGAGGAATGACGACCAAGACGAAGGGGCTGGGGGCTTCCAGCAGCCTCGCGCCACAACCTGCATCTTGGGAGGTGCACAGGCTCTAGCCTCTCAGCGCATCTTCAAGCAGTTTGACCGAGAAGTGAATGTGGCTCTCCCTAGGATAGAAATCACGCGGCCGCTCAAGTTGTCCAAATGCATCATCACCTTTAGCTCAGCTGACCAGCTCAAGTGCGCGGCAACCGCCCGCGCTCTTCCAATGCTCTGCTCACCCATCGTTAGCAACGTCCAAGTTACCAAGACCCTCATCGATGGCGGTGTCGGGATCAATGTTCTCTCCGTCGACACATTTGACCGTCTCCAAGTGCCATATGGCTGGCTGAAGCCCACCAGGCCCTTCTCGGGGGTGACCGACGGCTCCACCACCCCAATCGGGCAATTCCGGCTCCCCGTTACCTTCGGCACCCGCGACAACTACCACATCGAGATCATCGACTTCGACGTCGCTCACATCCGCCTCCCATACAATGCCATTCTTGGGTATCCAGCCCTGGCCAAGTTCATGGCAGTGACCCACCATGGCTACAACGTCCTAAAGATGCCAGGAAGCCGTGACATCATCACCATTGTGTGCGAGGAAAAGGACGCTGTGTGCTCCCTCGAGCGCGCTTACCAGGCTGTGGCATTCGAGGACCCAGATAACGAAAGCATCATCTACCCCCCCCCCTGAAGCCACCGCAAAGAAGAAGAAGTCGCTGCTCACCCCGAAGTCTCATGAGGAAGCAGCACCCGATGGCCGTGCCTCAGGATCCGCGCCCATGGACGAGGTGCCTCCCTCCCTCGCATAGGAAGCCACGTCTGGCGCCCCTCTTAGGTTGGACTCGGGGGATCTCCTCTCGAGGGCCTCCGACCTAGCCAATTTCACGAGGGAGGTGCCCGGGCACCATGTGGAGGCATGCTTCACCGCACGTTTCCCTCACGAGAGTTCAAGGCGCAAAGCGCCAAGTGCTCAGGAGTTCATCGACCAGACCATCGAAGACTTGCAGGTACCAAGGGCGATGCGGGGCGAGCGCCGCCCCGCACCACAAAGTGTAGCTGTTGTCCCAGGCTCGGGCGACGGGCTGCGCGTCAACGTCCCATGACTCAATAGAGTCGCGTCTCAGGAGCTCTACTGGCCGTCTCAGGTGGGCCAGTGCGAGGGCCCTCCCCACAGCTACGTCTGCATGCCCTTCGGCCTGCCGAACTAGGCAGCCCTACAGCAGCGCCACATGCGGGATGTCCTGGCAGCTCGCGAGGCCAAACATCAAGAGATCCTGGCAGAAGTGGCATCGGTTCTTCACGAGCTCTCGGAACCTCAGGAGCCTCGCGAGGTCCCGAAGTCAGGCGGCTCTTGAGGAGAAACATCTGCAGCGAGCGTCTACAGCTACATCAACACCTCTCCAACGTCGGTGCCAGGTGACTTTGTTTCAGTTTGTTCAGTTGGGAGAGCCCCTCGGGCTGCATCATCCCCATGTTGCACAGGCTTGCCCCCAGTACGTGTATCCTTTTGCAACTTTAGCTTACTCTATTGGGGGCACCCCTCGGGCTGCATCATCCCCAGGCCGCACGGGTTCGTCCCTGTGGCATGTGTCACATTCTCCTTACCTGAATTAGCTCGTTTCCTCATATGAATTGCCTTATGATCATCACCTGCTCACTCATCACCTCTTTTGTCCTCCCGCACTGCTGAACGGACTCTTGCTCATCCCGCAACGGGGGCTACACACGTTGGCATGACGCTTGTGCTCGGGTTCGTCCCTGCAACGCTGGAAAATCTGAGAGATCGAGCTCTAACTCATGGCCCGCCTCGCGCATGTCACCTCACCATGTCCTCGGTGCCTTCATCTTCCTACAGAAAGATCAGTGGCATGGCAGCAGACGCGATTTATGCTTTCTCTTCAGACTAACCCGCAGGAATCTCCGGAGCCTAGCGAGGGTGTCATGGATTATGGGGTCCTCGGGCGTCCGGGCTACGTGACGTGGGCCAGACTGATGGGCCGTGAAGATACAAGACAGAGGACTTTCCCCCGTGTCTGGATGGGACTCTCCTTGGCATGGAAGGCAAGCTTGGCGTGCGGATATGAAGATTCCTTTTTGTGTAAATCGACTCTATACAACTCTAGCCCCCTCCGGTGTCTATATAAACCAGAGGGTTTAGTCCGTAGAGGCAATCATAACCATACAGACTAGACATCTAGGGTTTAGTCGTTACGATCTCGAGGTAGATCAACTCTTGTAATCCCTATACACATCAAAGTCAATCAAGCAAGAAGTAGGGTATTACCTCCATCAAGAGGGCCCGAACCTGGGTAAACATCGTGTCCCGTGCCTCCTGTTACCTTCGATCCTTAGATGCACAGTTTGGGACCCCCTACCCGAGATTTCCTGGTTTTGACACCGACATTGGTGCTTTCATTGAGAGTTCCACTGTGCCGTCGTTGAAAGGCCTGATGGCTCTCCTTGTCATCAATGAAAGTATCACTTGCGGAGGAGCCCTAGTTTCAAGGCAAACCCTCCGTCTTGGCGGCTTCACCATGGGTGCCCGTTCGGCCATTAAGCCGAAAGCAAACCCCCGAGTCATCGAAAACCATCTTCATATCAGCCCTGAATACTCCAACAAGATGGACCCGACAGATCTGTGACGCCCGAGACCGACGTCCCAGAAGATTCCAGAAGGTTCCAGAAGATTCCAGATGTTCCGGGTTGCCCGTGTGGTTCTTTGTGCTTGTGTTATTTATTTTTGCATTGCATCATGTCATCATTCCCTCATGTCATATTTATTTTTTTTGCATCTCAACCTAAATAAACCGTGTGGACCTTCGGTCCATTTAAATCGAGGGAAGATGACTTCTCTTTATAACATATAAAGTCTCTCATTATTTTATGGAGCTATATTAATAATTATTCCATTGCTTTGGAATCACCCAAACACACTTGCATATACCCCATGTATTTTCTGCTTCATGTTTTGCCAAGTATCAATTTGCAGAGGCAGAGTTCTTTCCTACTTTATTTCTATTCCAAATTCAAGTTGCATTTTTTCTACTTCAGAAAAATGTACACTATATTTTCTAAATTCCCTAAGCCATGCCAAGACTCACTCCTCAATTTTGACATATCTTTTGGATGTGATTTGGTTGGATTTTAAATTTATTCAAGTTTGACTTAATTTCAAACTTGTATAAATTTCCAGTCCCTAAAAATTGCCAAACCAATTTTGGTAAAATAGTCCATCTATCCAGAAGCTCAGGGATATTCTTGCTCCTTCTTTTTTTTT
>LR738710.1:373260097-373318208 GCA_902687465.1 Secale cereale
CAAGACTCCCTGACCTTTTCCTTTGCAAGGTTGGAGTTTCAAATTTCAGGTAAAGGAAAAGGGCTTCCCAGCCGGCCTTCCCTTCTGGCCCATCCAGGCCTCTCCTCCTCCCTCCACTTGGCCACCCTGGCCCAATTCCTCCCCGTGGCCCGGTTTTCCCTAACCAGCCCGACCGCAGCCACTCCAGCCTGAAACCCTAGTTCCCGTCGCACCTTCTCCCTCGCTCTCCCTCGTGCGCCGCCAGGCTCTTCGATCCCGCATCCCCTCTTTCCCTCTCGCACTCCCCCCGATTCCCTCCTTCGATCCCCCGCTCCTCGAGCCCCATCTCTCTGCGCTCGCCCCTTCCTCCTCGCAGGCCGTTGCCTCCGCACGCCGCGGCCAGGCCCGAGCGCCCGTTCTCCTCGCTTGCGGCCTCCCCCTCGAGCAGCAGCACCAAGCCGCCCCGAGCGCCGCCAGGAGCGAAGCTGCCTCGAACCCGAGCGCCCTTCCCCGAGCGCACCTCCAGGGTCGCCCAGCTCGACTCTCCCGCGCCAAGGCTAGAGCCCAGGTCCCGCGCCCCTCCGCCCGCGGCCAGGCCGCTTCCCGGAGCCCGGCGCCGCCCCGCCGCCGCAGGCCCTCTGCCTCGCCTGCTGCTCCCTCCGCGGCTCCTCCCGCGCCCTGCGCTGCGCCTTGCCGCGTCCTCCAGCGACGCCGCGGCCAGGTCCGCCTCGCCTCCTGCTGCCGTCCGTCCCCGAGCTTCCTCCGTTTGGCGCCCTTCTGCCCCGAGCCGAGCAGTGCGCCGCGACCCCGAGGCGTCCTCCAGCATCGACGTCCCCGTCTCCAGGAGCCAGGCGACCGCGCCCTCCTTCGCCGCGGGGTTCCCCTGCCTCTTCCTGCGCGCCTCGAGCCTCTGCAGCGCCCTCGGCCAGGTTCCATGCGAGGAGCTCGCCGCGCCCGTCTCCTTCCGCGCCTCGTCCAGCGCCGGCCAGAGGCCCTCCTCCTCCTTGCTGTTGCTGCCGCCTCCGGTGGCCTCGTGCAGCCCCTTGTCGCTGCCGCCCTGTTTTTGTTCTTTTTGTTTTGTTGCTGTAATGTTAATCTCAGCTAATCTTGGAGCTGCAAGTATTACTCTTTTGGAAATGTGTACCCCTTCGAGTCGCCGATGACCCGACAAGTTCGACTACACGGCCGCCACAAGTACCTCTACGATGCGGGAACGCCTAAGCGCCAAGTACCTCTACACGACGACCCGACCAAGTACCCCTACGAACGCCGACACAAGACGACGCCGCAAGTACCACTACCGTCGCCCGAACGTCTACCGTCGCCGGAGAACCGTGAACAACTACGGACGAGAACGACTTCATGGACAAGTACCCCTACCGTCGCCCCGTGTACCTCTACGGAACGGCTACTTCCTCTTCGGAAACGTGAACGACTACTTCCCCTACTTCCTCTACGACTCGCGAGAGCGCCTTCTTCCTCTACGTCTCGAACCGCCCCGAAACGCACGCTTCAAAGGTATAACCCCGAGACGTGACCCGTGGTTGCTTGCTTGTGGTTGTATGAAATGTTCCCTTGTGTGCTCCGTGCCGTCGTGCCCGTTCCATCTTTGTCTTGTTCCTCGGTTGCCTCGTCACCGACCCGTGGGAACCCGGCAACGGGATCACCCACCTTTCATCTCGTTTGACTCGCTCATGCCATCTTACCTTTTGCATCGGACTCTCTTAACGAGATACCGGGACCGATATGATGCGTTGCATCATTTTCGGAATCGTTGCCGTGGCACCCCTTTTCTTTCCACCACGGTGACAAATGTTTCTTATCTCTTCATGTTAATGTCAACCCTTTTAAGAAAACTTGCATAAACTTGTTCATGTCATCCGCATCATTAAACAACATTATATGTGTGAATTGTTGTTGCTTTATAATTATTAAACATGCTCATGGGGATTTTCCGGATATGTTGTTGTTATTTCCGGCCTCATTTAAATTGCCTTAATAGTATAGTTTCTTTATGCTTCACCTCTTGCCATGCTAAAACTTTTAATCTTGTCTTGTAAATAATGAGAGTCAACTAAATAATTAAATGTGGTGTTTCGTCAATATGCAACCCGTTGCATATTGAGCTCCACTTAACTTGTAGTATTTGTTTGTGCACTTTGCCATGCCTTGCATATTTAACCGGACATGCATCATATTTGGATGTGCATCGTATGCCATGTTCTTGCTTGTGTGTTTACCGTGTTGTTCTTTCTTTCCGGTTGCTTCTCTTGTTAGCTTCGGTTTCGTTCCGGAGTTGTGAGGATCCGCTCGACTGTTGCTCCGTCTTCTTCTTGGATCCGTTCTTCTCCCTTGTGGAATCCCAGGCAAGATGACCGAACCCGGATACCATTACTATTTTTGCCTCTTGCTAGAGTATCGCTCTATAGTTTTGCCTCGATGCCCATGTTCTTCTTGTCAGCCTCCTACTTGTAACCAATTGCCATGTTTAACCACCCTACCTACGCAAACCGTTGCTTGGCTAAGTACGCTTCGCTCAGCCCTTCTTATAGCATTGTTAGTTGCAGGTGAAGATTGAAGATGCTTGCTTCATGTTGAAGTTTGCTTGGGTTATATCACACTATATAAATGCTTAAAATGAAATCATCTATATACTGGCAGGGTGGAAGGCTAAGCCTTTTTGCTTGGTGTTTTGTTCCACTCATGCCGTTAGGAACCGTATAAACCGGTGTTATGTTCCTTGATTTTGCGTTCCTAACACGGTTGGGGTGTATGGGACCCCCTTGATAAACCGCTAAGTGCTAAGTCTTTTCCAGCAAGTCCCAACTTTTGGTACTATTTGTCTCATAATAACAACTTAATTAATTAATTAAATTTGCATAGGGGGTCGCTCCCTCGAGGATCCTTTTCTACATAGCAGGGGGGGCCAGTGCCGATGGTGTTGGTCCCAAACGGGGGTTCTGCGGGGCCGCCTTGGGGCAACCCGAGGTATTTGGTATCCACCCGTAGAATCGCCCATCCGGTCGTGTCCTGAGACCTAGATACGCGCAGCTACTATCAGGGTGTCGACACGCCGGGAGGATTTGCTGGATTAGCCTTACCTTAGTTCGGTTTAACTTGAGCACGGGATTCCGAGAATACTCGGGTCTTCCCAACTATGGAGTTGCGACTCCGCGGATCGTGGGCTTGTAATGGGTCAAGTTGGAACACCCCTGCAGGGTTTGAACTTTCGAAAGCCGTGCCCGCGGTTATGTGGCAGATGGGAGCTTGTTAATTCCGGTTGTAGATAACTTGACACAATGTTTCAATACACTACCAGCGTGTGTACCGTGACTGTCAATTTCCGAATAGGGGTTCGGGAGTTGAACACGGTGGGGTTATGTTTGACCGGCTTTAGTTAGGATCACTTCGTGATCATCTTTCGACCGATGCTCTTCTCTTCTCGCTCTCTTTTACGTAAGTTAGTGCTAGTTGCTGCTGCAGACTCTTGTTTGTTCCTTCACCTCTCGTTCTTTCTTCAGCCTTGTCCTCACCCAAGGCTTAAATAGTATTGTTACCCGGGAACGGGATTGCTGAGTCCTCTGTGGCTCACAGTTACTTCCCCACACCAGATGCAGGTTCAGCCGAGCTCGATGCAGGAGCTGGTTCAGTGCTTCACCAGGAGCTCGTTGAAGTTTGTGACCGTTTGCTTGTAACGTTTCGATGTTCAGTAGTGGCTTCTACTAGGATTCGATCCTGACCTGTGGCTTTTGTTGTTTGGTATCTTTCTTTTGGTTCTTACCCGTAGACGGGCTGTGATGTTCTGTATGATGATTGCTTATGTAATGTATTGTGTGAAGTGGCGAGTGTAAGCCAACTATCTCCTTTTGCAATTTAATCCCTCTTTTACATGAGTCGTGCAAAGATACCAAACTTGAGATCATTCTAGGATGGACTTATGCCTTTAAGTCGTGCCTCAAAACGTAGGAGGTATAACTCCATCCTGGGCATTACAAGTTGGTATTCAGAGCCTTCTCCGACCTAGGAGCCCCCACTGTTTGATCGAACCGTTGACGGTTGAGTCTAGGCACACACTGAAAAACTTTTTGAGTCCTATATTATATCGGAGAGTAGGATTTCTTTGCTTCTCATCCCCTTTCTCTCTGGTGAGGACTCCTGACGATTACTCTTTTCTCTTCTACTTTCAAAAATTGCACCAAATTTTTTTTAGGATCCCGCGAGTATTCTGGGATTGTTTCGATGTTCTTGTGACAAGGATATTGTTCTCGATGCCTCCTGTTACCGAGGAGTTGAGCTTCGGGGTATCATTGTAACAAGCATATCGCGACAGTACTAAATACTTAAGACGGCCGACATCGAAAATCTCTCCTATACGGCCAGTGGCAAGATAACCCCGACATCACCCAGTACTGGGGAGGTAGTTCGAGAGTATTGCCATAGCTTGTTATAGTGGATGCTTTTCGAAGGTCCGAGGTAAACAGTTTCCGAGAAAGACTGGTTATGTGTTGAAGGATGGATACACCTGGATGTAGGTTTAGAGTTGATTGCGCGGTGCTTCCCGTGTATCCCCAACACCTGATTGCATAACTGGGAACTTTCGGAAATCTATAGGTGGGTTCATCAAGTAGTTCTAGGCATTCTTCCAACGGATGCTCGATATGAAGTTTGGGGTTCTACTTTGAGTGAAGTGGTTTTATGGACATGTTCTGATCGGGAGTTGCATCTTAAAGGGTCCTTGGCTATGCTGATCCGGGGATGACAAAACCCTTTTGTAACATGTTCCATGAGCTTTCAGCACGAAGATGTCGAACGAAGCTTCTATCTTGTATTTGTTCCATCTGTTCCTTGTTTCTTTTTATTTATCTTTTGTTCTCCAAGTGGCTTCTCGACAAGTTGATGTACCTACGGAATTTATTCGTTCAATATCTATCCTTTGTTTTGTTTTGATTCTGGTATTCGAGTTGCTTCGATGTCAAATGTTGATTCCATACCTTTCCTAATCCGTATTCTCATATTTCTATGGGAGTGCTAATTCTTCTTGATCATCAAGATGGTCATGTTAAATTCTTTTCAACCGATGTTCATTTTGTTCATCCCAAGTTGTCTTTGTTTTCCCCACCCTCCCACCCTTCTTCTTCTCGGAGCATGAAATTCTTAAATGAAATATCCATTTTATTAATGTGATGTTTCTTCTTTCTTTTCCTTCAATGTTCTTATCCGGTGTTTTATTGTGAAGATGCTCAAGAGCTTCGAGTTCATCATTCTTTTGTTCTCATATTCTTCTCCGGTGGATGTAATTCAAGATTTTGGTGTTGATCTTATCCTTTTTCTCATCTCACAAGGTTTTCTTATTCCGGTGCTCCAATTAGTCATTCTCCTCTTGCTATTCTTATCCGGAGTGCTGAAGATTCATAATTCCATTCTTAATCCATTCAAATTATTTTGAGCATTGTTATCTTATTCAAGCCTTTTAATTCAACCGGTGCTATATCTCTTAAGCAATCTTTTCCAACGGTGATTTCTTTGAGTGGGCCCTAACCCACAGGTCTTTTCCAGGATCTTACCTGACTCTTCTTTTTCCGGAGTTATATTCAAATTCTTTTCAAAGTGTGACGTAAGAATGATTTCCAACAGTCACATGCCTTCCCCAAGATCGCTTTCAAATTCTTTTTCATCTTTGATTCAACCTTTTTAATTCTTCATTCCGGAGTGCTCAACAATTCTTCATGGCATTTCTCGTCTTCATTTTCAACATTTGAAGACCGGAGAAGAATTTCTCTTAAATCTTGGCCCGTTCTCTTGATGAGTTGTGGTTCTAGCTTCATGCCATCCTCATTTTTGTTTCGTTTGTGAGGAAATCCTTTGATACCATCCGAAGCATTTCTTGAATTCTTTTCTTTGTGATCCTCCGAAGGCCATCATTTCAAAATATTTCTTCGTTCTCAGTTTTCAACTTCGTCCTCCAACTATTCTTCGTTGATGTCTCTTCGTTCGTCTCCATATTCTTACGGTGATTCTTTCAAGTTTACTCTTCCGTTGTTATCGTTTCAATTCATTTGTTCTTTTCACAATCCTACCGGTGCTTCGTTGAAGTTTTATCCGAGTTTGTGCTAGATCCCTCTTTAATTCTTTCCAACGAGAATAAGTAGTATGCCAAATCCTTTGGTTGTCATCAATTTAATTGGTGAAGGATATGCATCACATAATTCTTATTCTTATTCCGTCGAGGTGATTTAATTCTTTTGTCTGGAGCTTGTTCATCATATCATATTCTCGGTTCCAAGTTGTTCATCTTGTTTTTTTTCGGAGCTCCAAGTTATTTCAATTATCATTTCAAGTTCCATCTAATTCATCGCAGGCCTTGAATCTTATTCTTTTCATCTTTCACTTCTCATGCTGTTGTTACCGGAGTTCTCATGGTGGTTCATCATGTTTTAATTCATCCTTGAAGTCTTCATCAAGATTCTTGTTCGAGCTCAAGCATTCTTCATCATGCTTCCAATTGCAACTCTTGTTTCCTTATCTTTTCAGATGGTGTTATGTCATTCTTGAAAATTCCTTCATGTTTCATGTTTCACAAGTATCAAGAATGAGATATTTAAAACCATCATTTTTTTCCTTGTTCAGGAGATCTTTCCAACCCTTCAAGTTATTCGTTAGAGTTATCTTGGGTTGTATTTGACCTAAAAGCTTTCCCTAAGGATTGTTGCTATTATGGTGCTCATAAATGACCCAAGTTCTTCATTTATCATTCCGGTGAATAAGTTTTCATCTCCTTGTTGATCTCAATCAAATCAATTGTTTAAGTTAGTGGCTGGTTGTCACCTCTTAATTTTGAGATGTTTTCCATAAGCCCACATCAAGCTTATTCTTTCGTTGTTGATTTTTCCAACAACTCTGTTCAACCCTTCTTCGTAAGATGCTCTTTCAAATTTAATTTTGGGAGAAGTTGTCATGTTCTTCTTCGATCTTTTCTTTCCAACGATCTAGCATCTATTCTTTCATTCCGGAGGCTTTGTGATATTACTCTCTTTAACCATCATCTCGTTTTTTTATCGAGATCTTGTTCTTTCCTTTGCTTGTCCATTTAACCGGAGTGTGGTATTCTTAATTCTAGTTCCCTCATCTTTTCATGTTTTTGCCTGTCTCTTAACCGGAGTGCTGTCTGAATCTTTCTTAACCCCTTGTGCCATTCTTTCATTGTTTCGGAGGCTATATGTTGTTGATTTCATCAAGTATCATCTCAACTTGGCAATTCTTGTTCATTTCCTTCCATTTTCAGACGGAATGCTGCCTGAATTCCGTCATTCTTATTCCTTGGCTATACCATTGCAGTTTCTTATTCTTTTGATTCGTAAGCTCTTGTTTCATGTCTTTCAACCTACAAGGTTCTTCTTATGTTCCTTGTTCCTCTTTTCTAACGGAGTGTTTTCATCTTCGTTCATCTATGTTGTTTTGTTCTTTCAACTTGTTTAACCTCTCAAGGTTCCTTGGTTTCACTCGTCTGTCAAAGAAGCAACTTTGTTTTACCTCTTCCTCTTCCGTTTTTACCCGGTGATATCTCTAGGATCTCGGGTCGAGATCCTCTGTTAGTGTGGGAGAGTTGTGACGCCCGAGACCGACGTCCCAGAAGATTCCAGAAGGTTCCAGAAGATTCCAGATGTTCCGGGTTGCCCGTGTGGTTCTTTGTGCTTGTGTTATTTATTTTTGCATTGCATCATGTCATCATTCCCTCATGTCATATTTATTTTTTTTTGCATCTCAACCTAAATAAACCGTGTGGACCTTCGGTCCATTTAAATCGAGGGAAGATGACTTCTCTTTATAACATATAAAGTCTCTCATTATTTTATGGAGCTATATTAATAATTATTCCATTGCTTTGGAATCACCCAAACACACTTGCATATACCCCATGTATTTTCTGCTTCATGTTTCGCCAAGTATCAATTTGCAGAGGCAGAGTTCTTTCCTACTTTATTTCTATTCCAAATTCAAGTTGCATTTTTTCTACTTCAGAAAAATGTACACTATATTTTCTAAATTCCCTAAGCCATGCCAAGACTCACTCCTCAATTTTGACATATCTTTTGGATGTGATTTGGTTGGATTTTAAATTTATTCAAGTTTGACTTAATTTCAAACTTGTATAAATTTCCAGTCCCTAAAAATTGCCAAACCAATTTTGGTAAAATAGTCCATCTATCCAGAAGCTCAGGGATATTCTTGCTCCTTCTTTTTTTTTTATTTCAAGACTCCCTGACCTTTTCCTTTGCAAGGTTGGAGTTTCAAATTTCAGGTAAAGGAAAAGGGCTTCCCAGCCGGCCTTCCCTTCTGGCCCATCCAGGCCTCTCCTCCTCCCTCCACTTGGCCACCCTGGCCCAATTCCTCCCCGTGGCCCGGTTTTCCCTAACCAGCCCGACCGCAGCCACTCCAGCCTGGAACCCTAGTTCCCGTCGCACCTTCTCCCTCGCTCTCCCTCGTGCGCCGCCAGGCTCTTCGATCCCGCATCCCCTCTTTCCCTCTCGCACTCCCCCCGATTCCCTCCTTCGATCCCCCGCTCCTCGAGCCCCATCTCTCTGCGCTCGCCCCTTCCTCCTCGCAGGCCGTTGCCTCCGCACGCCGCGGCCAGGCCCGAGCGCCCGTTCTCCTCGCTTGCGGCCTCCCCCTCGAGCAGCAGCACCAAGCCGCCCCGAGCGCCGCCAGGAGCGAAGCTGCCTCGAACCCGAGCGCCCTTCCCCGAGCGCACCTCCAGGGTCGCCCAGCTCGACTCTCCCGCGCCAAGGCCAGAGCCCAGGTCCCGCGCCCCTCCGCCCGCGGCCAGGCCGCTTCCCGGAGCCCGGCGCCGCCCCGCCGCCGCAGGCCCTCTGCCTCGCCTGCTGCTCCCTCCGCGGCTCCTCCCGCGCCCTGCGCTGCGCCTTGCCGCGTCCTCCAGCGACGCCGCGGCCAGGTCCGCCTCGCCTCCTGCTGCCGTCCGTCCCCGAGCTTCCTCCGTTTGGCGCCCTTCTGCCCCGAGCCGAGCAGTGCGCCGCGACCCCGAGGCGTCCTCCAGCATCGACGTCCCCGTCTCCAGGAGCCAGGCGACCGCGCCCTCCTTCGCCGCGGGGTTCCCCTGCCTCTTCCTGCGCGCCTCGAGCCTCTGCAGCGCCCTCGGCCAGGTTCCATGCGAGGAGCTCGCCGCGCCCGTCTCCTTCCGCGCCTCGTCCAGCGCCGGCCAGAGGCCCTCCTCCTCCTTGCTGTTGCTGCCGCCTCCGGTGGCCTCGTGCAGCCCCTTGTCGCTGCCGCCCTGTTTTTGTTCTTTTTGTTTTGTTGTTGTAATGTTAATCTCAGCTAATCTTGGAGCTGCAAGTATTACTCTTTTGGAAATGTGTACCCCTTCGAGTCGCCGATGACCCGACAAGTTCGACTACACGGCCGCCACAAGTACCTCTATGATGCGGGAACGCCTAAGCGCCAAGTACCTCTACACGACGACCCGACCAAGTACCCCTACGAACGCCGACACAAGACGACGCCGCAAGTACCACTACCGTCGCCCGAACGTCTACCGTCGCCGGAGAACCGTGAACAACTACGGACGAGAACGACTTCATGGACAAGTACCCCTACCGTCGCCCCGTGTACCTCTACGGAACGGCTACTTCCTCTTCGGAAACGTGAACGACTACTTCCCCTACTTCCTCTACGACTCGCGAGAGCGCCTTCTTCCTCTACGTCTCGAACCGCCCCGAAACGCACGCTTCAAAGGTATAACCCCGAGACGTGACCCGTGGTTGCTTGCTTGTGGTTGTATGAAATGTTCCCTTGTGTGCTCCGTGCCGTCGTGCCCGTTCCACCTTTGTCTTGTTCCTCGGTTGCCTCGTCACCGACCCGTGGGAACCCGGCAACGGGATCACCCACCTTTCATCTCGTTTGACTCGCTCATGCCATCTTACCTTTTGCATCGGACTCTCTTAACGAGATACCGGGACCGATATGATGCGTTGCATCATTTTCGGAATCGTTGCCGTGGCACCCCTTTTCTTTCCACCACGGTGACAAATGTTTCTTATATCTTCATGTTAATGTCAACCCTTTTAAGAAAACTTGCATAAACTTGTTCATGTCATCCGCATCATTAAACAACATTATATGTGTGAATTGTTGTTGCTTTATAATTATTAAACATGCTCATGGGGATTTTCCGGATATGTTGTTGTTATTTCCGGCCTCATTTAAATTGCCTTAATAGTATAGTTTCTTTATGCTTCACCTCTTGCCATGCTAAAACTTTTAATCTTGTCTTGTAAATAATGAGAGTCAACTAAATAATTAAATGTGGTGTTTCGTCAATATGCAACCCGTTGCATATTGAGCTCCACTTAACTTGTAGTATTTGTTTGTGCACTTTGCCATGCCTTGCATATTTAACCGGACATGCATCATATTTGGATGTGCATCGTATGCCATGTTCTTGCTTGTGTGTTTACCGTGTTGTTCTTTCTTTCCGGTTGCTTCTCTTGTTAGCTTCGGTTTCGTTCCGGAGTTGTGAGGATCCGCTCGACTGTTGCTCCGTCTTCTTCTTGGATCCGTTCTTCTCCCTTGTGGAATCCCAGGCAAGATGACCGAACCCGGATACCATTACTATTTTTGCCTCTTGCTAGAGTATCGCTCTATAGTTTTGCCTCGATGCCCATGTTCTTCTTGTCAGCCTCCTACTTGTAACCAATTGCCATGTTTAACCACCCTACCTACGCAAACCGTTGCTTGGCTAAGTACGCTTCGCTCAGCCCTTCTTATAGCATTGTTAGTTGCAGGTGAAGATTGAAGATGCTTGCTTCATGTTGAAGTTTGGTTGGGTTATATCACACTATATAAATGCTTAAAATGAAATCATCTATATACTGGCAGGGTGGAAGGCTAAGCCTTTTTGCTTGGTGTTTTGTTCCACTCATGCCGTTAGGAACCGTATAAACCGGTGTTATGTTCCTTGATTTTGCGTTCCTAACACGGTTGGGGTGTATGGGACCCCCTTGATAAACCGCTAAGTGCTAAGTCTTTTCCAGCAAGTCCCAACTTTTGGTACTATTTGCCTCATAATAACAACTTAATTAATTAATTAAATTTGCATAGGGGGTCGCTCCCTCGAGGATCCTTTTCTACATAGCAGGGGGGGCCAGTGCCGATGGTGTTGGTCCCAAACGGGGGTTCTGCGGGGCCGCCTTGGGGCAACCCGAGGTATTTGGTATCCACCCGTAGAATCGCCCATCCGGTCGTGTCCTGAGACCTAGATACGCGCGGCTACTATCAGGGTGTCGACACGCCGGGAGGATTTGCTGGATTAGCCTTACCTTAGTTCGGTTTAACTTGAGCACGGGATTCCGAGAATACTCGGGTCTTCCCAACTATGGAGTTGCGACTCCGCGGATCGTGGGCTTGTAATGGGTCAAGTTGGAACACCCCTGCAGGGTTTGAACTTTCGAAAGCCGTGCCCGCGGTTATGTGGCAGATGGGAGCTTGTTAATTCCGGTTGTAGATAACTTGACACAATGTTTCAATACACTACCAGCGTGTGTACCGTGACTTTCAATTTCCGAATAGGGGTTCGGGAGTTGAACACGGTGGGGTTATGTTTGACCGGCTTTAGTTAGGATCACTTCGTGATCATCTTTCGACCGATGCTCTTCTCTTCTCGCTCTCTTTTACGTAAGTTAGTGCTAGTTGCTGCTGCAGACTCTTGTTTGTTCCTTCACCTCTCGTTCTTTCTTCAGCCTTGTCCTCACCCAAGGCTTAAATAGTCTTGTTACCCGGGAACGGGATTGCTGAGTCCTCTGTGGCTCACAGTTACTTCCCCACACCAGATGCAGGTTCAGCCGAGCTCGATGCAGGAGCTGGTTCAGTGCTTCACCAGGAGCTCGTTGAAGTTTGTGACCGTTTGCTTGTAACGTTTCGATGTTCAGTAGTGGCTTCTACTAGGATTCGATCCTGACCTGTGGCTTTTGTTGTTTGGTATCTTTCTTTTGGTTCTTACCCGTAGTCGGGCTGTGATGTTCTGTATGATGATTGCTTATGTAATGTATTGTGTGAAGTGGCGAGTGTAAGCCAACTATCTCCTTTTGCAATTTAATCCCTCTTTTACATGAGTCGTGCAAAGATACCAAACTTGAGATCATTCTAGGATGGACTTATGCCTTTAAGTCGTGCCTCGACACGTAGGAGGTATAACTCCATCCTGGGCATTACAAGATCTGTCGTCTTTGAAAGAGCTGCTAGATCACATCGCCGCCTTGGGGGGGGGGTCTCAACTGACTATGGTCGGATCGAGCATAAACCCGACCCGAGAGAGATTAAAAATCCACCGATCACGCATCAGGTAGCGGTTGTGGGGGAACAAGCTGACGACAACTCTTCTCCTACTTTGAGAACAAACTATGTTCATATTTACGAAATTAGAAAACTAGATACCCGTCCTCGAAAGGACACTCCCTATCCCCCGAATACAAAAATCGGGTGCCAAGCCAGAAAATCCACTGGAGGATTCGGAACCTGGGTCGGTAACCTCGGAAATTCCTCAAACTCCGGACACCATAGGTGGGCAGGGTGCGAATTTAATCCTGACCACCCACCACAAGCAATGTTCTCCAAGAAATTCCGGCCCTCCGGACATATCCGACCTAATGCATGTGCGGCAGCAGCTTCAGGAGATAGTCCATCACTTTTGGGCCAGATTCCTCCTTGTCAAAAATAAGATAAAAGACTGTTGTGATGACGATGCAATTTCAGTATTTCGTAACAACTATACGGATGAGGGAATCCTTAACGCCCTCAATCTCCGTCGCATCTTGCACTTCACAGACTTGGCACACATAGTAAAGAAGTACTGCACAATGGAAATCGCTTGGAAAAGTCAGACGGACCGTTGGGAACCGCATGCCTCTAAGCCATCTCCCGGGCGGGCGAAAAGGATGCACCCTCGCGGGGCACTCGATCATCATCCCGTGGAGAAGAAAACAAAGCCCTTTACGGGACATAGAACTGTCTTCGAGGAATGGCTCGATAGGACCTGTCAAATACACTCGACACCGGATACCGAACCAACGCACAACCTACACGCATGTTGGATACTCCGGCAGGTGGCCAAGAGCGGCGAGGGTATCCTCACCAACAATACCCCAAAGAAGTACTCTTCAGAGGACGATGATTTCAAAGTATTCACGGTCTTCGAGAGCTTCTCCTCGAATAACCAGCGCAAAAGGGCGCTCCGCGACCTCGCCGAAGTCTGCCAAATAGCAGCATTAAACCCTTGGAACGATACAACAATTACTTTCAATACCGATGACGAACCAAGGTCCCGCTTAGTCCAGACACTAGCCGCGTTGGTCCTAAACCCAATCGTGGACGGCTTTCGGCTCACTAAAGTTTTAATTGACGATGGTAGCGGGCTGAACCTCATGTACGAGGACACACTCAACAAAATGCAAATGGATAGGAGTGACATTGAGCAGAGCAATACATCCTTTAGGGGGATCATCCCCAACAGGGAAGCAAGATGTGATACGTCTCCAACGTATCTATAATTTTTTATTGTTCCATGCTATTATATATTATGTTTTGGATGTTTAATGAGCTTTATTATAAACTTTTATATTATTTTGGGACTAACCTACTAACCCAAGGCCCAGTGAAAATTGCTATTTTTTTGCGTATTTCAGTGTTTCGCAGAAAAGGAATATCAAACGGAGTCCACACGGAATGAAACCTTCGGGAGAGGTATTTTTGGAACCGTATCTACCCAGAAGACTTGGAGTACACATGAGGGAACGAGAGAGGCGGCCACGAGGGGGCAGGGCGCGCCCAGGGGTGTAGGCGCGCCCCCCACTCTCGTGGGCCCCCTCTGGCTCCCCCGGTGCCCTCCTTCCTCCTATATATATCCTTGTACCCTGAAAACATCGAGGCAATAGAGAAAACCCTAATTCCACCGCCGCGACCTTCTGTTCCCGTGAGATCCCATCTTGGGGCCTGTTCTGGAGCTTCGCCGGAGGGGGGATCGATCACGGAGTGCTTCTACATCAACACCATAGCCTCACCAATGAGTTATGAGTAGTTTACCATAGACCTTCGGGTCCATAGATATTAGCTAGATGGCTTCTTCTATCTCTTTCGATCTCAATACAAAGTTCTCCTCGATCTTCGAGGAGATCTATTTGATGTAATCTTTTTGCGGTGTGTTTGTCGAGATCCGATGAATTGTGGGTTTATGATCAAAATTATCTATGACCAATATTTGATTCTTTTCTGAAATATTTTATGTATGATTATAATATCCTTGCAAGTGTTCGAATTATTGGTTTGGTTTGGCCTACTAGATCTATAGTTCTTGCAATGGGACAAGTGCCTGGCTTTGGGTTCAATCTTGCGGTGTCCTTTCCCAGTGACAGCAGGGGCAGCAAGGCACATATTGTATTGTTGCCATCAAGGATAAAAAGATGAGGTTTATATCATATTGCTTGAGTTTATCCCTCTACATCATGTCATATTTCTTAAGGCGTTACTCTGTTCTTATGAACTTAATACTCTAGATGCATGCTGGATAGCGGTCGATGTGTGGAGTAATAGTAGTAGATGCAGAATCGTTTCGGTCTACTTGTTATGGATGTGATGCCTATATACAATGATCATGCCTAGATATTCTCATAACTATGCGCTTTTCTATCAATTGCTCGATAGTAATTTGTTCACCCACCGTAGAATTCTGCTATCATGAGAGAAGCCACTAGTGAAACCTATGGCCCCCGGGTCTATCTATATCATATTATTTTCCCGTCAACTAGCCAATTTATGTCGCTGTTGTTTATTTGCTTTACTTACTTTCTGTTTCTATACCAAAAATACCAAAAATATTATCCTATCCTATCTATCAGTTCTCACGTTCGTAAGCGATTGTGAAGGTATTGACAACCCCTTATCGCGTTGGCTGCGAAGTTCTTATTTGTTTGTGCAGGTGCGAGGGACTCGTGCGTGGTCTCCTACTGGATTGATACCTTGCTTCTCAACAACTGAGGGAAATACTTATGCTACTTTGTTGCATCACCCTTTCCTCTTCGAGGGAATACAACGCAAGCTCGAGAAGTAGCAAGAAGAATTTCTGGTGCCATTGCCGGGGAGATCTACGCAAAATTCATATACCAAGTACCTATCACAAACCCTTATCCTTCGCACTACATTATTTGCCTCTCGTTTTCCTCTCCCCCACTTCACCCTTGCCATTTTATTCGCCCTTCTTTTTCCATGTGTTTACCGTTCGCTTGCTTCTTGTTTGCTTGTGTGTTGGATTGCTTGCTTGTCACTATGGCACAAGATAGTACCAAATTGTGTGACTTCTCCAATACCAACAACGATTATTTTATTAGCACACCTATTGCTCCTATTACGATGCTGAATCTTGTGAGATCAATGCTGCTATCTTGTCATGAAAGATCAATTTTCTGGCCTTCCTAGTGAAGATGCCGCTACCCATCTAAACAATTTTGTTGATTTGTGTGATATGCAAAAGAAGAGGGATACAGATAATGATATTGTTAAATTGAAGCTATTTCTATTTTCACTTAGAGATCATGCTAAAACCTGGTTTTCCTCTTTGCGTAGAAATAGTATTGATTCATGGAATAAGTGCAAAGATGCCTTTATTTCTAAGTATTTTCCTCCCTCTAAGATTATCTCTCTTAGAAACAATATTATGAATTTTAAGCAACTAGATCATGAGCATGTTGCACAAGCTTGGGAGAGAATGAAATTAATGATACGTAATTGCCCTACACATGGTTTGAACTTATGGATGATTATACAAAACTTTTATGCTGGCTTGAATTTTGCTTCTAGAAATCTTTTAGATTTGGTCGTGGGGGGGCACTTTCATGGAAACTACCTTAGGAGAAGCTACCAAACTCCTTGATAATATTATGGTTAACTACTCTCAATGGCACACCGAAAGATCTACTAGTAAAAAGGTGCATGCTATTGAAGAGATTAGTGTTTTGAGTGGAAAGATGGATGAGCTTATGAAATTATTTGACACTAAGAGTGCTTCTTCCGATCCTAATGATATGCCTTTATCCACGTTGATTGAAAATAATAATGAATCTTTGGATGTGAATTTTGTTGGTAGGAATAATTTTGGTGTCACATCCCTAGTTAGCACTTGCATTAGGACTAGCTAGAGTGTGCATCATGTTTACTTATCAAAGAAACTTGAAATGGGAATGACAGAAACCCCAGCACCCCTCTTCTAACAACTAGGGTTTGATAAAATCTTTTCCAATGTACCCAAAATGCCCTTCAAAAATGTCCATCATTTCTGCCTTGGTCTTAAACCTCTGCCAAAAATGGTGCACAATTTTCTAGGACATCCAAGGTCTCTGGATTAAATCATATGGTATTTGCATTTGGGCATTTAAATGCTATAAAATATTTTAAATGCTCAAATAATCATAAACTATAAAGTTCCATGCTGTTCATATTATATACAGTGGGCATGACAAGTTTTATGAGTTATAAAAATGTTCTGGCATTTTTATTAATTAAACAAAGTTGCAAAAGAAATGAAACAGAAAAGAAATAGGAAAAGGGAGAGAGAGAAAGGTTACCTGACGCCCACCCGGCCCACCTGCCGGCCCAGCCCAGCTGCCGCTCCAGCGATCTGCTTGGCTCGGCCAGGCAGGCAGGCAGGTGCTCGACGGCGGCCGCAGCGCGCGCCACGCAGCTGCCTGCCGCCCTGCTTCCTCCCCTCGCCGCCCTGGAGGCTTGGATCGGTCGTCCACCTCGCCCCCGACCTCGCAGACACTCCCCACTCTCCCCAGCTCCTCTCCTTCGCCCTCCCCGGACCATGGACGACGCCGCCGTGCTCGCACCGTCGTAGTAGCTGCGCCCACCGTCGTCCCTGAGCCCCGTCGCCGTGTCCGTCGTCTCCGCCGTCCTCGACTACTTCGAGCAGGCCGAGCCCCGAGCGCTCGCCCGCCCTGGAGACGCCCCCGACCCCTTCTTCCCCAACTTGGGCCGCGGAGATCCCCCTCGCCGTCCCGCTCAGCTCCGACCACCCCCAAGCTCGCTCGGGCGTCTGCTGCAACCCCTGTGAGCCCAGCTTCGTCCTCCCCCTCTCCGTTGGCTCTCTACTACCCTGGAACGCACCGCACGAAGCTCACCTGCACGCACCGCCGCGGAGCTCGTCGCCGACGAGGCTCCGGCCAACCAATGGTCCGGCCACCGTGCCTATCAGCTTCACCGTCACGCGTAGGTGCTGTAGGACCAGTCCACGCTCCTCTACGAGCACCGCACCGTCGTTTTCGACTTCGCCGAACTCCGGCAGCCGCTGGACTCGTCGCCGGCGTCATCTCCGGCGACCCCGAGGCCAGCCACCACCTCCATTCGATGTTGTTTGCCTCCAGCTACCCGTAGGTGTGCTCCGCCGTTGTTTTGGCAGCCGGAGCACGAAACCCGCACCTCACCGCCGTGTTTGGCCTCGCCGGCGGCTAAACGCCGACGAGTTGGGCCTGTTTGACCATGGGTTTGACCCCCCTAGGTCACTAACATGTGGGCCCTGCCTGCTAGTCAAACCTAGTTTAAGTGTTAATTTAATTCTAATTAGCTAATTAGTTAACTGTGACACTGACCAGTGGGCCCCACTGGTCAGGTTTGACTCAGGCCGCCCTGTTGACTGACTGACGTCAGCATGATGTCATGCTGACGCAGTAAAGGATTTTCTGGGATTTTTAGATTTAAAAATAATTCAGGACATTCCAGAAAATGCCTAAACTTCAAAAAATCATATAAATTGAACAATAGCTCAGATGCAAAAGATTTATATATGAAAAATGATCAGAAAAATCCAATCTTTCCAATGGCACCGGTTTCATGCATAATTGAGCAAGTTAACCTTGCTGTACATTAAAACATGATAATGCACTTAATTAAATAATAGCTAAAGTGCCAATTTGAATCTTTGATTCAAATAGGCTCAAACCCTTCTGGTTATAGTTGCATTAGCCCAACGCACATGCATCTTTCCATGTCATGAGCATGCATCATATTGTTGCATTTGTTTGTTTAATGATTGTATCGCCGGTATTCTCTGTGTTAGGTCCTGCTCCCGAGGATACTGCTGCGTATCCAGTTGAAGATCAGTACCCGACAACCACTTTGTCAGGCAAGCAATCATTGATCATTCCGATACAAACCCAATCTTCTCGCTCCTGCTCTCTTTTACTGCATTAAGGCAACAGCGTGTGAACTGCTACTTGCTGCGGTAGTTGAACCCTATTCCCTTGCATGACCTGTCATTGCCACAGTAAATAGTTGAAACCCACTAGCATGTGTAGGAGTTGATTGAGCCATGTGATGTGTGATCCACCATGCTATTTGCTTATGTTGCCTGCTATGCTTAGAGTTGTGTCTGGTCTGGTTCATCTGGGTGATGGATCAGAGTGAAACAATCATTTCGATAAAGAGAAAGAAGTGTGGAACACGTTTGGTTAAGGTATCGATGAAAGGCCATGTAGGAGTACGTGGTGGGTTGTTTCATTGGAACTGTACATAGGACCCGAGATCTATATGTGTGGTTCAAGTTCCAGCTACTACCATGCATTGGGCCCGAAACCAATGGACCCTCTCGACTTATTAATTACCCTCGATCTCTGTCCAGGAGTTGCAACTAGTTTCTGGTGTTTATAGTTTACTGGAGGTCGTGCACAGCGCTGACCCTCGGGGTGGGTTGTGATGCGACAGGTACGTGGCACGGTGTACCAGTTGCCCGTTTGGTGACTCGGGAACCCTGTATACATCGTTTGGGGCCGTGAGCGACACCCCGGTCGGATCTCCCCACGGATGGAACCCAAATAGGCGATAAACCTGGACGAGAGACTTGAGTAGTTAGTCAGGTCGTGGCTGACACCCTCGCTGGGCTTCCGCTTGAAGGTTGCCGAGTACATGTCGAGTAAACGGCGATAAGTGGTGAAAGCGTGTGTGAAGAGGTACACCCCTGCAGGGTTATCAATCTATTCGAATAGCCGTTGTTCGCGGTACGGACTACTTGGTTACTCTTACAGTTCATAGACAAGTTGATGGATACTACTAAAAGCCTCAAGATAAGTGTGAGTACCGTGGATGGCCCTTCCGTAGGATGACGGAAGAGGATCCTCGGTGGTGTCTTGTTGTGGTGAGTAGAGGACTCGTGTTCGTAATAACATCTTGCAATCCGTTGAGAGTTGTAGTATAGGTTAGCCAAGAGTCAAAGCTGGCTTTCTGCTATGAACTCCACTACCCCCTTTGATAATGTTGCATGTATGATAGGTTATGTGGTAAGACTTGCTGAGTACCTTTGTACTCATGTTTGCTTAATAACTATTACAGAGGAGAACCCTGCCCCTGCTGATGGGTTCTACATAGACGTTGACGTCGACGAGTAGCTTGACACCCAGACAGAGATCTAGAGCTTGTGAAGGGCCTTGTAGATAGTCAGGCTACACCAAGCCTGTTTTATTTTCTAAGTTGTCTGTACTTAGACATGTAGCTTCCGCTTGTGCTTGTATGACTGTATGACTTGAGTGTTGGGTCATGTGACCCCTACCTGTATGGATATGTTATGTATGGCTCTTGGAGCCTCTTAAATAAAGTACTTTGAGTCATAGAGTTCTGTTGTGATGCAATGTTGTATTTGCACATATTGAGCATATTGTGTGTATGGTTGAAATGCTTGGTATGTGTGGGATCCGACACCTAGTTATTTTCCTTTGGTAGCCTACCTTACAGGGAAATGCCTCCTAGTGATTCCAATGAGCCTTGGTAGCTTGCTACTGCTCGGAACACGTAGGCTGGCCGGCATGTGTCCTTCTTCGTTCCTGTGTCTGTCCCTTAGGGGAAATGTCAAGCGTTGTTCCTTTAAGTCCACGTAGCTTGCTACGACTTGGGTTCATACATTGATGACCCACACGTTCGCTGCTGGGTCATGGATGCATGTCTCTATAATTTAGTGCCACTTTTGGTTTATAACTAGCCATGTCGGCCCGGGTTCTCTGTCATATGGATGCTAGCGACACTGTCATATACGTGTGCCAAAATGCGCAAACGGTCCCATGCCAGGTAAGGTGGCACCCATGGGGTTACCGTGCGTGAGGCCGCAAAGTGATATGACGTGTTACAGCTAGATCGGTGTGACTTAGGATCGGGGTCCTGACAGCGTTGGCATCAGAGCTGGACTGCCTGTAGGTTTCTCAAGCCAAACTGGTCGATGTTGAGTCTAGAAAAATTCTTAGTTATATGTAGGGGAATTGATTGTGGAAGGGAACGTAAGGCTCTTTTTACTCCTTTACCTTATGCCCTTCTGATCTGAGTCAGACTATTCTTTCTATGGGGATTAAGGACTAGGCCTCTTATCCTTACTAGGTTCACGTGTTACTAATCCGTAGACTCTTAGGATTGTTGGTTTTAAGCCTCAGTTCAGTTTCTATCCTTTTAGTATGATGATTGTTGGACCCGGAACCTTGATATGGAATTGTTGAGTGGCTATGCTATCATTTGTATGATGTCTCAAATCTTTGTTTGAGCATTTACAGTTGTTATGCTGCCCGATTTCTTCCAGAAACACTAATGCCTTTGCATTACCTCGTGTTTCAGATGTCTGGCCGCACCCCTCACCAAGTGGTTCGTTTGAATCGGTGCATTAATGTGCCCGGACACACGGCCATGCTAGTCCGTGTGCTGACTGAGACCGGTTATCGCTGGTATCCTGAGTACACCGTGGAGGAACAGTACCGGGATTTCGATCAAAGTCAGTATTTCTGCACAGTCCGGATATACCCCTCATATCCCGGAGCTAACGACCCCATCCATTGGTTTTATGGACTCGGGGTTACCATCGAGATGGCAGTACAGGATGCCGCCTATTCGATGATGACCATTCTCCGGGCTAGGCATGCCCTGTTGCTGAACACTGAGTTCTGTTACATGCCAGCCTCACTTCCCGGAGAGGAAGGCTACTACACTGGTGTGTATACTGATGCTGCTCATGAAGAGCCACTGCTTCAGACTACTGTTCAGATGCTGGAGGATAGGGACCGTGAGGTCCGTGCCCTCCGAATGGAGCTGTATAACACTCGAGCCGCCCACTGGACTACTTTGACACGGCTTGCACCTGCTGTGCACGCCGGATATCTGGACATGCGGGATTTGTACCCCGTGCGGACTCGTCTGCCTGATCGCATGGATTGGTGTGACGTTGGGGGTATTACACCTCCACGTGGGCGTCGGTTACCACTAGCATCGGGACCGAGGCCACATCCATGTCCCTATGGTCCACAGCCTTCGAGTGCTCGCGAGTTTCAAGATCCGTCTGTTCCACTTCCAGGCTACGGTGGTAATCTTTACGAAGATTACTACGGAAATGTCTGAGCTAGACCGTGGTAGTAGTAGTATTGTAGTAGTTGTATTCCCACAGTCCTGCGCATCTTGTGGAATATGACTTAGTGTGTACTGAGTTCCGGAGGTGTAGTTAAATAATGTATAGGAGCTTGGAATGCCTCTGATGGGAAGTATCGTCTTTCACCGCAGTTGTACTTTAGCCTTGGCTTGTACTAAACTATGTATGGTGTGTATGACCACTGGTGTATATATAGCAGTTTCTATATTACCATGTCGTACGGATGAACATCTCTGCATTCCGTGTCATCCATTACATTCTGCACTTCTATGTCAAAATTTTGCCATCCTTGTCTAAACCGTTGTTTTGTTTTCCTAGGATGGTCAACACTCGCAACACTCCTGCTGCCCAGGAGCAGGGTGAGGCTAGTGGGGCTAGAGATGGGAATCTGCCCTAGCCACCCTCCTTGGCGGAAGTTATGCTCGAGGCAGAACGGAACAAGAGAGAGACCAATCGTCTGCTGGAATGCATAGAGCAGAACACTGGGTTCCGCCAGAGGAATGACGTGGTGTCAATCAATGACTTTATCAAGATGTGCCCACCGAAGTTCCATCACTCCACTGAACCTCTGGATGCGGATGACTGGCTACGTAGTATCACCCACAAGCTACACTCTGTCCGTGTGGCCGAAGCTGACAAGGTTACCTACGCCGCCTACCATCTTGAGGGCCCTGCCAGTCTTTGGTGGGAAAACTTTGAAGCTATGCGTCCTGCTGGCCAAATCACTACTTGGGTTGAGTTCAGTGAGGCATTCCGTGAACATCACATTCCGGAAGGTCTCATGGATCGCAAGCGGGAGGAATTCTGCAATTTCACCCAGGGCCGGTTAACTATGGACGGCTATAGTCGCGAGTTTGGCAACTTGGCACGCTATGCACCTGAGGAAGTATCCACCGATGCCAAGAAGCAGGCAAGGTTCCGCAAGGGACTCAGCCCTGAACTCCGCTGAGATCTACGTCTGCACGAGTGCACTTCCTTCCAGAAGTTGGTAAACAAGGCTATCAGTGCTGAAACGGGCCAGACCGACTTCAAGGCCACACGCAAGCATACTCGAGACTTTGGTTCCTCATCCGGCTCTGGCTCTCACAAGCGCCGTGTGTGGGTTCCTAACACTGCTCTGCCACCCAAGTACACACCGAGGCCATCCTATGAGGCGCCTCGCCCAACTCAACAGTATGCACCTGCTAAGACCTATGGAGGACCACCTTCCAACTTTGCTCCACGCACTAGCACTGTGACCTGCTTCAAGTGTGGAGAACCGGGACACTACATGCGTGAGTGTCCTCAGAACAAACCAGGAAAACCCGTTGGCCGTGGTAAGCCAATCGGCAAGGTGAATTATGTCAAGCCAATCCCCACTGCACGTGGTCATGTCAATTATGTCTCTGCCGAGGAAGCTTATGAGGATCCTAATGTCGTTCTTGGTACGCTTCTCGTTAACTTCCATCCGGCATCTGTTCTTTTCGATACTGGAGCATCCCATTCGTTCATATCTGAGAGCTATGCTCGAATGTATAACATGACTTTTTGTGACATGCCTACTTCCATGGTTATTCAAACTCCTGGTTCAAAGTGGCAAACCTATAGGGTAAGCCTTGGAAATGAAATCCTTGTCGATAGACTTGTTTTCCTAGCATCTCTAATCGCTCTCAAGTCCTCGGACATAAACATCATTTTGGGTATGGATTGGATGACAACTCATTACGCCAAGATTGATTGCTATACTAGGACCGTTCAACTTACACACCCATCCGGCAAGATAGTCAATGTCTTGACCCGAATGGCTGAGCATCAGCTCTACTCTCTTAATGCCAGCCCTCTACCCGAACTCGAAGATATCCCGGTAGTCCGTAACTTTCCGGATGTTTTTCCAGAAGAACTGCCAGGAATTCCACCTAACAGAGATGTCGAGTTCGTGATAGATCTTATCCCTAGAACTGTCCCAATCTCTAGGAGACCCTATAAGATGGCACCCCTAGAATTAGCTGAGCTTAAGAAACAACTCGATGAGTCCTTGCAAAAAGGTTTCTTCCGTCCTAGTTCTTCCCCTTGGGCTTGCCCCGTCCTCTTCGTCAAGAAGAAGGATGGAACGGAGCGGATGGTTGTAGATTACCGACTTGTCAATCTGGTCACCATAAAGAACAAGTATCCGGTTCCCAGGATCAACGACCTGTATGATCAGCTCGCTGGATCCTCAGTCTTCTCTAAGATGGATTTGAGGTTGGGTTACCATCAAATCAAAATCAAGAATGGGGACACTCCTAAAACGGATTTTGTTACTCGTTATGGGCAATATGAGTACACCGTCATGTCCTTCGGGTTAACCAATGCCCCAGCTACCTTTTCCCGGCTAATGAATTCTATATTCATGGAGTACTTGGATAAATTCGTCGTGGTATACCTCGATGATATACTCATCTATTCCAAGAACAAGGAAGATCATGCCGAGCATTTAAGGCTGGTATTGACGAAACTTCGAGAGCACCGCCTTTATGCCAAATTCTCTAAATGTGAATTTTGGTTGCCGGAAGTAACCTATCTAGGTCATGTGATCTCTGGCAAGGGTATTGCTGTCAATCCCGAGCGAGTTCAAGCCGTCCTTGATTGGACTCCCCCTGAATCGGTCAAGCAAGTTAGGAGTTTTCTTGGCTTAGCGAGCTATTGCCGACGCTTCGTCGAGAATTTCTCCAAGGTTGCTAACCCTCTAACTAAACTCCTCAAGAAAGATAAAAAAGTTTGAGTGGACCCCAGAGTGCGAGTCCAGTTTTCAGGAAATGAAAAGACGCCTGACATCTGCACCTGTACTGGTACCACCAGACTTTTCCAAGGATTTTATAATCTACTGCGACGCCTCGTGACAAGGACTAGGTTGCATACTCATGCAAGATCGTCAAGTGATTGCATACGCATCTCGACAGTTGCGTCCACATGAGGATAACTATCCTACTCATGATCTAGAGCTTGCAGCTGTAGTCCATGCACTCAAAACATCGCGACATTACCTCCTTGGTAATCGCTGTGAAATCTTCACTGATCATCAAAGTTTGAAGTATATCTTCACCCAACCGGATCTAAATCTCAGGCAAAGACGTTGGGTTGAGTTGCTCACAGATTACGACTTAGGAATCACTTACACCCCTGGAAAGGCCAATGTCATGGTTGATGCACTAAGTCGTAAATCTTATTGTAACAACTTGATGTTACAACAAGGACAACCACTTCTCCACGAGGAATTTCGTAAGCTTAACCTTCACATTGTTCCTCGAGGATTCCTTTCCACCTTGGTGGCGGAACCTACCCTTACGGATCAGGTCATCAAAGCACAGAAGGTTGACCCGGGAATTTCCCGTATTAAGAGGAACATCAAGAAAGGAGTCACGGGATGTTTCTCAATTGATGATCAAGGAGTTGTATTCTTTAGCAACCGTTTAGTGGTTCCTAAAGTACGAAACCTGAGACGTTTGATCCTTAAGGAGGCTCATGAATCTCCTCTCACAATTCATCCCGGTAGTACAAAAATGTATCAGGACCTACGTCAGAGATTCTGGTGGACTAGGATGAAGAGAGAAATCGCTCAATTCATTGCTAACTGCGACGTTTGTCGTCGAGTCAAAGCAGAGCATCAACGGCCTGCTGGCACCCTTCAACCTTTAGCTATTCCTGAATGGAAATGGGACAAAGTCGGTATGGACTTCATTACCGGGTTTCCCAGGACCAGGAAAGGGAATAATGCTATCTTCGTCGTTATCGACCGCCTCTCTAAAGTAGCTCATTTCCTGCCTGTTCGAGAGAGTATTACCGCTAGCCAGCTAGCAGACTTGTATGTCTCTCGGATAGTATCACTTCATGGTGTGCCATTGGAGATTAACTCAGATCGTGGGAGTCTTTTCACTTCACGATTTTGGGAAAGTTTCCAGAATGCTATGGGAACTCATCTCTCCTTCAGTACCGCCTTCCATCCCCATTCAAGTGGTCAAGTGGAACGAGTCAATCAAATTCTGGAAGACATGCTTCGAGCCTCTGTCATCTCTTTCGGTATGGATTGGGAAAAGTGTCTTCCATTTGCCGAATTCGCTTATAAAAATAGTTATCAAGCCAGCTTGGGCAAAGCTCCCTTCGAAGTTCTATATGGACGAAGGTGTCGAACACCTCTTAACTGGTCAGAAACCGGGGAAAGACAATTCTTTGGCCCGGATATGATCCAGGAAGAAGAAGAGCAAGTTTGCATCGTTCGTGAGAAATTGAAAACAGCCCAGTCTCGCCAGAAGAGCCAATATGATAGTCATCATAAGGCTGTGACTTTTGAAGTCGGCGATAAGGCCTACCTTCGGGTTACTCCTCTTAAGGGAACCCATCGCTTCGGTATCAAAGGCAAATTGGCCCCTCGTTACATCGGTCCTTTTCACATTCTGGCCAAACGAGGAGAAGTTGCCTACCAATTGGAACTACCTCCGCACCTATCCAGAGTTCATGACGTGTTCCACGTTTCTCAACTCAGGCGTTGCTTCTCGGATCCTATCCACGGAGTGGACCACGAAACGCTTGATCTCCAGGACAATCTCACATATCGAGAATACCCCGTTCGTATTCTTGATCAAACCGAGCGCACCACTCAACGCCACAATATCAAGTTTCTCAAGGTTCAATGGTCACATCATTCCGAGAGTGAAGCTACTTGGGAAAGGGAGGATCGTCTTCGACTTGAGTACCCCACCCTCTTTCCGAAGGAACCCGAATCTCGGGACGCGATTATTTTAAGTGGGAGTGAGTTGTCACATCCCTAGTTAGCACTTGCATTAGGACTAGCTAGAGTGTGCATCATGTTTACTTATCAAAGAAACATGAAATGGGAATGACAGAAACCCCAGCACCCCTCTTCTAACAACTAGGGTTTGATAAAATCTTTTCCAATGTACCCAAAATGCCCTTCAAAAATGTCCATCATTTCTGCCTTGGTCTTAAACCTCTGCCAAAAATGGTGCACAATTTTCTAGGACATCCAAGGTCTCTGGATTAAATCATATGGTATTTGCATTTGGGCATTTAAATGCTATAATATTTTAAATGCTCAAATAATCATAAACTATAATGTTCCATGTTGTTCATATTATATACAGTGGGCATGACAAGTTTTATGAGTTATAAAAATGTTCTGGCATTTTTATTAATTAAACAAAGTTGCAAAAGAAATGAAACAGAAAAGAAATAGGAAAAGGGAGAGAGAGAAAGGTTACCTGACGACCACCCGGCCCACCTGCCGGCCCAGCCCAGCTGCCGCTCCAGCGAGCTGCTTGGCTCGGCCAGGCAGGCAGGCAGGTGCTCGACGGCGGCCGCAGCGCGCGCCACGCAGGTGCCCGCCGCCCTGCTTCCTCCCCTCGCCGCCCTGGAGGCTTGGATCGGTCGTCCACCTCGCCCCCGACCTCGCAGACACTCCCCACTCTCCCCAGCTCCTCTCCTTCGCCCTCCCCGCACCATGGCCGACGCCGCCGTGCTCGCACCGTCGTAGTAGCCGCGCCCACCGTCGTCCCTGAGCCCCGTCGCCGTGTCCGTCATCTCCGCCTTCCTCGACTACTTCGAGCAGGCCGAGCCCCGAGCGCTCGCCCGCCCTGGATACGGCCCCGACCCCTTCTTCCCCAACTCCGACCGCGGAGATCCCGCTCGCCGTCCCGCTCAGCTCCGACCGCCCCCAAGCTCGCTCCGGCGTCTGCTGCAACCCCTGTGAGCCAAGCTTCGTCCTCCCCCTCTCCGTTGGCTCTCTACTACCCTGGAACGCACCGCACGAAGCTCACCTGCACGCACCGCCGCGGAGCTCGTCGCCGACGAGGCTCCGGCCAAACAATGGTCCGGCCACCGTGCCTATCAGCTTCACCGTCACGCGTAGGTGCTGTAGGACCACTCCACGCTCCTCTACGAGCACCGCACCGTCGTTTTCGACTTCGCCAAACTCCGACAGCCACTGGACTCGTCGCCAGCATCATCTCCGGCGACCCCGAGGCCAGCCACCACCTCCATTCGATGCGGTTTGCCTCTAGCTACCCGTAGGTGTGCTCCGCCGTCGTTTTGGCAGCCGGAGCACGAAACCCGCACCTCACCGCCGTGTTTGGCCTCGCCGGCGGCTAAACGCCGGCGAGTTGGGCCTGTTTGACCACGGGTTTGACCCCCCTGGGTCACTGACATGTGGGCCCTGCCTGCTAGTCAAACCTAGTTTAAGTGTTAATTTAATTCTAATTAGCTAATTAGTTAACTGTGACACTGACCAGTGGGTCCCACTGGTCAGGTTTGACTTGGGCCGCCCTGTTGACTGACTTACATCAGCATGATGTCATGCTGACGCAGTAAAGGATTTTCTGGGATTTTTAGATTTAAAAATAATTCAGAAAATTCCAGAAAATGCCTAAACTTTAAAAAATTATATAAATTCAACAGTAGCTCAGATGGAAAAGATTTATATATGAAAAATGATCAGAAAAATCCAATCTTTCCAATGGCACTGGTTTCATGCATGTTTGAGCAAGTTAACCTTGCTGTATACATTAAAACATGATAATGCACTTAATTAAATAATAGCTAAAGTGCCAATTTGAATCTTTGATTCAAATAGGCTCAAACCCTTCTGGTTATAGTTGCATTAGCCCAACACACATGCATCTTGCCATGTCATGAGCATGCATCATATTGTTGCATTTGTTTGTTTAATGATTGTATCGCCGGTATTCTCTGTGTTAGGTCCTGCTCCCGAGGATACTGCTGCGTATCCAGTTGAAGAGCAGTACCCGACAACCACTTTGTCAGGCAAGCAATCATTGATCATTCCGATACAAACCCAATCTTCTCGCTCATGCTCTCTTTTACTGCATTAAGGCAACAACATGTGAACTGCTACTTGCTGCGGTAGTTGAACCCTATTCCCTTGCATGACATGTCATTGCCACAGTAAATAGTTGAAACCCACTAGCATGTGTAGGAGTTGATTGAGCCATGTGATGTGTGATCCACCATGCTATTTGCTTATGTTGCCTGCTATGCTTTGAGTTGTGTCTGGTCTGGTTCATCTGGGTGATGGATCAGAGTGAAACAATCATTTCGATAAAGAGAAAGAAGTGTGGAACACGTTTGGTTAAGGTATCGATGAAAGGCCATGTAGGAGTACGTGGTGGGTTGTTTCATTGGAACCGTACATAGGACCCGAGATCTGTATGTGTGGTTCAAGTTCCAGCTACTACCATGCATTGGGCCCGAAACCAATGGACCCTCTCGACTTATTAATTACCCTCGATCTCTGTCCAGGAGTTGCAACTAGTTTCTGAAGTTTATAGTTTACTGGAGGTCGTGCACAGCGCTGACCCTCGGGGTGGGTTGTGATGCGACAAGTATGTGGCACGGTGTACCGATTGCCCGTTTGGTGACTCGAGAACCCTGTACACATCATTTGGGGGCCGTGAGCGACACCCCGGCTGGATCTCCCCACTGATGGAACCCAAATAGGCGATAAACCTGGACGAGAGACTTGAGTAGTTAGTCAGGTCGTGGCCGACACCCTCGCTGGGCTTCCGCTTGAAGGTTGCCGAGTACATGTCGAGTAAACGGCGATAAGTGGTGAAAGCGTGTGTGAAGAGGTACACCCCTGCAGGGTTATCAATCTATTCGAATAGCCGTTGTTCGCGGTACGGACTACTTGGTTACTCTTACAGTTCATAGACAAGTTGATGGATACTACTAAAAGCCTCAAGATAAGTGTGAGTACCGTGGATGGCCCTTCCGTAGGATGACGGAAGAGGATCCTCGGTGGTGTATTGTTGTGGTGAGTAGAGGACTCGTGTTCGTAATAACATCTTGCAATCCGTTGAGAGTTGTAGTATAGGTTAGCCAAGAGTCAAAGCTAGCTTTCTGCTATGAACTCCACTACCCCCTTTGATAATGTTGCATGTATGATAGGTTCTGTGGTAAGACTTGTTGAGTACCTTTGTACTCATGTTTGCTTAATAACTGTTGCAGAGGAGAACCCTGCCCCTGCTGATGGGTTCTACATAGACGTTGACGTCGACGAGTAGCTTGACACCCAGACGGAGATCTGGAGCTTGTGAAGGGCCTTGTAGATAGTCAGGCTACACCAAGCCTATTTTATTTTCTAAGTTGTCTGTACTCAGACATGTAGCTTCCGCTTGTGCTTGTATGACTGTATGACTTGAGTGCTGGGTCATGTGACCCCTACCTGTATGGATATGTTATGTATGGCTCTTGGAGCCTCTTAAATAAAGTACTTTGAGTCATAGAGTTCTGTTGTGATGCAATGTTGTATTTGCACATATTGAGCATATTGTGTGTATGGTTGAAATGCTTGGTATGTGTGGGATCCGACACCTAGTTGTTTTCCTTTGGTAGCCTACCTTACAGGGAAATGCCTCCTAGTGATTCCAATGAGCCTTGGTAGCTTGCTACTGCTCGGAACACGTAGGCTGGCCGGCATGTGTCCTTCTTCGTTCCTGTGTCTGTCCCTTAGGGGAAATGTCACACGTTGTTCCTTTAAGTCCATGTAGCTTGCTACGACTTGGGTTCATACGTTGATGACCGACACGTTCGTTGCTGGGTCATGGATGCCTGTCTCTGTAATTTAGTGCCACTTTTGGTTTATAACTAGCCATGTCGGCCCGGGTTCTCTGTCATATGGATGCCAGCGACACTGTCATATACGTGTGCCAAAATGCGCAAACGGTCCCTTGCCAGGTAAGGTGGCACCCGTGGGGTTACCGTGCGTGAGGCCGCAAAGTGATATGACGTGTTACAGCTAGATCGGTGTGACTTAGGATCGGGGTCCTGACATTTGGTAACAATGCTTATAGAGGAAACTTTAATCCTAGGCCTTTTCCTAGTAATTCCTCTAATAATTATTGCAATTCCTACAATAACTCTTATGGAAATTTTGGTAAGATGCCCTCTGAATTTGAAACTAGTGTTAAAGAGTTTATGAATTCGCAAAAGAATTTCAATGCTTTGCTTGAAGAAAAATTGCTTAAGATTGATGAGTTGGCTAGAAATGTGGATAGAATTACTCTTGACGTTGATTCTTTGAAACTTAGATCTATTCCACCTAAGCATGATATCAATGAGTCTCTCAAAGCCATGAGAATTTCCATTGATGAGTGCAAAGAAAGGACCGCTAGGATGCATGCTAAAAAAGATTGCTTTATGAAAGCGTGTTCTTCTAGTTATCATGAAAATAAAGATGAAGATCTGAAAGTGATTGATGTGTCTCCTATTAAATCCTTGTTTTCTAGTATAAATCTTGATAAAGGTGGGACTGGAGACGAGTCTACTTTAGTTAAAAGGCGTCCGAATGATTCAGAGTTTTTAGATCTTGATGCTAAAATTGTTAAAAGTGGGATTGAAGAGATTAAAACTTTGCATAGCGATGAACCCACTATTTTTGATTTCAAGGGATTCAATTATGATAATTTCTCTTTAATAGATTGTATTTCCTTGTTTCAATCCGTGCTAAATTCTCCGCATGCTTATAGTCAAAATAAGGCTTTTACCAAACACATAGTTGATGCTTTGATGCAATCTTATGAAGGAAAACTTGAATTAGAAGTTTCTATCCCTAGAAAGCTTTATGATGAGTGGGAGCCTACTATAAAAATTAAAATTAAAGATCATGAATGTTTTACTTTGTGTGATTTGGGTGCAAGTGTTTCTACAATTCCAAATGCTTTGTGTGATATGTTAGGATTCCATGAACTTGATGATTGTTCTTTAAATTTGCATCATGCGGATTCTACCATTAAGAAACATATGGGAAGGATTAATTATGTTCTTATTGTTGCCAATAATAATTATGTGCCCATAGATTTCATCGTTCTTGATATAGATTGCAATCCTTCATGTCCTACTATTCTTGGTAGACCTTTCCTTAGAACGATTGGTGCAATTATTGATATGAAGGAAGGAAATATTAGATTCCAATTTCCGTTAAGGAAAGGCATGGAACACTTTCCTAGAAATAAAATCAAATTACCTTATGAATCCATTATGAGAGCCACTTATGGATTGCCTACCAAAAGTGTCAATACCTAGATCTGTTCTTGTATCGTGCCTAGCTAGGGGCGTTAAACGATAGCGCTTGTTGGGAGACAACCCAATTTTCTTTTCTTTGTTTTTACTTCTATTTAGAATAAATATTGCATCTAGCTTATGTTTAAATGTGCTTTTGTGTTTTAATTAGTGGTTTTTCCAAGTAGAACCTTTGGTAAGACTTGTGTGAGGTTTATATGATCATGCTGTAAAAAAACGGAAACTTTAGCGCTCACGAGATTGGTTGTAATTGTTTACTGGAGAGTGCTTTTTAGTTGATTATTTTTGCAGATGATTAATAGAAAATTTCCTCACGTTTACCAATTTATTTCATTTTTTAGAGTTACAGAATTATTCGAAAGTTACAGATTACTACAGATTGTTCTGTTTTTGACAGATTCTGTTTTTCGTGTGTTGTTTGCTTATTTTGATGAATCTATGAGTAGTATCGGGGGTACGAATCATGGAGAAGTTGGAATATAGTAGGTTTAACACCAATATAAACAAATAATAAGTTCCTTACAGTACCTTTGAGTGGTGGTTTGTTTTCTTATACTAACGGAGCTCACGAGATTTTTGGCTAAGTTTTGTGTTGTGAAGTTTTCAAGTTTTGAGTTTGGCTTTGATGAACTATGGAACAAAGAGTGGAAAGGGCCTAATCTTGGGGATGCCCAAGGCACCCCAAGGTAAAATTCAAGGAAAACCAAAAGCCTAAGCTGGGGGATGCCCATGGAAGGCATCCCCTCTTTCGTCTTCATCTACCGGTAACTTTACTCGGGAGTATATTTTTATTCACCACATGATATGTGTTTTGCTTGGAGCATCATGTATGATTTGAGATTTTCTTTTTAGTTTGCCACAATCATCCTTTCTGGACACACCTTTTGAGAGAGATAAATATGGTTTAGAATTTATTAGAATACTCTATGTGCTTCACTTATATCTTTTGAGCTAGATAGTTTTGCTCTAGTGGTTCACTTATATCTTTTAGAGCACGGTGGTGGTTTTATTTTGTAGAAATTATTGATCTCTCATGCTTCACTTATATCCTTTTGAGAGTCTTTTAGAACAGCACGGTAATGTGCTTCGGTTATAAAACTAGTCCTAATATGATAGGCATCCAAGGTGAGTATAGTAAAAACTTTCATATAAGTGCATTGAATGATAGGGGAAGTTTGATACTTGATGATTGTTTCGAGATATGAGGATGATGATAATAGAGTCATGCTAGTGGAGTAATTGTGAATTTGACAAACACTTGTGTTAAATTTTGTGATTCCCGTAGCATGCACGTATGGTGAACCGTTATGTGACGAAGTTGGAGCATGATTTATTTATTGAGTGTCATCCTTTGTGTGGAGGTCGGGATCGCGCGACGATTAACTCCTACCAACCCTTCCCCTAGGAGCATGCGTTGAATACTTTGTTTTTATAACTCATAAATTTTTGCAATAAATATATGAGTTCTTTATGACTAATGTTGAGTCCATGGATTATACGCACTCTCACCCTTCCACCATTGCTAGCCTCTCTTGTGCCGCGCAACTTTTGCCGGTTCCATACACCCACCATATACCTTCCTCAAAACAGCCACCATACCTACCTATCATGGCATTTTCATAGCCATTTCGAGATATATTGCCATGCAACTTTCCACCATTCCGTTCATATGACATGCTTCATCATCATTCACATAGAGTCATATTTTGTTCTAGCTTCGAGTTGTAATCTTTGAGTTGTAAGTCAATAAGAGTGTGATGATCTTCATTATTAGAGCATTGTCCCATGTGAGGAAAGGCCAAATAAAAAAAAGATGGCACAAAAAAATATAGAGATGGGCTAATAAAAAAGGGGGAAAGCCCCTCCAAAAAAAATGAGAGAAAAGAGAGAAGGGACAATGCTACTATCCTTTTCCACACTTGTGCTTCAAAGTAGCACCATGATCTTCATGATAGAGAGTCTCTTGTTTTGTCACTTTCATATACTAGTGGTTATTTTCATTATAGAACTTGGCTTGTATATTCCAACGATGGGCTTCCTCAAATGCCATAGGTCTTCATGAGCAAGCAAGTTGGATGCACGCCCACTTAGTTTCTTTTGATGAGCTTTCATACACTTATAGCTCTAGTGCATCCATTGCATGGCAATCCCTACTCACTCACATTGATATCTATTGATGGGCATCTCCATAGCCCATTAATACGGCTAGTTGATGTGAGACTATCTTCCTCTTTTGTCTTCTCCACAACCAACTATTCTATTCCACCTATAGTGATATATCCATGGCTCACGCTCATGTATTGCGTGACAGTTGAAAGGTTTGAAAAAAATTGAGTATGAAACAATTGCTTGGCTGAGACTAGGGTTGTGCATGATTTAAATATTTTGTGTGATGAAGAGGGAGCATAGCCAGCCTATATGACTTTGTAGGGATAACTTTCTTTGGCCATGTTATTTTGAGAAGACATGATTGCTTTGTTAGTATGCTTGAAGTATTATTATCTTATGTCAATATAGACTTTTATCTTGAATCTTTCGGATCTAAACATTCATGCCACAATAAAGAAATTACATTGAGAATTATGTTGGTTTGCATTCCACATCAAAAATTCTGTTTTTATCATTTACCTACTTGAGGACGAGCAGGAATTAAGCCCGGGGATGCTTGATACGTCTCCAACGTATCTATAATTTTTGATTGTTCCATTCTATTATATATTATGTTTTGGATGTTTAATGAGCTTTATTATACACTTTTATATTATTTTTCGGACTAACCTACTAACCCAAGGCCCAGTGCAAATTGCTGTTTTTTCGCTTATTTCAATGTTTCACGGAAAAGGAATATAAAATAGAGTCCAAACGGAATGAAACCTTCGGGAGAGTTATTTTTGGAACCGTATCTACACACAAGACTTGGAGTACACACAAGGGAATGAAAGAGGCGGCCACGAGGGGGCAGGGCGCGCCCTCACCCTCATGGGCCCCCTCTAGCTCCCCCGGTGCCCTCCTTCCTCCTATGTATATCCTTGTAGCCTGAAAACATCGAGGCAACAGAGAAAACCCTAATTCTACCACCACAACCTTCTGTTCCCGTGAGACCCATCTTGGGGCCTGTTCCGGAGCTCCGCCGGAGGGGGGATCGATCACGGAGTGCTTCTACATCAACACCATAGCCTCACCGATGAGTTGTGAGTAGTTTACCACAGACCTTCGGGTCCATAGTTATTAGCTAGATGGCTTCTTCTCTCTCTTTGGATCTCAATACAAAGTTCTCCTCAATCTTCGAGGAGATCGATCTGATGTAATATTTTTGCGGTGTGTTTGTCGAGATCCGATGAATTGTGGGTTTATGATCAAGATTATCTATGAACAATATATGATTCTTTTCTGAAATCTTTTATGTATGATTATAATATCCTTGCAAGTCTCTTTGAATTATTGGTTTGGTTTGGCCTACTAGATCTATAGTTCTTGCAATGGGACAAGTGCCTGGCTTTGGGATCAATCTTGCGGTGTCCTTTCCTAGTGACAGTAGGGGCAGCAAGGCACATATTGTATTGTTGCCATCGAGTATAAAAAGATGGGGTTTATATCATATTGCTTGAGTTTATCCCTCTACATCATGTCATCTTGCTTAAGGCGTTACTCTATTCTTATGAACTTAATACTCTAGATGCATGCTGGATAACGGTCGATGTGTGGAGTAATAGTAGTAGATGTAGAATCGTTTCGGTCTACTTGTTACGGTCGTGATGCCTATATACAATGATCATGCCTAGATATTCTCATAACTATGCGCAAGATTTATCTAGGAGAAGCATATCAACGAGCGGGGAGAGTGTGTCCACGTACCCTCATAGACCGAAAAAGGAAGCATTTCGTAATGCGGTTGATGTAGTCGAACGTCTTCACGATTCAACCGATCAAGTATCGAACGCACGGCACCTCCGCGATCTGCACACAATCAGCTCGGTGATGTCGCTCGAGCTCTTGATCCAGTTGAGGTCGAGGGAGAGTTTCATCAGCACGACGGCGTGGTGACAGTGTTGATGAAGTTACCGACGCAGGGCTTCGCCTAAGCACTGCGACAATATGACCGAGGTGTGTAAGTGTGGAGGGGGGCACCGCACAATTCTAAGAAATCAACTTGTGTGTCTATGGGGTGCCCCCTCCCCACGTATATAAAGGAGGGCGGGAGGAGGAGGCCGGCCCTAGGAGGGGCGTGCCAAGGGAGGAGGATTCCTACTCCTACTAGGAGTAGGTTTCCTCCTTTCCTAGTCCTACTAGGAAAACGGAGGAAAGAGGAGGAAGTGAGAAGAAAGGAGGGGGCCAGCCCCCCAAGCCCTAAACCAAATCGGTTTGGGCCTAGGGGCGGGGGGGGCACCCCGCATATTGCTTGCTGCCCTCTTTCTCCACTAGGGCCCAATAAGGCCCATGGACTCCCCGAGGGGTTCCGGTAACCTCCCAGTACTCCGAAAAATACCCGATACACTTTGGAACCCTTCTGGTGTCCGAATATAACCTTCCAATATATCAATCTTTATGTCTTGACCATTTCGAGACTTCTCTTCATGTCCGTGATCTCACCCGGGACTCTGAAGAATCTTCGGTACATCAAAACACATAAACTGATAATACTGATCATCATCGAACGTTAAGCGTGTGGATCCCTACGGGTTCGAGAACTATGTAGACATGACCGAGACACCTCTGCGGTCAATAACCAATAGCGGAACCTGGATGCTCATATTGGCTCCTACATATTCTACGAAGATCTTTATCGGTCAAACCGCACAACAACGTACGTTGTTCCCTTTGTCATTGGTATGTTACTTGCCCAAGATTCGATCATCGGTATCGTCATACCTAGTTCAATTTTGTTACCGGCAAGTCTCTTTACTCGTTCCGTAATACATCATCTCGTGACTAACTCATTAGTCATTTGCTTGCAAGGCTTATTATGATGTGTATTACCGAGAGGGCCCAAAGATACCTCTCCGACACTCGGAGTGACAAATCCTAATCTTGATCTATGCCAATGCCACAAACACTTTCGGAAACACCTGTAGATCATCTTTATAATCACCCAGTTACGTGGTGATGTTTGATAGAACACAAGGTGTTCGTCCGGTATTCGGGAGTTGCATAATCTCATAGTCATAGGAACATGTATAAGTCACAAAGAAAGCAATAGCAATAAAACTAAACGATCATTGTGATGGGTCTTGTCCATCACATCATTCTCTAATGATGTGATCCCTTTCATCAAATGACAACACATGTCTATGGTTAGGAAACATAATCATCTTTGATCAATGAGCTAGTCAAGTAGAGGCATACTTGGGACACTTTGTTTTGTCTATGTATTCACACATGTACTAAGTTTCCGGTTAATATAATTCTAGCATGAATAATAAACATTTATCATGATATAAGGAATTATAAATAACAACTTTATTATTGCCTCTAGGGCATATTTCCTTCAGTCTCCCACTTGCACTAGAGTCAATAATCTAGCTCACATTGCCATGTGATTTAATACCGATAGTTCACATCGTTATGTGAATAAGACCCATAGTTCACATCGCCATGTGACGAATACCCAAAGGGTTTACTAGAGACAATAATCTAGTTCACATCGCCATGTGATTAACACCCAAAGAGTACTAAGGTGTGATCATGTTTTTCTTCGTGAGAGAAGTTTAGTCAACGGGTCTGTCACATTCAGATCTGTATGTATTTCGCAAATTCCTATGTCTACAATGCTCTACATGGAGCTACTCTAGCTAATTTCTCCCACTTTCAATACGCATCCAGATTGATAACCAGAGTCATCTGGATTAGTGTCAAATCTTGCATCAGCGTAACTCTTTACGACGAACTCTTTATCACCTCCATAATCGAGAAACATTTCCTTAGTCATACAGTAACTAAGGATAACATTGACCGATGTCCAGTGATATACTCCTGGATCACTATTGTACCTCCTTGCCAAACTCATGGTAAGGTACACAACATGTTTGGTACATAGCATGGCATACTTTATAGAACCTATGGCTGACGTATAGGGAATTACTTTCATTCTCTCTATATTTTTCTGCCATGGTCGGGCTTTGAGTCTTACTCAACTTCACACCTTACCAATCAGGCACGAACGTCTTCTTTGACTGATCCATTTTTACCTACTTCAAAATCTCATCAAGGTATGTATTAATTGAAAGTCCAATCAAGCGTCATGATCTATCTCTATAGATCTTGGTGCCTAATATGCAAGCAGCTTCATCGAGGTCTTTTATTGAAAAACTCCTTTTAAACAATCCTTTATGATTTCTAGAAAATTCTACATCATTTTCGATCAACAATATGTCATTCACATATACTTATCAGAAATGTTGTAGTTCTCCCGCTCACTTCCTTGTAAATACAGGCTTCACCGTAAGTCTGTCTAGAACCATATGCTTTGATCACCTCATCAAAGCGTATATTCCAACTCCGAGATGCTTGCACCAGTCCATAGATGGATCGCTGGAGCTTGCACACTTTGTTAGCTCCTTTAGGATCGACAAAACCTTCTGGTTGCATCATATACAACTCTTCTTTGAGATATCCATGCAGTTTTGATATCCATCTGCCAGATTTCATAATCATAAAATGTGGCAATTACTAACATGATTCAGACAGACTTAAGCATCGCGACAGGTGAGAAGGTCTCTTCTAGTCAGCTCTTTGAACTTCTCAAAAACCTTTTCGCAACAAGTCGAGCTTTGTAGACAGTAACATTACCATCAACGTCAGTCTTCCTCTTAAAGATCCATTTATTTTTCAATGGCTTGCCGATCATCGAGCAAGTCAACCAAAGTCCACACTTTGTTCGCATACATGGATTCCATCTCAGATTTCATAGCCTCAAGCCATTTTCCAGAATCTGGGCTCATCATCACTTCCTCATAGTTCGTAGGTTCGTCATGGTCTAGTAACATGGCTTCTAGAACAGGGTTACCGTACCACTCTGGTGCGGAACGTGCTCTGGTTGACCTAAAAGTTTCAGTACCAACTTGATCTGAAGTTTCATTATCATCATCATTAACTTCCTCACTAATTGGTGTAGGAATCACTAGAACTGATTTCTGTGATGAACTAATTTCCAATCTGGGAGAATCAAGTTCTACTTTACTCCCACTCACTTCTTTCGAGAGAAACTCCTTCTCTAGAAAGGATCCATTCTTAGCAACAAAAGTCTTGCCTTCAGATCTATGATAGAAGGTGTACCCAACAGTTTCTTTTGGGTATCCTATGAAAACACATTTCTCCGATTTGGGTTCGAGCTTATCATACTGAAGCTTTTTCACATAATCATCGCAACCCTAAACTTTAAAAAATGACAACTTTGGTTTCTTGCCAAACCACAGTTCATACGGTGTCGTCTCAACGGATTTAGAAGGTGCCCTATTTAACGTGCTTGTAGCTGGCTCTAATGCATAACCCCAAAACGATAGTGGTAAATCAGTAAGAGACATCATAGATCACACCATATCTAATAAAGTACGGTTACGACATTCAGACACACCATTACGCTGTGGTGTTCGAGGTGGCGTGAGCAGTGAAACTATTCCACATTGTTTCAAATGAAGACCAAACTCATAAATCAAATACTCGCCACCGTGATCAGATCATAGAAACTTTGTTTTCTTGTTACAATGATTCTCAACTTCACTTTGAAATTCTTTGGACTTTTCAAATGTTTCAGACTTGTGCTTCATCAAGTAGATATACCCATATCTGCTCAAATCATCAGTGAAGGTGAGAAAATAACGATACCTGCTGCAAGCATCAACACTTATTGGTCCGCATACATCATTATGTATTATTTCCAATAAGTTACTTGCTCACTCCATTGTTCCGTAGAATGGAGTTTTAGTCATCTTGCCCATGAGGCATGGTTCGCAAGCATCAAATGATTCACAATCAAGTGATTCCAAAAGTCCATCAGCATGGAGTTTCTTCATGCGCTTTACACCAATATAACCTAAACAGAAGTGCCACAAGTATGTTGCACTATCATTATCAACTCTGCATCTTTTGGCTTCAATATTATGAATATTTTTATTTACTACGATCGAGATTCAAAAACCCATTCACCTTGGGTGTATGACCATAGAAGGTTTTATTCATGTAAACAGAATAACAATTATTCTCTCACTTAAATGAATAACCGTATTTTCAATAAACATGATCCAATCTTGTTCATGCTCAACGCAAACACCAAATAACATTTATTTAGGTTTAACACTAATCCCGAAAGTATAGGGAGTTGATACGTCTCCAACGTATCTATAATTTTTGATTGTTCCAAGCTATTATTTATGAAGTCTTGGATGTTTAATAAGCTTTATATTACACTTTTATATCATTTTTGGGACTAACCTATCAACCCAAAGGCCCAGTCCAGATTGCTGTTTTTTGCCTGTTTCAGGGTTTTGCAGAAAAGGAATATCAAACGGAGTCCAAACAGAATGAAACCTCCGCGAGAGATATTTTTGTAGAAAATCATGCACAGGAAACTTGAGAACCACGTTAGGGGAGCATCGAGGTGCCCACGAGGGTGGGGGGCGCGCCCCCTGCCTCATGGGCCCCTCGAGCACCCCCGGTGTCCTCCTTCCTCCTATATAAGTCTACGTACCCCGAAACCTTCGACAACATAGAGAAAACCCTAATTCCACCACTGTAACCTTCTGTTACCGTGAGATCCCATCTTGGAGCCTGTTCCGGAGCTCCACCGAAGGAGGATCCATCACGGAGTTCATCATCATCATCATCATCGCCCTCACCATGAGTTGTGAGTAGTTTACCACAGACCTTCGGGCCCATAGCTAGTATCTAGATGGCTTCTTCTCTCTCTGGATCTCAATAAAAAGTTCTCCTCGGTCTTCGAGGAGATCTATTCGATGTAATCTCTTTTCGCGGTGTGTTTGTCGAGATCCGATGAATTGTGAGTTTATGATCAATATTATCTATGAGAAATATTTGGTTCTTCTCTGAACTTTTTATGTGTGCTCATAATATCCTTGCAAGTCTCTTCGAATTATTGGTTTGGTTTGGCCTACTAGATCTATAGTTCTTGCAATAGGAGAAGTGCTTCGCTTTTGGTTCAATCTTGCGGTGTCCTTTCCCAGTGACGGCAGCAAGGCACGTATTGTATTGTTGCCATCGAGGATAAAAAGATGGGGTTTATATCATATTTCTTGAGTTTATCCCTCTACATCATGTCATCTTGCTTAAGGCGTTACTTTGTTCGTATGAACTCAATACACTAGATGCATGCTGGATAGCGGTTGAGGTGTGGAGTAATAGTAGTAGATGCATAATCGTTTCGGTCTACTTGTCTCAGACGTGATGCCTATATACAATGATCATTCCTAGATAGTCTCATAATTATTTTCTTTTCTATCAATTTCTCGACAGTAATTTGTTTACCCACCGTAGAATATCGCTATCATGAGAGAAGCCACTAGAGAACACTATGGCCCCCGGGTCTATTCTCAACATATCAATCAACATCTACTTTACTTTTACCGCTTTTATCTTCTGTTCTTATAAATAAAAATACCAAAAATATAAACTATCATGTCTATCCGATCTCACTTTCGTAAGTGACCGTAAAGGGATTGACTACCCCTTATCGCGTTGGCTGCGAAGTTCTTATTTGTTTGTGCAGGTGCAAGGGACTCACGCGTGGTCTCCTACTGGATTGATACCTTGGTTCTCAAAAACTGAGGGAAATACTTACGCTACTGTGCCGCATCTCCCTTTCCTCTTCGAGGGAATACATCGCAAGCTCGAGTAGTAGCAAGAAGAATTTCTGGCGCCGTTGTCGGGGAGGCTTACGCAAAAGTCATATACCAAGTACCTATCACAAACCCGTATCCTTCGCATTACATTTATTTTCCTCTCGTTTTCCTCTCCCCCACTTCACCCTTGCCGTTTTATTTGTCCTTCTTCTGCCATGTGTTTATCGTTCGCTTGCTTCTTGTTTTCTTACGTGATGCTTGCTTGCCTGATTGCCCTCATGTCTGAGATGGGGGACGATTTTGTCGAGAAGGGTAGCAATGTCGAGGGCAACGTCTATGTTGACCCCCCGGATGAAGCTACCACTTTACATGTTAAGAAGTTCCGGGTTGGTAGTGGTAATATCATTGGAAAAGGAGTTCTTCAACACTTCTTTACTTGTGCCGGTGCTTTGCCCACTATGGGTGGCTCTATTCTGCACAGAACTAGTAGCCTTGCAGATGATGTATCCATGCTTATAGTAGAAATTGAAAGGCAATTTATCCATATGCATCCCTATATCCAGAGAATTTTGGAGTTTTCCAATATTGACCATTCTTCTGTTAAGCGTGGAACTACTACTTTTTGGCTCATGAATTTAGATTTATTATGAAAGAGGCCAAAGAAATATTTGCTCATTACGGGGTAGATGCCGGTCGACCTCCCATAGAGGCTATCTTGTTCAATGAAGAAGACATAATGCGGTTGCGATCCCCTGATCATGTTGCTTTTAATGAAAACCTTAGAAAAAAGGTTCCTATTGAGGTCTTGATTGATATAATTTCTGAGATGAACGATGATTTTGCTGTTCGAAATAATGGGTTAGGCTTCTCCCTTGAGCGAAGGCTTATGACCTTCTGCCAAAAGAATGCCTACAATGATGAATTGGTTGTTCACTACAAAGGGCCAAAAGAGGAACCTATTTCTCCTGAGATTGATGTAGGGGACTTTTGCCCCATTAAATTCAGCCATTTTGATTACTTTTGCTTGCCACAAAGGAAGCTTGCTGCTGAACGTAGGGAATATGAGATGAGCTTTCGCGACATATCGTATCACTATGGCATTCCCTAGATTTATCTTGTATCGTGCCTAGCTAGGGGCGTAAAATGATAGCGCTTGTTGGGGAGGCAACCCAACTTTTTGTTTTTTGTTTTTGTTTCTGTTAGGGAATAAATATTGCATCTAGCCTCTGATTAGATGTGGTTTCATGTTTTGTTTAGTGTTTGTGCCTAGTAGAACCTTTGGGAAGACTTGTGTGAAGTTTATGTGATCTTGCTGTGAAAAACAGAATCGTTAGCACTTGCTAAAGTGGTGGTCAGATTTTACTGGAGCGTGCTATTTAGTTGATTCTTTTGGCAGATGATTAATAGACAAATTTCACAAATTTAACAATTTATTTTGAATTTTTTGGAGTTACACAAGTATGCGAAACCTGCAGATTACTACAGACTGTTCTGTTTTGACAGATTCTGTTTTTCGTGTGTTGTTTGCTTATTTCAATGCATCTATGAGTAATATTTGGAGGTATGAACCATAGAGAAGTTGGAATACAGTAGATTTAACACCAATATATAAAAAGTATGAATTCATTGATGTACCTTTGAGTAGTGGTTTGCTTTCTTATACTAACGGAGCTCACGAGAATTTTTGTCTAAGTTTTGTGTTGTGAAGTTTTCAAGTTTTGAGTATTGCTTTGATGGACTATGGAACAAAGAGTAGCAAAGGCCTAAGCTTGGGGATGACCATGGAACCCCAAGTAAAATACAAGGATAATCAAAAGCCTAAGCTTGGGGATGCCCCGGGAAGGCATCCCCTCTTTCGTCTTCATCCATCGGTAACTATACTTGGAGCTATATTTTTATTCACCACATCATATGTGTTTTGCTTGGGGCGTCTTATATCATTTGAGTCTTTGCTTGTTAGTTTGTCACAATCATCCTTGCTGGACACACCTATTTGAGAGAGTTAAATATGGCCTAGGAATTGTTAGAACACTCTATGTGCTTCACTTATATCTTTTGAGTTGAATAGTTTTTGCTCTAGTGCTTCACTTACATCTTTTAGAGCACGGTGGTGGTAATATTTTGTAGAAATTGTTGAAATCTCATGCTTCACTTATATCTATTCGAGAGTCTATTAAAACAGCATGGTAATGTGTTTAGGATAATAAAACTAGTCTTCACATGGTAGACATCCAATGTCAATGTAGTAAAAAAAATTCACACTAAGTGCATTGAATATGAGGAGATGTTGGATGCTTGATAATTGTTTTGAGATATGAGGATAGTGATATTAGAGTCATGCTAGTGGAGTTATTATGAAATTGAGAAATACTTGTGTTAAGGTTAGTGATTCCCGTATCAAGCACGTATGGTGAACCGCTATGCAACGAAGTTAGAGCATGAGGTATTTGTAGAGTGCCAACCTTTGTGTGGAGGTCGGGGGCGCGCGATGGTTAACTCCTACCAACCTCCCCCCTAGGAGCATGCATTGATTGCTTTGTTTTGATGACTCGTAGATTTTTGCAATAAGTATATGAGTTCTTATGACTAATGTTGAGTCCATGGATTTTACGCACTCTCACGCTTCCACCATTGCTAGCCTCTCTTGTACCGCGCAACTTTCGTCAGTTCCATAAACCCACTATATATCCTTCCTCCAAACAGCCACCATATTATTCCTCAAAACAGCCACCATACCTACCTATCATGGCATTTCCATAGCCATTCTGAGATATATTGCCATGCAACTTTTCACCGTTCCGTTCATATGACACGCATCATATTGTCATATTGCCATGCATGATCATGTAGTTGACATCGTAGTTGTGGCAAAGCCACCATGCTTAGTTTTCATACATGTCACTCTTGATTCATTGCACATCCCGGTACACCGCCGGAGGCATTCATGTAGAGTCATACTTGTTGTAGTATCGAGTTGTAATTCCGAGTTGTAATAAAAGTGTGATGATCATCATTATTAGAGCATTGTCCCATGTGAGTAAAGGCCAATAAAAAAAGATGGCCCAAAAATATATATAGAGAGAGGGGCTAATAAAAAAAGAGAGAGAAAGCCCCTCCAAAAAATGAGAGAAAAGAGAGAAGGGACAATTGCTACTATCTTTTTCCACACTTGTGCTTAAAAGTAGCACCATGTTCTTCATTGTAGAGAGTCTCATGTTTAGTCACTTTTTTATACTTGTTAGAATTTCCATTATAGAACTTGGCTTGTATATTCCAACTATGGGCTTCCTCAAATGCCCTAGGTCTTCGTGAGAAAGCAAGTTGGATGCACACCCACTAGTTTCTTTTGTTGGCTTTCATTCATACTTTGCTCTAGTACATCCGTTGCATGGCAATCCCTACTCACTCACATTGATATCTATTGATGGGCATCTCCATAGCCCGTTGATACGCCTAGTCGATGTGAGACTATCTTCCTCCTTTTTGTCTTCTCCACAACCACCTCTATTCCACCCATAGTGCTATGTCCATGGCTCATGCTCATGTATTGCGTGAAAGTTGAAAGGTTTGAAAAGATAGAGTATGAAAACAAGTGCTTGGCTGAAATCGGGGTTGTGCATGATATGGATATTTTGTGTGATGAAGAGGGAGCATAGCCAGACTATATGATTTTGTAGGGATAACTTTCTTTAGCCATAGTATTTTGAGAAGACATGATTGCTTTGCTAGTATGCTTGAAGTATTGTTATTTCTTATGTCAATATAGACTTTTATCTTGAATCTTTCAGATCTGAACATTCATGCCACAATTAAGAGAATGACATTGAGAAACTATATTGGTTAGCATTCCACATCAAAAATTCTTTCTTTATCATTTACCTACTCGAGGACGAGCAAGACTTAAGCTTGGGGATGCTTGATACGTCTCCAGCATATCTATAATTTTTTATTGTTCCATGCTATTATTTATGAAGTCTTGTATGTTTAATGTGCTTTATCTCACACTTTTATATCATTTTCGGGACTAACCTACTAACCGAAAGGCCCCGTCCAGATTGCTGTTTTTTTTGCCTGTTTCAGGGTTTTGCAGAAAAGGAATATCAAACGGAGTCCAAACGGAATGAAACCTTCGCGAGAGATATTTTTGGAGAAAATCACGCACAGGGAACTTGAGAACCACGTCAGGGGAGCATCGAGGCGCCCACGAGGGTGGGGGGCGTGCCCCCTTCCCAGGGCGCGCCCCCTACCTCGTGGGCCCATCGAGCACCCCCCCCGGTGTCCTCCTTCCTCCTATATAATTCTACGTACCTTGAAACCTTCGACAACAGAGAGAAAACCCTAATTCCACCGCCGTAACCTTCTGTTCCCGTGAGATCCCATCTTGCAGCCTGTTCCGAAGCTCCACCGAAGGGGGATCCATCATGGAGTTCTTCTTCTTCATCATCATCGCCCTCACCATGAGTTGTGAGTAGTTTACCACAGACCTTCGGGTCCATAGCTAGTATCTAGATGACTTCTTCTCTCTCTCTAGATCTCAATACAAAGTTCTCCTCGGTCTTCAAGGAGATCTATTCGATGTAATCTCTTTTTGCGGTGTGTTTGTTGAGATCCGATGAATTGTGAGTTTATGATCAAGATTGTCTATGAGAAATATTTGGTTCTTCTCTGAACTTTTTATGTGTGCTCATAATATCCTTGCAAGTCTCTTTGAATTAGTGGTTTGGTTTGGCCTACTAGATCTATAGTTCTTGCAATGGGAGAAGTGCTTGGCTTTGGTTTCAATCTTGCGGTGTCCTTTCCCAATGACAGTAGGGGCCGCAAGGCACGTATTGTATTGTTGCCATCGAGGATAAAAAGATGGGATTTATATCATATTGCTTGAGTTTATCCCTCTACATCATGTCATCTTGCTTAAGGCATTACTCTGTTCTTATGAACTCAATACACTAGATGCATGCTGGATAGCGGTCGATGAGTGGAGTAATATTAGTAGATGCAGAATCGTTTCTGTCTACTTGTCTCGGACGTGATGCCTATATACAATGATCATGCCTAGATAGTCTCATAATTATTCGCTTTTCTATCAATTGCTCGACAGTAATTTGTTTACCCGTCGTAGAATATCTCTATCATGAGAGAAGCCACTAGAGAACACTATGGCCCCCAGGTCTATTCTCAACATATCAATCTACATCTACTTTACTTTTACCGCTTTTATTTTCTGTTCTTATAAACAAAAATACCAAAAGTATAAACTATCATCTCTATCAGATCTCACTTTCGTAAGTGACCGTAAAGGGATTGACAGCCCCTTATCGCGTTGGCTGCGAAGTTCTTATTTGTTTGTGCAGGTGCGAGGGACTCGCCCGTGGTCTCCTACTGGATTGATACCTTGGTTCTCAAAAATTGAGGGAAATACTTACGCTACTATGCTGCATCTCCCTTTCCTCTTTGAGGGAATACAACGCAAGCTCGAGAAGTAGCAGGCATGTGCGGTGATGATCATATCAATATTGGAACTACTTCCAACACACATCGTCACCTCACCCTCAACTAGTCTCCGTTTATTCTGCAACTCCTCTTTCGAGTTACTAATCTTAGCAACCAAACATGTATCAAATACCCAGGGGCTACTATGAACACTAGTGAGGTACACATTATCAATATGTATATCAAGTATACCTTTGTTCACTTCTCCATGCTTCTTATCCGCCAAATATTCGGGGAACTTCCGCTTCCAGTGACCATTTCCTTTGCAATTAGAAGCACTCAGTTTCAGGCTTAGGTCCAGATTTGGGATTCTTCACGGGAGTGACAACTTGCTTGCCATTCTTTTGAAGTTCCCTTTCTTCCCCTTGCCCTTTTCTTCAAAATAGTGGTCTTGTTAACCATCAACAATTGATGCTCTTTCTTGATTTCTACCTTCGTTGATTTCAGCATCACGAAGAACTCGGGAATCATTTTTTTCATCCCTTGCATATTATAGTTCATCACGAAGTTCTAGTAACTTGGTGATAGTGACTAGAGAACTCTGTCAATCACTATCTTATCAGGAAGATTAACTCCCACTTGATTCAAACGATTGTAGTACTGATGTCTACTACACGCTTCTATTCCTGTAGACAGTGTTGGGCCTCCAAGAGCAGAGGTTTGTAGGACAGCAGCAAATTTCCCTTAAGTGAGTAACCCAAGGTTTATCGAACTCAGGGAAGTGGAGGTTGAACGTACCCCTTTCAAGCAACCCTGCAATCAAGATACAAGAAGTCTCTTGTGTCCCCAACACACCTAATACAACTAGGAGTTGTATAGGTGCACTAGTTTGGCGAAGAGATGGTAAAATATGGATGATAGGAGTGGCAAAGCAAAGTAATATAAATCTGTAATAAAAAGTGCAGCAAGCAAACAAGTGGTAAACGTGAGCACAAATGGTATTGCAATGGTGGAAACAAGGCCTAGGCTTCATACTTTCACTAGTGGCAACTCCCAACAACATTACATAGTCTAATCACATGATATTTCCCATAAAACGTGCAATGGAGACGCACTCGGAGGTCATTCCTTTGTGGTCAAGAGAGGATGACAATTATGTAGGGTTACAAAAGCACACCTCAAAGTTCGTAGTTCTCAATCTATGGATTTCCCAATGTCACCACGGCCATCCAAAGAGAGTACCACAATCACCACAACATATCTCCAGGATAGTCAAAGACAAGCACCAAGAGACTCTCAATCTTCAATCAACACACAAAAGAGGAATCACTCATGAAAATATTCTTCTAACCCATGTCCAATAGACCGCTGTCACCTTGGTCTCGGGGATTATACTAGATAAAGACAAGTGAGTACATCAATTCAATACATAGAGGAAGGGGAAATATCATGGGATCACCCTAGATTAACATAGCCTATGATCACAACGAAGATCACATCATGGGAGAGAGAATTGACCACATAGCTACTGGTAGAAACCTCAGCCCCGAGGAGGAACTACTCCCACATCATGGAGGGAGGAAGCAACGTCGATGGAGATGAATCCGGGGGCACTTCCCCGTCCCGGCAGGATGCCGGCATAGGAATTCTGGTCCCCTGAAACTTGGTGGCGATGGCGGTGGAGATCGGAATTGCTTCTGGAGAAAAGGGTTCTGTCCTCGAGGGTTTCGGGACGCGAGGAATATATATGCAAAGGGGGGTCACCAGAGGCGGAGAGGGGGCCCCAGGCGCCTCCCCTGGGCGGCCAGGGGTGGGGTCGCCCCGGGTGGCCGCCTGGGCCACCCCAGGCTCCCCTCTGGCCCTACTTTGGTTTTCTTGAAGCTCCCGTTACGCTGATTTTTCCTGTATTTTTCCCAGAATTTTTAGAGCACTTTTAATATGGGGGAAACCTGAAATAGAAAAACAGCAGAAAACAGGAACTGGCACTGTGGTGCACTGAGTTAATAGGTTAGTCCAAATATGATCAAAAGTGTATGGAAGTGCATAAATATCATAGCAATATCACACAAAAGAGGCATGGAGCAAGCAGAAATTATAGATACGTTTTGGACGTATCAACATCCCCAAGCTTAATTCCTGCTCGTCCTCGAGTAGGTAAATGATAACAAGCATAATTTCTGTGGTGACATGCTATCAACCATATAAGAACTTTTAAGTAAAGCAGTCAAGGCATGTAATTCAATTCAAGTCATAACAAGCAAGAGTCTATATTAGCATTGTAACAAGTAACATAAGAACATAAAGGTGCAAGAGCTCTCGCTGTCCGTGACTCGAATGTCTCCAAATGGTGTTTGCGTGCAAGACAGGGGATAGGGATAGATGAGAGAGTAAAACATAGTTTTTGTATTGTTGAGAACTTAATCTACTAAAGTTTCACACTTGGTCTTCTTTGGAATCTTATCTTGACTCATCCCCAAACCGTCAGCCAGGTACAAGTCAAAATGATCCACTCCCTTTCGATATTTTGAGCACTCATGCAATGGATGAGCGTAAGCAAGAAAGTTGACACTTAGGATGGCAAAGAGAGAAAAATGATAGAGGGGGAAGACAAAAAAGGTGTGAAAGGCTCACATCAATGAGGACAATCATCGGCGAGAGAAAGCCAAATGATAGATATGATGTGAGGAGTAGGGATTGCCATGCAACTGATGCACATTTGAGCTAAGGTAAGCTCTCCAATGGAACTAGTGGCGGTGCATCCAACTTGCTTGCTCAAGAAGACCTAGAGATCTTTTGAGGAGGCTCATCATTGGAATATACAAACCAAGTTCTATAGTGTGAAGGTCCCCACATAGCTATATGCATGAATGATAATCTCTATGGAGTACAAGGTATAAGATGGAGTACGAGTGTGGATCTCTCAAAAGGAATAGTAGTGTGCCCCCTTCTCTCTTTTTATTTCTTTTTCTTTCTTTTTTCTATTTTTTTTATTTTTTTGTGGCCTCAATGGCTCTTTCTATTTAACTCTCATTTTTCCTCTTTGGATCTTTTGATTTTGTCCTCTTTGGGATCTTTTCCTCACTTTAGGGGCACCACTCTATTTATTACAAGAAGTATAGAAGATCTTTCACACTTTACAAAAGTACTCAACATAAAGAAAATGAAACTATCATGATGTATGCAAATGTATGCCTCTGCCAGTGTAGCAGGATATGCAATGATACTAGCGCGTCATGTAGCAATGATTAGGGCAAGGCCCAACTAGCATGCGGCTCATCGATCAAGCAAAAAACATGTATGACATGAAGATCAAGTCATGAGAAGATGGATGTTGCATGGCAATGTATCTCGGAAAGGCTATGGAAATGCCTTGATAGGTAGGTATGGTGGCTGTTTTGAGGAAGGATATAATGAGGCTTATGATGACAGAGCGCATCGTGCCAAGGATTTGGATGCACCGGCGAAGTATGCGCCAACTCTCGAGGTGAGAAAGGGCAATGCACGGTACCGAAGAGGCTAGAAAAATATGGCTAGGTGGAAGTGTCAACTTTCGAATACTCACATTAGTCCGAAGAACTCATGCACTTATTATCGGTAACTCTCAATCTAATTAGGAGGTTCACAAAGAGACAAGTACCCCGAGGAGGAGTGTATGGGGGTTTGGTTATCCTTGCGCATCCTCGACTCATGGTACGTGAGTGTACTCTAATATTCAACCCCTCCAAAGATTAGTGATCCATTTAGTAGCTAAAGTTCTCAACTATTTTGTAGGTTTTCGAAAATAAACACAGATTGCCCAAAATACGACATCTATCACTAATAGGCTAAAGCTCTTGACACCAAAAGTTCAGACATTACTCATGGCAATACCTCAAAACTATTGCAAGTTACTACTAAAATTAAATAGCAACCTCAATTACCTACTTTAAGTTAAGACACACAACTCAGTGCAACAGGCAAACTCTCTTAACAAGATAAACATGAAAACTCAAGAGAGTTCAGCAACCAACTAAACAAAAGCTCTTTAAAAAGAAAAGCATGAAAACTAAGAGCTAAACATGACAGCAGCTATGGAAAGACAAAGAACACACACAACAAAGATAAGCATGAAAATCCTATGTTGTGTTCTAGGTTGAAGTGGAGCGTGTTTCTCTCCCACACAAAGAAAGCTGGGTTCTAACTTGTTATGAACAGCAAGCAAAGCTAAAGAAAACTAAAAAGGAAACTAAGAGCAAGACGCTCCAAGCATAGCACATAACACATGAAGTGATAATTATAGTGGAACGAAAGACGAACTGATAATTGTTGATGGAGAAGGGGATGCATGGGGGCATCCCCAAGCTTAGACACTTGAGTCTTCTTTAATATTTCTTGGGGGTGCATGGGGGCATCCCCAAGCTTGAGCGTTTGACCCTCCTGAATCTTCTTTTATCATCTTCCCTCGCACACTTGAAAACTCCCTTCATACATAACTCATCATAATCTGATTAGCGAGGTTAGTACCCACAATAAAATAACTTTTTTTTCTACTGGAAATAAGGATAATCTTGAAGAGCTACTGTTTCTCAAGATTGCCAAAAGGTTTTTGCAAAGAAAAAGCAAGCTCCAGGTTTGCAAAACGAAGAAAAGGCAAAACAGGACAGAATCTGTGAAAAACAGACCAGCAGGTAGTAAATAATTTTTTCGGGGCACTTCTACAACTCAAATCAAAAAAACTCAGAACAGACGCTCGAAAGCCAATTGTATAGAGCACGATGTCAAAAAAATTCAGATCAAAAAGATGATCTGTTGATTTTATTTGAATTTTTCTGTCCAAGGACAGAATCTGTTTTCTGGACAGCACATCACAACTTTTGAACTTTCTTGCAATCAGAGGCTAAAATTGGCACAAAGCTGAAAAATAAAGATACAATGATGTTGCTACAGTAGTAACAAACATCAAGACCACTAAAAACTGAAAGAACAAACTGAAAGCAAAGATAACAAGGGTTGTCTCCCTAGAGCTCTTTCTTTATAGCCATAAAGATAGGCTTAAGATTTTAATGATGCTCTCGTAGGAATAAGAGTTGAAGAACAAAAGAGAGCATCAAGAAGCAAATACCAAACACATTTAAGCCTAACATGCTTCCTATGCATAGGAATATTGCAATAGAATAATTCATTGAAGCACAAAGCAATAAGCATAGGAAGACAAAACAAGTGCAGCTTCAAAACCTTCAACATAAAGAGAGGGAACTTGATATTATTGAAATATCTATAAGCATATGTTCCCTTCTCATAATAATTTTCAGTGGGATCACGAATAAACTCAACAATATAAGCATCACATAAAGCATTGTTACCATGATCCACATGCAAAAAGGTACTCTTACTCTCCACATAAGCATAATCTTTCTCATTGGTAATAGTGGGAGTAGGACTATCATAAACGACTTGAACACTATAGATTAATTGTGTATTAGGAAGATGGTGTTCAACAAGGGAGTAATTCCCTCCATGATTATGACAAGTTTCATAAGGATAATTTCTCCTTATGTCGTAGGTACCTTTATAATCACTATAGATTGGAGTTATAACATCATCATAGTAGAGAAGAGCATTATCATTGCTAGCAACTATATTTGTAAACATGTTGTCTTTATTCTTACTAGCAAAAGAATTATCAATTATCACATCACTAGTGGGTAAAGGATTTGCAATCCTATCATCCCCAAGCTTAGAGCTTTCCATATCATCACTTTCAGAGTTGGTACCAAAAAGATTTTCAAGATCATAAGTAGCATTATCATCATTTTCCCAATCACAATAAGTAACATGCATATCATAATCAAAATCATCTTCAATAGTACCTACGGACGTATCATCAAGATGATAATTAAGGCAATAAACTTCACCTTCTTCTTTAAACTTACAACCGTTAGGATAAAAGTTGATGGGAGGAATATGCTCAGGCCAGGTTGATACCCATTCTTCTTCCTTCTTGCTCCTCTTCCTCCTCCTCTTCTTTTTCTTCTTCTTCACCTTAGGAGGGAGTGGTTGGAGATGAAGCTTCTCCACATATCCTGGTTTATCATTAGAAACAATAGGGGAAACTTGGGAGAAACTCTCCTTTTTATTAGCAGAAATATAAGAGACATTTTTATACTTTGGTTAAGTTCCCTCCTTTCTAATCTTACTTATGTAATCATTTTTATGGCAATTAACAACACAATAGATATGGCAATTTTGCAAAGTGTTTTTTATTCCTATGGCATTAACATCTAGCCAAGAAGTCTTTTCTGATAACTCTTCACACATCAAAAATAACATAAGCTCATCATAAAGATCAAGGGTGATCATGTTATCACACAACTGGTTAACCGTTATGTTTTGAAAGTGCATGCATTGAAAATTAAAGTGACCTTCTATATAGCAAAGTTCACAAGTAAAAGGATAAAGGTCACACAATTCTCTAGCAATTTCATTTAAATCTTTGACCCAAGTGATTGTTCTTTCATGCTTATGTTGCTTGCAATACTTCTCTTCTTCAATCATAGGCCTTTCACAAGGTCTATCCACTCCACAAAAATTAACATGCTTATATAAAACTTCATTTTTAGGAATTGGATCATGCATGTTGCAATCATCATGAACAATTTCATTTTCTTTGCAAATCTCTTTAAAAGTTTCATGATGCTTGATCCAATCCTCCTTAGGCATATTAAGATGTGAAGCAAAAGATTTGAGAAAATCAACAAGGAGTTAAGAACAAGCCCAAACTTAGCACTAAACTTATTAAAACTTGTAGTTTCAACAAAGGACTTAATGCAATCATACTCATAAATTATACCTGACTCTTTACCTTTGTCGATCTCCCAATCTTCAGTGTTGCTTTTAATTATTTCAAGGAGTTCCCATTTAGCATCAATCTTTTCATTTGTGAAAGAACCCATAGAGGAAGCATCGAGCAAATCTTTATCCTGTCGAGAGAGCCTCGCATAGAAATTAGTAATAATCATATCTTTGGGGAGCCCATGGTTAGGACATTTTAGCATTAACGTTTTCAGTCTCCCCCAAGCTTGAGCTATGCTCTCTCCGTCATGAGGATAGAAATTATAAACATAATTCCTATTCTCATGAACTTCATGAAGAGGATAAAACTTGGAGTAAAAGAGAGACTGGATCTCTTCCCAATCCAGCAGGTGAGAGTCATCTAGTAGCCTATACCATTCCAATGCTTTTCCTTTCAGTGACAAGGCAAACAATTTCCTCATGACTCCATCTCTTGTAAAACCTGAAATCTTAAACAACTCACAAAGTTCTGTAAGTTTCAACAAATGAATACTAGGATTGACTGTCCCATCATAACAATCATTCCTAATTATTTCAATTATCCCAAGTGGTATTCGGAACGGGATACATTCAGTAGGTGGAGGAGACTTCTCTACCACGGGTGTGGTAAAGCGGCCTTCCCCAAGCAGCGAACTAAGAGTGCGGTTTTCCATAAACATAACTAGTGAAACTAAAAACAAGAAACGAAAAGATTTAATTGCAAGATCTAAAGATATACCTTCAAACACTTACTTCCCCGGCAACGGCGCCAGAAATAGCTTGATGTCTACTACACGCTTCTATTCCTGTAGACAGTGTTGGGCCTCCAAGAGCAGAGGTTTGTAGGACAGCAGCAAATTTCCCTTAAGTGAGTAACCCAAGGTTTATCGAACTCAGGGAAGTGGAGGTTGAACGTACCCCTTTCAAGCAACCCTGCAATCAAGATACAAGAAGTCTCTTGTGTCCCCAACACACCTAATACAACTAGGAGTTGTATAGGTGCACTAGTTCGGCGAAGCGATGGTAAAATATGGATGATAGGAGTGGCAAAGCAAAGTAATATAAATCTGTAATAAAAAGTGCAGCAAGCAAACAAGTGGTAAACGTGAGCACAAATGGTATTGCAATGGTGGAAACAAGGCCTAGGATTCATACTTTCACTAGTGGCAACTCCCAACAACATTACATAGTCTAATCACATGATATTTCCCATAAAACATGCAATGGAGACGTACTCGGAGGTCATTCCTTTGTGGTCAAGAGAGGACGAGAATTATGTAGGGCTACAAAAGCACACCTCAAAGTTCGTAGTTCTCAATCTATGGATTTCCCAATGTCACCGCGGCCATCCAAAGAGAGTACCACAATCACCACAACATATCTCCAGGATAGTCAAAGACAAGCACCAAGAGACTCTCAATCTTCAATCAACACACAAAAGAGGAAATCACTCATGAAAATATTCTTATAACCCATGTCCAATAGACCGCTGTCACCTTGGTCTCGGAGATTATACTAGATAAAGACAAGTGAGTACATCAATTCAATACATAGAGGAAGGGGAAATATCATGGGATCACCCTAGATTAACATAGCCTATGATCACAACGAAGATCACATCATGGGAGAGAGAATTGACCACATAGCTACTGGTAGAAACCTCAGCCCCGAGGAGGAACTACTCCCGCATCATGGAGGGAGGAAGCAACGTCGATGGAGATGAATCCGGGGGCACTTCCCCGTCCCGGCAGGATGCCGGCACAGGAATTCTGGTCCCCTGAAACTTGGTGGTGATGGCGGCGGAGATCGGAATTGCTTCTGGAGAAAAGGGTTATGTCCTCGAGGGTTTCAGGACGCGAGGAATATATATGCGAAGGGGGGTCACCAGAGGCGGAGAGGGGGCCCCAGGCGCCCCTCCCTGGGCGGCCAGGGGTGGGGCCGCCCCGGGTGGCCGCCTGGGCCACCCCAGGCTCCCCTCTGGCCCTGCTTTGGTTTTTCTTGAAGCTCCCGTTACGCTGATTTTTCCTGTATTTTTCCAAGAATTTTTAGAGCACTTTTAATATGGGGGAAACCTGAAATAGAAAAACAGCAGAAAACAGGAACTGGCACTGTGGTGCACTGAGTTAATAGGTTAGTCCAAATATGATCAAAAGTGTATGGAAGTGCATAAATATCATAGCAATATCACACAAAAGAGGCATGGAGCAAGCAGAAATTATAGATACGTTTTGGACGTATCAAGTACTCAGACATTCTGAGCACATGCTCATTGGTTGAGCTATTCTCCTCCATCTTGTAGGCAAAGTACTTGTTAGAGGTCTCATACCTCTCGACGAGGGCATGAGTCTGAAATACTATTTTCAACTTTTGGAACATCTCATATGCTCCGTGGCGTTCAAAATGTTTTAAAGTCCCGGTTATAAGCCGTAAAGCATGGCGCACTAAACTATCAAGTAGTCATCATACCAAGCATGTCAAACGTTCATAACGTATCATCTGCTCCGGCAATAGCTTTGTCATCTAGCGGTTCACCAGTGACATAATACTTCTATGCAGCAATGAGGATAATCCTCAGATCACGGACCTAGTCCGCATCATTGCTACTAACATATTTCAACTTAGTTTTCTCTAGGAACATATCAAAAACTTAGGGGAGCTATAACGCGAGCTATTGATCTATAACATAATTTCCAAATACTATCAGAACTAATTTCATGATAAATTAAACTTCAATTAATCATATTACTTAAGAACTCCCACTTAGATAGACATCCCTTAAGTCATCTAAATGATCACGTGATCCAAATCAACTAAACCATGTCCGATCATCACGTGAGATGGAGTAGTTTTTCAATGGTGAACATCTTATGTTGATCATATCTACTATATGATTCACGCTCGACCTTTCGGTCTCTAGTGTTCCGAGGCCATGTATGTACATGCTAGGCTCGTCAAGTTTAACCCGAGTATTCTGCATGTGCAAAACTGTCTTACACCCGTTGTATTTGAACGTAGAGCTTATCACACCCGATCATCACGTGGTGTCTCGGCACGACGAACTGTCGCAACGGTGCATACTCAGGGAGAACACTTGTACCTTGAAATTTTAGTGAGGGATCATCTTAAAATGCTACCGTTGTTCTAAGCAAAATAAAATGCATAAAAAAGATAAACATCACATGCAATCAAAATATGTGACATGATATGGCCATCATCATCTTGTGCTTTTGATCTCCATCTCCAAAGCATCGTCATGATCTCCATCGTCACCGGCTTGACACCTTGATCTCCATTGTAGCATCGTGGTCGTCTCGCCAACTATTTCTACTACTACTATCGCTAGCTCATAGTGATAAAGTAAAGCAATTACATGGCTTTCACAATTCATACAATAAAGAGACAACCATAAGGCTCCTGCCGGTTGCCGATAATTTACAAAACATGATCATCTCATACGATAACTTATAACTCATCACGTCTTGACCATATCACATCCAACCATGCCCTACAAAAACAAGTTAGATGTCTTCTACTTTGTTGTTGCAAGTTATACGTGGCTGTTACGGGCTTAGCAAGAACCGTTCTTGCATACGCATCAAAACCACCACGATTTTTGTCAAGTGTGTTGTTTTAACCTTCAACATGGACCGACCGTAGTCACACTCGATTCAACTAAAGTTGGAGAAACCGACACCCGCCAGCCACCTATGTGCAAATCACGTCGGTAGAACCAGTCTCATAAACGCGGTCATGTAATGTCGGTCCGGGCCGCTTCATCCAACAATACCGCCAAATCAAAGTATGACATGCTGGTTAGCAGTATGACTATTATCGTCCACAACTCATCGTGTTCTACTCGTGCATATCATCTACGCATAGACCTGGCACATGATGCCACTGTTGGGGAACATAGTATTTCAAAAAGAAAATCCAACGATCACGCAAGATCTATCTAGGATAAGCATAGCAACAAGAGGGGAGAGTGTGTCTACGTACCCTCGTATACCGAAAGTGGAAGCGTTTAGTAATGTGGTCGATGTAAACGTCTTCGAGATCCAACCGATCAAGTACCGAACGCATGACACCTCCGCGATTTGCACACGTTCAGCTCAGTGACGTCCCTCGAACTCTTAATCCAGTTGAGGTCGAGGGAGTGTTTTGTCAACACGACGGCGTGGTGACTATGTTGATGAAGTTATCGACGCAGGGCTTCACTTAAGCACCGCGACAATATGATCGAGGTGTGTAACTATGGAGGGGGGCACCGCACACGGCTAAGAAATCAACTTGTGTGTCTATTGCGTGCCCCCTCCCCACGTACATAAAGGAGGGAGGGAGGAGGAGGCCGGCCCTAGGAGGGGCGCGCCAAGGGAGGCGGATTCCTACTCCTAGTAGGAGTATGTTTCCTCCAATCCGAGTCCTACTAGGAAAAGGGAGGCAAGAGGAGGCAAGAGGAGGAAGAAGGAGGCCGGCCCCCAAGCCCTAACCCAATTCAGTTTGGGCCTAGGGGGGGCGTCCCACAATTTGCTTGCTGCCCTCTTTCTCCAGTAGGGCCCAATAAGGCCCATAGACTCCCGGGGGGGGGGGG
>LR738710.1:373318288-373435287 GCA_902687465.1 Secale cereale
CTGATAACCTCCTGGCACTCCGAAAAATAACCGATACACTTCAGAACTCTTCTGTTGTCCGAATATAACATTCAAATATATCAATCTTTATGTCTCGACCATTTTGAGACTCCTTGTTATGTCCGTGATTGTCGGGGTATTTGGATCGACACCTATGGGATCACAAGAATCCCTACTACGGTTGCGGGGCGCGGGGTTGAGAGAAGAGCGGATCTAACGGTCAGGACACGGTTCCTTTACCCAGGTTCGGGCCGCAAAGATGCGTAAAACCCTACTCTTGCTTTGGTGGATTATATGTTGGTGTTCTTCAGTTAACGAGGAGCTCCAAGAGAGTCGTGAGGAGTTCTAAAAAGCCAAATCCTCCTCCTGGTTGCCTCGGGCCTCCTTTTATAGGAAAAAGGGGCTACCACAGTGGCACACAGGAGGTGGAAAGGGTACAGTGATGCGAAGTTATCCCTCGCATTACAGGACAAGGTGCATTTAATGCGCCCAGCTTAGGTGCCCATGCTTTATCGGGGATGGGGGGAGACATTCGTCTTGTCCGTCGCCGCTCCTCCTCATGTTGACACGCGCCCTGGCCAGCGGTGCCTGAGGCGCCATGTATGCAGACAGGCAGCTGAGGTGGCGCAACGGCGGGTCTCCACGAAGATCTGTGGGTTGCCACGCAGGAGCCTGTCCATCTGGTTGGGTCGGCAGCTGCGTGGGTCGGTGAAACCCAGTTGATGCGGGCCTGACGGTGGCCCCATGGGTGTCCTCGGCAAGGGCCTTGCCGGGGGCCCCGGCAAGGGTCTTGCCGTGACGCCTGCTGTCATCCCCGGCAAGGTGCTTTCCGGGGGCCTTCTAGTCCTCCTTGGCTGGGATCCCGCCAAGGGTCGTCGTCTTCTTAACTTGCATCTGATCTTGAATGTCTTCACAAAGATCTGCATGCTACCACGAGCATATCTCCCGAATCCTCGCCCCATGGGGGCGGTGGACTCAAGGGTGATTCGCTCCGTAGGCACGGGGCGAGCTGCCACGGCAAAGGTCTTGCCGGGGCTGCCAGGGCCGGCCCCCGGCAAGGATCTTGCCGGGGGAAGCCGCTTCGTCCCCTTGCTCTTTGTGGTCTTGTTCTTGGCGTTTGCTTCAATCTTCATCAAGCTTCGATCTTACCCTGGCTCACCTCCCTTGCCATGCTTGGTGTGGTGGTGCCCGTGGCTCATACTGCCCGTGCACAGTCATAGGGGTACAAAAAGTGTACCCCTCTTTTTGTACAGTGACAGGAGCCCCCAGGCCTGGGCCACACATAAGCGCGACACGTTGTTGGGCCAGGCCCTGAACGGTGCGCGGGCAGGCGGGGTAGTTTTCATTGTGGTAAAATTTCCGCGCGCTGCGCCTCCCACGACCCGCGCGCGCGGTGCGGAGTGGAGGTGCGTGTGTGACGTGGGCGGCATGCGTGGGGCGGTTTCCGCAGGCATGCGTCACATCGCAGTAAATGTGAAAGGAGGCGGCCCGCTCACTAGATGGGGCCGAGGCACGGTCTGCTAGGCGTCCACTCCCCACGATCACGGGGTGGGGAGAGGTCGCCTCACCCGTCTCTTCGGTCCTGCACGTTCGCCACGTGCCTCCCATGCGTTCGAGGTGGCGAGCGGTGGAGGCGGGAAACCGAGTCGTCGCTGGTTGGGGCGGCGGGTCGGTCCCAGCCACCCTTTGCCTTCTTCGTCTTGATTGGCCGAGCGGGGCGGTCGAGCTCCAGCCCCGCCCCCTTTATAAAGGGCGGAGGGAGGGGATGGCGCCCCGCACTCCTCCATCTTCTTTCTCCTTCAGCTTCTGCTCCTTTCTTCTGTCCGCCATGAAGAAGGAAAACCCCGGCTCCTCAACGGTGGCGGCGAGGGTCGCTGCTCGACAGCGCGTCCCCCCTTCTCCTGCACCCGAACTGGCCGAACCAGCCACGAGGGGAAGAGGGAGGGGGCGGGGCCGTGGGCGAGGCCGGGGTGCTCGGGGAAGAGGAGGACGGGGCGGCTCGCCGGCCTCGCCCCCGCCAGCAGCTCCTCCTCCAGTGGAAGGTCATGTTGGAGATGACCCCTGTGAGTTCTTCATTAGGATGCGGGGGTCACTGCGCCGTCACCTTCGTCTCCCGACTCCGTTTGCGCGGGAGATGGAGGTGAACCCGCCGGAGTCGCTGCGGCCTCCACTTCAAGTTGATGGGGGATGGCCACCTCTCCGTCAAGGTCTTCGGGCACCTTGGGACTCGCGCGAGGTGCTGCATGGAGAGCTCCTCTGATGACGAAGACTCCTCGTCGAACAAGGGTGATGAGGAGGACAGCGACAGCGACGACGAGGGCGGGGGACGGCAGGATGACGGGTCCGACTAGGTGTCGGGCGCCGCTCCAGGTGGCACCGGCGACCCCATCATCCGCGTCGCCGGCTCCTTGAACTTCTCGGGGCCGTCTCCTTGGCGGCTGGCATAGGGAGGCTGCGGAAGAGGAAGAGGAAGAAGGTGGGCGACAAGGTCGTCATGTCAGAGTACGTCTCCTACTGACGTCCTGCCGCCTCGTCTTCGAGCTCAACCTCCAGCGCAGTCATCACCGTCCAGCCCTGGGGAGGCCACCGAGATGCCTTCTCGGTGTCTTCTGCCACCCGTAGCTCGCCTAGGCGCCCCTTTTGCCGTTCTTGCCTCCTTGACCTATCTCCTGAGGAGAGGGACAAGAAAGGCATTACGGGCATCTTATCTCTTTCTAGTCTGTAAGCCTTCGGGCATCTGTTAAGTTTAAAACTTGTAATCTCCTTATTCATGTTTTTCATTCCCTATGGACTGTACCTGAATGGAATGTTTTTAATGAAAAAGAAATGTTTGTCGGGACATTTGTTCGTAGGTAAAAACCCACAACAGGGAATAAATCCCTGATATCCTTAAGATAAACATTTCCTCGCCCGGCAACAGGCCCTGCCGTTTCCCTACTTCGCTCGACCTTTCTCACGCCCTTGGCGGAGGCAGGGATGAAGCGGGCTTCGGCTCCTCATTTTATCCTTTTGCTGCCGCGACTACGACCAAACCTAGTCCCAGGAACGAGCCTTAGGGCCTAGAGTTATGGGAGCACGGTAGCTTAAGGAAAAGAACGAGGTCTCACATACCTCAGTCCATAACGGAATGCATGATAAGGGAAAAGGACGTATCTGAAGCTGCAGCCCCCGGCAACCCTGGTCTGCGGTGGGCGAATTCTTGCTCTTGCAGCCCCCGGCAACACTGGCTTGCCAGGGCCTAGGCACTGATTTGTTCTTCTTTCCTTCCTCCAAGTGGCTTCGGCAAGGATGCCTGTGCGTCCTGTAAACCAAGGAAGACAGAGGAAAGACAAAGACTCGACCTCTATGATAGGGGTTAGCCGCTGCTAAGCACTATCAACCCTAACCAAGGACGAGACTCGACTCAGCATGCATGCTAAAACTTAGGGTGCCAACGCTTCATTTATTTATGCTCAGGGTCTGCGCCTGGCTTTGTACAAAGGGTTACATGCCTTGCCGCAAGGCTCGTACAAAAGGGTGGCTTGCCAGGAGGCCCGGCAAGCCGCGCCTTATGGGTAAAACTTGCAAAGATGCTCGATGTTCCAGGAATTACTCACCGGAATGGCATCCTCGGTCTCCAGGCGGACAGCGCCAGGCCTGGTGACTCGTATTATCCGATAAGGGCCTTCCCACTTCGGCGTCAACTTGTTCGTATTCCTGGCCGATTGAACGCGCCGGAGAACAAGGTCGCCTTCCTCAAAGCTTCGGGCTTGAACCTTGCGACTATGGTAGCGGCACAAGGCTTGCTGGTAGCGCGCTGCTCTCACAGCCGCCCGAAGACGATCTTCCTCAAGGAGCATTGCGTCGTCTTGTCGCAATTGCTCTTGCTCAAGCTCATCATAAGCGAGCACTCGAGGCGACCCGTATATAAGTTCCGTGGGGAGAACTGCTTCTGCCTCGTATACCAGGGCAAAGGGCGTCTGGCCTGTGGCTCGATTTGGCGTCGTCCTGATCGACCAAAGAACCGCCAGCAATTCATCAATCCAGCGCCTCCCGCTCTTATGCAGCCTGTCAAAGGTCCTTGTCCTTAATCCTCGCAGTACTTTAGCATTTTCCCTCTCAGCATGACCATTGCTTCGGGGGTGAGCAACGGAAGCGAAACAGACCTTGCTGCCGAGGTCTTGGGTATATTGCATGAAGGTGCGGCTTGTAAACTGCGTGCTGTTGTCGGTGATAATCCTGTTGGGTACACCAAAACGGCACACTAGTCCCTTGAAGAACTTGACGGCTGACTGAGCTGTGACCTTCCTCACTGCCTCCACTTCTGGCCACTTTGTGAACTTGTCGATTGCAACGTACAAGTACTCAAAGCCCCCGACGGCGCGGGGGAAAGGGCCCAGTATGTCGAGCCCCCAGACCGAGAAGGTCCAGGAGAGAGGAATAGTTTGAAGGGCTTGAGCTGGTTGATGAAGTTTCTTTGAATGGAATTGGCACGCTTCATACCTGGTGACCAGCGCCGCCACATCCTGGAGGGCAGTGGGCCAGAAGGAGCCTTGCCGGAATGCCTTGCCGACAAGGGATCTTGACCCTATGTGGGATCCACATATGCCTCCATGTATCTCTACCAACAGCTCCAGTCCTTTCTCTCGAGGGATGCACTTCAATTTCACACCGTTCGGTCTCCTCCTGTATAGGACGTCATCGACGAACTGGTACATGGCGGACTGACGGGCTACTTTCTCCGCTCCTTCCTGCTCCTCAGGAAGTTCCCCAGTCTGAAGGAATCGGACGGTATGCTGCGCCCACGCTGGAGCCTTGGGCTCGATGGACTAAAGGCATTTCCTCCGCCAAGGGGGTGGCCATCTCGACGGCAAAAGCTTGACGCTCCGCCGGAGTTAGCCCTCCGGTGGCGGGCTCAGTGTCTCCGGCAACATCTTTGCCAGCGGCTCCGGGGAGCTCGGTGGGGAAGTACTTGCCGGACCCTGACTTCCTCCTCTTGTTCTGCTCTGTTGATGGATCAACAGATGGCTGAGAAAGCTGAAGCACAAAGGTACCTGGTTCCACAGGTAGCTTGAGGGCAGCGCGCTTTGACAAGTAATCGGCGATGTCGTTCTCCGCTCGGGGAACGTGCTCCGCATGTATACCATCAAAGCGCTCTTCCAACTTTCTCACTTCATCGACGTAGGCCTTCATCAATGGGCTCTGGTAATCCTTGTTGACTTGTTTGATGACAAGCTGCGAGTTGCCCCTGACAATGAGCTTCTTGATTCCGAGGTCCGCCGCGATCCTAAGACCAGCAAGCAGCCCCTCGTACTCGGCAGTGTTGTTCGTCGATACCTCCCTAGGGAAGTGCATTTGGACCACGTACTTGAGGTTCTCTCCAGTGGGCGGGACCAGCAGTACGCCGGCCCCGGCGCCCTGCAAGGAGAAAGCCCCATCAAAGTATATGATCCAGTTGCAACTTGCCTCTTTGCCGGGGAGAGCAGTTTCTTGGACTTCTTCATCAGGCGTTGCGGTCCATTCTGCGACGAACTCTGCCAGGACTCGGCTCTGAATTGTGGAGGTACTTTCAAACTTGAGGCCAAAGCTGGACAGCTCCAGTGCCCACTCTACAATTCTTCCCGTTGCATCTGGGTTGTGCAATATCCGTTGCAGAGGGAGGCGAGTGACGACAGTGATCTCGTGTGCCTGGAATCAGTGACGCAGCTTCCTCGATGCCATAAGAAGGCCGAAGAGCAAATTCTGCACACCTGAGTACCTTGACCTAGCCCCCTGCAAGAGGGAGCTAACAAAGTAGACCGGGTGATGCATCATCTTCTTCTTCGGCTGCACTCCAATCGGCTGTGTCGCCTCTGCGCCAGTGGCACCAGGCTCCGTCGCTGCTATCACCTCATCATCGATTTCTCTCTGCGCCACCAGTGCAGCGCTGACCACCTGGTTTGTTGCCGCTAAGTATAGCAGCAACGGTTCCTATTGTCGAGGCGCAACCAGTATTGGCGTGGAGGAAAGATACTTCTTCAGATCCTGTAATGCTGCTTCGGCTTCCGGCGTCCACTCCATTGGGCCCGCCTTTTTCAAAATCTTGAACAAGGGGAGGGCGCGCTCAGCAGACTTGGAAATGAATCTGCTGATGGCGGCAACGCAGCCGGCAAGCCGACGCACATCCTTGACCCGCTTGGGTGCTTCAATCTGCTCTATATCTTTGATCTTGTCCGGGTTAGCTTCTATCCCATGCTGCGACACAAAGAACCCGAGAAGCTTGCCAGACGGAACGCCGAAGACGCACTTCTCAGGGTTCAGCTCGAGGTTGATCTTGTGCAGGTTCACAAATGTTTCTTGTAAATCCGGTACGAGGATTGCCTTGTTCTTGGTTTTGACCACTATATCATCCATATAAGCCTCCATATTTCTATGGAGCTGGGGTTCAAAACCAATCTGGACTGCCCTTGCAAAAGTCGATCCATCACTCTTCAACCCGAAAGGCGTTCGTACGAAACAGTACGTACCACATGGGGAGATGAATGCTGTCTTCTCTTCGTCTTCTCTTGCCATGAAGATCTGGTGGTAGCCGTAGTAGGCATCGAGGAATGAGAGCAGGTCACACCCTGCTGTGGAGTCAACAATCTGGTCTATGCGCGGCAATGGGAAGGGGTCCTTGGGACAGGCTTTATTGATATCCGTGTAATCAATACACAGCCTCCACTTCCCATTTGCCTTGCGCACTACCACTGGATTGGCCAACCACGTCGGGTGGAGCACCCCTCTCACCAAACCTGCAGCTTCTAGTTTCCGGATCTCCTCGGTGATGAACTATTGCCGTTCCAAAGCTTGCTTCCTGACCTTCTGCTTGACGGGCCATGCATGAGGACATACAACAAGGTGGTGCTCGATCACCTCCCTGGGAACGCCGGGAATGTCGGATGCTTGCCAGGCAAACACGTCAACATTCGCCTGCAGGAAGGTGACGAGCGTGTCTTCCTATTTTTTGTCAAGGGCGGAGCTTATGGTAAAAGCCCCTCCCGTGTCGTCCTCCTTGACAGAAACCTTCTTGGTTCCTGGTGGCGTAGTCCTGGATTTCTTGTTTCTGCCGGTGGAGCTCTCTGGCACGTCCTCGACGGGTGCGCGACACTCCGAAGATGTGCGCTTGCCGAAGTGGGTGTCTGAGGTCTCGTCGGTCTTCTTCTTTCCGGTGGAGCTCTCAGGCACGTCCTCGACGGGAGCACAGCACTCCGAAGAGGTGTGCTTGCCGGAGTGGGCGCCCGAGGTCTCGCCGGTCTTCTTCTTCTTCCCTCCCGGGGGTCCAGTGGCTGGAGCAAGTGCCCCCGTAGCGGCAGTTGCTGCAACTGCTTGCTGGTACAATTGGTCGGCGCAAATCAGCGCATCTTTCTTGTCAGAGGGGATGGTGATGATCGTCACGGGCCCTGGCATCTTCAGGGTGTTGTAGGCATAGTGTGACGCTGCCATGAACTTGGCCAGTGCTGGGCGGCCAAGGATCCCATTGTAAGGCAGGGGGATCTTGGCAACATCGAACACGATCCTCTAAGTTCTATAGTTCAGATCACTTCCAAAAGTCACGAGCAGCGTGACTTTCCCCTTCGGTTGATTCCTCCCTGGGCTGACCCCCTGAAACGTGCCCGTTTCCTCGAGGTGTCCATCAAGAACTTGTAGCTTCTCGATCACTGTGGGCGAAAGTAGGTTCAGACCAGCCCCGCCATCGACTAGCATCTTCGTCACCTTGAGGTTGCGTATTGTCGGCGAAAGCAGCAATGGCAAGCACCCGACCACAGTAGTGCGATCAGGGTGATCTTCGGCGTCAAAGATGATAGGTGTGCTGGACCATTTCAGCGGCTTTTGGGCACCAGGCGATGGCTCTGCCGCAATAATCTCACGCGCCCACTGTTTAAGCTGGCGGTGAGAAGCATGCAGCAAGGCGCCACCACCGACGCACATGGCGTCCGTAGCCTGCTGAAACTCTTGGCCGCCGGACTCGTCGTCCTCTTCGTGATCGTCGTCTTCAGGTCTTCTATCGCGGCCCCGGGCGGGCCATTCTTGCTGTTCTCCTTGCCGCGATAGCCTGCTTGGCCGTCACGCTTCTTGCTGGACCCCTTAGCGCCGTCTTGGCCCTTCTCCTTGTCCCGCCTCTCGTATTCAGCTCTTTGCTTCTCAGCAAGGAGCTGAACCTCGTGGCAGTCCTGGAGATCATGGCCCTTGGTGCGATGGATCTTGCAGTATCGCTTGCCGGAGTTTCCTGGCTTCTTGGCAACCGCCAAGGCCCGGCAGGCGACACACCCGGCAATTTCTTTGCCAGGGTCACCCTCCTTGGTTTTTTTGGCGGAGCCGGTGTCATCAGATCCCTCGACGGCAAGCACGGCCTTCCCCTTGTGCTTCCTGTTACGGTTCTGGCCCTTCTTCTTTGGAGCAGCGGTATCCTCGTCCGAGGAGTCGGTTTCCGCACCGATGCTTTAGCCGGGGTACTTCCTTCCCTCTTCGGCCCGGGCACATCTGTCGGCAAGAACATAGAGTTCCGCCACATCCTTTACCTTGGTCATCGCCAGCTCTTCACGCATCTTGCGGTTGCGCACGTTCTGGTGGAACGCGCTGATGATGGCGGCAGGGTGAACATCGGGGATATTGTACTGTACCCGGCTGAATCTCTGTATGTACTTGCGCAGAGTCTCGCCTTCCTTCTGGGGTATGACATGCAGGTCACTCGCTTGGCCATGGGCTTGGTGGCCTCCGGTAAAGGCGCCAACAAACTCATGGCACAAGTCGGACCAGGAGGAAATAGAGTCTACTAGCAAGTGCATCAACCACGACATGGCGTTAGGTTTAAGAGCCAACGGAAAGTAATTCGGAAGCACCTTATCGTCACGGGCCCCGGCAGCTTGCATCACGATGGTGTAGATGCTGGGGAACTCCGACGGGTGGGTCTTGCCGTTGTACTTCTCGCCAACGTCGGGCTTGAAGGTGCGGTGAGAGGGCCACTGGAACTGCCGTAGCTGATGGGTGAAAGCTGGACAGCCTACCTCGTAGGGTAGACCTCCAGGGCTTTCCGGTGCTGGGCGGTCCGCAGCAGGCCCTGCTCGCCTATCTGACTGGTGGCGCATTCCGCGCCGGCGCTCGATGGTGGTTCGAGCGTCTTCATGAGCTCGCTCCTGAAGAACTTGACACTGGTCGCTGTGGGTCCGTGGGTCGGACGACGCTATGGAGATGGCATCGCCCGCGACGTCTCGACGGGTCGACGCACGCGGCACAGGACAAGGAGGAGGCGAATGCACCGTAGCCACGGTGCTGCCAGCTCTCTCGCCGCCGGTGCGTGGGACCACATCGGAGCGTCGGCCTGGGAGCTCCGCTGGATTTAGGTCATCCCTGTTGGCGACTGCGACAAGGCTTTGAATGGTGGCTCTCCATTCGTCGAGTTTCCCCGTAACGGGACGAAAGTCGAGGAGTAACTGCGCGCGCGCCAAAGCTTCGGCTGGTGTCAGCGGTAGTGAAACCTGCACGGACCGTGACGCGCTTCGACCCTTGACCGTGTCAGGGGGAGCTCCATCACGATCCCGCGGTTGCCTAACGTCTCCACCAGCGCTTCGGCGGGCGGGCAGGTCTTCTACGTCCCGGGAGTGGCGCTTGGGGCCCTTCCCATGGCGACATCCGGGATCTTTGGGGTGACGACCCCGCCCGTCTTGCGCTGCTTGAGAAGAGTGCGCTGTCGGCACCGGCGTGGGAGTTCTGGAGACCCTGGCGTCGCCCTTGGCTGATGCGGCCGCGACCTTGGAAGGCCCCGCGCCACCCGCGGATGGTCGGGCTCCATCTTTGGAACTGGCGGTGTGCGGCCCGTTACCACGCGCACAAACGTCGCCACCTCCCAAACTCCGGCTGTCGGGATGTCGTTGGTGTTCGCAAGCAGCGCCCCGAGTCCTTTCTGCGACTGGTCCGCTTCTCGCACGCGTCAGGACGGGCTGTCCGGCTTCCGACTGGCCAACCGCGACCTTCGACTTTTTCTTGGGTGCCATGACGATGCAAGAACGCCGAACTAACCGCTAAAGCCGATTCTCACAACTGCGCCCCCTACCTGGCACGCCCAAGATGTCGGGGTATTTGGGTCGACACCTATGGGATTACAAGAATCCCTACTACGGTTGCGGGGCGCGGGGTTGAGAGAAGAGCGGATCTAACGGTCAGGACACGGTTCCTTTACCCAGGTTCGGGCCGCAAAGATGCGTATAACCCTACTCCTGCTTTGGTGGATTATATGTTGGTGTTCTTCAGCTAACGAGGAGCTCGAAGAGAGTCGTGAGGAGTTCTAAAAAGCCGAATCCTCTTCCTGGTCGCCTTGGGCCTCCTTTTATAGGAAAAAGGGGCTGCCACAGTGGCACACAGGAGGTGGAAAGGGTACAGTGATGCGAAGTTATCCCTCGCATTACAGGACAAGGTGCATTTAATGCGCCCAGCTTAGGTGTCCTTGCTTTATCAGGGACGGGGGGGAGACGTCCGTCTTGTCCGCCGTCGCTCCTCCTCGTGTTGACACGCGCCCTGGCCAGCGGTGCCTGAGGCGCCATGTAGGTAGACAGGCAGCTGAGGTGGCGCAACGGCGGGTCTCCACGAAGATCTGTGGGTTGCCATGCAGGAGCCTGTCCAGCTGGTTTGGTCGGCAGCTGAGTGGGTCGGTGAAACCCAGTTGATGCGGGCCTGACGGTGGCCCCATGGGTGTCCTCGGCAAGGGCCTTGCCGGGGGCCCTGGCAAGGGTCTTGCCGTGGCGCCAGCTGTCATCCCCGGCAAGGTGCTTGCCGGGGGCCTTCTAGTCTTCCTTGGCTGGGATCCCGCCAAGGGTCGTCGTCTTCTTAACTTGCATCTGATCTTGAATGTCTTCACAAAGATCTGCAAGCTACCACGGGGATATCTCCCGAATCCTCGCCACATGGGGGCTGTGGACTCAAGGGTGATTCGCTCCGTAGGCGCGGGGCGAGCTGCCGCGGCAAAGGTCTTGCCGGGGCTGCCAGGGCCGGCCCCCGGCAAGGATCTTGCCGGGGGAAGCCGCTTCGTCCCCTTGCTCTTTGTGGTCTTGTTCTTGGCGTTTGCTTCAGTCTTCATCAAGCTTCGATCTTACCCTGCCTCACCTCCCTTGCCATGCTTGGTGTGGTGGTGCTCGTGGCTCATACTGCCCGTGCACAGTCATAGGGGTACAAAAAGTGTACCCCTCTTTTTGTACACCGACAGTGATCTCATCCGGGAGTCCGAAAAACCTTCGGTACATCAAAACATATAAACTCATAATACCGATCGTCATCGAACGTTAAGCGTGCGGACCCTACGGGTTCAAGAACTATGTAGACATGACCAAGACACCTCTCTGGTCAATAACCAATAGCGGAACCTGAATGCTCATATTGGCTCCTACATATTCTACGAAGATCTTTATCGGTCAAGCCGCACAACAACATACGTTGTTCCCCTTGTCATCGATATGTTACTTGCTCGAGATTCGATCGTCGGTATCTTCATACCTAGTTCAATATCGTTACCGGCAAGTCTCTTTACTCGTTCCCTAATATATCATCTCATGACTAACTCATTAGTCATTTGCTTGCAAGGCTTATTATGATGTGTATTACCGAGAGGGCCCAGAGATACCTCTCCGACACTCGGAGTGACAAATCCTAATCTTGATCTATGCCAATACCACAAACACTTTTGGAAACACCTGTAGAGCATCTTTATAATCATCTAGTTATGTTGTGACGTTTGATAGCACACAAGGTGTTCCTCCGGTATTTGGGAGTTGCATAATCTCATAGTCAGAGGAACATGTATAAGTCATGAAGAAAGCAATAGCAATAAAACTAAATGATCATTGTGCTAAGCTAACGGATGGGTCTTGTCCATCACATCATTCTCTAATTATGTGACCCCGTTCATCAAATGACAACACATGTCCATAGTTAGGAAACATAACCGTCTTTGATCAACGAGCTAGTCAAGTAGAGGCATACTAGGGACACTTTTTTTGTCTATGTATTCACACATGTACTAAGCTTCCGGTTAATACAATTCTAGCATGAATAATAAACTTTTATCATGATATAAGGAAATGTAAATAACAACTTTATTATTGCCTCTAGGGCATATTTCTTTGTTTACGGGTGTATGAAGCTCAAAATGCCTGGGCCCAATGGTGTTATCACTATCTCTACTGATCCGGACATAGCACTCCGCACCTAAAATGAAACCGCATCCCTGGCCCTTGAGGCACTGCCTGAAGCCCTATCGGCCGAGGAACTCACTGCTCTGCGTTCCACAGTGGAGAGGGACAACATAATTCTTGGTAAAAGGCCTAAATCCACCTCTTTCAAACCAGCCGACGAAATAGTCAAATTTCAAGTCCACGCGACGGATCCCAAGAAAACAGCTTCCATTGTGGCACAGCTGGACCTAACGGTCGATGTCGCTTTACGCACATTCTTGTGCGAGTACTGGGACATCTTTGCCTGGCACCCCTCGGACATGCCAGGAATCCCACGCACGCTAGCCGAACATAATCTCAATATACTGAAGGGATACAAGCCGGTCAAGCAAACGCTCCGGCGATTTTCGGAACCCAAGCGACAGGCAATGGGGAGGAGCTAGCCAAGCAACTCGAAGCCGGGTTTATCAGAGCGATCAAACATCCGGACTGGCTAACAAACCTGGTCATGGTACCAAAGAAGGATAAATCCTGGTGCATGTGTGTCGATTTCAAAGACCTTAACAAGGCTTGCCCTAAGGACCCCTTCCCACTACCTCGCATCGATCAGATTATTGATGCAACCGCGGGACATGACTCATTGTGTTTCCTCGACCCATACTCTAGATACCATCAAATTAAGATGAAGGAATCTGACCAACCCGCAATGGCATTCATCACCCCGTATGGGCCTTTATACTTCAACACTATGCCTTTCAGGCTCAAGAACGCCGGCGCCACCTACCAACGCATGATTCAAACATGCTTGGAAAAGCAAATCGGCAAGACCGTGGAGGCATATGTAGATGACGTAGTCATCAAAAGCAAGCATGTCGAATCATTGGTGGACGACTTATGCCATACATTCGACAACCTCTGAAGATATGACATAAAGCTCAATCCGGAAAAGTGCGTTTTCGGCATCCCCGCCGGCAAACTGCTTGGGTTTATTGTTTCTAATAGAGAAATTGAAGCAAACCAAGACAAAATCCGGGACCTATCACAATTGGCAACACCAACTAACCTCAAGGAGGTCCAGATACTAGCCGGGTGCGTGGTAGCTTTGAGCCGTTTTATCTCCAGACTGGGAGAAAAGGCATTACCATTGTATCGCCTGCTCTGACCACTTTGTGTGAACGGATGCTGCAACAGTCGGATAGGAGGAAATAAAAACTTTGCTCGCAAGCAACCCCATCCTGGCTGCACCAAACGTCGGCGAACCAATGTTGCTCTACATATCGGCAACTCAACAGGTCGTGAGCGCGGTGCTCGTCGTCAAACGGGAAGAGGAGGAGCATAAATTCCTAACTCAAAAACTAGTATACTACGTATCGATGGTCCTCACACCATGCAAATCCCGATACCCACATTATCAGAAGATAGCATATGCAGTCTTTATGGCATCCCGTAAGCTGCAACACTACTTTCAAGTGTGTTCGATCAGAGTGACTTCAGAGGTACTACTCAATGATAATATAAACAACCGAGACACCACCGGCCGGATTGCCAAATGGGCTATTGAGCTATTACCATTTGAAATAACTTACAAACCACACCGAGCAACTAAATCTCAGGTGTTGGCTGATTTCCTCACTGAATGGACAGAGGCCGAACTCCCCAAAGAGTACGAAACGTATTCCAACTGGGTGATGCACTACAATGGCTCTAAAATACTAGCTGGACTTGGGGATGGTGTCGTCTTGACATCCCCCATAGGAGACATAGTCCGTCACATGCTCCAAATACTGTATATAGACTCTAACAATGCAGCCAAATACAAGGCCCTATTACATGGTCTCCGGATGGCCGTCTCCATGGGCATACAACGCCTTGAGGTGCGCAGGGATTCAAACCTCACCATCCAAATAAATGGAGAATTCGAGGCAAAAGATCCGAAGATGGCGGCTTATTGCAACGCCGTACTCAAAATATTAGCTTGGTTTGAGGGGCTCGAGTTTACTCACGTGGCCAGAGAGAGTAATTAGGCCGCGGACATCCTCGCTTGCATCGGCGCTAAACGAGACTCGATCCCACCTAACACCTTTGTGGAAAGGCTCTTCAAGCCATCCGTGGTGTGGCAGGACAAGAGCAGCAACACTAGTCTTGAGCCGATCATACCCCCTGATTCCGAACACAGTCCCGATATCATTGGAGGCTCGGGTACCGAAATAACACCATCGACCCACAAAATCATGGCTATAATTGCCCCGTGGATCGAGGCTTTCCTCGCCTACCTTACTCGGAACGAGCTCCCGGAGGATCAGACTGAGGCATGTCGCATCGTACGATGCTCAAAGGGCTACAAAGTTCACGAAGGAGAACTGTACAAGAAAAGTACTACTGGAGTCCTTCAAAGATGTATCTCCGAAGAAAAGGGATGGCAGCTCTTGGCTGAAATACACGCTGATCTTGGCGGCCACCATGCCGTAGCTCGAGCCCTTGTAAGTAAGGCCTTCCGCATGGGCTTATTTTGGCCAACGGCCTGGGGAGATGCACAGGACCTCGTACAGTGTTGCGCTGGATGCCAGCGTTTCGCTAATAAAGGCCATATGCCGCCCACTGCCCTAAGAACAATCCCCATCACTAGGCCCTTTGCGGTCTGGGGGCTCGATATGGTCGGACCCCTTAAGGGGGAAGCCATAAGAAGAAATACTTATTGGTTATGTTCGGTAAGTTCACTAAGTGGATAGAAGCCAAGCCAGTTAAAACAACTGAAGCCGGACCTGTGATAAACTTTATATCCGGCATAGTACACTACTATGGTGTCCCGCACAGTAATATTACTGACAACGGCTCTACCTTTACAGCCGACGAGGTGAAAATTTGGTGCACCAATTTGGGCATCAAGCTCGATTATGCCTCAGTATATCACCCTCAGACGAATGATCAAGTCGAATGGGCTAACGGCATGATAATGAGCGGCATAAAACCCAGACTAGTTCGATCTCTGCAAGAATCACACAAGCACTGGTTCAAGGAACTCGATTTCGTACTCTGGGGGCTGCGAACTACGCGCAACTGCACGACCGGATACACACCCTTTTTCATGGTGTGCGGTGCAGAGGCGGTCTTGCCTAGCGACATTATTCACGACGCACCACGAGTGCGCATGTACGAAGAGAGAGAAGCCGAGCTCGATTGGCAGAACGACCTGGACGGCTTGGAGGAGGAGTGCGTTTTCGCGAAGGCCCGTTCTACATTCTATCAATAGCAGGCTCGGCGGTATCAGAGCAGGGAAGTATGTGCAAAGACTTACAATGTCGGGGAACTCGTTCTACGCCTACCAGAGAAGAAAAAGGACAAGCTCAAGCCCAAATGGGAGGGTCCCTTTATTATAGATGAAGTTCTCACTAGAGGAGCCTATCGCCTTCGCAATGCTTCAGATAATTCCTTGGAGCCAAACCCATGGAATGCGGCAAGGCTCCGAAGATTCTACGCCTAAAAGTCCGTGCATATACCTTTTTTCCTCACTCCTTCTTTTCTCCTTTTCATTATTTTATTTTTTCTCATTTCTATACGACATTTTAGGGCGTGTTCGGATAAACTGCACACTTGAGGGGTATACATCCTTAAATGTACACACCCCACATTACCTGGGGGCTTCTTTTGACAAGAAGCTTATTATAATTATTTTTTAAGCATCAAGCTCACCCTATATATGTGCCGTCTATTCACGTATGTCTTTTTTCCGCCATTATATGCACCTTTATGAGTTTTGTTTTTGCCATGCTGGGTTGCTTGGCTCCTGTGCTTATGCCCTACATTCCCGCTTGTTCGGCTAGGGCATAAAGGGAGCATCTCTGCGATTGTTACAGCCGGGTTATCTGGACGTGTACCTCAGACGGGTGAAGCCGAAACTAGTGTTCTTAAGGGAATGATCGGTCGGTGAGCAAAAGATGAACTGCCCCTTGTTGCAATACAAAACCCCAGACTACAACGTGTACTGTAATTCTTTAGCGTCATAGCTTCGGTATGCACACAAATCCGCATACTAGCCCAGGGAAAGGAACCCTTAACGGAACTATTCTCTCTGGAAGATGTTCTTACAATCAAATATAATATAACATAACTCCCTGAATACAACTTGTCTGTTCAAGCAACTATGACCGGACTGCCTAGTTTCCGAACATACTTGCGTGTTTACCTAGCGTACAGTATTCGAAAACACTCCAACCCTAGGGTTTCCGGAGGTCGAAGCAGAAAGTCTGCCATGACAATCGTTTTCTAAATTCGGCTAGAGACAAGTTTGTTGATAAAAGTACATTTCTACTTAGACTCAAAAACTTCTTCTTCCTCTATACCTTCTAATAAATTGTCTAGGTTACAATCTTGTTGGGAAAACTTGGCGGCCAACTTCACTTGGTCATACACCAGGCTGACCGGAATTTCTTGTCCATCGGATCCTCGAGGTCTGACCCGCGCCATATGATTTGGATCACGCCCGGTGTACCGTGTTTTGTACCATGGCCCAGGCTTCCCGAGCACCTTCTCGGCATGCCGATACCTTCCATAGCCCAAAACGGCGCCGAGCTCCCTTGAATAAATTCACGAGTTCCTCCATACTTCCTGGAGGAGAATCAGTTGGCCATAAAGCCTTAGCAATGTTCCTCATTGCCCTCCATGCTTGCTCATGCACCTTGGACAGCTCTTGTAGCAGGTCGCCTTGAAATCCGGACACCTCTTCTTCGAGCTACCCAGTCAACACATCTGCAGAAATAACCTTGTCAGGATTTTGCATTAGTGAACTATACGATAATAAGTTAAAAGGCATACTGAATATGCCGCCTCTCAGATTTCTGTTTTCCTTTAAGGCATCCGCTAGTTGGGCTCACATGTCTTTTAGCTCCTCGCCGAGCTGGGTGCTGGCATCCTGCAGATTGTTCTTCTCGACCCTGATCGCTGTCAGTACACGTTGACCAGCGGCTTCTTGCCTTTCGGCATGTTCTTTATCCGCCTGTGCGGCCTTTAATATTTGTTCCAGCTGATCCGATGATCCTGCCATCGTAAAATACATCAGTTTTTATTCACATAAACGGTATTGGCATGTGATTATATTTTCCAGATGGAAGGGGACATTACCAGTCTAGGCCTCCTTGGATTTCTCTAGTTCAGCGGTAACGGCAGTTAGCTAGGTCCGACACAGTTTTATCTCCCGATATAGCATGTTGTTCCTACCCGCGAGTACCCGATTATACATCGATCCTTAAAATCAATTGCTTCAACTGTTTTCAAGTCTCGGGGGCTACTGGTATATGGTTATTAAATCTACACAAAATGATCTTACCCGCATATCCTTTGAAAGCTGGTAAGTGGCTCTAGCATGCCCACCCCGAGCTGGTTGGATATATGCATTCGCCGAGCTGAAGGCATTGAATGCCTCTTCAGTAAATCCAGGATCGCGGATAACTACTCTCCGGCGTTGATGGTTCATTGCACTCTCCACTTCAGAGTTGGTGACAGATACATTATCCGAATCGTCGGAGAGAGGACAATCCGGCATTGCACCCGTACCAGCTCTGGCCGTGGAGGCAGGGTCCAGGGTCGGATTGGCGGACGCATGTCTGGCTAGGTCTTCGGGTATAGTCTGGTGGATGCTCTTCCCGAATTATGGCATAACAGAAAACATCATAGTTCGGTATGTTTGCCACATGGCATATTGAAAACCTTACCATTTCGATGAAGGTAGGGTCTGGGAAGTATCATCGTCTGCTTTTATTTTCGAAGGCCCGCCTTGTGTTGACGTCCCCTTCCTAAGAGACGATCCCGATGCAGCGTGACGAGATGAGTGCCGCCCCTTTGAGGCATGAGACAATGCAGTGGGTGAGGCGCGATGGGAAATCTCTTGGAGGAGATGCTCCCTGGGCACTTACATGGGAAGAGGGGGAGAAGGCCGGGGTAATCGGCTACAAATGGCCACTTCTATGCCGTCATAGCTCTCCTAATAGAAGACCCCCTCCTTGAGCTCCACGGATATATCTGGATCCTCCTCAAAACCGGGATCTAGGTCCCGAATATGGTCCTCCGACTGCAGAGCAGGACTATAGATCCCCGCAGTAGCCTTCCTCCATTCCTATTAAAAATGGTCGGGTTAAATTCAACTAGTTGCGGCTCAGGAAGAGGATTGAGTAAGGTTCTAGATTAAAAGCTTACCCAGCTAGGAGGGTTGTACATGGAAAATCCCTCTCGGCACTTAAGGCGAGTGAATTCTTCTTTCTCCCCTTTATAAATATCGGCAAACATGGTGGACAGGGGGGCGAAGTTGTCCGGACCCTGTTATAGTTCCACATGGGGAGTCCTCCTGATTGGAGTGGCTGAAGACCTCGCGTTATGGAAATCGCCATAACCTGAATTATGGACAGTCCGGATTGGGCGAGTATTTTTATCTTGTCCATTAACATCTTAACCTCCGCACTGTCCGCCTACTTGAGACTTCGATGACGCTAGTTGTGGCGCTTCTTTAACGAGGCATTGGAAAACTCAAGAAGCCCTCGTCGGATGGGGTCCAAGAGAACGACGTCTTCAATATAAAATCACTCAGAGGGCCACTCTTTGGATGCCTTCTTCGAAGTGTCGGATAGGTATCCTGTCTCGGCTATGCGCCATACTTCGGCACCGCCCACCTCGAATATGGAAGTTGGGACCCCGATCCTAAGTCACACCGGTCTAGCATGTAACACACCATATCACTTTGCGGCCTCACGCACGGTATCCCCACGGGTGCCACCTTACCTGGCCCGGGACCGTTTGCGCATTTTGGCTCATGTATATGATAGTGTCGCTAGCATCCATATGACAGAGAACCCGGGCCGACATGACCAGTTATAAACCAAAAGTGGCACTAAATTACAGAGACAGACATACATGACCCAGCAACGAACGTGTCGGTCATCAACGTATGAACCCAAGTCGTAGCAAGCTACAAGGACTTAAAGGAACAACGCGTGACATTTCCCCTAAGGGACAGACATAGGAATGAAGAAGGACACATGCCGGTCAGCCCAAGTGTTTCGGAGCAGTAGCAAGCTACCAAGGCTCAGTGGAAGCACTAGGAGACATTTCCCTGTAAGATAGGCTACCAAGGGTAAACAACTAGGTGTCGGATCCCACACATACCAAGCATTTCAATAACATACACACAATATGCTCGATATGTGCAAATAAAACATGGCATCACAACAAGACTTTATGAAACAAGTATTTATTCATTAGGCTTCGAGGAGCCAGATATTACAAACATGGGTCTCATAACCCAATAGTCAGAGCATACAAGCAACAAGCGGAAGCATACATGTCTGAGTACAGACATCTACAAATGAAAAAGGCTGAAGAGCCTGACTATCTACAACACTCGTCCAAGATTGTAGCTGAGGTAACAAGCTACTTGTCGAAGTCCAAGTGGAACTACTAGAGAGACAGAAGTCTCATCTGCAAAACATAAATTAAGCAAACATGAGTACAAAGGTACTCAGCAAGACTTACATCAGATCCTATCATACATGCATTTGTATCAAGAAGGCGTAGTGAGGTTTAGTTGCAGCAAGCCAGCTTTAACCTAGTGGCTATCCTGTTCTACGATTGCTGGTAACTTTGAGGTGGCGCACACGAGTCCACTAATCACCATCAAATACACCACTATGGATTCATTCCCGTCTCCCTACGAGAAGGCCATCCATAGCACTCACACTTGTCTTGAGTATTTTAGAGTATCCACCTTTAGTTTTCTATGTACCACATAAGCATCCAAGAAGTCCATAACCGTGGACCCGGATATTCGAATAGATCATGATAAACCCTGCAGGGGTGTACTTCTTCACACACGCTCTCGCCACTTACCGCCATGTACACGTCGTGTATCTCGGCAACCTTCAAGCGAAAGCCTGGCGAGGGTGTCGGCCACGACCTGACTAACCACACAAGACTCTAGTCCAGGTTTATCGCCTATTCGGGTTCCATCCGCAAGGGAGTCCGGCCGAGGTTTCCATCATGGCGCCAAACGATGTGTACAGGGTTCCCGATCCCACCATCCGGGTGCCACTCGGTACACTGGGCCACGTGTGCCTAGTCTGTCCCAAGCCCACCCTGCCGGGTGCCACTTGGTAGAGAAATAACACTACCTACAAACACCAGAAACTAGTTGTGACTCCTGGACAGAGATCAAGTTGATTAATAAGCCAAGAGGGGTCGAGTTACCGGAACCCAATGCGTGGTAGTAGCTAGTCATTGGACATACACAGAACTCAGTGCTTCAGGACGGTTCCAGTGAGACAACCCACCATGTACTCCTACATGGCCTCTCACCGCTACCTTCACCAAATCGTGTTCACATACTTAACGCTCAGCGTCAGAACATAACACTGCGCTCCAATTCATTCCCAATGAATCAGACCTGACATACTCTAAGCAATAGCAAGCAAGGCATGGTAATATCACAACATGGCTTCAATCAACTTCTACACATACTAGTGGGTTTCAACTATTTACTATGGCAATGACATGTCATGCAGAGGAATGGGTTCAACTACCGCATCATAAAGTAGCAGTTGAATCGTAGTTGTCCTAATGCAATAACAGGGAGCAGGAGCGAGAGAGTAGGATTGTATCGGAATGAACAAAGGGGTTTGCTTGCCTGGTATAACAACGTGTAGAGCACTGCTCCTCTGACAGGTACTCTGGAACGGTCTCCGGAGCAGAACCTATCGAGAAGAACGGTGCCGACAATCAAACACAAGCATATGCAACAATATGATGCATGAATATGGCATGAAGATATGATGTTGTTTGAGCTAATGCAACTAGCATTTTAATTGGTTGAAATCCATTTGAACCAAGGGCTCAAATCCAACTCTAGAATAAGCATTTTTAAATTCCATTTATGTGTTTTCATATAAACAGTAGGTATAACTTCATTTGTCATGCATGAATATGGGACAGATGGACAGATTGAATTTTTCTGATAATTTTTCATATATAAATTATTTCATTCTAAGCTACGGTTGAATTTTTGTGATTTCTAGAAGTTTAAACCAATTTCTGAAATAAAAAAATCATTTAAGATTTATTTAAATACCAGAACTGGAATACTGCGTCAGCATGACCCAAGCATGACGTCAGCAGGTCAACCTAGCCCACCAGAGTCAAACCTGACAGCGGGGTCCACTGGTCAGTGACTCAGTTAATTAACTGAGTTAATTAACACTAAACTAATCCTAACAGAAAGTCAGCAGGGCAGGGCCCACAAGTCAGTGACTACACTAAATAGCTAAACTAATTAATTAACTCTAATCTGGTCAACTAACTGGAGGGGTGGGGCCCGCCTGTCATTGAACCAGGGGGTCAAATCCTGGTCAAACCCCCGGCTAACACGCCGGCGTTTAGCCGGCGGCGGCAGCAAACACGGCGGAGGGCGTTGGGATCGCCGTTCCGGCGGTCTTTTGCGCAGCAGAGACCAGCTACGAGGAGCTGGAGCTCACCCGCATCTATTCCAGCAAGCGGCAGCAGCTAGGGCGGCCGGAGCTCGCCAGAAACGAGCTCGCGGCGGCGCCAGAGTTCGGCCCTCGTCGGATATGGGGCTACAGGGCACGGGGAGGCCAACGGAGGGGTGCTACGGGCTTCAGGCAGTGTGGCAAACGCGGAGACGCGCCAAGTTGCGAGCCACGGTGGCTCTGGCCACGGCGGAGAGGAACACGACGGCGCAATCGCTCGGGTCCGGTGGGTGGCGTGGCTACGGCATGAGACCGGCGAAACGAAGGGCGGGGTTCTAGGAAGAAGCTCACGACGGTCGCAGCGGTGCAGGCGGAGAGCTCGGAGGAGGGCCGGAGCGAGCAGGGCGGCGGAGGGGATCCACGGCGGCCGGCGGTGAAGACGAGCTCGAGGACGAGGCCTCGGGGCATCCGGGGTCGATTCCTTCGGCTTGGAGAAGCACGGCAGCGAGGCGGAGCTCGGGGGCTCGTCGGAAAGGCGAGGGGGAGGCGGTGGCTACGGTGGTTGCGATCGCCGACGACGACGGCGGTCGGGACCGAGCGCGAGAGGGAGACAGAGGAGGGGAGGGGCGACGAGAGAGAGCCAGAGAGGTAAGGGGATGTGCGTGGCTTCGTCCGGAGCTTCGAGGCGGCGAGGGGGACGACAGGCAGGCAGGAGGCGTGGCGCCCTCGCCGGCCACGCGCCTCGCCTACTTGCGCGAGGTTGGTGGTGACTGGCTTGGCCAGTGGGCCGGGCCAGCTTTGCCTGGTTGGGCTGCAGGTAAGGCCAGGTAAGCCTTTTCCCTTTTCCTGTTTTTCTTTTCTATTTTGACATTTGATTTGAATTAAAAGAAAATTATTTAATTTATTCTGTCAATTTGCAGGGACTAGAAGGAGTAATCCAAAGCCCCACACAAAATCCAGAATTATTGGACACATATAAAATATATAATAAATATATATATCCAATGCAAATATTTATTTCATTAATTCCAAAAGCCCAAAATAGATATTTATGACCTCCTAATAATATTGGTTTGATTTTTATCTCTAACCAATATTTTCAGAGAGCAACATGAACATTTTCTTGGCCCCTTTTGGAGCAATTTTTATTTGGGTCATTTTTCAAAAGGGTTTTCTGAGGGTTTCACAAGTCCTCAATTCAAATTCATTTGAAATTTAAACATGATGCAAACATCAAGACTAGCCTAGTGCATACCAGAACTAGGGTTGTGACAACTCGCCCCCACTCGAAAGAATCTCGTCCCGAGATTCAGGAGTCGGCGGAAAGAAAGTGGGGTACTCTAGTCGGAGACGATCTTCTCGCTCCCATGTAGATTCTCTCTCAGAATGATGAGACCACTGAACCTTGAGAAACTTGATGTTATGTCGTCGAGTGACACGCTCTGCTTGATCCTGAATGCGAACGGGATACTCTCGATATGTGAGGTTATCTTGGAGATCAAGCGTTTCGTGGTCCACTTCGTAGATGGGATCCGAGAAGCAACGCCTGAGTTGAGAGACGTGGAACACATCATGTACTCGAGAAAGATGTGGAGGTAGTTCCAACTGGTAGGCAACCTCTCCTCGTTTAGCGAGAATGCGAAAAGGGCCAATGTAACGTGGAGCCAACTTTCCCTTGATACCGAAACGATGGGTACCCTTCAAAGGAGTAACCCGAAGATAAGCTTTGTCGCCAACTTCATAAGCCACTTCCTTATGATGACGATCATACTGGCTCTTTTGACGAGATTGAGCTGTTTTTAAATTCTCACGAATGATGTGAACTTGCTCTTCTGCTTCCTGGATCATATCCGGTCCAAAGAATTGTCTTTCATCGGTTTCTGACCAGTTCAAAGGTGTTCGACATCTTCGTCCATAGAGTATCTCAAAAGGAGCTTTCTTGAGACTGGACTGATAGCTATTGTTATAAGCAAACTCGGCGAAACGAAGACATTTCTCCCAATCCATACCGAATGAGATAATGCAAGCTCTAAGCATGTCCTCGAGAATTTGGTTGACCCGTTCCACCTGACCACTTTATTGAGGGTGGAAAGTGGTACTGAAGGAGAGATGGGTGCCCATGGCAGTCTGGAAACTCTCCCAGAAATGAGAAGTGAAAAGACTACCACGGTCTAAATTGATCTCTAGTGGAACACCATGAAGCGACACTATTCGAGAAATATACAAGTCAGCGAGCTGACTAGCAGTGATACTCTCTCGAACAGGTAGAAAGTGAGCCACTTTGGACAGACGATCGATGACTACGAAGATAGCATTATTCCCTCTCTTGGTCCTAGGAAAGCCGGTGATGAAGTCCATACCGACTTTATCCCATTTCCTCTCAGGAATAGTTAAAGGCTGGAGGGTGCCAGCAGGTCTTTGATGTTCTGCCTTAACGCGACGACAAACGTCACATTTAGCAATGAACTCGGCAATTTCTCTCTTCATCCTAGTCCACCAGAACCTCCGGCGTAGGTCCTGATACATCTTAGTACAACCGGGATGAATCATGAGAGGAGATTCATGAGCCTCCTTAAGGATCAGTTGTCGTAGATGTTCCTTCTTGGGAACCACCAAGCGATTCTCAAAGAACACAACACCCCGATCATCCATAGAGAAACATCCGCCAATACCCTTGGCAATATTTCTCTTGATCTGGGTAATCCCCGTATCATGCTTCTGGGCTTCTATGATATGATCCATAAATGTAGGTTTCGCCACCAAGGTTGAAAGGAACCTGTGAGGAGCAATGTGAAGGTTAAGCTTACATAATTCCTCATGGAGAAGTGGTTGGCCCTGCTGCAACATGAGATTGTTGCAATATGACTTACGACTTAAAGCATCAGCCATGACATTGGCCTTGCCTGGAGTATAAGTAATCCCTAAGTCGTAATCTGAGATCAACTCCAACCAACGTCTTTGTCTAAGGTTCAAATCTGGCTGGGTGAAGATATACTTGAGACTCTGGTGATCGGTGTAAATCTCGCAACGATTACCAAGAAGGTAATGTCGCCATGTCTTAAGTGCATAAACTACAGCTGCAAGCTCTAGATCGTGTGTAGGATAATTTTCCTCATGTGGATGCAACTGTCGAGATGCATAGGCAATCACATGACGATCCTGCATAAGAATGCAACCTAGTCCCTGTCGTGAGGCATCACAGTAGATAACAAAGTCCTTAGTGAAATCCGGTGGCACAAGTATGGGAGCAGAAGTCAGGCGTCTTTTCAGTTCCTGAAAACTGTGCTCACACTGTGGGGACCACTCAAACTTTTTATCTTTCTTGAGGAGTTCCGTGAGAGGTTTGGCCACTTTAGAGAAGTTCTCAACAAAGCGGCGACAATAGCTGGCTAGACCAAGGAAACTCCTAACTTGTTTAACTGTTTCAGGAGGAGTCCAATCAAGAACAGCTTGAACTCTCTCGGGATTGATAGCAATGCCCTTACCAGAGATTACGTGGCCGAGATAGGTCACTTCTGGCAACCAGAATTCACACTTGGAGAACTTGGCATAAAGGCGGTGCTCTCTGAGTTTTTCTAGAACAATTCTAAGATGTTCGGCATGCTCTTCCTCGTTCTTCGAGTAAATAAGAATATCATCGAGGTAAACCACGACGAACTTATCTAAGTACTCCATGAAGATCGAGTTCATCAAGTGGGAGAAAGTGGCTGGAGCATTGGTTAGACCGAAAGACATGACGGTGTACTCGTACTGACCATAACGAGTGACAAAAGCTGTCTTAGGAATGTCTTCGTTTCTGATCTTGATTTGATGGTAGACTAGCCTCAAATCCATCTTGGAGAAGACTGAGGATCCAGCGAGCTGATCATACAGGTCGTTGATCCTGGGGAGCGGATACTTGTTCTTTATCGTCACCAAATTAACGAGATGATAATCTACAACCATCCGTTCCGTGCCATCCTTCTTCTTGACGAAGAGGACGGGACAAGCAGAAGGAGAAGAACTAGGACGGATGAAACCCTTTTGCAAGGACTCATCAAGTTGTTTCTTAAGCTCAGCTAGTTCTAGGGGTGCCATCTTGTAAGGTCTCCTAGAAATTGGAACAGTTCCTGGGATAAGATCTATGACAAACTCTACATCCCTGTCAGGTGGAACACCTGGTAGTTCTTCTGGAAAGACATCCGGAAAGTCACGGACTACCGGGATATCTTTAAGGTCTGGGAGGGGGCTGGCATTAAGTGAATAGAGTTGACGCTTTGCAACTCTAGTGGAGACAGTGACTATCTTGCCAGATGGATGTGTAAGTTGAATAAACCTAGTGTAACAATCAATCTTGGCATGATGAGCTGTCATTCAGTCCATACCCAAGATGATGTTAATATCCGAAGACTTGAGGGCTATAAGTGAGGCAAGGAATACAAGTCTGTCAACAAGGATTCCATTACCATGGCTTATTCTGGTAGTTTGCCATCTAGACCCTGGGGTTTGGATTTCGAGCGGAGTTGGCATATCACGAAATTACATGTCGTGCAGACGGGCATAGCCTTCAGAAATGAAGGAGTGAGATGCTCCGATATCAAACAGAACCGAAGTCGGATGTCAATTGACAAGGAGTGTACCAAGAACGACATTTGGATCATCATGAGCGTCTTTAGCTGAGACGTGATGCACACGTCCATGTTTAGTGGTAGCCGAATTGGCATTGATCGTCTTACGTGGTGGTTTGCCACGAAGAACGGACTTCTCGGGCTGGGGTGGAGCAAGACTGGCCTGAGAGCAGTCACGTGCATAGTGTCCTGGTTTTCCGCATGTAAAGCAAGTTCCTGAGGTAGATCGTGGACCCACATTGACAAGCGGTCTACCAATAGGCCTGGGTAGAGCATAATACTGAACTGGATGAGGCACCTCATAAGATGGCCTCGGAGAATATCTGGGTGGAAGAGCGGAGTTTGGAACCCAAATCCGGCGCTTCTGGGAACTAGTGCCGGAGCAAGATCCCAAATCACGGGTGTGCTTATGAGACTCCTCGTAAGTGAGCTGAGCGGTCTCTGCATTTATGGCCTTGTTCACAAGAGCCTGGAATGTATGGCAATGATGCAAGTGAAGTTCACGACGCGGCTTGGGGTTGAGACCCTTCCGGAACCTAGCCTGCTTCTTGGCGTCCGTGGACACTTCTTCTGTAGCATAGCGGGAGGTTCTCAAACTCTCTACTATAAGCATCAACAGCCATCTTAGCCTGGGTAAGACTACAGAACTCTTCTCTCTTGCGGTCGATGAGAGCTTGAGGAATGTGATGCTCGCGAAAAGCCTCAGTGAAATCTCTCCAGGTAGGAATCTGGCCAGCTGGAATCATGGCCTCATAGTTCTGCCACCAGAGACTAGCAGGACCTTCCAGGTGATATGTGGCATAGGTGACCTTGTCCTCTTCAGCTACGTTTGCGGAACGCAGCTTGTGAGTGATACTACGGAGCCAGTCATCTGCATCGAGCGGCTCAATGGGATGATGGAAGGTGGGTGGTTTTAGACGAATGAAGTCATGGATGGTTGCTGACTCTTTGCACTGATGTGTGGTGTTCTCCTCAATACGTGCCAACAAGCGGTTAGACTCTCGCTTGTTCCTATCCATCTCTAGCATGACCTCTGCCAATGAAGGCTGGTCGGGAGGATCCTCCTCATCCCTACCACCTCCGTTGTTCTTTATTCGAGCAACTGAACCTTGGGTAACTAACGACATCCTGAGAAAAGAAACCAAGGACGGAATCAGCATCAACCAGGCTGTAGATGGTAGGAAAAGAAATCAGTAACTCTCGAACTACTAGGATAATTCCGGCAGCATAACGGCAGTAAATGCTCAGAATGATACATCCTGCTAACAAAGGATAGTACAACAACTCAACATCATCACTCAAGGTTCTGTGATAGTACTAAACAATCTACACCGGAAGAACTTGAAAACAGGAGTAGGACTCTCATCAACCAATCCTAAGGAACTACGGAATAGTAACACGTGATCCTGATAGACGGAAAAGAAGCCTAGTTCCTTAACCCCGTAGGAAAGGTAGGATGACTCAGATCGGAAGACATGAGGTATAAGGAGTAAAAAGAGCCTTACGTTCCCTTCCACAATCAATTCCCTTATATAACTAAGGAATTTCTAGACTCAACTTCGACCAGTTTGGCTTGGTAATCCTATAGTCAGTCAGGCTCTGATACCAAAGCTGTCGGGACCCCAATCCTAAGTCACACCGGTCTAGCATGTAACACACCATATCACTTTGCGGCCTCACGCACGGTATCCCCACGGGTGCCACCTTACCTGGCCCGGGACCGTTTGCGCATTTTGGCTCACGTATATGATAGTGTCGCTAGCATCCATATGACAGAGAACCCGGGCCGACATGACCAGTTATAAACCAAAAGTGGCACTAAATTACAGAGACAGACATACATGACCCAGCAACGAACGTGTCGGTCATCAACGTATGAACCCAAGTCGTAGCAAGCTACAAGGACTTAAAGGAACAACGCGTGACATTTCCCCTAAGGGACAGACACAGGAACGAAGAAGGACACATGCCGGTCAGCCCAAGTGTTCCGGAGCAGTAGCAAGCGACCAATGCTCAGTGGAAGCACTAGGAGACATATCCCTGTAAGATAGGCTACCAAGGGTAAACAACTAGGTGTCGGATCCCACACATACCAAGCATTTCAATAACATACACACAATATGCTCGATATGTGCAAATACAACATGGCATCACAACAAGACTTTATGAAACAAGTATTTATTCATTAGGCTCCGAGGAGCTAGATATTACAAACATGGGTCTCATAACCCAACAGTCAGAGCATACAAGCAACAAGCGGAAGCATACATGTATGAGTACACACATCTACAAATGAAAAAGGCTGAAGAGCCTGACTATCTACAACACTCGTCCAAGATCGTAGCTGAGGTAACAAGCTACTTGTCGAAGTCCAAGCGGAACTACTAGAGAGACAGAAGTCTCATCTGCAAAACATAAATTAAGCAAACATGAGTACAAAGGCACTCACCAAGACTTACATCAGATCCTATAATACATGCATTTGTATCAAGAAGGCGTAGTGGGGTTTAGTTGCAGCAAGCCAGCTTTGACTCAGTGGCTATCCTGTTCTACGATTGCTGGTAACTTTGAGGTGGCGCACACGAGTCCACTAATCACCATCAAATACACCACTATGGATTCATTCTTGTCTCCCTACGAGAAGGCCATCCATAGCACTCACACTTATCTTGAGTATTTTAGAGTATCCACTTTCAGTTGTCTATGTACCACGTAAGCATCCAAGAAGTCCATAACCGTGGACCCGGCTATTCGAATAGATCATGATAAACCCTGCAGGGGTGTACTTCTTCACACACGCTCTCGCCACTTACCGCCATGTACACGTCGTGTATCTCGGCAACCTTCAAGCGGAAGCCTGGCGAGGGTGTCGGCCATGACCTGACTAACCACACAAGAATCTAGTCCAGGTTTATCGCCTATTCGGGTTCCATACGCAAGGGAGTCCGGCCGAGGTTTCCATCACGGCCCCAAAAGATGTGTACAGGGTTCCCAAGCCCACCATCCAGGTGCCACTCGGTACACCGGGCCACGTGTGCCTAGTCTATCCCAAGCCCACCCTGCCGGGTGCCACTTGGTAGAGAAATAACACTACCTACAAACACCATAAACTAGTTGCGACTCCTGGACAGAGATCAAGTTGATTAATAAGCCGAGAGGGGTCGAGTTACCGGAACCCAATGCATGGTAGTAGCTAGTCATTGGACAACATACACAGAACTCAGTGCTTAAGGACGGTTCAAGTGAGACAACCCACCATGTACTCCTACATGGCCTCTCACCGCTACCTTTACCAAATCGTGTTCACACACTTAACGGTCAGCATCAGAACATATCATTGCACTCTAATTCATTCCCAATGAATCAGACCTGACATACTCTAAGAAATAGCAAGCAAGGCATGGTAAGATCACAACATGGCTTCAATCAAGTCCTACACATACTAGTGGCTTTCAACTATTTACTGTGGCAATGACAGGTCATGCAGAGGAATGGGTTCAACTACCGCAGCATAAAGTAGCAGTTGAATCGTAGTTGTCCTAATGCAATAACAGGGAGCAGCAGGGAGAGAGTAGGATTGTATCGGAATGAACAAAGGGGTTTGCTTGCCTGGTATAACAACGTGTAGAGCACTGCTCCTCTAACAGGTACTCTGGAACGGTCTCCGGAGCAAAACCTATCGAGAAGAACGGTGCCGACAATCAAACACAAGCATATGCAACAATATGATGCATGAATATGGAATGAATATATGATGTTGTTTGAGCTAATGCAACTAGCATTTTAATTGGTTGAAATCCATTTGAACCAAGGGCTCAAATGCAACTCTAGAATAAGCATTTTTAAATGCCATTTATGTGTTTTCATATAAATAGTAGGTATAACTTCAGTTGTCATGCATGAAAATGGTACAGATTGATGGATTGAATTTTTCTGATAATTTTTCATATATAAATTATTTCATTCTGAGCTACGGTTGAATTTCTGTGATTTTTAGAAGTTTAAACCAATTTCTGAAATAAATAAATCATTTAAGATTTATTTAAATACCAGAACTGGAATACTGCGTCAGCATGACCCAAGCATGACGTCAGCAGGTCAACCTAGCTGACCAGAGTCAAACCTGACAGTGGGGTCCACTGGTCAGTGACTCAGTTAATTAACTGAGTTAATTAACACTAAACTAATCCTAACAGAAAGTCAGCAGGGCAGGGCCCACAAGTCAGTGACTACACTAATTATCTAAACTAATTAATTAACTCTAATGAGGTCAACTAACTGGAGGGGTGGGGCCCGCCTGTCATTGACCCAGGGGGTCAAATCCTGGTCAAACCCCCGGCTAACACGCCGGCGTTTAGCCGCCGGCGGCAGCAAACGCGGCGGAGGGCGTCGGGATCGCCGTTCCGGCGGTCTTTTGCGCAGCAGAGACCAGCTACGGGGAGCTGGAGCTCACCCGCATCCATTCCAGCAAGCGGCAGCAGCTAGGGCGGCCGGAGCTCGCCGTAAACGAGCTCGCGGCGGTTCCGGAGTTCGGCCCTCGTCGGATATGGGGCTACAGGGCACGGGGAGGCCAACGGAGGGGTGCTACGGGCTTCAGGCAGTGTGGCAAACGCGGAGACGCGCCAATTTGCGAGCCACGGTGGCTCTGGCCACGACGGAGAGGAACCACGGCGGCGCAACCGCTCGGGTCCGATGGGTGGCATGGCTACGGCGTGAGAACGGCGAAACGAAGGGCCAGTTTCGAGGGAGAAGCTCACGACGGTCGCAGCAGTGCAGGCGGAGAGCTCGGAGGAGGGCCGGAACGAGCAGGGCGGCGGAGGGGATCCACGGCGGCCGGCGGTGAAGACGAGCTCGAGGAGAAGCACGGAGAAGCACGGCAGCGAGGCGGAGCTCGGGGGCTCGTCCGAGAGGCGAGGGGAAGGCGGTGGCTACGGTGGTTGCGATCGGCGGCGACGATGGCGATCGGGACCGAGCGCGAGAGGGAGACAGAGGAGGGAAGGGGCGACGAGAGAGAGCCAGAGAGGTAAGGGGATGTGCGTGGCTTCGTCCGGAGCTTCGAGGCGGCGAGGGGGAGGACAGGCAGGCAGGAGACCTAGCGCCCTCGCCGTGCGCGCGCGCCGGCCATGCGCCTCGCCTACTGGCGCGAGGTTGGTGGTGACTGGCTTGGCCAGTGGGCCGGGCCAGCTTTGCCTGGTTGGGCTGCAGGTAAGGCCAGGTAAGCCTTTTCCCTTTTCCTATTTTTCTTTTCTATTTTGAAATTTGTTTTGAATTAAAAGAAAATCATTTAATTTATTCTGTCAATTTGCAGGGACTAGAAGGAGTAATCCAAAGCCCCACACAAAATCCAGAATTATTGGACACATATAAAATATATAATAAATATATATATCCAATGCAAATATTTATTTCATTAATTCCAAAAGCCCAAAATAGATATTTATGACCTCCTAATAATATTGGTTTGATTTTTATCTCTAACCAATATTTTCAGAGAGCAACATGAACATTTTCTTGGCCCCTTTTGGAGCAATTTTTATTTGGGTCATTTTTCAAAAGGGTTTTGTGAGGGTTTCACAAGTCCTCAATTCAAATTCATTTGAAATTTAAACATGATGCAAACATCAAGACTAGCCTAGTGCATACCAGAACTAGGGTTGTGACAATGGATCCCTTTTGGGAGCGGGGGACGTGGCAGAAGAGCTTCTTCCATAGCTCGAAATGGGCCTTGCAGCCTAGGAACAACTCACAGAGAGTGACGAAGCCCGCGATATGCAAAATGGAGCCTGGCGTGAGATTGTGCAGTTGGAGGCCATAGTACTCCAGGAGACCTCGGAGGAAGGGATGGATTGGAAATCCAACACCTCTTAAGAGAAAGGAAACAAAGCACACTCACTCCCCTTCTAAAGGGTTTCGGGAAGTTTTCGGCCAAGGCTTCACCAGTAAAAGAAGTTAATCCTGCCCGAACGGGGACTAGATCCGTGCGTGGGGGGGGGGATAGCCCTGCACATGGAGCTTGAGGAGCTGGGCGTGGGATACGGAGCAGCTCTCCCAATCGCCTTTTTGAGGGCCATGGGGGTGGGACGAAGAACTAGGAGCGCTGGCCATGATTGCATGGTTTCTTGGGACAAGTTCGAAGGATTTTTCCGTGGTATGGAACCGCATCTAAGATCTAAATCTCCTTAAATAGACTCATTCCGTGCACTATCGAGGGGTTAGCTGTAAAAGCGCTTGGACCTTTCGTATTCGTTTGCCACGTGGAAGCTGAAGCGACAGAAGCACGGAAGCCGAGGGGTATAACATTTAATGTAAGTCAGAGCTGTGGGAAGAATTCACCTTACGAAGACTAAATATGTAAGTGCCGAATATAGCCCTTCGGTTCAGATGCTTTGAAGTATTCGGAGGAGGAACCCGCCTTGCAATGCCAAAGACAATCTGCGTGCCGGACATATCGTCATTGAAGCCTGGTTCAGGGGCTACTGAGGGAGTCCTAGATTATGGTGTCCTCGGGCGTCCGGGCTACGTTACGTGGGCCTGACTGATGGGCCGTGAAGATAAAAGATAGAAGACTTTTCCTCGTGTCCGGATGGGACTCTCCTTGGCGTGGAAGCCAAGCTTTGCGTGCGGATATGAAGATTCCTTTCTCTGTAAACCGACTATGTACACCCCTAGCCCCCTCCGGTGTCTATATAAACCGGAGGGTTTAGTCTATATAAACCGGAGGGAACGTAGTATTTCAAAATTTTCCTACGATCACGCAAGATCTATCTACCAGATGCATAGCAATGAGTGGAGAGAGTGTGTCTACGTACCCTCGTAGATCGGGAGCGGAAGCGTCTAGTGACGCGGTTAATGTAGTTGAAATTTCTTCGCGATCCAACCGATCAAGCACCGAACGTACGGAGCCTCCGTGTTCAGCACATGTTCAGCTTGATGACGTCCCACGAGCTCTTGATCCAGTAGAACCTCGCGGGAGAGTTTCGTCAGCACGACGGCGTGGTGACGGACATGATGAAGCTACCGTCGCAGGGCTTCGCCTAAGCGCTGCAACGATATGACCAAGGTGTGTTTCTGTGGAGACGGGCACCGCACACGGTTGGGAGAGATCAACAGATCAACTTGTGTGTCTTTGGGTGCCCCTTGCCCCTGTATATAAAGGAGCAAGGGGGAGGCCAGCCAGCCCTCTATGGCGCGCCTAGAGAGGCAATCCTACTAGGAATAGGATCCCAATCCTATTCCTAGTAGGAGTCCACCAAGAAGGAGAGAGGGGGAAGGAAGGAGAGGGAGAGGGAGAGGGAGAGGGAAAGAGGGGCCACGCCCCCCTCCCCTAGTCCAATTCGGACTACCCCATGGGAGGGGGCGCGCCACCTCCTGGCTGCTGCCCTCTCTCTCCCCTAAAGCACACTAGGGCCCAATATTCCCCTCGGGGGGTTCCGGTAACCCCCCGGCACTCCGGTCAAATCCGAAACTTTTCCGGAACGCTTCCGGTGTCCGAATATAGTCGTAATATACCAATGTTTATGTCTCGAACATTCCGAGACTCCTCGTCATGTCCGTGATCTCATCCGGGACTCCGAACTACCTTTGGTACATCAAAACTCATAAACTCATAATACCGATCGTCATCATACGTTAAGCGTGCGGACCCTACGGGTTCGAGAACTATGCAGACATGACTGAGACTCATCTCTATAGATCTTGATGCTCAATATGTAAGCAGCTTTACCAAGGTTTTTCTTTGAAAATACTCCTTTCAAACACTCCTTTATGCTTTCCAGAAAAATTCTACATCATTCCCGATCGACAATATGTCATTCACACATACTTATCAGAAAGGATGAAGTGCTCCCACTCACTTTCTTGTAAATACAGGATTCACCACAAGTCTGTATAAAACCATATGCTTTGATCACCTTATCAAAGCGTATATTCCAACTCCGAGATGCTTGCACCAGTCAATAAATGGATCGCTAGAGCTTGCACAGTTTGTTAGCACCTTTAGGATCGACAAAACCTTGTGGTTGCATCATATACAACTCTTTCTTTAAGATATCCATTCAGGAATGCAGTTTTGACATCTGTTTGCCAGATTTCATAATCATAAAATGCGGCAATTGCTAACATGATTCAGACAGACTTAAGCATCTCTACGGGTGAGAAACTCTCATCGTAGTCAACTCCTTGAACTTGTCAAAAACCTTTCGCAACAAGTCGAGCTTTGTAAACAGTAACATTATCGTCAGCGTCGGTCTTCTTCTTAAAGATCCATTTATTTTCGATGGCTTGCCGATCATCGGGCCAGTCAACCAAAGTCCATACTTTGTTCTCATACATGGATCCCATCTCAGATTTCATGGCCTCAAGCCATTTTGCGGAATCTGGGCTCATCATCGCTTCCTCATAGTTCGTAGGTTCATCATGGTCTAGTAACATGACTTCCAGAACTGGGTTACCTACCACTCTGGTGCAGAACGTACTTTGCTTGATCTACGAAGTTCAGCAGAAACTTGATTTGAAGTTTCATGATCATTATCATTAGCTTCCTCACTAATTATTGTAGGAATCACTGGAACTAATTTCTGTGATATACTACTTTCCAATTCGGGAGAAGGTACAATTACCTCATCAAGTTCCACTTTCCTCCCACTCACTTCTTTCGAGAGAAACTCCTTCTCTAGAAAGGATCCATTCTGAGCAACGAATATCTTGCCTTCAGATCTGTGATAGAAGGTGTACCCAACAGTCTCTTTTGGGTATCCTATAAAGACACATTTTTCCGACTTGGGTTCGAGCTTATCAGGTTAAAGCTTTTTCACATAAGCATCGCAGCCCCAAACTTTAAGAAACGACAACTTTGGTTTCTTGCCAAACCACAGTTCATAAGGCGTCGTCTCAACAGATTAAGATGGTGCCCTTCTTTAACATGAATGCAGCTGTCTCCAATGCATAACCCAAAACCATAGTGGTAAATCGGTAAGAAAGATCATAGATCGCACCATATCTAATAAAGTACGGTTACGACGTTTGAACACACCACTACGCTGTGGTGTTCCGGGTGGCGTGAGCTGTGAAACTATTCCACATTGTTTTAAATGAAGACCAAACTCATAGAAACTTTATTTTCTTGTTACGATGATTCTCTACTTCACTCTGAAATTCTTTGAACTTTTCAAATGTTTCACACTTGTGCTTCATCAAGTAGATATACCCATATCTGCTCAAATCATCAGTGAAGTTCAGAAAATAACGATACTTGCCGCGAGCCTCAACACTCATTGGTCCACATACATCAGTATGTATGATTTCCAATAAATCAGTTGCTCACTCCATTGTTCCGGAGAACGGAGTTTTAATCATCTTGCCCATGAGGCATGGTTCGCAAGCACCAAATGATTCATAATCAAGTGATTCCAAAAGCCCATCAGCATGGAGTTTCTTCATGCGCTTTACACCAATATGAACTAAACGGTAGTGCCACCAATAAGTTGCACTATCATTATCAACTTTGCATCTTTTGGCTTCAATATTATGAATATGTGGATTACTACGATCAAGATCCAACAAACTATTTTCATTGTGTGTATGGCCATCAAAGGTTTTATTCATGTAAACAAAACAACAATTATTCTATGACCTTAAATGAACAACTGTATAGCAACAAACATGATCAAATCATATTCTTGCTCAACGCAAATGCCAAATAACATTTATTTGGGTTTACACTAATCCCGAAAGTATAGGGAGTGTGCGATGATGATCATATCAATTTTGGAACCACTTCAACACACATCGTCACTTCACCTTTAACTAGTCTCTGTTCATTCTGCAACTCTGGTTTAGAGTTACTAAATTTAGCAACTGAACCGGTATCAAATACCCAGGGGTTGCTATGAACACTAGTAAAGTACACATCAATAATCTGTATATCAAATATACCTTTGTTCACTTTGCCATCCTTCTTATCCGCCAAGTATCTAGGGCAGTTCCACTTCCAGTGATCATTTCCTTTGCAATAGAAGCACTTAGTTTCAGGCTTGAGTTTAGCTTTGGGTTTCTTCACAGGAGTGACAACTTGCTTGTCATTCTTCTTGAAGTTCTCTTTCTATCCCTTTTCCCTTTACTTGAAACAAGTGATCACGTTAACCATCAACACTTGATGCTCTTTGTTGATTTCTACCTTCGCTGATTTAAGCATCGCGAAGAACTCGGGAATTACTTTCGTCATCCCTTGCATATTATAGTTCATCATGAAGTTCTACTAACTTGGTGATAGTGACTAGAGAACTTTGTCAAATACTATCTTATCTGGAAGATTAACTCCCACTTGATTCAAGCAATTGTAGTACCCAGAGAATCTGAGCACATGCTCACTGGTTGAGCTATTCTCCTCCATCTTCTAGGCAATGTACTATCAAAGGTCTTATACCTCTCGACACGGGCATGAGTATGAAATACTAATTTCAAATCCTGGAACATCTCATTTGATCTGTAGTGTTCAAAACGTTTTTGAAGTCCCGGTTCTAAGCCGTAAAGCATGGTGCACTAAACTATCAAGTAGTCATCATACCGAGCTTTTGTCAAAACGTTCATAACGTCTGCATCTGCTCCTGCAATAGGTCTGTCACCTAGCAGTGCATCAAGGACAGAATTCTTCTGTGCAGCAATGAGGAAAATCCTTAGATCACGGAACAAGTCCGCATCATGGCTACTAACATCTTTCAACTTAGTTTTCTCTAGGAACATATAAAAACAAATGGGGAGCTACATCACGAGCTATTGATCTACAACATAGATATGCTAATACTACCAGGACTAAGTTCATGATAAATTAAAGTTCAATTAATCATATTACTAAATAACTCCCACTTAGATAGACATACCTCTAGTCATCTAAATGATCACGTGATCCAAATCAACTAAACCATGTCCGATCATCACGTGAGATGGAGTAGTTTTCAATGGTGAACATTTTATGTTGATCATATCTACTATATGATTCATGCTCGACCTTTCGTTCTCCAGTGTTCCGAGGCCATGTCTGTACATGCTAGGCTCATCAAGTTTAACCCGAGTATTCTGCGCGTGCAAAATAGGCTTACACCCGTTGTATGTGAACGTAGAGCTTATCACACCCGATCATCACGTGGTGTCTCGGCACGACGAACTTTCGCAACGGTGCATAATCAGGGAGAACAGTTGTACCTTGAAATTTTGTAAGGGATCATCTTATAATGCTACCGCCGTACTAAGCATAATAAGATAAACATCACATGCAATCAATATAAGTGATGTGATATGGCCATCATCATCTTGTGCCTTTAATCTCAATCTCCAAGGCACCGTCATGATCACCATCGTCACCGGTGCGACACCTTGATCTCCATCGTAGCATCGTTGTCGTCTCGCTAACTATTGCTTCCACGACTATCGCTACCGCTTGGTGATAAAGTAAAGCAATTACATGGCTATTGCATTTCATACAATAAAGCAACAACCATATGGCTCCTGTCAGTTGCCGATAACATTACAAAACATGATCATCTCATACAATAACGTATAACTTATCACGTCTTGACCATATCACATCACAGCATGCCCTACAAAAACAAGTTAGACGTCCTCTACCTTGTTGTTGCAAGTTTTACGTGGCTGCTATGGGCTTAGCAAGAACCGTTCTTACCTACGCATACAAAACCACGACGATATTTCGTCAAGTATGTGTTGTTTTAACCTTCACAAGGACCAGGCGTAGTCACACTTGATTCAACTAAAGTTGGAGAAACTGACACCCGCCAGCCACCTGTGTGCGAAGCACGTCGGTAGAACCAGTCTCGCGTAAGCGTACGTGTAATCTCGGCCCGGGCCTCTTCATCCAACAATACCGCCGAATCAAAGTATGACATGCTGGTAAGCAGTATTACTAGTATCGTCCACAACTCACTTGTGTTCTACTCGTGCATATCATCTACGCATAGACCTGGCTCATGCTGCCACTGTTGGGGAACGTAGTATTTCAAAATTTTCCTACGATGTTGCAAGATCTATCTACCAGATGCATAGCAACGAGAGGGGAGAGTGTGTCTACGTACCCTCGTAGACCGGGAGCGGAAGCGTCTAGTGACGCGGTTGATGTAGTCGAACTTTCTTCGCGATCCAACCGATCAAGCACCGAACGTACGGAGCCTCCGCGTTCAGCACACGTTCAGCTTGATGACGACCCACGAGCTCTTGATCCAGTAGAACCTCGCAGGAGAGTTTCATCAGCACGACGGCGTGGTGACGGAGATGATGAAGCTACCGTCGCAGGGCTTCGCCTAAGCGCTGCAACAATATGACCGAGGTGTGTTTCTATGGAGACGGCCACCGCACACGGTTGGGAGAGACCAATAGATCAACTTGTGTGTCTTTGGGTGCCCCTGCCCCCGTATATAAAGGAGCAAGGGGGAAGGCCGGCTAGCCCTCTATGGTGCGCCTAGAGAGGCAATCCTACTAGGAATAGGATTACAATCATATTCCTAGTAGGAGTCCACCAAGAAGAAGAGAGGGGGAAGGAAGAAGAGGGAGAGGGAGAGAGAAAGAGGGGCCGCGCCCCCCTCCCCTAGTCCAATTCGGACTACGCATTGGGAGGGGGTGCGCCACCTCCGGGCTGCTGCCCTCACTCTCCCCTAAAGCCCACTAGGGCCCAATATTCCCCCGGGGGGTTCCGGTAACGCTCCCGGCACTCCGGTTAAATCCGAAACTTTTCCGGAACGCTTCCGGTGTCCGAATATAGTCATCCAATATATCAATCTTTATGTCTCGTACATTCCGAGACTCCTCGTCATGTCCGTGATCTCATCTGGGACTCCGAACTACCTTTGGTACATCAAAACTCATAAACTCATAATATCGATCGTCATCAAACGTTAAGCGTGTGGACCCTACGGGTTCGAGAACTATGTAGAAATGACCGAGACTCATCTCCAGTCAATAACAAATAGCGGAACCTGGATGCTCATATTGGCTCCTACATATTCTACGAAGATCTTTATCGGTCAAACTGCATAACAACATACATTGTTCCCTTTGTCATCGGTATGTTACTTGCCCGAGATTCGATCGTCGGTATCACCATACCTAGTTAATCTCGTTACCGGCAAGTCTCTTTACTCGTTCCGTAATACATCATCTTGTGACTAACTCATTAGTCATTTGCTTGCAAGGCTTATTATGATGTGTATTACCGAGAGGGCCCGGAGATACCTCTCCGACACTAGGAGTGACAAATCCTATTCTTGATCTATGCCAACACCATGAACACCTTCGGAGACACCTGTAGAGCATCTTTATAATCACCCAGTTACGTTGTGACATTTGATAGCACAGATGGTGTTCTTCCGATATTCAGGAGTTGCATAATCTCATAGTCATAGGAACATGTATAAGTCATGAAGAAAGCAATAGCAGTAAAACTAAACGATCATAGTGCTAAGCTAACGGACGGGTCTTGTCCATCACATCATTCTCCTAATGTTGTGGTCCCGTTGATCAAATGACAACTCATGTCTATGGTTAGGAAACATAACCATCTTTGATCAATGAGCTAGTCTAGTAGGGGCATACTAGGGATACTCTATTTTGTCTATGTATTCACACATGTAATAAGTTTCTGGTTAATACAATTCTAGCATGAATAATAAACATTTATCATGATATAAGGAAGTAAATAATAACTTTATTATTGCCTCTAGGGCATATTTCCTTCAACAAAAGCATCACAGGTTCTTTACACACCCCCACGGGGTCCTCTTTGATTCCTAACAGGGAACAAAGGAAGGAGATCTTGAAGGGCCCTAGTCGCGGTTGCCACCGCCGATACCATCATCAACAGAGGGCCACGAGAGTCCAGCGCCAACCAGGTCACCAAAAACGACGAGCTGATGCTGCTGTCGTGCTCCGAGTGTGGTGTGAGCTTGGTGGCGCATAGCTATTGTCGCTCGTCTCCGGAGACTCATCAGGCTCGGGAGAGCTGCCGGATTCCCAGGGGCCATCGCTGCTGCTGGAGGAGCTATCGGCAGGGCCAAGGGCAGGCACGACGTCCTCCGTCGCACCAAACCGGTGGCTCCCTCCAGGGCAACACTCAAGACGGCAGCCTTCCTCGTCGAAGACCTTGAAGAACAACGTGGAGGCACCGCCGAATTCGAAGTGGATGACGGAGGCTCCATCAGGGTGGCACACATGGGCGATTTCAGCCCATTCTCGAGTCATGAAGACACCGGCCGGGGGGACGACCTCGACCTCCGCCTTCGAAGCCTGGCTACAGCACCCAGCGTGCAGCAACCACAGCTCAGTAGGACCCCTCACTGTCATCATCTCCACGAAGAACTTCGGGAGCCGAATCCAAGAAGGCGGTGGCATCGATGTCCAAACCACAAACTCGCGCGAGGAGCCCTTGGCATGGGTTCGGGAGCCAGCGGCTCGTGCGACCCTAGCTAGACGACATCAACCATGATGTGAGTAGCGTGGGGCGCAACCCCCTCTTTTGGAGCCTTGCGCCTATGCGTACAAGGGCAACGTGTAGCCGGGAGGAGGCTGCTCGCACCAAGACCTCGTTACATCCACCCTCTCATCGGTGCAACGGCGGCGACTGAACCTCTTCTTCGGGGGAAGGGGTTCCCGCTCCTCGTAGGGTTTTTTTCCTTTCTCAGTAGCGAATAATCTCCTCATCAGCGCGATGGGCATAACGGCAAGACGGCGCGGCAAGGAGGAAGGAGAAGGGCGGGCAACAAGAAGAAGGATATGAGCAATGGGGGCTTCACCCTCCCCTCATTTATAGCCCGGAGGAGGCCAACCGTCGGCCTCCACGATCGCACGTAATGATGGTTTTTCTATGCATGCAGTAGGGTCTCATCAAGTCGGGCAGTTGTCGAGGCAGCGTGGGGAAGCGGAGACACCCACATCCAATCAGTCGCCATGCATCAACCAAGGCCGCAGGCGATTGGGGCCCGCGTCGCTCCTCACTTGCCCCTTGGCTTCACCTCGAAGCCAAGTCCAAGTGCACCTTGGGCCCGGGGGCTACTGTCGGCATTCTGGGAAAGGGGGGTACCATACTTGCATACATGCCGCCTGTGACGCGGCTCCCTCAATGGCCTGGTATGGCCCGGCTTCAGCAACCATAGCTCAACACCCTTGCGAGGGGCCAAGCCTCACGAGGTGGACGACAGCAAGACCTCCCTAGGGGCAGTCTCTCTAGGATGGCTCCTGAGGAGCGGAGATATCTATGCAAGGTACACCTCACGAGGTTCACGTGACGTGAGCCATGACGTCCCAGGCGAGGCGGGCGCCAGCAGGCGCAGTGTACCAGTTTCCCCTTTGGTGCTAAGGGGGCAAGCGCAGACGCGGAGTCCCATGGAATCAAGCAAATATTTCCATATCAGTGCAACAAGACCAAGGACCGTCGGGATGGCAGAATGGAGGTCATCGTGGAGCCCAGCACAACGTCACCACCAGAGGCTTTGGCAGGCGAAAACTACTTTTGTCGGGATAATTTGTACTAGGTGTTCCCCTTCAAATTTGGTTGTTGTGGGATCCCTTCCCGCCAGTATTTGGGAAGAGGACCAAGGCCACTATAAATAGGACCTAGCCACCACCATGGAGGGGGAGGAGATAAGAGAGAAAGGGAGCCAAGAGAGAAAGGGAGCCAGAGAAGGAGAGAGAGAGAGAGAGAGAGAGAGAGAGAGAGAGAGAGAGAGAGAGAGAGAGAGAGAGAGAGAGAGAGAGAGAGAGAAAGAGAGAGCGAGAGACAGAGAGAGAGGTCCATTCCGCCCTACACACACCACAAGTTCATTCGAGCCCAAGAACTCTCCTCCAGAGGTTGTTCATCCATTATACTAGTTCATCCTCAGCCCCACGAGGCAATCGACCACACACACTGGAGTAGGGTATTACAACGCAAGGTGGCCCGAACCAGTATAATCCTATGTGTCCCCTATTCTTTGAGTTCGTAGAGCTAGGATGTGGAATCGTAGGGCGAGCGCGCTGGGGAGAGAGTGTTCTTCATGCAGACCCCAGAGTTCGAACCTCTCAAGGGTTTGCGGAACCCGAAATCTAACAGTTTCACTCCGTCATTAGAAACATTTAATCACCGATCCCACATGTGCGAAGAATTTAGTGTGTGCTGCATCGCATACGATTACATTTGGCAAGGCCTCTGCATCATGGCTCCCTATCCTCGACGGTTTCTGGGTCGTGTGGGAAGGACCCCCCCCCCCCATCACAGTCACTCACTTGGCGACGGTTCAAAACGCGGTCGCGGAAAGGGATTAAAAACTGTTTGTATAGCACCTCGATGTACCATTGGTTGGTTGATGGTGGGTCAGGCTTGAATTTGATTTCTCCTGATGTGATGAAGAAACTCCAGATTCCTGATGAAGATCTGAAGAAGACTGGCACTTTCCAAGGGATTAACCAAGGAAGGAGCCAGCCGAAGGGAAAGATTACCTTGCCGGTAACGTTTGGCAGCGAAATAAACTTCGGGACGGAGAAGGTTGTGTTCGATGTTGTTAAGCTTCCCCTTCCATTCAACGGGATTCTTGGCTAACCAGCTCTGGCCAAGTTCATGGCGGTGTCCCACTACGCCTACAACACTTTAAAGATGCCTGGTCCTATGGGAGTCATCGCCATTCCGTCGGATAAGAGAGGTGCAGTCATCTGCGTGGACAAAATATATAGAGATGCAGTCATGGTGGAAGCCATCAGGGTGCCAGCTCCCGTCAAGAAGGAGAAGAAAGTCAAGGAAACCGGCAAGGACAGCTCCGGGAAGCGCATCTCTTCAGAGTGTGTGGCACTCGACTACGACTTGCCGGAGAGTTCAACCAGCAAAAGATCCAAGGCTACTCCACCTGTGGCCAAGAAAGTGGTTCAGCAGGATGGCACCGATGGTACTTTCACCATTAGTGCTATCCTTGACGAAAAATAGGAAAACACGCTCGCTGCCTTCCCGTGGGCGAATGTCGATGTCTTTGCCCGGAAACCGTCTGACATCCCCGGTGTTCCCAAGGAGGTAATCAAGCACCACCTTGCTTCTTGTCCTCACGCCTACCACGTCAAGCAAAAAGTCGGGAAGGAGGCCATGGAGCAGCAACAGTTCATTGTTGGGGAAATTAAAAAACTAGAAGCAGCGGGTTTGATCTGGGAGTACTGCATCCAAGTTGGTTGGCAAATCCAGTGGTGGTGCGAAGGCTAGAAGTGGAGACTGTGTATTGACTTCATGGACTTGAACAAAGCATGTCCAAAGTATCCCTTCTCTTTGCCACGCATTGATCAAATTGTTGATTCCACCTCTCGTTGTGACTTGTTGTCTTTCCTGGATGCATACTCCGGGTATCACTAGATCTTCATGGCCAAGGAAGATGAAGAAAAGACTGCCTAAATCACCCCTATGCCACATACTACTTTGTACGTATGCCCTTCGGGCTGAGGAATGCTGGTTCTGCGTTTGTGAGGACCATGTAGACCGGTTTCAAGTCATAGATGCACATTAACATTGAAGCATACATGGATGATATAGTGGTCAAGACCAAGAATAAATCCTCACCCATTAAAGATTTAGAAGAGACCTTTGCGAATTTGCGGAAGATGAACTTGAAGCTCAACCCTGAGAAATGTGTGTTTGGTGTTCCGTAAGGCAAGCTTCTTGGGTTCTTTGTGTCTCAGCGAGGGATAGAGCCAACCCCGACAAGATCAAGTCCATAGAGCAGATTCGGGCCCCGAAGACCGTCAAGGATGTGAGAGGCCTGACTGGTTGTGTGGCCGCACCAAGCAGGTTCATTTGTAAATCCGCTGAGCATGCCTTGCCATTCTTCAAAATTTTGAAGAAGGCTGGTCCAGTAAAATGGACTCCAAAGGCTAAGCCGGCGCTGCAGGATTTGAAGGCTTACCTTTCTTCTGGACCAACCCTGGTCGTACCCAAGCCACATGAGCCGTTGCTGCTATATCGTGTAGCTACAAATCAAGTGGTTAGTGCAGCCTTGGTTGCGCGGAGGGAAGATGTCAGGCCCATGATGCGATTCTATCCCGATCACGTGTTGAACTCATGATTGGGGCACAATTGCATTTCAGGCGCTTAGCAAGATGGATATCATTACATCGTACCATTACATAAATAGATGGGGATACAACAATAGGCAACAATTGCCACATGAATATAACAACATCATATACAAGACGTCCTACTATGGATGAAAACACATGAAAAACACAACGACATCCATCCTGCTATCCCAGGCTGCCGACCAGGAACCTACCCCAAGATAGAAGAAGAAGAAGAAGAAAGAACTCCAACACAAGTAAACATCGCTCTCACGTCAAGTCATCGGAAACCCGAACCTGCAACTGTTGTTGTAGTATCTATGAGCCACGAGGACTCAGCAATCCCATTACCATGGGTATAAAGACTAGCAAAACTAATGGGTATGGAAGGATAAGTGGTGAGATTGTAGCAAGCGACTAAGCATTTGTATGGTGGCTAACTTACGATTTTAAGAGAAAGATGAGAAGCTACGCAAACGGTCGTAAACTAGTAATGATCACTAAGTGATCTTGAACTACCTACAAGTCAAGCATAACCCCACCGTGTTCTCTTCCCAAACTTACTCAAAAAGAGACGATCACGGTTACTCACGTGGTTGGTCTAATTTATTTCGGGTTTAGTGTCAAGTTCTCTACAACCAGATATTAACAAATTCCAATCTTCCACATAACCGCGGGCACGGCTTTCAAAAGATCATAACCCAGCAGGGGTCTCCCAACTTAGCCCATCACAAGCTCTCACGATCAGCGGAGGTAAACCTCCAAAATTGGGAAGACCCGAGTGTTCTCGGAATCCCATGCTCAAGATATTTCGACAATGGTAAAACTAATCCAGCAAGACCGCCCGATGTGTTGCCAAATCCCGATAGGAGTCGCACATATCTCATTCTCGGGGCACACTGGATAGGCAAGACGCCGGGTTGGCTGAGACCCTGGTTACCCAGGGGGCGCCGGACATCTCCCGGTTTGGACCAACATTTCGAGGAGCACTGGCCCGGGGGGTTGATTAAGAAAGATCCACGAGGTAGCTACTCCCTATGCAATTTTTAGTTTTTATTAGGCAAATGGTAAAACCAATGTTGGGCCTTGCTGGAAGAGCTTTAAACAGAGCAAATTATCGAGGGGGGGTCCATAAACCCCAACCGTGTTAGGAACGCAATATCAAGGAACATAACACCGGTTTATCAGAACCTAAGGCGACATGAGTGGAACAAAACACCTAGCAAAAGGCCAAGCCTTCCACCCATTACCAAGTATATATGTGCATTAACTAAACATAGGAGATATTGTGATATTCCAACATATCCCATGTTCCAACATGGAACAACTGCAACTGCACCTGCAACTAGCAACACTATAAGAGGGGCTGAGCAAGCGGTAACATAGCCAATCAACAGTTTGATAGGATGGGGAAAACGTTAGAGGTTGTTTCATGGAATATTGGGAGGCTTGATAACAAGTGGTGGGTAGCACGACATATAGTGATAGCATTAAGACAACTAGCGTCGCAAAGATAGTAGTGAGATCCAAGGTGATGCTCATCTTGCCTGAGATCCCTCTAGGAAGAAGATCGAGTCCATGAAGAAGAGAAGCCACGAAGATGAACCAAGCGTAGTCGAACGTATCCTCACAATCACATCGAAACATGAACTACTGAGAAGAAGCACAACCGGAAAAAAGCAAACAACTTGGTAAACACACAAGCATAAACATGGCATGATGCCCAACCAAGTATGATTCAAGACAAGATTAAATAGGCATGGCATGGCAAAGTGCAACTAACAATACTACACATTAAGTGGAGCTCAATATGCAATGAGTTGCATCTTGACGAAACACCACATCGAATTATTTAGTTCGATCTCATTTATGCAACTCAACAAGATTAAATGTTGGTTAACATGGAAAGAGGTGAAGCATAAAGAAGCTACACTATCTAAGTAATTAAAATCAGGCCGGAAAAAACAAACAACAAATCCAGAAAATCCCCATATACATAATTTGAATTTGGTACTGTTCTGCCTATTAACACATTTTATGTTGTTAAACAGTAAAACAAAGTGCACCAAATTATTTTAGGCATTTTTTCACCCCAAAAACATATAAAGCTTAATTAATTCTGAGCTACGATTTAAAAGTTATGAATTAAACCGGTTTAACATGCTATTTAAGCAAAACAAAAAGCAACAACATTTTAAACAGGGCAAGAAGTTGCAAAACATTAATCTACATTAAATTTTAAGCTTAAACCCTATGTAGTTTGTCTTAAAAAGATGCATGCATACAAAGTTATTAACAAAACACAAATAATGCCAAACTGGAATAATATGCATAACCAAGAGAAAACAAAAGGGTCATGGGGCTGGGCAAGCCACTGCCAATGATAGGAGGGCCCCGGGGTGCTGAGGTGGCAGGGGTTTGGGTGTGGAGAAGGGTGTGTGCACAGAGAGAATGACAGGTGGGCTCCCACTCTCATATAGATAAACTGGCAAAAAATTGGGCATTTGGTCAGGCCCGAAGGGGATTCAAACCTGGGTCTGCGGTCTGGGCGGGAGAGGGTTGAGCCACTAGCTAGGATCGACTGGTTTGCAAAAGTGAGCGGCCTAGCTGATTTTAACTGGTCCAAGGTCCTGGCTTCTTCTTCTGCGGGGACAAAGGAGATGCCGTCGTCGTCGGCGACTAACTGCGGCACGACAGGACTCCGTAGACGGCAGCGAGCGTGCGGGAAGGTTCAGAGTGCAGCACAGGCAGTGAGGAGAGCGTAGCAAAGGTTCGGGTGTGCAGGATCCCAAGGATGAGCTCGTGCTTGCTTCGGACACGGCGGCTGCAGAGGCATGCAAGGCGACGACGAGGCTTCGGTCGCGTGCGAGAGCTGCTGGCTTCAGGTGCGTGCGTGCAAAGAAACAGAGGAGGCAGATCAACCTCACCGGACTTGCCATCCGACATGCTCGGGAAGCAAGGGCCGGCCATGTGATGGAGTGGCACGGAACTTCTGCTCCCTGGATGGAGCATTCAGGGCGATGTGTTGTGATGCGTGTGTGAGAGCACATGTGCGATGAGTAGCAGGCTGGATGGGTGGTTGTGCTATGAGGGCGGTTTGGTGATCAAAAGATCAGCGAAACTGAAGCAAGATGAACCTAACAAGGGTTAGCCTTGTTGGCCGATGCCTTCGACCATGACCTTGAGCAATCTCTTGGCCTGGCGCGCGAGTTGCGGGCGCTGTGCGCAGCGGCATCAGGTGCGGTAGGGTGCGGGGCGTGGGGAGGCAAGCTGGGCTACACGTCGATGGGGTGATTCAAGAGAGCATCTAGAGCGAGCGGGGTGTAGCGTGGGCAAGCGACGACAAGATCCGGACAGGCGCGCATTTCTCTTCTCTGAAAAATTCAGAAATCTGCCGGAGCACGGGGAGCACGACGGAGGTACGGAGCTAGCAACGACTACGGTGCCCTATGAACGACGGGAAGGACCAGGGAGGAGGCTGGGTATACCTAGTGTACCTATGACAAGAATTATACCTATGACATGAATTCGGGGCCGGGGATGCACCGGCACGACGGTGACGAGGCGAGGGAGTCCGGCGAACTTGATGTCCGTGAAGTAGAGGATAAAGGGGATGTCGTGGATGGAGTCATTGGGCTCGGCTTGACGTGTGAACGGATCCAGGGGCGTTCCGCGGGGCTCGTGGACGCCGAGGAAGCAGGATGAGCTCCTATGCCGGAGGGGAGCTCTTCCAGGAGTCGGCTATGGCGTCGGGGGTAGTGGGAGGAGGGTCGCGATGGGGTCGTGCGGACTGGTGGCGCGGTGGAGGAAGGAGGAGGCAGGGGGGAAACCCTAGGGAGTCGCGGCTCGCTGGTTTTATAGGGGGGGTGCGGGTGCCATGGCTTGCCACCGAGTCCATGTGCGCCTGCCTCATTGGGTTTTTACCGTGAGAGAGAGGCTGCGAGAGGAGGAAGAAAAAGCAGGAGAGAGGAGGGTGCAGGTGAGTCTGCAGAGAGGCCAGCGTGGAAAGGAGGAGGAGGCGAGCTGCTGGTGGGGCTGCGGCGGCCAGAGAGGCCAGGCCCAGGAGAGTGGCTGCGCTGGGAAGGGCCTTCTGCTTCTGCCTTTTTCTGTTTCTTCAAACAGAATAAAAGAGCAAAAAGCACTGAGGAATTGGAGAGGGTTGTGAGAGATATGAGAATTTCCCTGGAGTCCAGAATTTGTGCAGAATTCGAATAAATTGCTTTGGGCATTTTTGAACCCAACCAAAGCAGCTCTAAATCATATGAAATTTTACAGAGAGGTATAAGGCATGGTCTATTATTTGTCGAAAACGATGAACATTAATGGAGGAGGGAATAAAGTCACTTGCAAAAACATGAAAGAAGAAGGAAGGGAGAGGTGATGATACATGGGCATGGCTTGAGAGATAGCAAGGGGTCAAGCACACACACATCAACTAGAGCAACAGACACAACATATATAAGAGTGCAATGCACGTGATGATTATAGCAACAACATGGATGACACAATGCAACAAGTGGCAAAACAATGCACATGATGAAATACAAAATGATAAGGGCATAATGCAACACATGGCATAACAAGTGAAATGAGCATGGTGCAAGAAGCAAAGATGTGACCATGCACTCAACATGATCATGGCATAAGCATATAGGAAAGAAATATGCAAAACAATTATGACAATGCAACAAAAACAATAAACACACGTCAACAACTAAAATAAATGGAAGGCATCTAGAGCATTGGTCTCGGGGCGTCACAACACTCCCCTACTAACAAGAGATCTTGTCTGGAGATCTTAGGAACGAGACGGAAGAGGAATAGGAAGACCAAAGTTCTTCTTTGGAGAAAAGAGTGAAACCAAAGAATGTTGAAAGGTTGAACAACTTGAGAGAAAGAACAAAACGGAGTTGAACGAGATTGAGAAGCTTCGTTACAAAAGAGGAATATGGAACATTACGAGAACGTTGTAGGTTGAAAGGCATGACACCAAAGCTTAACAAACCAAAAGAATATGAAACTGCACCGAGATAACAAGATAGCCTAGGGACAAGAATGAAGAATTTGGATAGAACTACGGTTGAACATGGAAGGAATAAAACATGAACTTGAGAAGATGGAATAGTACTTGACGAGAGAAAGAACACAATGCCTCTGGATCAAATTAAGAATGGAACAAGAATAAAAGGGAAAGAACAAGATCTTCTAGCACAAATGAACTTGAAAGAGCATCTTTAGAAGGAATGATTGAACAGATTTGTTGAGAAAATCAACAACAAAAGAATAAGCTTGGTGTGGACTTATGGACAACATCTCAAAGCTTGAGGTGAGAATATGCCACAACCCAATGCTTAAATAATTGAGAAGAACAACGAATTGCCAAACTCCACTTCAAAAGAATAGGGAGAATTATTAGCATCTCGAGGTGCAAGAAGAATAATTCTCGAGCTTCTCCACCAGAATTTTGATGAACACTTGAAGAATGAATAAATTCATGAAGAACCACCATGAAAAACTCCGGTGACAAAAGGATGATGAGATAGAAATGAAAGATGAAAAGAACAAGATTAAAGCCTTGCGATGATTTAGAAGGAGGTACCGACGAGATGGCCAATGAAAACTTTGAACTCCGGAGAAGAAAAGATGAAAACACTTGGGATTAGAATTTATTCATCATGACCAAATTCCGAAGAAAGGGATTAATCAAGTTGATGAAAGAAGAATAAGAATTATGGTATGCTTATCCTCCACCAGTTAAATTGATGTGAAATAATGGATTTGCATACCACTTATTCGTGTTGGAATTGATTAAAGAGGGATATAACGCAACAGTTGAGAAAATCTTCATGAACCATCGGTAGGATTGGAAAGAACGAATGAATTGACGAGATAACAAATGAAAAGGAATCTTGAACGAACCACCATAAGAATTGAAATTGAACGAAGAAAAGAGAATGAATCACCGGAAAGAATTAGAAAAGAAATAGAGAACTTGAGGGAATTTAGACACAAGAGAACGAAGAGATCACAAACTGATTTAAAGAATACTTGAACGAAGCTCCGGAAGAATTATGGAGAGGAACAAAGAGATTTCAATTAAGAATAGTTGGAGGACGAAGTTGAAAACTGAAAACGAAAAAATCTTCTGAAATGATGGTCTTCGGAGGATCACATTGGAAAGTATTCATGAAATACTTTGGATGTGTATCAAAAGAATTTGTCACAATTGGAACAATTTGAGGGGATAGCATTAAGCTTGAACAACGAATGATCGGGAGAACGGACAAGATTTAGAGGAACTCTTCTTCGGTGTTCAACTGTTGAGAATGACGACGAGAAATGCCATGAAGAATTTACGAGATACTTCGGAAAATTTAAAGAAGAAAGGTTGAACAAAACATGAAAGAATTTGAAGCGATCTTGGCATAGGCATATGACTGATGGAATCCATACTTACGTCACACTTTGAAAAGAATTTGTGAATAACTCTGGAAAAATTTGAAGAGTCAGGTAAGATCCTGGGAATAAACCTGTGGGTTATGATCCCACTAAAGAGAAACACTGTCAGAAAGGATTGTTTGAATGAGAAATGATGCACCAGAACGATTGAAAGTATTGAATGAGGTGACAACCTCAAATTAATTTGAACACAGACGAATCTCCTGAGATGTCTTCAGAACTCCACAATGATTAAATGGTGAGAGGCAAAGGACAAATTCGAACCAAGGAAAGAATATGAACAACACTAAAAACAAATTGAATTGGATCCACCGGAGAAGAAAAGAGATGAAGAATGACGAACTTAGACGAGAATTCACTAGTTGAAATAATTGAGGAAAGAAAACAAAGGCTTCGCACGAGTAGGATGGGTACTTGGTTAAGGACTCTGGCTCCTATAAGAAAAAGGGTGGGCGGGTGGGAAAAAGAAAGACCACTTCGGACGATGAAACAACTTCGTTGACAAAGAACTGATGACTAATCTTGCAAAGGACAAAGAGGGTCGAATCAACTCGAATAGAAATGCACCAGATGAAAAGAGTTGACACTGCTATGAATGAAAACTAACTGCGGGATCCTAAAAAAATTTGAAGGGCAAAAGGAGTAATTCAAAACCCTATGTCAAGATTCCTCACCAGAGCGACGGAGGGGTTGAGGAGTAAAAAGAACTCATACTCTCTGATATAACTAGACTCCAAAATTGTGTTCTTCTAGACTCGACAACGGCCAGACTACGATCAATCAAGGGGGCTCACATGGTTGGTGGAGGCTCTGATACCAACTTGTCAGGCCCATGATGCGATCCTATCCCAATCATGTGTTGAACTCGTGATTGGGGCAGAACCGCATTTCGGGCGCTTAGCAAGACGGGTATCATTACATCATACTTACATAAATAGATGGGCATACAAAAATAGGCAATAATTTCCACATGAATACAACAACATCATATACAAGACATCCAACTACGGATGAAAACTCATGAAAAACACAACGACATCCATCCTGCTATCCCAGGCTACCGACCAGGAACCTATCCCAAGATCGAAGAAGAAGAAGAAGAAAGAACTCCAACACAAGTAAACATCGCTCTCATGTCAAGTCATCGGAAACCCGCACCTGCAACAGTTGTTGTAGTATCTGTGAGCCACGAGGACTCGGCAATCCCATTACCATGGGTATCAAGACTAGCAAAGCTTAATGGGTATGGAAGGATAAGTGGTGCGGTTGCAGCAAGCGACTAAGCATTTATATGGTGGCTAACTTATGATTTCAAGAGAAAGATGAGAAGCTACGCAAACGGTCGCAAACTAGTTATGATCACTAAGTGATCCAGAACTACCTACGAGTCAAGCATAACCCCACCGTGTTCTCTTCCCGAACTTACTAGAAAAGAGACGATCACGGTTACTCATGCGGTTGGTGTATTTATTTTGAGTTTAGTGTCAAGTTCTATACAACCGGATATTAACAAATTCCAATCTGCCACATAACCGTGGGCACGGCTTTTGAAAGATCATAACCCTGCAGGGGTGTCCCAACTTAGCCCATCACAAGCTCTCACGATCAACGGAGGTACAACTCCAAAATTGGGAAGACCCGAGTGTTCTCGGATTCCCGTGCTGAAGATATTTCGACAATGGAAAAACTAATCCAGCAAGACTGCCCGATGTGACGACAAATCCCGATAGGAGTCGCACGTATGTCGTTCTCGAGGCACACCGGATAGGCAAGACGTTGGGTTGGCTGAGACCCTAGTTGCCCAGGGGCGCTGGACATCGCCGAGTTTGGACCAACACTCAGAGGAGCACTGGCCCGGGGGGTTGATTAAGAAAGATCCACGAGGTAGCTACTCCCTATGCAATTTTAGTTTTTATCATGCAAATGGTAAAACCAATGTTGGGCCTTGCCGGAAGAGCTTTAAACAGAGCGAATTATCGAGGGGTCCCATAAACCCCAACCGTGTTAGGAACGCAATATCAAGGAACATAACACCGGTTTATCTGAACCTAAGGCGGCATGAGTGGAACAAAACACGTAGCAAAAGGCCAAGCCTTCCACCCATTACCAAGTATATATGTGCACTAATTAAACATAAGAGATATTGTGATATTCCAACATATCCATGTTCCAACATGGAACGACTGTAACTGCACATGCAACTAGCAACGCTATAAGAGGGGCTTAGCAAGCGGTAACATAGCCAATCAACAGTTTGCTAGGATGGTGAAAAGGTTAGAGGTTGTTTCATGGCATATTGGGAGGCTTGATAACAAGTTGTGGGTAGCGCGACACATAGCGATAGCAGCGAGACAACTAGCATAGGAAAGATAGTAGTGAGATCCAAGGTGATGGTCATCTTGCCCGAGATCCAGCTAGGAAGACGATCGAGTCCATGATGAAGAAGAAGCCACGAAGACGAACCAAGCGTAGTCGAACGTATCCTCACGATCGCAATGAAACATGAACTACCGAGAAGAAGCACAACCGGAAAGAAGCAAACAACATGGTAAACACACAAGCATAACCATGGCATGATTCTCAACCAAGTATGATGCAAGACAAGATTAAATAGGCATGGCATGGCAAAGTGCAACAAATAATACTACACATTAAGTGGAGCTCAATATGCAACGAGTTGCATATTGACGAAACACCACATCCAATTATTTAGTTTGCTCTCATTTATGCTACTCAACAAGATTAAATGTTGGTGAACAAGGCAAGAGGTGAAGCATAAAGAAACTACACTATCTAAGGAATTTAAATGAGGCCAGAAAAAACAAGCAACAAATCCGAAAAATCCCCATATACATAATTTGAATTTGGTACAGTTTTGCCTATTAACTCATTTTATTGTTGGTAACAGTGAAACAAAGTGCACCAAATTATTCTATGCATTTTTCTACCCCAAAAACATATAAAGCTTAATTAATTCCGAGCTATGGTTTAAAAGTTATGAATTAAACCGGTTTAACATGCTATTTAAGCAAAACAAAAAACAATAGCATTTTAAACAGGGCAGGAAGTTGCAAAAACATCAATCTACAATAAGTTCTAAGCTTAAAACATATGTAGTTATTAACAAAACACAAACAATGCCAAAACTGGAATAATATGCATAACCAGGAGAAAACAAAAGGGACATGGGGCTAGGCCAGCCACTGCCAATGACAGGAGGGCCCCAGGGTGCTGAGGTGGCTGGGGTTTGGGTGTGGAGAAGGGTGTGAGCGCAGAGAGAATGATAGGTGGTCTCCCACTGTCATAGAGATAAACTGGCAAATAATTGGGCATTTTCTTTGGCCCAATGGGGATTCGAACCTGGGTCTGCGATGTAGGCGGGAGAGGGTTGAGCCACTAGGCTAGGATCGGCTGGTTTGGATAAGTGAGCGGCCTAACTGATTTTTACCAGTCCAATGCCCCGGCTTCATCTTCTGTGGGGACAGAGGTGATGCCATCATCGTCGGTGAGCAACGGTGGCATGGCAGGACTCCGTAGACGGCGGCGAGCGGGCGGGAAGGTTCAGGATGCAGCGCAGGCGGTGAGGTGAGCGCAGAAAAGGTTCGGGTGTGCAGGATCCCAAGGACGAGCTCATGCTCGCTTCGGACACGGCGGCTGCAGAGGCATACAAGGTGACGGCGAGGCTTAAGTCGCGCACGAGAGCTGCTGGCTTCAGGTGCGTGCTTCAAAAAAACAGAGGAGGCAGATCCACCTCACCGGACTTGCCATCCGACGTGCTCGGGAATCAAGGGTCGGCCATGTCAAGGAGTGTCATGGAGCTGCTGCTCCCTGGATGGAGCATTCAGGGCGATGTGTTGTGATGCATGTGTGAGAGCACACATGCGATGAGTAGCAGGCTGGATGGGTGGTTGTGCTATGAGGGCGGTTCGGTGATCAAAAGATCAGCGAAACTTAAGCAAGACGAACCAAACAAGGGCTGGCCTTGTTGGTCGATGCCTTCGGCCACGACCATGAGCAAACGCTCGGCCAGGCGCGCGAGTTGCGGGCGCTGTGCGCAGCAGCGTCGGGTGCGGCAAGGTGCGGGGCGTGGGGAGGCAAGCTGGGCTGGACATCGATGCGGTGACATGACAGAGGATCCAAAGCAAGAGGGGTATAGTGCGGGCAAGCGATGACAAGATCCGGATAGGCACACATTGCTCTTCTCTGAAAAATTCAGAGATCTGCCGGAGAACGGGGAGCACGACGGAGGTACGGAGCTAGCAACGACTACGGTGCACTATGAACAACGGGAAGGAGCAGGGAGGAGGCTGGGTATACGTAGTATACCTATGACATGAATTCGGGGCCGGGGACGCAGTGGCACGACGACGACGAGGTGAGGGAGTCCGGCGAACTTGCTTCCCGTGAAGAAGAGGACGAAGGGATGTCGTGGATGGAGTCCTTGGGCTTGGCTTGACGTCTGAACGGATCCGGGAGCGTTTTGCTATGCTCGTGGACATCGAGGAGGAAGCCGCACGAGCTTCTATGCCGGACGGGAGCTCTTCCAGGAGTTGTCCATGGAGTAGGGCGCAACGGGAGGAGGGCCGCGAAGTGGTTGTGCGGACTGGCGGCGCGGTGAGGAAGGAGGAGGTAGGGGGAAACCCTAGGAGGCCGCATCTCGCTGGTTTTATAGGAGGGGTGCGGGCGTTGTGGCTTGTCACCGAGGCCATGTGCGCCTGCCTCGTTGGGTTTTTACCGTGAGAGAGAGAGGCTGCAAGAGAAGGAAGAAAGGGAAGGAGAGAGGAGCCTACAGGTGGGTCCGTAGAGAGGCCAACATGGAAAGGAGGAGGAGGCGAGCTGCTGGTGCAGCTGCTGCGGCCAGAGAGGCTAGGCCCAGGAGAGTGGCTGTGCTAGGAAGAGCCATCATAGCATTATTACAATCAGAGGTCACATGAACCAACATACAGAGCATACAGGCAACGGAAGCATAACATGTCTGAGTACAGACAACTACAAAGGAAAAAGGCTGAGAAGCCTGACTATCTACAAGACCCTCCTATGGGCACAAGATCGTAGCTGAGGTAACAAGCTAAACGTCGAAGTCCACGCGGAACCACTAGCGAGACTGAAGTCTCTCTGCAAAAACATAAATTAAGCAAACGTGAGTACAAAGGTACTCAGCAAGACTTACATCAGAACTAACTATATATGCATCAGTATCAACAAGGGGGTAGTGGAGTTTGACTGCAGCAAGCCAGCTTTGACTCGTGGCTACCCTGAACTACGACTGCAAGTAACTCTTTTGAGGTGGCGCACACGAGTCCACATATTCACCAATCAATACACCACTATGGACCCGCTCCCGTCTCCCTACGAGAAGGCCATCCATAGCACTCACGCTTATCTTGCGCATTTTAGAGTATCCACTTTCGATTGTCTATGTACCACGTAAGCATCCAAGAAGTCCATATCCGCGGACCCGGCTATTCGAATAGATCATGTTAACCCTGCAGGGGTGTACTTCTTCACACACGCTCTCGCCACTTACCGCCATGTACACGTCGTGTATCTCGGCAACCTTCAAGCGGAAGCCTGGCGAGGGTGTCGGCCACGACCTGACTAACCACACAAGTCTCTCGTCCAGGTTTATCGCCTATTCGGGTTCCATCCGTGGGGAGATCCGGCCGGGGTGTCGCTCACGACCCCAAAAGATGTGCGCAGGGTTCCCAAGACCACCTCGTCGGATGGATCTACGCTTGGTACACCGTGCCACGGTGCCTAGTCTGCCCCAAGCCCACATGTACCGTGTGCCACTTGGTAGACTACTAACACTACCTAAAAACACCAGAAACTAGTTGCAACTCCTGGACAGAGATCTAGTTGATTAATAAGTCGAGAGGGGTCGAGTTACCGGAACCCAATGTGTGGTAGTAACTATGTCATTGGACAACTTACACAGAACTCAGTTCTTAAGGACGGCTCCAGTGAGACAACCCACCATGTACTCCTACATGGCCTCTCACCGCTACCTTTACCAAATCGTGTTCACACACTTAGCTCACACACAGTAGGACATGTTCACCACATTCCAATTCATCCCCGATGAATCAGACCTAAGCAATAGCAGGCATAACCAGAAAGCATGTATGAGTAGACACAACATGGCTCAAACAATTCCTACTCATGCTAGTGGGTTTCAACTATTTACTGTGGCAATGACAGGTCATGCAGAGGAAAGGGGTTCAGCTACCGCAGCAAAAAGCAGTTCAATCGTTGTTGTCCTAATGCAGTAAAAGAGAGCAGGAGCGAGAGAGTGGGATTTTATCGGGATGCTCAATGGGGGTTTGCTTGCCTGGCACTTCTGAAGATATTAATAGCTCTTCATCGGTGTCATCGAACTCATCGTCGGAACGTCGTCTACTGAGAGAGAACAAAACCGGCAAACAGAGAAAGAACACAATCAATGCAATGCAACAATATGATGCATGAATGTGACATGGCAATATGCTGTTGGTTGAGCTAATGCAACTAGCAACAAATTAAATGAAGTTGGTTTGAACCAAGGGTTCAAATTCAAACTCCATATGTGATTATTCAAATGCCATTTATGCAAATTGCCCTAAACAGTGGCTGTAAGTTATTCAAACATGCATGAAAATGCCGTAAACAGATTCCTTGGATTTTTCTGATCAATTTTCATATATAAATTATTTTCATCTGAGCTACGGTTGATTTTATATGATTTTTAGAAGTTTTGGCTATTTTCTGAAATAAATAAATCATTTCTGATTTATTTTAAATTACAGAAAATAGTTACTGCGTCAGCACTGCGTCATCATGACGTCAGCAAGTCAAAAGGGCTGGTCCAGGTCAAACCTGACCAGTGGGCTCCACTGGTCAGTGACTGGGGCTGGTTAGTGTCAATGACATGTGGGCCCAGTCAACAGCCATGTCAGCTGGGTCAACTCTGGCACGTGGGGTCCGTTGGGTTAGTTTAAACTAAATAGAATAATAAGCTAAGTTAATTAGGCAGTGGGGCCCGTATGTCAGTGGCCCTAGGGGTGATTAGTGAGGTGATTAACCCCTAACTAAGTGGCCACGTTGGCAGTCGCCGGAGACAGGCCGGCGGCGACCAAAGTAGCGGCGGAGGCTCGCCGGAGTTGCTCGGGCTCGCGCTACAGACGGCGGGAGGGCGCGCGAAGGCCACCAGCAGACAGCCCGCACACGTCCGCATCCAGCTGGCTGCTCGGGAGGTCGCGGGGTGGCCGGAATCGACCGCACCGGCGAGCGGGGCGGCGCCGGAGTTCGGACGTCGACGGATTCAACGCCACAGGGCACGGCAGGAGCAATGGCTGGGTGCTACGGCTTCCTGGAGGAACAGCGAGTGCGGTGGCGTGCTCGGTTTTGAGCTTGCGTGGCTGTGGCCACGGCGGCGGCATCGCCGGCGGCGGTGAGGTCGGGCGTCAGCGGTGGAGCTAGCTAGGATGCACGTACAGCGGTGGAAAAAGAGGGGAAGGACTCAACAGCTCACAGGGAGGACGGAGAGAGGTTCAGCGGGCTCGGGGAAGGCTTGACCGAAACAAATCGACGGCGATGAACGGTGGCACCCGAGGTTGAAGACGATGACGTAGACGACGAGGTGGAGCCCTCCGGCTCGATTCCTTTGGCTTGGGGATGTGGTGCTCGATTGCGGGGCTTCGGGACATGGTCACGGGGCGAGGTGTGGTCGGTGGTCAAGGCTACGGCGAGCGGCGGCGACGAGCCCGTTTGGGTGGGTGCGTGCGAGGGAGATAGAGGAGGGGAGAACGTTCGGGGAAGAGAGAGAGAGGTGCAGGGGGTGTTGTGCGTCTCCAGCGGCGCAGATTAGGGCGAAGGGGGCCTCCAGCGCGAAGCAGGAGGTGGCCACGGCCACGCGCCGCTGCTGGCACGCAGCTGCTTTGGGGCGTGGGGAGGAAGACGACGGAGGGGTGCTGCGGTGGTGGGCTGGGCCGGCCACTTGGGCCGCCAGGTGGGCTGCACAGGTAAAGGCCAGGTAGTTCCTTCTCTCTCTGTTTTAATTTCTGTTTCTGTTTTTTTTTTCTAATTCTGTTATTTGGTTTTGATTTAGTTTATAGCCCAAATCATTTTAATAAATCCTAAAAATAATTGTGGGCATTAAATAAATTATTACAGAGACCCTCAACTATTTTCAGAATTGTTGAAGCATTTAAAGATATTAAAAATATTTATATGCCCCAATTTAAAAACTTATTGATTTAATTCAAAGCCCAAAATATTCCACAAAAATGCTCACTATTTTTGGTTTGGTCTCAATGCCTTGCCAAAATTATCAAACATTGATGAAGGAATTTTGGGTCATTGGAAATGATTTTATTCTTGACCCTAGTTGAGTTCATTTAGTGCTGGGGTTTGATCAATCCCCATTTCAAGTTAACAAAATTTTAAACATGATGACATGGAGAGCAAGCAAAGACAACAGGGAAGCTAGGGCTGTGACAACCAGCTTTTCTCATATCAAACAATTCATCACATATCGTCAATATTTCCTTTCAATCGCACGACCGAACGGTGTGGATAATAATAATAGTGCATGTGCATTGGACTAAGCTGGAGTCTGCAAGCATTTAATACAAGAGAGAAGACAAAGTAATATGGCTCAAGGTTAAATCAATCAATAATGCATAAAAGAGCCACTAAGCATTTTCATCATGGTCTTCTCCTCTTGACCCCCAAAGAAAAGAAAAGAAACTATTTACACAGGAAAGCTCCCAACAAGCAAAAGAAGAACAAGAAATCTTTTTGGTTTTTCTTTTAATTAGTACTACTACAGGCATGGAAAGTAAACTAGCCAAAAAGCTACGACTAATAATAATTTTTTTGTATTTCTTAAGGTTTTTCTAACACACAAGAAAAAGACTAAGAAAAGAAATGAAACTAGCATGGATAGTACAATGAAAGAGTTTGAGCACCGACTACTGGAATAAGTGTGTGAACATGAATGTAATGTCGGTGAGAAATACATACTCCCCCAAGCTTAGGCTTTTAGCCTAAGTTGGTCTATGGCCATGGATCAAAGCTACTCTCTCCGGTGTACGGAGAAGCGTCCTCTGGGTGCCACTGGTTGGCAATCTCATCGGGATCCCGCCGATAAACCGACTGCCGATAAGGGTCAAGTGGTGGTTGCGGCTCCGGCTCTGAAGCTTGTGCCTGGCTCCAGTATGTATAGACGGCATCTAGCAAAACGAGGTACGTGCCTGAAAATAGATCAAACAGAGATGGTGCAGGCAAGGTAATAATCTCACAATATTTTCATCAAACCTCAATTTATACTTAAGCAACTTCTTCTTGCTTTAACAATAAAATCATGTGCTATCATACTCTTATAATCTAGAAAAGTTGGGGCCAGCAACTTTTCTTCCTTCTCATGATGCCTAATAGGTATTCTAAAATGTTCAGCAAGGCGTGAAGCAAACATGCCTCCGAAGATGGGACCCTTTGTACGGTTCAGACTTAATCGTTTAGCAACAACATCACCCAAGCTAAAAGTTGTGTCTTGAAACAAGGCATGGCGCAAAATGACAACATCAGGGCCACTAAGATTCCTGTTGTTCCCGCGACCAATCAAGCATCTACTAGCAAATATCGCAAAGTAGCGTAGAACAGGAAAAATGTATACTAGTAATTCTTGCCCCTGAAACTTGTCTCGTTTCCCCTACAGCTATCATGTCAATAAACCCCTCAACATCTTTACGATGTGGTTCCTCAAGACTAACAGCAAAGGGTATCTTACATACTTGACAAAATTCATAGAACGACATCTCCTTAACCTCATCATATAAATAAAACTCCACTGAAGATGGTGATTTCTTAGCATGAAAATGAAAATTTTGCGTGAAAATATTAGTGAGCAAGAGATACTATTCACATTGGTCGTGGAGGAAGTCGGTGAGGCCTCCATTCACCACCAAATAATAAAAGTCTTTATAAATCCCGGCGGCTTCCAAAAACTCATTGCAAGGCCATTCACACAGCCGAACTTCCGCATTGCGAGGAAGATTGTATTTGGGCTTCTTATTCTCTTCCTTCTGCTTATCCTTTGAACTTTGACTGGAAGAGCCTCTCAACAATCTCCTCATCATTTTCTTCTGAAAGTTTCTGAAATTTTTAGTGACTCAAAATAAAATTGAACTAAACTCAACAAGATTGATAGCAACTACTCCTACAAGTGCCTAGAGACTATATCATGCATTAGAACTACTGGGAATCACATAAATATGACATGCAAGCTCAAGATAAGGGTCATCTCAGCAGCAAAAATTTGCAATAAATAAAGTACTAGAACAAAAACTAATTGGACCAATGGAGGAGTCACATACCAAGGAACAATCTCCCCAAACAGTTTTGTGAATGGAGATTGAGCAAGGAGATCGAAGATGGCAGCAAGATGAGCTAGAACTCGTGCTTGAGCTAGATAGTGACTTTTGGGAGGAAGAAGGAGTGTGTGGGTGCTGGAGTAAGTGAAGGGGGGCCACGTGGGGCCCGTGAGGCAGGGGGCACGCCTAGGGGGGTGGGCGCACCCTGCACCCTCGTGGCCAAGTGTTGGCTCCCCCTGATGTGTTCTCAGTGCCAAATATTATCAAATATTCTAGAAAAAATCATATTTCATTTTCGGGGCATTTGGAGAACTTTTATTTCCGGGGTATTTTTTTATTGCACGGATAACTCTGAAAACAGACAGAAAATACAATTTTTGCTTTATTTAATCTAATTAATAGAAAGTAAAAGGAGGATACACAAGGTTGTGGTTTCTAAATTCAACCATCTCATGCTCATCAAAAGGAATCCATTAACAAGGTTGATCAAGTCTTGTTAACAAACTCTTTCCCAGTAACATGAAACCGGAGAATTTTCGAATAACACTAGGTTACCTCAATGGGGATATGTATGTCCCCAACAATAATAATATCATATTTCTTCTTGACAGTAGGAAGAGGAAATTCAAAACCTCCAATAGTAATCGTTGAAATTTTTCTAATAGAATTGATACTGTGGACCTGAGGTTGTTTCCTCGGAAAGTGTACCGTATGCTCATTACCATTGACATGAAAAGTGACATTGCCTTTGTTGCAATCAATAACAGCCCCTGCAATATTCAAAAAGGTTCTACCAAGGATAATAGACATACTATCGTCCTCGGAAATATCAAGGATAACAAAGTCCGTTAGAATAGTAACATTTGCAGCCACAATGGGCACATCCTCACAAATACTGACATGTATAGCAGTTGATTTATCGGCCATTTGCAAAGATATTTCAGTAGGTGTCAACTTATTCAAATCAAGTCTACGATATAAAGAGAGAGGCATAACACTAACACCGGCTCCAAGATCACATAAAGCAGTTTTAACATAGTTTCTTTTAGTGGAGCAAGGTATAGTTGGTACTCGTGGATCTCCCCGTTTCATTGGTATTTAACGTTTAAAAGTATAATTGGCAAGCATGGTGGAAATTTCAATTTCAGGTATCTTTCTTTTATTTGTAATAATATCTTTCATATACTTAGCATAAGGATTTCTTTTAAGCATATCACTCAAACGCATACGCAAAAAGATAGGTCTAATCATTTCAGCAAAGCGCTCAAAATCCTCATCATCCTTTTTCTTGGATGGTTTAAGAGGAAAAGGCATGGGTTTCTGAACCCACGGTTCTCTTTCCTTACCGTGCTTCCTAGCAACAAAGTCTCTCTTATCATAACGTTGATTCTTTGATTGTGGGTTATCAAGATCGACAACAGGTTCAATCTCTACATCATTGTCATTGCTAGGTTTAGAATCATCATGAACATTATCATTAACATTATCACTAGGTTCATGTTCATTACCAGATTGTGTTTCAGCGTCAGAGATAGAGATATCATTGGGATTCTTAGGTGTGTCAGCTCCAGGTTCACTAGAAGCATGCAAAGTCCTATCATTTTTCTCTTTCTTCTTCTTAGAAGAACTAGGTGCATCTCTATTAGCTCTCTGAGAATCTTGCTCAATTCTCTTAGGGTGGTGATACGTCTCCAACGTATCTACAATTTTTGATTGTTGCATGCTATTATATTATCCTTCTAGGAAGTTTTATGGGCTTTTATATACACTTTTATATGATTTTTGGGACTAACGTATTAACCCAGAGCCAAGTGTCAGTTTCTGTTTTCCCTTTATTTTAGAGTATCGCAGAAAAGGAATATCGAACGGAGCCCAATTGACCTGAAACTCAACGGAGGTTATTTTTGGACCAAAAGAAGCCCAGGAAGTGCCGGAGGGGGACCAGAAGGTTCCCGGGCTGCCCACGAGGGCAGGGGCGCCCCCTGGGCGCACCCCTACCTCGTGGACAGCCCAAAGGTCCCCTTTACTAGTCCCAGACTCCAACACCTCCTATATATCTAGAAACCTCTGGAAAATAAACTAGATCGGGAGTTCCGCCGCCGCAAGCCTCTGGAGCCACCAAAAACCAATCTAGACCCGTTCTGGCACCCTGCGGGAAGAGGGGGATCCCTCTCCGGTGGCCATCTTCATCATCCCGGCGCTCTCCATGACGAGAGGGAGTAGTTCACCCTCGGGGCTGATGGTATGTATCAGTAGCTATGTGTTTGATCTCTCTCTCTCTCTCATGTTCTTGTGATGGCACGATCTTGATGTATCGCGAGCTTTGCTATTATAGTTGGATCTTATGATGTTTCTCCCCCTCTACATTCTTGTGATGGATTGAGTTTTCCCTTTGAAGTTATCTTATCGGATTGAGACTTTAAGGATTTGAGAACACTTGATGTATGTCTTGCGTGGGATACCTGTGGTGACAATGGGGTATTCTGTTGATTCACTTGATGTATGTTTTGTTGATCAACTTGCGGGTTCTGTGACCTTGGGAATCTATGCATAGGGGTTGGCAAACGTTTCCATCTTGACTCATCGGTAGAAACTTTGGGGCACTCTTTGAAGTTCTTTGTGTTGGTTGAATAGATGAATCTGAGATTGTGTGATGCATATCGTATAATCATGCCCACAGATACTTGAGGTGACAATGGAGTATCTAGGTGACATTAGGGTTTTGGTTGATTTGTATCTTAAGGTGTTATTCTAGTACGAACTCTAGGATAGATCGAACGGAAAGAATAGCTTCGTGTTATTTTAGTACGGACTCTTGAATAGATCGATCAGAAAGAATAACTTTGAGGTGGTTTCGTACCCTACAATAATCTTCCGTTTGTTCTCCGCTATTAGTTACTTTGGAGTGACTCTTTATTGCATGTTGAGGGATAGTTATATGATCCAGTTATGTTATTATTGTTGAGAGAACTTGCACTAGTGAAAGTATGAACCCTAGGCCTTGTTTCAAAGCATTGCAACACCGTTTATGCTCACTTTTATCATTAATTACCTTGCTATTTTTATATTTTTAGATTACGAAAACCTATATCTACCATCCATATTGCACTTGTATCACCATCTCTTCGCCGAACTAGTGCACCTATACAATTTACCATTGTATTGGGTGTGTTGGGGACACAAGAGACTCTTTGTTATTTGGTTGCAGGGTTGTTTGAGAGAGACCATCTTCATCCTATGCCTCCCACGGATTTATAGACCTTAGGTCATCCACTTGAGGGAAATATGCTACTGTCCTACAAAACTCTACACTTGGAGGCCCAACAACGTCTACAAGAAGAAGGTTGTGTAGTATACATCAAGCTCTTTTCTGGCGCCGTTGCCGGGGAGGCTAGGTAAGCGGCACTCACATCCCGTCAACGAAGCTCTATTCTAGCCCCGTTGCTGGGGAGGTGAGTGCTTGAAGGTATATCTTTATATCTTGCAATCGAATCTTTTAGTTTCTTGTTTTATCACTAGTCTATTTTATAAAAGAAAACTACAAAAAATGGAATTGAGGTGGCCTCATATGCTTCATCTTTTTATTATATTTTGTGAAAATGATGGGAAGGAAAATTGTGCTCAAGTACTAGAAGAAGAATTACATAGAATGCTTGGCGTAAATATGTAAATGATGAGAATGATTGCAATGTTGTTAGTATGAATTCTTTGAATACCCATGATGCTAGTGATATGCAAAGCCACAAGCTTGGCGATGCTATGTTTGATAAATATGATATATTTTGTCCCCCAAGTTTTGGTGAACAAATTTATTATGATGAAAGCATGCCTCTAATTTATGGTGACTATTGTGAGGACACGTGTGCTATAAAGAATAAAGATAACCATGAAACTTGTCATCATGATTTTAATTTTCAATTGGATTATGCTTCACGTGATAGTTATTTTGTAGAGTTTGCTCCCACTACTATTGATGAGAATGAATTTGCTTATGTGGAGAGTAGTAAAATTTCTGTGCAAGTAGAATATTAAAAAAATGCTTAATGTGCTAGTTATATGGTTGAATTCATTCATGATGCTACTGAAAATTATTATGAGAGAGGATCATATGCTTGTAGGAATTGCAACAATACCAAGTTTCCTCTCTATGTGCTTAAAATTTTGAAGTTATGCTTGTTTTCCCTTCCTATGCTAGTTGATTATCGTTCCCATAAGTTGTTTACTCACAAAACCCCTATGCATATGAAGTGGGTTAGACTTAAATGTGCTAGTTATATTCTTCATGATGCTCTCTTTAGGTTTTAATTCTTATCTTTTATGCGAGCATCAGTGAAATCATCATGCCTAGCTAAAAGGCATTAAAGAAAAGCGCTTGTTGGGAGGCAACCCAATTTTCTTTTCTTTGCTTTTGCTTCTATTTAGGAATAAATATTGCATATAGCTTCTATTTATATGTAGTTTTGGGTTTTCATTAGTGTTTGTGCCAAGTAGAACCTTTGGGAAGACTTGTGTGAAGTTTATGCGATCATGCTGTAAAAAACAGAAACTTTAGCACTCACGAGATTAGCTACCATTTTTTACTAGACTGTGATTTTTAGTTGATTCTTTTTGCAGATGATTAATAGACAAATTACTCAGGTCCACCAATTTATTTCAGAATTTTTAGAGTTACAGAAGTATTCGAAAGTTACAGATTGCTACAAACTATTCTGTTTTTGATAGTTTCTGTTTTCTATGTGTTGTTTGCTTATTTTGATGAATCTATGAGTAGTATCGGAGGGTATGAACCATAGAGAAGTTGGAATATAGTAGATATTACACCAATATGAATTTAGAATGAGTTCACAACAGTACCTAAGTGGTGGTTTTATTTTCTTATACTAACGGAGCTTACGAGTTTTCTGTTGAGTTTTGTGTTGTGAAGTTTTCAAGTTTTGGGTAAAGATTTCATGGACTATGGAATAAGGAGTGGCAAGAGCCCAAGCTTGGGGATGCCCAAGGCACCCCAAGGTAAAATTCAAGGACAACCAAAAGCCTAAGCTTGGGGATGACCCGGGAAGGCATCCCCTCTTTCGTCTTCGTCTATCGGTAACTTTACTTAAGGCTATATTTTTATTCACCACATGATATGTGTTTTGCTTGGAGCGTCAATTTATTTTATATTGTTTTGCTTGTTGTTTGAATAATATCCCAAGATCTAAAATTCTTAAATGTTAGAGAGTCTTCACATAGTTACATAATTATTCAACTACTCATTGAACTTCACTTATATCTTTTGGAGTAGTTTGTTGTTTGCTCTAGTGCTTCACTTATATCTTTTTAGAGCACGACAGTGGTTTTATTTTGAAGAAAAAGATGAACTCTCATGCTTCACTTATATTATTTTGAGAGTCTTTTAGAACAGCATGGTAATTTGCTTTGGTTATGAATTTAGTCCTAATATGATAGGCATCCAAGAGGGATATAATAAAAACTTTCATATAAAGTGCATTGAATACTATGAGAAGTTTGATGCTTGATGATCGTTTTGACATATGAGGATGGTGATATTAGAGCCATGCTAGTAGAGTAGTTGTGAATTTGAGAAATACGTGTGTTGAGGTTTGCAAGTCCCGTAGCATGCACATATGGTAACCGCTGTGTGACAAATTTGAAGCATGGGGTATTTCTTTCGTTGTCATCCTTTGTGTGGAGGTCGGGATCGCGCGATGGTTAACTCCTACCAACCCTTCCCCTAGGAGCATGTGTGTAGTACTTTGTTTTGATGACTTGTAGATTTTTGCAATAAGAATGTGAGTTCTTTATGACTAATGTTGAGTCCATGGATTATACGCACTCTCACCTTTCCACCATTGCTAGCCTCTCTTGTACCGCGCAACTTTTTCCGGTACCATACACCCACCATATACCTTCCTCAAAACAGCCACCATACCTACCTATGATGGCATTTCCATAGCCATTCCGAGATATATTGCCATGAAACTTTCCACCATTCCGTTCATATGACACGTTTCATCATTGTCATATTGCCATGCATGATCAAGTAGTTGACATCGTAATTGTGGCTAGGCCACCATGCATAATTTTTCATACATGTCACTCTTGATTCATTGCACATCCTGGTACACCGCCGGAGGCATTCATATAGAGTCATACTTTGTTCTAGTATCGAGTTGTAATCTTTGAGTTGTAAATCAATAGAAGTGTGATGATCATAATTATTAGAGCATTGTCCCAAATAAAAAGAATAAAAAAAGAAGGAAAGGCCAAAGAAAAAAAGAAAGGCCGAAAAAAATAAAACAAAAAAAAGAAAGAAAAAATGAAAAAATGAAAAAGAAAAGGGGACAATGCTACTATCTTTTTCCACACTTATGCTTCAAAGCAGCACCATGATCTTCATGATAGAGAGTCTCTTGTTTTGTCACTTCCATATCTTAGTGGGAATTTTCATTATAGAACTTGGCTTGTATATTCCAACGATGGGCTTCCTCAAATGCCCTAGGTCTTCCTGAGCAAGAAAGTTGGATGCACACCCACTTAGTTTCTTTTGTTGAGGTTTCATACATTTATAGCTCTAGTGCGTCTGTTGCACGACAATCCCTACTCACTCACATTGATATGACCATCTTCCTTCTTTTCGTCTTCTCCACAACCACCACTCTATTCCACCTATAGTGCTATGTCCATGGCTCACGCTCATGTATTGCGTGAAAGTTAAAAAAGTTTGAAAAAATTGAAGTATGAAACAATTGCTTGGCTGAAACCGGGGTTGTGCATGATTCGAATATTTTGTGTGACGAAAATGGAGCATAGCCAAACTATATGATTTTGTAGGGATGAACTTTCTTTGGCCATGTTATTTTGAGAAGACATAATTGCTTTGTTAGTATGCTTGAAGTATTATTATTCTTATGTCAATATTAAACTTTTGTCTTGAATCTTTCGGATCTGAACATTCGTGCCACAATAAAGAAAATTGCATTGAGAATTATGTTAGGTAGCATTCCACATCAAAAATTATGTTTTTATCATTTACCTACTCGAGGACGAGCAGGAATTAAGCTTGGGGATGCTTGATACGTCTCCAACATATCTATAATTTTTTATTGTTCCATGCTATTATATTATCTGTTTTCGATGTTTTATGGGCTTTTATATACACTTTTATATGATTTTTGGGACTAACCTATTAACCCAGAGCCTAGTGCCAGTTTCTGTTTTTCCCTTGTTTTAGAGTATCATAGAAAAGGAATGTCGAACGTAGCCCAATTGACCTGAAACTCAACGGAGGTATTTTTGGACCAGAAGAAGCCCAGGAAGTGTCGGAGGGGGACCAGAAGGTTCCCAGGCCTGGGCGCGCCCCCTACCTCGTGGACATCCCGGAGGTCTCCTTTACTTGTACCCGACTCCAACACCTCCTATATATACAGAAACCTCCGGAAAATAACCTAGATCGGGAGTTCCGCTGACTCAAGCATCTGGAGCCACCAAAAACCAATCTAGACCCGTACTGGCACCCTGCTGGAGGGGGGGAATCCCTCTCCGGTGGCCATCTTCATCATCCCGGCGCTCTCCATGATGAGCGGGGAGTAGTTCACCCTCGAGGCTGAGGGTATGTATAGGTAGCTATGTGTTTAATCTCTCTCTCTCTCTCTCTCTCTCTCTCTCTCTCTCTCTCTCTCTCTCTCTCGTGTTCTTGAGACGGCACAATCGTGATGTATCGCGAGCTTTGCTATTATAGTTGGATCTTATGATGTTTCTCCCCCTCTACTTTCTTGTGATGGATTGAGTTTTCCCTTTGAAGTTAGGATTGAGTCTTTAAGGATTTGAGAACACTTGATGTATGTCTTGTGTGGGATACCTGTGGTGACAATGGGGTATTCTATAGATTCACTTGATGTATGTTTTGGTGATCAACTTGCGGGTTCCGTGACCTTGGGAATCTATGCATAGCGGTTGGCACACGTTTTCGTCTTGACTCTCCGGTAGAAACTTTGGGGCACTCTTTGAAGTTCTTTGTGTTGGTTGAATAGATGAATCTGAGATTGTGTGACGCATATTGTATAATCATGCCCACGGATACTTGAGGTGACAATGGAGTATCTAAGTGACATTAGGGTTTTGGTTGATTTGTATCTTAAGGTGTTATTCTAGTACAAACTCTAGGATAGATTAAACGGAAAGAATAGCTTCGTGTTATTTTACTACGGACTCTTGAATAGATCGATCAGAAAGAATAACTTTGAGGTGGTTTCGTATCCTACAATAATCTCTTCGTTTGTTCTCCGCTATTAGTTACTTTGGAGTGACTCTTCATTGCATGTTGAGGGATAGTTATATGATCCAGTTGTGTCATTATTGTTGAGAGAACTCGCACTAGTGAAAGTATGAACCCTAGGCCTTGTTTCAAAGCATTGCAACACCGTTTATGGTCATTTTATCATTAATTACCTTGCTGTTTTTATATTTTCAGATTACAAAAACCTATATCTACCATCCATATTGCACTTGTATCACCATCTCTTCGCCGAACTAGTCCACCTACACTATTTACCATTGTATTGGGTGTGCTGGGGACACAAGAGACTCTTTGTTATTTGGTTGCAGGGTTGTTTGAGAGAGACCATCTTCATCCTACGCCTCCCACGGATTGATAAACTTAGGTCATCAACTTGAGGGAAATTTCCTACTGTCCAACAAACCTCTGCACTTGGAGGCCCAACAACGTCTACAAGAAGAAGGTTGTGTAGTAGACATCAGGTGGCCTTCAGGATACACAGGTTCCTAAGTCATTTTACCACCTCTAGTCACAACTCTAATAGCATTATCATGTTTCTTACTATTTAATTCATTGAGCAAATCATTTTGTGCTTTATGTACTTGTTCTACTTTAGTGGTAACCATAGAAGCATGTTTACTAATGAGTTTCAGTTCACCTTTAACTCTAGACATATAATCACTCAAGCGTTCGATCATGTAAGCATTACGTTGCAATTGTCTACCAACATAAGCGAAAATTTCTTGTTTTACAATAAAATTTTCAAACTCATCTAAGCATTCGCTAGCATACTTATAACAAGGAATATCATCTTCATCAAATATATAAAGAGAATTTACATTTACTACCTGTGCCGGGTTATCAAGACCATGTATTTATTCAATAGGTGGTAAATTATTAACATCTTCAGCTTTAATACCTTTTTCTTTCATAGATTTCTTTGCCTCTTGCATATCTTCAGGACTGAGAAATAGAACACCCCTTTTCTTTGGAGTTGGCTTAGGGGCTGTTTTAGGAAGTGTCCAATTGTTTTCATTGGTCAAGATATTATTCAATAACAATTCAGCTTCATCAACTATTCTTTCCCTGAAAACACAACCAGCACAACTATCCAGGTGGTCTCTGGAAGCATCGGTTAGTCCATTATAAAAGACATCAAGTATTTCATTCCTCCGAAGAGGATGATCACGCAAAGCATTAAGTAACCAGAGAAGCCTCCTCCAAGATTGTGGGAGACTCTCTTCTTCATTTTGCACAAAATTATATATTTCCCGTAAGGCAGCTTGTTTCTTATGAGCGGTAAAATATTTAGCAGAGAAGTAATAAATCATATCCTGGGGACTACACACACAACCAGGACCAAGAGAATTAAACCATGTTTTAGCATCACCCTTTAACGAGAACGGAAATAACTTAAGGATATAGTAGTAACGAATCTTTTCCTTGTTGGTGAATAGGGTGGCTATATGAAGTAGTGGCACAGTATTATCAAGCATAGAAGTAGTTGTTGGGGAACGTAGTATTTAAAAAATTTCCTACGATCACGCAAGATCTATCTACCAGATGCATAGCAACGAGAGGGGAGAGTGTGTCTACGTACCCTCATAGACCGAAAGCGGAAGCGTCTAGTGACGCGGTTGATGTAGTCGAACTTCTTCGCGATCCAACCGATCAAGCACCGAACGTACGGAGCCTCCACGTTCAGCACACGTTCAGCTTGATGATGTCCCACGAGATCTTGATCCAGTAGAACCTTGCAGGAGAGTTTCGTCAGCAAGACAGCATGGTCACGGAGATGTTGAAGCTACCGTTGTAGGGCTTCGCCTAAACGCTGCAACGATATAACCGAGGTGTGTTTTGTGGACGGGGCACCGCACACGGTTGGGAGAGATCAACAGATCAACTTGTGTGTCTAGAGGTGCACCCTGCCCCATATATAAAGGAGCAAGGGGTAGGCCGGCCGGCCCCCTATGGCACGCCCTAGAGAGGCAATCCTACTAGGAATAGGAAGGAGAGAGGGGGAAGGAAGGAGAGGGAGAGGGAGAAGGAAAGGGGCGCCCCCTACCTTTCCTTGTCCAATTCGGACCAAGGGGGAGGGATGTGCGGCCCAGCCCTGGCAGGCCCTCTCTCTTTCCACTAAAGCCCATTAGGGCACATACCTTCCCTGGGGGGTTCCGGTAATACCCCCGGCACTCCGTTTAATCCAAAACTTTTCGGAACACTTCTGATGTCCGAATATAGTCGTCCAATATATCAATCTTTACGTCTCGGACATTTCGAGACTCCTCGTCATGTCCATGATCTCATCCGGGACTCCGAACTACCTTAGGTACATCAAAACTCATAAACTCATAATACCAATCGTCATCAAACGTTAAGCATGTGGACCCTACGGGTTCGAGAACTATGTAGACATGACCGAGACTCATCTCCAGCCAATAAACAATAGCGGAACCTGGATGCTCATATTGGCTCCTACATATTCTACGAAGATCTTTATCGGTCAAATCGCATAACAATATACGTTGTTCCTTTTGTCAAGTATGTTACTTGCCCGAGATTCAATCGTTGGTATCTCAATACCTAATTCAATCTCCTTACCGGAAAGTCTCTTTACTCGTTCCATAGTACATCATCCCGTGACTAACTCATTAGTCATTTGCTTGCAAGGCTTATTATGATGTGTATTACCGAGAGGGCCCAGAGATACCTCTTCGACACTCGGAGTGACAAATCCCATTATTGATCTATGCCAACACCACGAACACCTTCGGAGACACCTGTAGAGCATCTTTATAATCACCCAGTTACGTTGTGACATTTGATAGCACACAAGGTGTTCCTCCGGTATACGGGAGTTGCATAATCTCATAGTTATAGGAACATGTATAAGTCATGAAGAAAGCAATAGCAGTAAAACTAAACGATCATAGTGCTAAGCTAACGGATGGGTCTTGTCCATCACATCATTCTCCTAATGATGTGATCCCATTGATCAAATGACAACTCATGTCTATGGCTAGGAAACATAACCATCTTTGATCAATGAGCTAGTCTAGTAGAGGCATACTAGGGACACTCTGTTTTGTCTATGTATTCACACATGTACTAAGTTTCCAGTTAATACAATTCTAGCATGAATAATAAACATTTATCATGATATAAGGAAATAAATAATAACTTTATTATTGCCTCTAGGGCATATTTCCTTCAGTCTCCCACGTGCACTAGAGTCAATAATATAGATCACATCACCATGTGATTAACACCAATAGTTCACATCACCATGTGACTAACACCCATAGTTCTCATCGCCACGCGACCAATACCCAAAGGGTTTACTAGAGTAAACAATCTAGTTCGCGTCGTCATGTGATTAACACCCAAAGTGTACTAAGGTGTGATCATGTTTTGCTTCGTGAGAGAAGTTTAGTCAGCGGGTCTGTTACATTCCGATCTATATGTATTTTTGCAAATTTCTATGTCTACAATGCTCTGCACGTAGCTACTTTAGCTAATTGCTCCCATTTTCAATATGTATCCAGATCGAGACTCAGAGTTATCCAGATCAGTGTTAAAGCTTGCATCGATGTAACTCTTTACGACGAACTATTTATCACCTCCATAACCGAGAAATATTTACTTAGTCCTCTAAGGATAATTTTGACCGCTGTCCAGTGATCTACTCCTGGATGACTATTGTACCTCCTTGTCAATCTCATGGCAAGGTACACAACAGGTTTGGTACACAGCATGGCATACTTTATAGAACCTATGACTGAGGCATAGGGAATGCCTTTCATTCTTTCTCTATCTTCTGCTATGGTCGGGTTTTGAGTCTTACTCAACTTCATACCTTGCAACACATGCAAGAACTCTTTCTTTGACTGTTCCATTTTGAACTACTTCAAAATCTTGTCAAGGTATGTACTCATTGAAAAAACTTATTAAGCGTCTTGATCTATCTCTATAGATATTGATGCTCAATATGTAAGCAGCTTTACCGAGGTTTTTCTTTGAAAAACTCCTTTCAAACACTCCTTTATGCTTTCCAGAAAATTCTACATCATTTCTGATCGACAATATGTCATTCACATATACTTATCAGAAAGGCTGTAGTGCTCCCACTCACTTTCTTGTAAATACATGCTTCTCGAAAAGTCTGTATAAAACCATATGCTTTGATCACCTTATCAAAGCGTATATTCCAACTCCGAGATGCATGCACTAGTCCATAGATGGATCGCTGAAGCTTGCACACTTTGTTAGCACCTTTTGGATTGACAAAACCCTCTGGTTGCATCATACACAACTCTTCTTTGAGATATCCATTCAGGAATGCAGTTTTGACATCCATTTGCCGGATTTCATAGTCATAAAATGCGGCAATTGCTAACATGATTCGGACAGATTTAAGCATCTCTACGGGTGAGAAAGTCTCATCGTAGTCAACTCCTTGAACTTGTCGAAAACCTTTCGCAACAAGTCGAGCTTTGTAAACAGTAACATTACCGTCAGCGTCGGTCTTCCTCTTCAAGACCCATTTATTTTTGATGGCTTGCCAATCATCGGGCAAGTCAACCAAAGTCCACACTTTGTTCTCATACATGGATCCCATCTCAGATTTCATGGCTTCAAGCCATTTTGCAGAATTTGGGCTCATCATCGCTTCCTCATAGTTCGTAGGTTCATCATGGTCTAGTAACATGACTTCCAGAACTGGGTTGCCATACCACTCTGGTGCGGAACATACTCTGGTTAATCTACGAAGTTCAGCAGAAACTTGATCTAAAGTTTCATGATCATCATCATTAGCTTCCCCACTAATTGGTGTAGGAATCACTGGAACAAGTTTCTGTGATGTACTACTTTCCAATTCAGGAGAAGGTACAATTACCTCATCAAGTTCCACTTTCCTCCCACTCACTTCTTTCGAGAGAAACTCCTTCTCTAGAAAGGATCCATTCTTAGCAACAAATATCTTGCCTTCGGATCTATGATATAAGGTGTACCCAACAGTCACCTTTGGGTATCCTATGAAGACACATTTCTCCAACTTGGGTTCGGGCTTATCAGGTTGAAGCTCTTTCACATAAGCATAGCGGCCCCAAACTTTAAGAAACAACAACTTTGGTTTCTTGCCAAACCACTGTTCATATGGCGGCGTCCCAACTGATTTAGATGGTGCCCTTATTTAACGTGAATGCAACTGTCTCTAATGCATAACCCAAAATGATAGTGGTGAATCGGTAAGAGACATCATAGATCGTACCATATCCAATAAAGTACGGTTACGACATTCCAACACACCATTACGCTGTGGTGTTCTGGGTGGTGTGAGTTGTGAAACTATTTCACATTGTTCTAGATGAAGGCCAAACTCATAACTTCAAATATTCGCCTCCGCGATCAGATCGTGGAAACTTTTATTTTCTTGTTACGATGATTCTCTACTTCACTCTAAAATTCCTTGAACTTTTCAAATGTTTCAGACTAGTGCTTCATCAAGTAGATATACCCATATCTGCTCAAATCATCAGTGAAGGTCAGAAAATAATGATACCTGTCGCGAGCTTCAACATCGGTCCACATACATCAGTAGGTATGATTTCCGACAAATATGTTGCTCGCTCCATTGTTCTGGAGAAAGGAGTTTTAGTCATGTTGCCCATGAGTCATGGTTCGCAAGCACCAAGTGATTCATAATCAAGTGATTCCAAAAGTCCATCACTATGGAGTTTCTTCATGCGCTTTACACCAATATGACCTAGACGGCAGTGCCACAAATAAGTTGCAGTATCATTATTAACCTTGCATCTTTTGGCTTCAATATTATGAATATATGTATTACTACGATCGATATCCAACAAACTATTTTCATTGGGTGTATGACCATCGAAGACTTTATTCATGTAAACAAAATAACAATTATTCTATGACTTTAAATGAATAACCGTATTGCAACAAACATGATCAAATCATATTCATGTTGAACGCAAATGCCAAATAACATTTATTTATGTTCTACACTAATCCCGAAAGTATAAGGAGTGTGCGAGGATGATCATATCAATCTTGGAACCATTCCAACACACATCGTCACTTCACCTTTAACTAGTCTCTGTTCATTCTGCAACTCCCGTTTCGAGTTACTAATTTTAGCAACTAAACCGATATCAAATACCCAGGGGTTGCTATGAACACTAGTAAAGTACACATCAATAATCTGTATATCAAATATACCTTTGTTCACTTTGCCATCCTTCTTATCAACCAAGTATCTAGGGCAGTTCCACTTCTAGTGACCATTTCCTTTGCAGTAGAAGCACTTAGTTTCAAGCTTGAGCTAAGCTTTTGGGTTTCTTCACGGGAGTGACAACATGCTTGTCATTCTTCTTGAAGTTCCCCTTCTATCCCTTTGCCCTTTACTTGAAAAAAGTGGTCTTGTTAACCACCAACACTTGATGCTCTTTCTTGATTTCTACCTTTGCTGATTTCAGCATCGCGAAGAGCTCGGGAATTACTTTCGCCATCCCTTGCATGTTATAGTTCATCACGAAGTTCTACTAACTTGGTGATAGTGTCTAGAGAACTTTGTCAATTACTATCTTATCTGGAAGATTAACTCCCACTTGATTCAAGCAATTGTAGTACCCAGACAATCTGAGCACGTGCTCACTGATTGAGCTATTCTCCTCCATCTTGTAGGCAAAGTACTGTTAGAGGTCTTATACCTCTCGACACGGGCATGAGTATGAAATACTAATTTCAACTCTTGGAACATCTCATATGCTCCGTGGCATTTCAAAATGTTTTTGAAGTCCCGGTTATAAGCCGCAAAGCATGGTGCACTAAACTATCAAGTAGTCATCATACCAAGCTTTTGTCAAAACGTTCATAACGTTTGCATCTGCTCCTGCAATAGGTCTGTCACCCAGCGGTGCATCAAGGACATAATACATCTGTGCAGCAATGAGGATAATCCTCATATCACGGACCTAGTCCGCATCATTGCTACTAACATCTTTCAACTTAGTTTTCTCTAGGAACATACTAAAAACATAGGGGAGCTATAACGCGAGCTATTGATCTACAACATAATTTGCAAATACTATCAGGACTAAGTTCATGATAAATTAAAGTTCAATTAATCATATTACTAAAGAACTCCCACTTAGATAGACATCCCTCTAGTCATCCAAATGATCACATGATCCAAATCAACTAAATCATGTCCAATCATCACGTCAGGTGGAGTAGTTTTCAATGGTGAACATCTCATGTTGATCATATCTACTATATGATTCACGCTCGACCTTCTGATCTCCAATGTTCCAAGGCCATGTGTGTACATGCTAGGCTCGTCAAGTTTAACCCAGGTATTCTGCATGTGCAAAACTGTCTTACACCCGTTGTATTTGAACGTAGAGCTTATCACACCCGATCATCACGTGGTGTGTCGGCACGACGAACTTTCGCAATGATGCATACTCAGGGAGAACACTTGTACCTTGAAATTTTGTAAGGGATCATCTTATAATACTACCGCCGTACTAAGCAAAATAAGAAGCATAATAAGATAAACATCACATGCAATCAAAATATGTGACATGATATGGCCATCATCATCTTGTGCTTTTGATCTCCATCTCCAAGGCACCGTCATGATCACCAACGTCACCGGCGCGACACCTTGATCTCCATTGTAGCATCGTTGTCGTCTTTCCAACTATTGCTTCCACGACTATTGCTACCGCTTAGTGATAAAGTAAAGCAATTACATGGCGTTTGTATTTCATACAATAAAGCAACAATAATATGGATCCTGCCAGTTGCCGATAACTTTACAAAACATGATAATCTCATACAATAACGTATAACTCATCATGCTTGACCATATCACATCAAAACATGACCTGAAAAAACAAGTTAGACGTCCTCTACTTTGTTGTTGCAAGTTTTATGTGGCCGCTACGGGCTTAGCAAGAACCGTTCTTACTACGCATACAAAAACCACAACGATTTTTTGTCAAGTATGTGCTGTTTTAACCTTCACAAGGACCGGGCGTAGCCATACTCGATTCAGCTAAAGTGAGAGAGACAGACACCCGCCAGTCACCTTTAAGCAACGAGTGCTCATAACGGCGAAACCAGTCTTGCGTAAGCGTACGCGTAATGTTGGTCCGGGCCTCTTCATCTCACAATACAGCTGAACCAAAGTATGACATACTGGTAAGCAGTATGACTAGTATCATCCACAACTCACTTGTGTTCTACTCGTGCATATCATCTACGCATAGACCTGGCTCATGATGCCACTGTTGGGGAACATAGTATTTCGAAAATTTCCTACGATCATGCAAGATCTATCTACCAGATGCATAGCAACGAGAGGGGAGAGACCCTCGTAGACCGAAAGCGGAAGCATCTAGTGACGCGGTTGATGTAGTCGAACTTCTTCGCGATCCAACCAATAAAGCACCGAACGTACGGAGCCTCCGCGTTCAGCACATGTTCAGCTTGATGACATCCCACGAGCTCTTGATCCAGTAGAACCTCGCGGGAGAGTTTCGTCAGCACGACAGCGTGGTGACGGAGATGATGAAGCTACCGTTGCAGGGCTTCGCCTAAGCGTTGCAACGATATGACTGAGGTGTGGTTCTGTGGAGGGGGCACCGCACACGGTTGGGAGAGATCAACAGATTAACTTGTGTGTCTAGAGGTGCCCCCTGTCGCCGTATATAAAGGAGCAAGGGGGAGGCCGGCCGGCCCCCTATGGCACGCCCTAGAGGGGCAATCCTACTGGGTATAGGATTCCAATCCTATTCCTAGTAGGAATCCACCAAGAAGGAGAGATGGGGAAGGAAGGAGAGGGAGAGGGAGAAGGAAAGGGGTGCCGCCTGATACGTCTCCGTCGTATCTATAATTTTTTATTGTTCCATGCCAATATTCTACAACTTTCATATACTTTTGGCAACTTTTCATACTATTTTTTGGAACTAACATACTGATCCAGTGCATAGTGCCAGTTCCTGTTTGTTGCATGTTTTTTGTTTCACAGAATATCCATATCAAATGGAGTCCAAACGGAATAAAAATGGACGGAGATTTTTTTGGAATACATGTGAATTTAGGGAAGCGGAACCAACATCAGACGATGCCCGAGTGGGCCACGAGGCAGGGGGGTGCGCCCCCTGCCCAGGGCGCGCCCAGGGCCCTCGTGGCAACACCGTAAGGCGGTTGATGCCCTTCTTTCACCGCAAGAAAGCTAATATCTGGATAAAAATCATGTCAGAAAATCAGCCCAATCGGTGTTATGGATCTCCGGGAATTTAAGAAACGGTGAAGGGCCAGAATCTGGGAACGCAGAAACAAAGAGAGACAAAGAGACAGATCTAATCTCGGACGGGCTCTCACCCCTCCACCTCCATGGAGGCCATGGACCAGAGGGGAAACCCTTCTCCCATCTAGGGAGAAGGTCAAGGAAGAAGAAGAAGGAGGGGGCTCTCCCCCCTCGCTTCTGGTGGCCCCGGAGTGCCATCGGGGCCATCATCGTGTGACGGCGGTCTACACCAACACCTCCGTCATCTTCACCAACATCTCCATCACCTTCCCCCATCTATCTACAGCGGTCCACTCTCCCGCAACCCGTTGTACCCTCTACTTGAACATGGTGGTTTATGCTTCATACTATTATCCAATGATGTGTTGCCATCATATGATGTCTGATTAGATTATCGTTGTCCTATCGGTGATTGGTTAATTGCTATGATTGATTTAAATTGCTTGTGGTTATGTTGTTGTACTTTGGTGTCCATCATATGAGCGCGCGCGTGGATCACACCATAGGGTTAGTTGTATGTTGACTGGACTACGTATTGGAGGGCAAGAGTGACAGAAGCTTTAACCTAGCGTAGAAATTGATGCATACGGGATTGAAGGGGGACCAATATATCTTAATGCTATGGTTTGGTTTTACCTTAATGAACGTTAGTAGTTGCGGATGCTTGCTAATAGTTCCAATCATAAGTGCATAGAATTCCAAGTAAGGGATGACATGCTAGCCGTGGCCTCTCCCACATAAAACTTGCTATCGGTCTAGTAACGTAGTAAATTCTTAGGGGCAATTTCACAACTCCTACCACCACTTTTCTACACTCGCTATCACTAACTTTATTGTTTCTTTACCTAACAGCCCCTAGTTTATATTAACGTGCTCGTTATATTCTTGCAAACCTATCCCACAAAAACTACAAACTACTTCTAGTTTCATACTTGTTCTAGGTAAATTAAAGGTCAAGCGTGCGTAGAGTTGTATCGGTGGTCAATAGAACTTTAGGGAATATTTGTTATGCCTTTAGCTCCTCGTTGGGTTCGACACTCTTACTTATCGAAAGAGGCTACAAATAATCCCCTACACTTGTGGGTTATCAAGAACTTTTTCTGGTGCCGTTGCCGGGGAGCAATAGCGTGGGGTGAATATTCTCGTGTGTGCTTGCTTGCTTTATCACTAAGTAGATTTTATTTGCTGTTTTAAGTTGTTTTGTATCTTTAGTTATGGGTAGGAAACGCAAAATACCAAAACAATTAGTGGTACCTACTGAACCAATGGTTGAAGAACCACTCAAAATCTATCACACTACTGAAGCTTATTACTTGGATCATCTTCGATCCCTATGTGCTCGGGCTGAAACCCCAACTAGCTTAGTTGAGGGAAAATCTTTAAATGAGCATGCTTGTTTTGTGCGACACCGCATATCTGAAAAAGGAAAACTTTTATGATTGGAATTTATGTGAAATATATGATTTTACTTGTTGTTCTGAAGACCCTACGAAACACCTTCCCTACCAATGTGAGTTTAGTGATAATGGAACCGTATGTTCGTATGCTAAGGGTGTTTATAGTTACTATGATGTTCAACAAATTGAAGAATTTGTTGCTTTTAAGGGTGCTTATGAAATTGCTTCTTTGATTGAAAAGTATGATGCTACTCTTTACAAATCTGAAAATTTTGCCATATTTAAATATTGTTATGATAATTATGCTTCTAATGCCTATGTTAAACCATATATTGAGGCCTACTGCGCTATCCAAAAGGAGACTAGTATTTTGCAGGAGTCTATGGAATAAAAAATTAATGACATTGTGAGCTCATTGGATGAAAAAGATGAGGAGGAGAGCGAAGGACAAAAGGAGGAAGAGCCGATTAGCTACCCGTTCCCACCTTCTAATGAGAGTAACTCTTCAACTCATACATTGTTTAATTTCCCTTTGTGCTTACCGAAGGATGATTGCTATGATACCGTTGATTATTTTGAAATATCCCTTTTTGATGATGCTTGCTATGCTTGTGGCCAAGATGCAAATATGAATTATGCTTATGGATATGAACTTGCTATAGTTCCTTATTGTAAACATGAGATAGTTGCTATTGCACCCACAGATGATAGTCCTATTATCTTTTTGAATTCTCCAAACTACACTATATTGGAGAAGTTTGCACTTATTAAGGATTATATTGATGGGTTGCCTTTTTCCATTACACATGATGCTTTTGATGAATATAATATGCATGTGCTTGCTGCTCCTACTTGCAATTATTATGAGAGAGGAACTACATCTCCGCCTCTCTATGTTTCCAACCTGATAAATTGCAAGAAACTGCTTATACTATGCATTGGCCTTTACTTGATGTGCATGAATTGTTCTTGTATGACATGCCTATGCATAGGAAGAGAGTTAGACTTTGTTGTTTCATGACACATATCACCTTGTGCTCACTACTAAATACCAAATCATTGCTAATTAAAATTGGCTTTGATATACCTTGGGATCCGGGTGGATCCATTACTTGAGCACTATATGCCTAGCTTAATGGCTTTAAAGAAAGTGCTTCCAGGGAGACAACCCGAAAGTTTTAGAGAGTCATTTATTTCTGTTGTGTGCTTTTATAAAGTTTAAAAAAATAAAAAATAAAGAGGGGAACCTTAAACTTTTTCAAAAAGAAAATTGGAAGTGATATAGACGAGCATTGTGAAAGTGGGGGACGTCCTTGAACTTTGTTCATTCCCATGGAAACTTTGTGAATCTTAATTACAGAAACTTTTCAACAAAAATAACTATCCCCTTTTACAATTCCATTGTATTATAAAAATAATGTGCCAAGGTTTGCCTTTAGGATGTTTACAATGCTTGTTAGTTTGTGCGGTGCAGGACAGAAACTTTGGCTGTAGTGCGCGATTTTACATTTTTTGCTGGAACGACAAATGGTGCTGAAACTTTTTGCAATGTCTTTCTACACACATTTTTTATTTTTCCTAATTTTGGCATAATGTTTCAAGTATAAGGAGTATGGTGAATGTTCAGATTATTACAGACAGTTCTGTTTTAGACAGATTCTGTTTTTGATGCATAGTTTGCTTGTTTTGATGAAACTATCAATTTCTATCAGTGGATTAAGCCATGGAAAAGTTATATTACAGTAGCTACAATGCAAAAACAAAAAATGAATTGGTTTGCAACAGTACTTAGAGTAGTGATTTGCTTTATTATACTAACGGATCTTACCGAGTTTTCTGTTGAAGTTTTGTGTGGATGAAGTGTTCGAAGATCGAGGAGGTCTCGATGTGAGGAGAAGAAGGAGAGGCAAGAGATCAAGATTGGGGATTCCCAAGGCACCCCAACTAAATATTCAAGGAGACTCAAGCGTCTAAGCTTGGAGATGCCCCGGAAGGCATCCCCTCTTTCTTCGACAAGTATCGGTATGTTTTCGGATTCGTTTCATTCATGTGATATGTGTAGATCTTGGTGCGTCTTTTGCATTTAGTTTTCAACTTTTATTTTATGCACCATGCTGGTATGAGATAGTCCTTGGTTGATTTATAGAATGCTCTGTGCACTTCACTTATATCTTTTGAGTATGGCTTTATAGAATACTTCATGTGCTTCACTTATATCATTTGAACTTTGGATTGCCTGTTTCTCCTCACATAGAAACCACCATTTGTAGAATGCTCTTTTGTTCACTTAAAATTATTAGAGTGTAGGCATAACTTTTTTAGAAAGAATTATAACTCACTTGCTTCACTTATATCTATTTAGAGAGTTGACAGGAATTGGTCATTCACATGGTTAGTCATAAAATCCTACATAAACTTGTAGATCGCTGAATATGATATGTTTGATTCCTTGCAATAGTTTTGCAATATAAAGATGGTGATATTAGAGTCATGCTAGTGGGTAGTTGTGGATTATAGAAATAGTTGTGTTGAGGTTTGTGATTCCCGTAGCATGCACGTATGGTGAACCGTTATGCGACGAAGTTGGGGCATGATTTATTTATTGAGTGTCATCCTTTGTGTGGAGGTCGGGGGCGCGCGATGGTTAACTCCTACCAACCTCCCCCTAGGAGCATGCGTGTAGTACTTGGTTTCGATGGCTAATAAATTTTTGCAATAATTATGTGAGTTCTTTATGACTAATGTTGACTCCATGGATTATACGCACTCTCACCCTTCCACCATTGCTAGCCTCTCTTATACCGCGCAACTTTCACCGGTACCATACACCCACCATATACCTTCCTCAAAACAGCCACCATACCTACCTATTACGGCATTTCCATAGCCATTCCGAGATATATTGCCATGTAACTTCACCGTTCCGTTTATTATGACACGCACCATCATTGTCATATTGGCTTGCATGATCGTAAGATAGCTAGCATGATGTTTCCATGGCTTGTCCGTTTTTTGATGTCATTGCTATGCTAGATCATTGCACATCCCGGTACACCGCCGAAGGCATTCACATAGAGTCCATATTTTGTTCTAGCTTCAAGTTGTAATCTTTTGAGTTGTAAGTAAATAAAAGTGTGATGATCTTCATAATGAGAGTATTGTCCCATGTAAGGAAAGGCCAAATAAAAAAAAGATGGCCTAAAAAAATAAAAAAATAGAGAGGGGCTAAAAAAAAAGAGAGAAAGCCCCTCCAAAAAAAACAAAAAAATGAGAGAAAAGAGAGAAGGGACAATGCTACTATCCTTTTCCACACTTGTGCTTCAAAGTAGCACCATGATCTTCATAATAGAGAGTCTCTTGTTTTGTCACTTCAATATACTAGTGGGAATTTTCATTATAGAACTTGGCTTGTATATTCCAACTGTTGGGGAACGTAGTATTTTAAAAAAATTCCTACGATCACGCAAGATCTATCTACCAGATGCATAGCAACGAGAGGGGAGAGTGAGTCTACGTACCCTCATAGACCAAAAGCGGAAGCGTTAGAACAACGCGGTTGATGTAGTCGTAGGTCTTCACGGCCCGACCGATCAAGCACCGAAACTACGGCACCTCCGAGTTCTAGCACACGTTCAGCTCGATGACGTCCCTCGAACTCCGATCCAGCCGAGTGTCGAGGGAGAGTTCCGTCAGCACGACGGCGTGGTGACGATCTTGATGTTCTACCGTCGCAGGGCTTCGCCTAAGCACCGCTACAATATTTATCGAGGAGAACTATGGTGGAGGGGGGCACCGCACACGGCTAAGAGATCAAGAGATCAATTGTTGTGTCTAGAGGTGCCCCCCTGCCCCCGTATATAAAGGAGGGAGGGAGAGGCCGGCCCTAGAGGGGGCGCACCAAGTGTGGGGAGTCCTACTAGGACTCCCAAGTCCTAGTAGGATTCCCCTTTCCTTTCCGGAGTAGGAGAGAAGGAAAGAGGGGGGAGAGGGAGAAGGAAAAGGGGGTTGCACCCCTTGTCTAATTCGGACCAGAAGGGGGGTGCACGCCTCCTTCCTTTTGGCCTCTCTCCTCTATTCCCGTAACTCCCCGGTACTCAGAAAATACCCGAATCACTCGGAACCCTTCCGATGTCCGAATATAGTCGTCCAATATATCGATTTTTACGTCTCAACCATTTTGAGACTCCTCGTCATGTCCCCGATCTCATCCGGGACTCCGAACTCCTTCGGTACATCAAAACTCATAAACTCATAATAAAACTATCATCGAAACCTTAAGCGTGCGGGCCCTACGGGTTCGAGAACTATGTAGACATGACCGAGACACGTCTCCGGTCAATAACCAATAGCGAAACCTGGATGCTCATATTGGCTCCCACATATTCTACGTAGATCTTTATCGGTCAAACCGCATAACAACATACATTGTTCCCTTTGTCATCGGTATGTTACATGCCCGAGATTCGATCGTCGGTATCTCAATACATAGTTCAATCTCGTTACCAACAAGTCTCTTTACTCGTTCCGTAATACATCATCCCGCAACTAACTCATTAGCTGCAATGTTTGCAAGGCTTATAGTGATGTGCATTACCGAGTGGGCCCAGAGATACCTCTCCGACAATCGGAGTGACAAATCCTAATCTCGAAATACGCCAACCCAACAAGTACCTTCGGAGACACCTGTAGAGTACCTTTATAATCACCCAGTTACATTGTGACGTTTGGTAGCACACAAAGTGTTCCTCCGGTATTCGGGAGTTGCATAATCTCATAGTCATAGGAACATGTATAAGTCATGAAGAAAGCAATAGCAGTAAAACTTAAACGATCATAGTGCTAAGCTAACGGATGGGTCTTGTCCATCAGATCATTCTCCTAATGATGTGATCCCGTTGATCAAATGACAACTCATGTCTATGGCTAGGAAATATAACCATCTTTGATCAATGAGCTAGTCTAGTAGAGGCATACTAGGGACACTCTGTTTTGTCTATGTATTCACACATGTATTAAGTTTCCGGTTAATACAATTCTAGCATGAATAATAAACATTTATCATGATATAAGGAAATAAATAATAACTTTATTATTGCCTCTAGGGCATATTTCCTTCAGTCTCCCACTTGCACTAGAGTCAATAATCTAGTTCACATCGCCATGTGATTTAACACCGATAGTTCACATCGTCTTGTGATTAACACCCAAAGGGTTTACTAGAGTCAATTATCTAGTTCACATCGCTATGTGATTAACACCCAAAGAGTACTAAGGTGTGATCATGTTTTGCTTCGTGAGAGAAGTTTAGTCAACGGGTCTGTCACATTCAGATCCGTATGTATTTCGCAAATGTCTATGTGTCTACAATGCTCTGCATGGAGCTACTCTAGCTAATTGCTCCCACTTTCAATACGCATCCAGATTGATACTTAGAGTCAGCTGGATTTAGTGTCAAAGCTTGCATCAGCGTAACCCTTTACGACGAACTCTTTATCACCTCCATAATCGAGAAACATTTCCTTAGTCATCCAGTTACTAAGGATAATTTTGACCGCTGTACAGTGATCTACTCCTGGATCACTATTGTACCCTCTTGACAAACTCATGGGAAGGTACACAACATGTTTGGTACACAGAATGGCATACTTTATAGAACCTATGGCTGAGGCATAGGGAATGACTTTCATTCTCTCTATATTTTTATGTCGTGGTCTGGCTTTGATTCTTACTCAACTTCACACCTTACAAGTCAGGTAAGAACTCCTTCTTTGACTGATCCATTTTGAACTACTTCAAAATCATATCAAGGTATGTACTCATCGAAAGTCTTATCAAGCGTCTTGATCTATCTCTATAGATCTCGATGCCCAATATGTAAGCAGCTTCACCAAGGTCTTTATTTGAAAAACTCCTTTCAAACACTCCTTTATGCTTTCCAGAAAATTCTACATCATTTCCGATCGACAATATGTCATTCACATATACTTATCAGAAAGGTTGTAGTGCTCCCACTCACTTCTTGTAAATACAGGCTTCACCGCAAGTCTGTATAAATCTATATGCTTTGATCAACTTATCAAAGCATATATTCCAACTCCGAGATGCTTGCACCAGTCCATAGATGGATCACTGGAGCTTGCACATTTTGTTAGCACCTTTAGGATTGACAAAACCTTCTGGTTCCATCATATACAAGTCTTCTTTAATATATCCATGAAAGAATGCAGTTTTGTTATCCATTTGCCAGATTTCATAAAATGCGGCAATTGCTAACATGATTCGGACAGACTTAAGCATCGCTACGGGTGAGAAAGTCTCATCGTAGTCAACTCCTTGAACTTGTTGAAAAACTTTCGCAACAAGTCGAGCTTTGTAAACAGTAACATTACTGTCAGCGTCAGTCTTCCTCTTGAAGATCCATTTATTTTCGATGGCTTGCCGACCATCGGGCAAGTCAACCAAAGTCCACACGTTGTTCTCATACATGGATCCCATCTCAGATTTCATGGTCTCAAGCCATTTTGTGGAATCTGGGCTCATCATCGCTTCCTCATAGTTCGTAGGTTCATCATGGTCCAGTAACATGACTTCCAGAACCGGGTTGCCGTACCACTCTGGTGCGGAACGTACTCTGGTTGATCTACGAAGTTCAGCAGTAACTTGATCCGAAGTTTCATGATCATCATCATTAGCTTCCTCACTAATTGGTGTAGGAATCACTGGAACTAGTTTCTGTGATGTACTACTATCCAATTCGGGAGAAGGTACAATTACCTCATCAAGTTCCACTTTCCTCCCACTCACTTCTTTCGAGAGAAACTCCTTCTCTAGAAAGGATCCACTCTTAGCAACAAAGACCTTGCCTTCGGATCTGTGATAGAAGGTGTACCCAACAGTTTCTTTTGGGTATCCTATGAAGATTTACCTCTCCGATTTGGGTTCGAGCTTATCATGTTGAAACTTTTTCACATAAGCATCGCAGTCCCAAACTTAAAGAAATGACAGCTTAGGTTTCTCGTCAAACGACAGTTCATACGGTGTCATCTCCACGGATTTAGATGGTGCCCTATTTAACGTGAATGTATCTGTCTCTAATGCATAACCCCAAAAGCGATAGTGGTAGATCGATAAGAGACTTCATCGATCGCACCATATCTAATAAAGTACGGTTATGACGTTCAGACACACCATTACACTATGGTGTTCCAGGTGGCGTGAGTAGTGAAACTATTTCACATTGTTTTTACTGAAGGCCAAACTCGCTAACTCAAATATTTTACCTCTACGATCATATCGTAGAAACTCTTATTTTCTTGTTACGATGATTCTCCACTTCACTCTGAAATTCTTTGAACTTTTCAAATGTTTTAGACTTGTGCTTCATTAAGTAGATATACCCATATCTGCTCAAATCATCAGTGAAGGTCAGAAAATAACGATACCCGCCGCGAGCTTCAACACTCATTGGTCCACATACATCTGTATGTATGATCTCCAACAAATCTGTTGCTCGCTCCATTGTTCCAGAGAACAGAGTTTTAGTCATCTTGCCCATGAGGCATGGTTCGCAAGCACCAAGTGATTCATAATCAAGTGATTCCAAAAGTCCATCACTATGGAGTTTCTTCATGCGCTTTACACCATTATGACCTAAACAGCAGTGCGACAAATAAGTTGCACTATCATTATTAACCTTGCATCTTTTGGCTTCAATATTATGAATATGTGTATCACCACGATCGAGATCCAACAAACTATTTTCATTGGGTGTATGACCATCGAAGGTTTTATTCATGTAAACAGAATAACAATTATTATATGACTTTAAATGAATAACCGTATTGCAACAAATATGATCAAATCATATTCATGCTCAACGCAAATGCCAAATAACATTTATTTAGGTTTTACACTAATCCCGAAAGTATAGGGAGTGTGCGATGATGATCATATCAATCTTGGAACCACTTCCAACACACATCGTCACTTCACCTTTAACTAGTCTCTGTTCATTCTGCAATTCTCGTTTCGAGTTACTAATTTTAGCAACTGAACCGGTATCAAATACCCAGGGGTTGCTATGAACACTAGTAAAGTACACATCAATAATCTGTATATCAAAATATACCTTTGTTCACTTTGCCATCCTTCTTATCCGCCAAGTATCTAGGGTAGTTCCACTTCCAGTGACCATTTCCTTTGCAGTAGAAGCACTTAGTTTCAGGCTTGAGTTTTAGCTTTGGGTTTCTTCACGGGAGTGACAACTTTCTTGTCATTCTTCTTGAAGTTCCCCTTCTATCCCTTTGCCCTTTACTTGAAACAAGTGGTCTTGTTAACCATCAACACTTGATGCTTTTTCATGATTTCTACCTTCGCCGACTTCAGCATTGCGAAGAGCTCGGGAATTCCTTTCGTCATCCCTTGCATATTATAGTTCATCACGAAGTTCTACTAACTTGGTGATAGTGACTAGAGAACTTTGTCAATTACTATCTTCTCTGGAAGATTAACTCCCACTTGATTCAAGTAATTGTAGTACCCAGACAATCTGAGCACATGCTCACTGGTTGAGCTATTCTCCTCCATCTTGTAGGCAAAGTACTGTCAGAAGTCTTATACCTCTCGACACGGGCATGAGTATGAAATACTAATTTCAACTCTTGGAACATCTTATATGCTCCGTGGCGTTCAAAACGTTTTTGAAGTCCCGGTTCTAAGCCATAAAGCATGGTGCACTTAAACTATCAAGTAGTCATCATACCCAGCTTTTGTCAAAACGTTCATAACGTCTACATCTGCTCCTGCAGTAGGTATGTCACCTAGCGGTGCATCAAGGACATAATTCTCTGTGCAGCAACGAGGATAATCCTCAGATCACGGAACAATTCCGCATCATTGCTACTAACATCTTTCAACTTAGTTTTCTCTAGGAACATATAAAAAATAAACGGGGAGCAACATCGTGAGCTATTGATCTACAACATAGATATGCTAATACTACGAGAACTAAGTTCATGATAAATTAAAGTTCAATTTAATCATATTACTTAAGAACTCCCACTTAGATAGACATCCCTCTAGTCATCTAAATGATCATGTGATCCAAATCAACTAAACCATGTCCGATCATCACGTGAGATGGAGTAGTTTCAATGGTGAACATCTTATGTTGATCATATCTACTATATGATTCACGCTCGACCTTTCGGTCTCCAGTGTTCCGAGGCCATATCTGCATATGCTAGGCTCGTCAAGTTTAACCCGAGTATTCTGTGTGTGCAAAACTGGCTTACACCCGTTGTATTTGAACGTAGAGCTTATCACACCCGATCATCACGTGGTGTCTCGGCACGACGAACTTTCGCAACGGTGCATACTCAGGGAGAACACTTATACCTTGAAATTTAGTAAGGGATCATCTTATAATGCTACCGTCGAACTAAGCAAAATAAGAAGCATAATAAGATAAACATCACATGCAATCAAAATATGTGACATGATATGGCCATCATCATCTTGTGCTTTTGATCTCCATCTCCAAAGCACCGTCATGATCACCTTCGTCACCGGCGCGACACCTTGATCTCCATCGTAGCATCGTTGTCGTCTCGCCAACTATTGCTTCTACGACTATCGCCACCACTTAGTGATAAAGTAAAGCAATTACATGGCGATTGCATTTCATACAATAAAGCGACAACCATATGGCTCCTGCCAGTTGCCGATAACTTTACAAAACATGATCATTTCATACAAAACCGTAGAACTCATCATGTCTTGACCATATCACATCACAACATGCCCTGCAAAAACAAGTTAGACGTCCTCTACTTTGTTGTTGCAAGTTTTACGTGGCTGCTACGGGCTTAACAAGAACCGTTCTTACCTACGCATACAAAACCACAACGATATTTCGTCAAGTATGTGATGTTTTAAGCTTCACAAGGACCGGGCGTAGCCACACTTGATTCAACTAAAGTTGGAGAAACTGACACCCGCCAGCCACCTGTGTGCGAAGCACGTCGATAGAACCAGTCTCGCGTAAGCGTACGCGTAATGTCGGTCCGGGCCGCTTCATCCAACAATACCGCCGAATCAAAGTATGACATGCTGGTAAGCAGTATGACTAGTATCGTCCACAACTCACTTGTATTCTACTCGTGCATATCATCTACGCATAGACCTGGCTCATGATGCCACTGTTGGGGAACGTAGTATTTTAAAAAAATTCCTACGATCACGCAAGATCTATCTACCAGATGCATAGCAACGAGAGGGGAGAGTGAGTCTACGTACCCTCGTAGACCAAAAGCGGAAGCGTTAGAACAACGCGGTTGATGTAGTCGTACGTCTTCACGGCCCGACCGATCAAGCACCGAAACTACGGCACCTCCGAGTTCTAGCACACGTTCAGCTCGATGACGTCCCTCGAACTCCGATCCAGCCGAGTGTCGAGGGAGAGTTCCGTCAGCACGACGGCGTGGTGACGATCTTGATGTTCTACCGTCGCAGGGCTTCGCCTAAGCACCGCTACAATATTTATCGAGGAGAACTATGGTGGAGGGGGGCACCGCACACGACTAAGAGATCAAGAGATCAATTGTTGTGTCTAGAGGTGCCCCCCTGCCCCCGTATATAAAGGAGGGAGGGAGAGGCCGGCCCTAGAGGGGGCGCACCAAGTGTGGGGAGTCCTACTAGGACTCCCAAGTCCTAGTAGGATTCCCCTTTCCTTTCTGGAGTAGGAGAGAAGGAAAGAGGGGGAGAGGGAGAAGGAAAAGGGGGCCGCACCCCTTGTCCAATTCGGACCAGAAGGGGGGTGCACGCCTCCTTCCTTTTGGCCTCTCTCCTCTATTCCCGTAACTCCTCGTTACTCCGAAAATACCCGAATCACTCGGAACTTTTCCGATGTTCGAATATAGTCGTCCAATATATCGATTTTTACGTCTCGACCATTTTGAGACTCCTCGTCATGTCCCCGATCTCATCCGGGACTCCGAACTCCTTCGGTACATCAAAACTCATAAACTCATAATAAAACTATCATCGAAACCTTAAGCGTGCGGACCCTACGGGTTCGATAACTATGTAGACATGACCGAGACATGTCTCCGGTCAATAACCAATAGCGAAACCTGGATGCTCATATTGGCTCCCACATATTCTACGAAGATCTTTATCGGTCAAACCGCATAACAACATACATTGTTCCCTTTGTCATCGGTATTTTACATGCCCGATATTCGATCGTCAGTATCTCAATACCTAGTTCAATCTCGTTACCAAAAAGTCTCTTTACTCGTTCCGTAATACATCATCCCGCAACTAACTCATTAGCTGCAATGCTTGCAAGGCTTATAGTGATGTGCATTACCGAGTGGGCCCAGAGATACCTCTCCGACAATCGGAGTGACAAATCCTAATCTCGAAATACGCCAACCCAACAAGTACCTTCGGAGACACCTGTAGAGTACCTTTATAATCACCAGTTACGTTGTGACGTTTGGTAGCACACAAAGTGTTCCTCCGGTATTCGGGAGTTGCATAATCTCATAGTCATAGGAACATGTATAAGTCATGAAGAAAGCAATAGCAGTAAAACATAAACGATCATAGTGCTAAGCTAACGGATGGGTCTTGTCCATCAGATCATTCTCCTAATGATGTGATTCCGTTGATCAAATGACAACTCATGTCTATGGCTAGGAAACATAACCATCTTTGATCAATGAGCTAGTCTAGTAGAGGCATACTAGGGACACTCTGTTTTGTCTATGTATTCACACATGTATTAAGTTTCCGGTTAATACAATTCTAGCATGAATAATAAACATTTATCATGATATAAGGAAATAAATAATAACTTTATTATTGCCTCTAGGGCATATTTCCTTCACCAATGACGGGCTTCCTCAAATGCCCTAGGTCTTCATGAGCACGCAAGTTGATGCACACCCACTAGTTTTCTTTTTGATCTTTCATACACTTATAACTCTAGTGCATCTATTACATGGCAATCCCTACTCACTCACATTGATATCGATCTGTCAGGCCCAAGATGCGATTCTATCCCGATCACGTGACACTTACGTGATTGGGGCACAACCGCATTTCGGGCGCTTAGCAAGATGGATATCATTACAACGTACCATTACATACATACATGGGGGACACACAATACATACAAATCTCATGAATACAACAATATCAAAACAAGTATCCGACTACGGATACAAACATGAAAAGCACAAAGACATCCATCTGCTATCCCAGGCTGCCGACCCGGAACCAAACCCAAGACTGAAGAAGAAGAAGAAAGAAAGAACTCCAAACAACGATCATCGCTCTCACGTCAAGTCATCGGAAGCCTGCACCTGCAACTGTTGTTGTAGTATCTGTGAGCCACGAGGACTCAGCAATCCCATAACCATGGGTAACAAGACTATCAAAGCTTAATAGGTAGGAAGAGGTAAAGTGGTGAGGTTGCAGCAGCGGCTAAGCAAAACATATGGTGGCTAACTTACGAGTACAAGAATAAGATGAGCATCTACGCAAACGGTCGCAAACTAGTAGTGATCGCTAAAGATCCTGAACTACATATGAGTCAAACATAACCCCACAGTGTTCTCTTCTCAAAGTGAAAAGAGACAGTCATGGTTACTCACACAGTTGTGTGTTTACTTTGGATCCTCGTCAAGTTTTCTACAACCGGACATTAACAAATTCCAATCTACCACATAACCGCGGGCACGGCTTTCGAAAGATCATAACCCTGCAGGGGTGTCCCAACTTAGCCCATCACAAGCTCTCACGATTAGCTGAAGTGATAAATATAATATCATCACCCCTTATCTTAGGGAAATCCGATCAGGCTCGGCATCCCGGTGCACAAGACATTTCGACAATGGTAAAACAAGTCCAGCAAGACCTCCCGGTGTGTTGACACCCTGATAGTAGCCGCGCGTATCTCGTCTCAGGCCACGACCGGATGGGCGAAGCTACGAGTAAAACCAAACCTCGAGTTTCCCCGTGGTGGCCCCGCAGGTTCCCCGTTTGGGACCAACACCATCAGCACTGGCCCCCCTGCTATGTAGAAAGAATCCTCGGGTAGCGCTAACTCCCTATGCAATTTAATTAATTAATTAAGTTGTTATTATGAGCAAATTAAAACCAATGTTGGGCCTTGCTGGAGGAGTTTTATTCAAAGACGAACTGTCAAGGGGTCCCCATCCACCCATCGTGTAAGGAACGCAAAATCAAAGAACATAATGCCGGTTTATCGGCGCCTAAGGTGGCATGAGTGGAACAAAACACCGAGCAAAAGGCCAAGCCTTCCACCCATGCCCAGTATATAGGTGTGTTAAATAATAATAATAGATATTTTGATATTCCAACAACAAGTTCCCTCCTGGAACGAACTTCATCTTCACCTACAACTAACAACGCTATAAGAGGGGCTGAGCAAACGGGTAACATAGCCAAACAGTGGTTTTGCTAGGAAGGTTTCAAAGGTTAGAGGTTTCATGGCAACAAGGAGAGGCTGACAATAATGATGGGTGGCACGACATGTAACGATAGCATCGAGACAACTAAGCAAAGGCAATGATAGTAAAGGTATCCAAGGTTACGGTCATCTTACCTTGGATCCCAATAGGAAGAAGAACGGTTCCGTGAAGAAGACAGAGAAGAAGCCTTGAAGAAGAACCACGGGTAGACGATCGAATCCTCACAACGCAACGGAACAAGCACTAACGAGCAGAAGCAAGCAACACGGTAAACAAACCACTCAAAAACATAACAATATGCACTACCAAGCAGGATGCAAAACAAGTCTACTTATGATGCACAGAAAGTCTACACAGGAAGCAAAACATGGCAAGGTAGGAAGCACAGCAAAACAGCACAAGTCTATATGTGATGCAATACATGGCAAGGTATGATGCATGACAAGACTAAACAGGAAGCACAGCAAGACAAGGTAGGAAGCACAGAAAACATCACAGGAAACATGGCAATGTGCTTAAGCAAGTATGAAGCAAACAAGTCTATATAGGAAGCACGGCAAGTCTATACAGGAAGCATAACAAGTCTATACAGGAAGCACATCAAGTCTATGAAGCATCACATGGCAAGGTATGAAGCATAGCAAGTCTATACAGGAAGCATAACATGGCAATGTAGGAAGCAAGTCAAATCTATACAGGAAGCATAACAGATGCACTAAGGAAGCACTGCATATGCACTTAGGAAGCACAGAAAGTCAACATAGGAAACACAGAGATACAGCACAAGGAATATGACAATGTGCATCAAGCAAGAAACTTCAAAACATGTTAACAAGAGGATAATATGAATCTACATGCAAAATCACTCAAGTTACATATAAAGAACACCCCAAACGGAGCAACGGGCTAAAAGATACACATGAAACAAGATATAACAACAAGCTGAAATTAACAGCCACATAGCAACTTTGGAGCATGATAAATATAAACTACATCACTCAAACATGGCAACAAGAAGCATGAGCATGAAGTAGACATATACTACAGCAAACAAGTCCATTGGAGCATCTCCATAGGAGGCATGGATCAATAGCAACAAGCTAAAACATATTGAACATGACAACAAAATCCTGACAGCAGTATCTTATAGCAACTTGGGGGCAAAAGATAAATATGCTACAGCCACCCAAAAGAGCATGTGAGAGCATGAATGGATAGCCAACAACATGTACAACAAGGAATCATCAATGGTCACCCCAAAACTATCATGGATTTGCCTAGAACAACAAGCAAAAATGGCATCTGGAAATTACAGATTCCAGACTTAGTGAAATTTCACTAAGTGTTAAAACAGCAGTAACAACATGGCATGTTTGTGAACATGTTTAAGTCAACACAAGGCATATCATGGAAAGTTAAATACACCACATCAAAGAGCACATCATGGAGAATCAAAAACATCTAGGCATGAGACATGGGGACAAACACATCAATATCAAAGAGCAATTGAAATCAGCATCTTATAACAAGTTTCAGAACATAACAGCCACATCCACTTTTGCAACATAGATAAACATGGCAATATGAAATCTATCATGCAAGCTAAAGCAACCAACATGTAGAGCATCTCATGATGAACATGCGGATATATCATTTGCAGCATTTGGATAAGCATGCACCAAGTTATCACATTGCAAACATGGCATGAAAACCACTACTATCAGCAATTTATAACAAGTAGCACTCTTCTCATGAAGATTAAGACATTTAGACGACCTCAAACATGCATGGCACAATGGAACAAAGCATAGTACATGTCACCACGAACATTTTGACATATCATTTACTCAAAACAGGTAAGCACACAAAAAGTTATCCACCTCGCAAAACAGCATCAGAAACTGAAAACTGGGGACTTAGTGAAAATAGAAGCAACCTCAGGGTCAAAGTCAACGGGCGCGGTCAACAGATCCGGCGCAGGTCGGCCGAAGCGGGTGGCGGATCCCCGCGGGCTAACGTGCTACCGGGTCCCGGCCCGCTAGGGTTTTGGCCCAGAGAGGCAGATCTGGATCGGGCTCCTCCCGATCCTCTTCGAACGGCGGCGGCGGCTGGCTCGGAAGCACGGCGCGGCAGCTTCAGAAGCACGGCACGGCGACTTCGGAAGCACGGCTCGGCAACTTCGGAAGCATGGCTCGGTGGCGAGGTCGGAAGCACGGCGGCGACGAGTCGGAAGCACAGGTGCAGCGAGGTTGAAGACAAGGTCGGAAGGACGGCGGCAAAGAGCACGGCGGCGACGAGTCGGAAGCACGGCGGCGATGAGTCGGAAGCAGAGGTGCAGCGAGGTTGAAGACGACGTCGGAAGCACGGCGGCGAAGAGTCGGAAGCACGGCGGCGACGAGTCGGAAGCACGGCGGCGAAGAGTCGGAAGCACAGCGCGGAAATTTGAGGAGGGAGGTAGGGGAAGGCCAAAAATGGCAAGGGGTTGTCCATTTATAGTAGGAGGGCTAGGGTTTGGAGTGTGGAGGGGTTTTAGAGCCATCGGATCGCGATCCGACGGATCCGATCGCGAGGGGAGTTAGGTTGAGCCAAGAGGAGGTTAGTGTGCTGTGTAGAAGTAGTTGGGCTGAGGTGAGAGGAGAGGGAGAGAGGCCCGCGGGGGTTTTCGTAGACCGAAAACATCCGACGAAATAACCGGCGACTAGTGCCGCTATATATATCCGTTGGGCTATCAAACGGACTCCGAATGCGATGAAATTTGGTAGGCGGCCTGTCTACACTATAATAAGACCACATGACAAGTTTCAACACATTCCGAGAACATTTTCCGGCCACTCATAAAATAAATATTCGGAGGCACCGCGGGCGCGTGCAAGTGTGTCTGGGCTCAGAACGGACAACGGAAAGGACGCACGGACTCGGGCCAATGCAAGTTTTGAAAACATGCTGATGCAACACACATGATGACATGGCAAGATGCAACACGCAAGCAGATGACAAGGCACTGACAACGAATAACTGGCTGACACCTGGCGCACCGGTCTCGGGGTGTCACAACACTCCCCTACTAACAAGAGATCTCGCGCCGAGATCTTAGGAACGAGACGGAAGAGAAAAAAGGAAGAACAAAGTTCTTCAAGGACAAAAGAGCGAAACCAAAGAATCTTGAGAGGTTGAGCCAGTCAAAAGAAGAAGAATGCAACAAAGAAGAACGAAGTTGCAAGGACTTCGGTAAATAAGAGGAACAAGGAATACGACGAGAACCAAAAGGTTGAAGTATATGAAGCACGAGTTGAAGGAATAAGAATGAATTTGAAACCACTCCGGTTAAAAAAGATAGGAAAGGAATTTGGACGAAGGAATTTGGGCAGCACTCCGGCTAAAACTGAAAGAAATAGCACACCGGTTGAACATGAATGGAACAGGACAAGAACCTTAGGAGATTGAATAAAAATATGACGAAATGAACAAGACAATGCCTCCGGAAGAATTGAAATGATGGAATAAAAGAATGAAGAAGAAGATGACGACTTCGAGCACGAATGAATTTGAAAGAGCATCTTCAAGAGAAAGACTTGAACGGAGTTGTTGAGAAAAACAACCACAAAGAATAAGCTTGTCGTGGACTTATGTAAACCTCCCAAAGCTTGAGGTTAATTACCGCCACAACGAAAAGAAGGAATGAAAGATGAAGGAAGAAATGCAAAACTCCACTTCAAAAGAATACGGAGAATTATTTGCACTCGAGAGACAAAAGAATAAGAATGCTTGAGCTGCTCCAGAAGAATTAGACGAATGTTTGAAGAATGATTAAATGATGAAGAGCCACCATGAAGAACTCCGGTAACGAAAGGATAATGATTTAGAAGAGTTTCCGACGAGATGGCCGAGAAAACTTTGAACTCCGGGAAGAAAAGATGAAAGGTCTTGGAACTACAATTTATCCATCAAGAATAAACTCCGAAGGAAGGGATTAATCAACTCGATGAAAAGAATAAGAATTATGTCATGCTTATCCTCCATCAATAAATTGATGAAAGCAATGGATTCGCATCTCACTTATTCTCGATGAAATTGATTAAAGAAGGATATATCGCAAACTTGCGAGAATCTTCATGAAACACCGCTAGAATTTGGAAAGAAGAATTAAAATCGAGTGAAGAACGAGAATGCCCACCGTAAGGAATGAATCGAATGAAGAAAGAGAAGAAAACCACCGTGAAGAATTAAGATTGAGTGAATACAAGAGAATGAATCTCCGGGAAGAATAAAACACTCAAGGGAATTAAAATGACGAGAGCAACGAGATCGTGAACTGATTAAAGAATGCTTGAACAAGCACCGGAAGAATGTGAGACGAACGAAGAGGCATCAAGAAGAATATTTGGAGGACGAAGTTGAAAACTGAGAACGAAGAAATCTTCTGAAATGATGGCCTTTGGAGGAACACAAAGAAAAGAATTCAAGAATAACTCCGGATGAATAAAAAGAAGAAGGGTTGAACCACACATGAAAAGAATAGAAAACGATCTCGGAGAAGGCATAAGACTGATGGAATCCATACTTACGTCACATTGAAAAGAATTCGGAACACTCCGGGAAATTGGAAGAGTCAGGTAAGATCCTGGGAAAAGACCTGTGAGTTATGAGCCCACCGAAGAAAAAACACCGTTGAAATGGAATGCAAAGGAGATGATGCACCGGAACGAATGAAAAACTTGAATGAGGTAACAACCTCAAATTAATCGGAAGACAAACGAATATCCTGAGATTTCTTCAGAACTCCGGAATAATTAAAAGGCGAGAGGCGAACGAGATAAGGGAAAACACTTAAGCCAAGGAAAAAGAATATGATGAACATGGAATCCTTGATTTGATTCCACCGGAAAGGAAAAGAGATGAAGAATATCAAACGAGAGGACAATTCACCGGAGAAGAAAAGAGATGAAGAATGACGAACTAAACGAGAATTCACCAGTTGAAATAATTGAGGAAAAGAAGCAAAAGATTCGCACGAGTAGGATGGATACTCGATTAAGGACTCCGGTCCGAGAAGCAAAATGGTGGGAGGGTGGGAAAAAAAGGAACACATCGGACGGAGAAAACACCGTCGGTTGAAAAGAACTGGGGGTTGAACTTGCAAGAAGAAGAGGATTGAAACACTTGACGAGAGATGCACCAGATGAAAGAACTAACAACGCAAGGAACAAAAACTAACCACGCGAGATCCTAAAAAAAATTGAAGGGGAAGAGGAGTAATTCAAAACACCTACGTCAAGATTCCTCACCAGAGCGACGAAGGGGCAGGGGAGTAAAAAGAATTCCTACTCTCCGATATAACTAGACTCCGAAAAGTTTTCTGCTAGACTCAACAACGGCCAAGCTACGATCAATCAACGGGGCTCCTATGGTCGGTCGAGGCTCTGATACCAACTTGTCAGGCCCAAGATGCGATTCTATCCCAATCACGTGACACTTACGTGATTGGGGCACAACCGCATTTCGGGCGCTTAGCAAGATGGATATCATTACAACGTACCATTACATACATACATGAGGAACACACAATACATACAAATCTCATGAATACAACAATATCAAAACAAGTATCCGACTACGGATACAAACATGAAAAGCACAAAGACATCCATCTGCTATCCCAGGCTGCCGACCCGGAACCAAACCCAAGACTGAAGAAGAAGAAGAAAGAAAGAACTCCAAACAACGATCATCGCTCTCACGTCAAGTCATCGGAAGCCTGCACCTGCAACTGTTGTTGTAGTATCTGTGAGCCACGAGGACTCAGCAATCCCATAACCATGGGTAACAAGACTATCAAAGCTTAATAGGTAGGAAGAGGTAAAGTGGTGAGGTTGCAGCAACGGCTAAGCAAAACATATGGTGGCTAACTTACGAGTACAAGAATAAGATGAGCATCTACGCAAATGGTCGCAAACTAGTAGTGATCGCTAAAGATCCTGAACTACATATGAGTCAAACATAACCCCACCATGTTCTCTTCTCAAAGTGAAAAGAGATAGTTACGGTTACTCACACAGTTGTGTGTTTTACTTTGGATCCTCTGTCAAGTTTTCTACAAGCGGACATTAACAAATTCCAATCTGCCACATAACCGCGGGCACGGCTTTCGAAAGATCATAACCCTGCAGGGGTGTCCCAAATTAGCCCATCACAAGCTCTCAAGATTAGCTGAAGTGATAAATATAATATCATCACCCCTTATCTTAGGGAAATCCGATCAGGCTGTCAGGACCCCGATCCTAAGCCACACCGATCTAGCTGTAACACATCATATCACTTTGCGGCCTCACGCACGGTAACCCCACGGGTGCCACCTTACCTGGCCCGGGACCGTTTGCGCATTTTGGCACACGTATATGACAGTGTCGCTAGCATCCATATGAGAGAGAACCCGGGCCGACATGGCTAGTTATAAACCAAAAGTGGCACTAAATTACAGAGACAGGCATCCATGACCCAGCAACGAACATGTCGGTCATCAACATATGAACCCAAGTCGTAGCAAGCTACATGGACTTAAAGGAACAACGCGTGACATTTCCCCTAAGGGACAGACACAGGAACGAAGAAGGACACATGCCGGCCAGCCTACGTGTTCCGAGCAGTAGCAAGCTACCAAGGCTCATTGGAATCACTAGGAGGCATTTCCCTGTAAGATAGGCTACCAAAGGAAAACAACTAGGTGTCGGATCCCACACATACCAAGCATTTCAATCATACACGCAATATGCTCAATATGTGCAAATACAACATTGCATCACAACAGAACTCTATGACTCAAAGTACTTTATTTAAAAGGCTCCAAGAGCCATACATAACATAGTCATACAGGTAGGGGTCACATGACCCAACACTCAAGTCATACAGTCATACAAGCACAAGCGGAAGCTACATGTCTGAGTACATACATCTTAGAAAATAAAACAGGCTTGGTGTAGCCTGACTATCTACAAGGCCCTTCACAAGCTCCAGATCACCGTCTGGGTGTCAAGCTACTCGTCGACGTCAACGTCTATGTAGAACCCATCAGCAGGGGCAGGGTTCTCCTCTGTAACAGTTATTAAGCAAACATGAGTACAAAGGTACTCAGCAAGTCTTACCACAGAACCTATCATACATGCAACATTATCAAAAGGGGGTAGTGGAGTTTATAGCAGAATGCCAGCTTTGACCTTGGCTAACCTATACTACAACTCTCAACGGATTGCAAGATGTTATTACGAACACGAGTCCACTACTCTCCACATCAATACACTACCGAGGATCCTCTTCCGTCATCCTACGGAAGGGCCATCCACGGCACTCACGCTTATCTTGAGGCTTTTAGTAGTATCCATCAACTTGTCTATGAACTGTAAGAGTAACCAAGTAGTTCGTACCACAAACAACGGCTATTCGAATAGTTTGATAACCCTGCAGGGGTGTACTTCTTCACACATGTTTTCACCACTTAGCGTCTGCACACGACATGTGCTCGGCAGACTTCAGGCGAAAGCCGACGTGGGTGTAGACCACGACCTAACCAACCACTCAAGTCTCTCGTCCAGGTTTATCGCCTATTCGGGTTCCATCCGTGGGGAGATCCGGCCGGGGTGTCGCTCACGGCCCCAAACGATGTGTACAGGGTTCCCGAGTCACCAAACGGGCAACTGGTACACCGTGCCACGTACCTGTCGCATCACAGCCCACCCCGAGGGTCAGCGCTGCACACGACCTCCAGTAAACTATAAACACCAGAAACTAGTTGCAACTCCTGGACAGAGTACAAGGGCAGTCAATAAGTCGAGCGGGGTCATATTTCAGGGCCCAATGTGTGGTAGTAACTGTAACTTGAATCACACACACAGATCTCGGGTCCTATGGACGATTCCAATGAAACAACCCACCATGTACTCCTACATGGCCTTTCATCGATAACTTTACCAAGCGTATTCCACACTTCCCTCTCTTTATCGGTAAGATCATTTCACTCTGATCCATCACCCAGATGAACCAGACCAGACACAACTCTAAGCATAGCAGGCAATATAAGCAAATAGCATGGTGGATCACACATCACATGGCTCAATCAACTCCTACACATGCTAGTGGGTTTCAACTATTTACTGTGGCAATGACAGGTCATGCAAGGGAATAGGGTTCAACTACCGCAGCAAGTAGCAGTTCACGCGCTGTTGCCTTAATGCAGTAAAAGAGAGCAGGAGCGAGAAGATTGGGTTGTATCGGAATGATCAATGATTGCTTGCCTGACAAGGTAGTTGTCGGGTACTGCTCTTCAACTGGATACGCAGCAGTATCCTCGGGAGCAGGACCTAACACAGGAAATACCGACGATACAATCATTAACAAACAAATGCAACAATATGATGCATGTTTATGACATGGCAAGATGCATGTGTGTTGGCTAATGCAACTAAAACCAGAAGGGTTTGAACCTATTTGAATCAAGGATTCAAATTGAAGTTCAAACTATTATTTAAATAAGTGCATTATCATGTTTTTGACATAAACAGCAAGTTAACTTGTTCAAACATGCATGAAACCAGTGCCATTAGAAAGATTGGATTTTTCTGATCATTTTTCATATATAAATCTTTTACATCTGAGCTATGGTTGATTTTATATGATTTTTAGAAGTTTTGGGTATTTTCTGGAATTTCCTGAATTATTTTAAATCTAAAAATCCCAGAAAAACCTTTACTACGTCAGCATGACATCATGCTGACGTCAGCCAGTCAACAGGGCCAGTCCAGGTCAAACCTGACTGGTGGGTCCCTCATGTCAGTGTCTCGGGAGCTAATTCCGGTCATAACCAGGGTTGACTGGGTTTGACTAACAGCGGGGGCCCACTGTCAGTGACTGTGGTGACTAAACTAATTACTGTTAACTCCTAATCATCGAGCCACATCAGCCCACCGGAGTTTGGCCGGCGGCGACCATTTCGCACGGCGGTGACTCGTCGGAATCCCTATTCCGGCATCCATTTGCCGCGCGGATGGGCTCGGTGTGCTCCCGGTGATGCACCGCATCCAGCGGTGTCACTGGTTGGACGAGGGGTCGCCGGAGTCGACGACGACGAGCTCGTCCGCGGCGGTGCTCGCACGGGGTTGGTCGGGATGGTGTTGTAGTGCCCGGGAGGAGGAGCTAAAGCTCGCTTTAGCTTGCTGGTGACCTACTGAAGCTAACGGCGTGCTCGGCCGCGAGGTACGGTGCCTATGGCCACGGCGGTGAGTTGGCCGGCGGCGGTGATCGTCGGTGAGCAAAGGGGGTGGCGGCTACAAGGCCTAAACGAGCCCGTGGAGAGGGGGGTTCGAAGCGTGAGCTCACAGCGGTCGCAGAGGGCGTCGAAGTGAGCTCGGGGGCGGTCGGACGACGGCGTACGGGCGGCGGCGATCTCCGGTGCCAGAGGTTGAAGACGACGGCGAGGAGGACGTTGCGGAGCTCCTGGCGTCGTGTGCGTCGGTGGGGAGCTTCGGGGCGATGCGGCGGAGCTAGTGGTGCTTCTGGGAGGCGAGGAGGTGGCGTAGGGCGCGGTGTCAGCGGTCGTCGGCGACGAGCTCGCTCGGGGGAGCTCGGCGGAGGGAAGAGAGGAGGGGAGAGACACGGGAGAGAGGGGGAAACGGTCGGGGTGGCTCCGTGGCGACGTTCTAGACCATCCAGAAGGCCGAGGGGCCAGCCAGGCAGGCAGGAGGTGGCCGGCGCATCGGCGGCGCTCGCCACCGAGCTGCTTCGTGCACTGGCGCGACGAAGAAGACGGTGGTGCCCCTGGTGGGCTGGGCCGGCTGGGCCAGCAGGTAAGTGGGCTCAGGTAAGTACTCTTCCTATTTTTCTTTTCCTATTTTCTTTCTGTTTTATTTCTTTTGCAACTTTGTTCATTTAATAAAAATGCCTAAACATTTTTATAACTCATGACACTTGTCATACCTACTGTATATAATATGAACAGTAGGAAACATTATAGTTCATGATTATTTGAGCATTTAAAATATTTAAAAGTATTTAAATGCCCAAATTCAAATACCATATGATTTAATCCAAAGCCCTAGATTGTCCTAGAAAATTGTGCACCATTTTTGGCAGAGGTTTAAGACCAAGGCAGAAATGATGAACATTTTGAAGGGCATTTTGGGTACATTGGAAAATATTTTAGCAAACCCTAGTTGTTAGGGGAGGGGGTGCTGGGGTTTCTGTTAATCCCATTTCAAGTTTCTTTGAAAGTAAACATGATGCACACTCTAGTTAGGTCCTAATGCAAGTGCTAGCTAGGGATGTGACAACTCACCCCCAATTAAAAGAATCGTGTCCCGAGATTCGGGTTCCTCCGGAAAGAGGGTGGGGTACTCAAGTCGAAGACGATCCTCCCTTTCCCAAGTAGCTTCACTCTCGGAATGATGTGACCATTGAACCTTGAGAAACTTGATATTGTGGCGTCGAGTGGTGCGCTCGGTTTGATCAAGAATACGAACGGGGTATTCTCGATATGTGAGATTGTCTTGGAGATCAAGCGTTTCGTGGTCCACTCCGCGGATAGGATCCGAGAAGCAACGCCTGAGTTGAGAAACGTGGAAAACATCATGAACTCTGGAGAGGTGCGGAGGTAGTTCCAATTGGTAGGCAACTTCTCCTCGTTTGGCAAGAATGTGAAAAGGACAGATGTAACGAGGGGCCAATTTGCCTTTGAAACCGAAGCGATGGGTTCCCTTAAGAGGAGTAACCCGAAGGTAAGCCTTATCGCCGACTTCAAAAGTCACAGCCTTATGATGACTATCATATTGGCTCTTTTGGCGAGACTGGGCTGTTTTCAATCTCTCACGAACGATGCGAACTTGTTCTTCTGCTTCCTGAATCATATCCGGGCCAAAGAATTGTCTTTCCCCGGTCTCTGACCAGTTAAGAGGTGTTCGACACCTTCGTCCATATAGAACTTCGAATGGAGCTTTACCCAAGTTGGCTTGATAACTATTGTTATAAGCGAATTCGGCAAATGGAAGACACTTTTCCCATTCCATACCGAACGAAATGACAAAGGCTCGAAGCATGTCTTCCAGAATTTGATTGACTCGTTCCACTTGACCACTTGATTGCGGATGGAAGGCAGTACTGAAAGAGAGATGAGTTCCCATAGCATTCTGGAAACTTTCCCAAAATCGTGAAGTGAAAAGACTTCCACGGTCTGAGTTAATCTCCAACAGTACACCATGAAGTGATACTATTCGAGAGATATATAAGTCTGCTAGCTGGCTAGCGGTAATACTCTCCCGAACAGGCAGGAAATGAGCTACTTTAGAGAGGCGGTCGATAACGACGAAGATAGCATTATTCCCTTTCCTGGACCTGGGAAACCCGGTAATGAAGTCCATACCGACTTTGTCCCATTTCCATTCAGGAATAGCTAAAGGTTGAAGGGTGCCAGCAGGCCGTTGATGCTCTGCTTTAACTCGACGACAAACGGTGCAGTTAGCAATGAACTGAGCGATTTCTCTCTTCATCCTAGTCCACCAGAATCTTTGACGTAGGTCTTGATACATTTTGGTACTACCGGGATGAATCGTGAGAGGAGATTCATGAGCCTCCTTAAGGATTAATTGCCGTAGATGGTGGTTCTTGGGAACCACTACACGGTTCTCAAAGAAAACAACACCTCGATCATCCATGGAGAAACTTTTAGCGAGTCCGCTAGCGATGTTCTCTTGGAGTCGTGATACACCTTTATCATGCTTCTGGGCAGCTATGATTTGATCCATAAGGGTAGGTTTCGCCACCAAGGTGGAAAGGAATCCTCGAGGAACGATGTGAAGGTTAAGCTTACGAAATTCCTCGTGGAGAAGTGGTTGACTTTGTTGTAACATTAAATTGTTACAATATGACATATGACTTAGTGCATCAGCCATGACATTGGCCTTTCCAGGAGTGTAGGTGATTCCTAAGTCGTAGTCGGTGAGCAACTCAACCCAACGTCTTTGCCTGAGATTTAGATCCGGTTGGGTGAAGATATACTTCAAACTTTGGTGATCAGTGAAGATTTCACAGCGATTACCAAGAAGGTAATGTCGCCATGTTTTGAGTGCATGGACTACAGCTGCAAGCTCTAGATCATGAGTAGGATAGTTATCCTCATGTGGACGCAACTGTCGGGATGCGTATGCAATCACTTGACGATCTTGCATGAGAATGCAACCTAGTCCTTGTCGCGAGGCGTCGCAATAGATTATAAAGTCCTTGGAAAAGTCTGGTGGTACCAGTACAGGTGCAGATGTCAGGCGTCTTTTCAGTTCCTGAAAACTGGACTCGCACTGTGGGGTCCACTCAAACTTTTTATCTTTCTTGAGGAGTTCGGTTAGAGGTTTAGCAACCTTGGAGAAGTTCTCAACGAAACGTCGGCAATAGCTCGCTAAGCCAAGAAAACTCCTAACTTGCTTGACCGATTCAGGGGAAGTCCAATCAAGGACGGCTTGAACTCTCTTGGGATTGACAGCAATACCCTTGCCAGAGATCACATGACCTAGATAGGTTACTTCTGGCAACCAAAATTCACATTTAGAGAATTTGGCATAAAGGCGGTGCTCTCGAAGCTTCGTCAATACCAGCCTTAAATGCTCGGCATGATCTTCCTTGTTCTTGGAGAAAATGAGTATATCATCGAGGTATACCACGACGAATTTATCCAAATACTCCATGAATATAGAATTCATTAACCGAGAAAAGGTAGCTGGGGCATTGGTTAATCCGAAGGACATGACGGTGTACTCATATTGGCCATAACGAGTAACGAAAGCCGTTTTAGGAATGTCCCCGTTCTTGATTTTGATTTGATGGTAGCCCAACCTCAAATCCATCTTAGAGAAGACTGAGGATCCCGCGAGCTGATCATACAGGTCGTTGATCCTGGGAAGCGGATAGTTATTCTTTATGGTGACCAGATTGACAGGTCGGTAATCTACAACCATCCGCTCCGTTCCATCCTTCTTCTTGACGAAGAGGACGGGGCAAGCCCAAGGGGAAGAACTAGGACGGATGAAACCCTTTTGCAAGGACTCATCGAGTTGTTTCTTTAGCTCAGCTAACTCTAGTGGTGCCATCTTATAAGGTCTCCTAGAGATTGGGACGGTTCCAGGAATAAGATCTATCACGAACTCGACATCTCTGTCAGGTGGAACTCCTGGCAGTTCTTCTGGAAAAACATCCGGAAAGTCACGGACTACCGGGATATCTTCGAGTTCTGGTAGAGGGCTGGCAATAAGAGAATAGAGCTGACGTTCAGCCATTCGAGTCAAGACATTGACTATCTTGCCGGATGGATGTGTAAGTTGAACGGTCCTAGTAAAGCAATCAATTTTGGCGTAATGGGTTGTCATCCAATCCATACCCAAGATGATGTTTATGTCCGAGGACTTGAGAGCGATTAAAGAAGCAAGGAAAACAAGTCTATCTACAAGGATTTCATTTCCATGGCTTACCCTAGAGGTTTGCCACTTTGAACCAGGAGTTTGAATAACCATGGAAGTAGGCATGTCACAAAACGTCATGTTGTGCAATCGAGCATAGCTCTCAGATATGAACGAATGGGATGCTCCAGTATCGAAAAGAACAGATGCCGGATGGCAGTTTACGAGAAGCGTACCAAGGACGACGTTAGGATCCTCATAGGCTTCTTCGGCAGAAACATAGTTGACATGACCACGTGCAGTGGGGAGTGGCTTGACATAGTTCACCTTGCCGGTTGGCTTACCACGGCCAACGGGTTTTCCTGGCTGATTCTGGGGACAATCACGCATGTAGTGTCCCGGTTCTCCACACTTGAAACATGTCACAGTGGTGGTGCGTGGAGCAAAGTTGGAGGGTGGACCTCCATAGGTCTTAGCAGGTGCAAACTGTTGAGTTGGACGAGGCGCCTCATAGGATGGCCTTGGTGTATACTTGGGTGGCAGAGCAGTGTTAGGAACCCATACACGGCGCTTGTGAGAGCCAGAGCCGGATGAGGAACCAAGGTCTCGAGAATGCTTGCGGGTAGCCTCGAAGTCGGTCTGGCCTGTCTCAGCACTGATAACCTTGTTAACCAACTTCTGGAAGGAAGTGCACTCGTGCAGACGTAGATCACGACGGAGTTCAGGGCTGAGTCCCTTGCGGAACCTCGCCTGTTTCTTGGCATCGGTGGATACTTCCTCAGGTGCATAGCGTGCCAGATTACCAAACTCACGACTGTTGACATCCACAGTTAAACGGCCCTGGGTGAAATTGCAGAATTCCTCCCGCTTGCGATCCATGAGACCTTCCGGAATGTGATGTTCACGGAATGCCTCACTGAACTCAACCCAGGTAGTGACTTGGCCAGCAGGACGCATAGCTTCAAAGCTTTCCCACCAAAGACTGGCAGGGCCCTCAAGATGGTAGGCGGCGTAGATAACCTTGTCAGCTTCGGCCACACGGGCAGAGTGTAGCTTGTGGGTGATACTACGTAGCCAGTCATCAGCATCCAGATGTTCAGTGGAGTGATGGAACTTCGGTGGACACATCTTGATGAAATCGTGGATTGACACCACGTCATTCCTCTGACGGAACCCAGTGTTTTGCTCTATGCGTTCCAGCAGACGGTTGGTCTCTCTCTTGTTCCGTTCTGCTTCAAGCATAACTTCCGCCAAAGAGGGTGGCTGGGGCAAATTTCCATCTCTAGCCCCACTAGCCTCACCCTGCTCCTGAGTAGCAGGAGTGTTGCGAGTGTTGACCATCCTAGGAAAACAAAACAACGGTTTAGACAAGGATGGCAAAAATTTGACATAGAAGTGCAGAATGTAATGGATGACACAGAATGCAGAGATGTTCATCCGTACGACATGGTAATATAGGAACTGCTATATATACACCAGTGGTCATACACACCATACAAAGTTTAGTACAAGCCAAGGCTAAAGTACAACTGCGGTGAAAGACGATACATCCCATCAGAGGCATTCCAAGCTCCTATACATTATTTAACTACACCTACGGAATTCAGTACACACTAAGTCATATTCCACAAGACGCGCAAGACTGTGGAAATACAACTACTACAATACTACTACTACCACAGACTAGCTCAGACATTCGCGTAGTAATCCTCATAAAGATTACCACCGTAGCCTGGAAGTGGTACAGACGGATCTTGGAACTCGCGAGCACTCGATGGCTAAGGACCATAAGGGCATGGGTGTGGTCTCGGTCCCGATGCTGGTGGTAACCGACGCCCACGTGGAGGTGTAATACCCCCAACGTCACGCCAATCCATGCGATCAGGCAGACGAGTCCGCACAGGATACAAATCCCGCATGTCCAGATATCCGGCGTGCACAGCAGGTGCAAGCCGTGTCAAAGTAGTCCAGTGAGCGGCTCGAGTGTTATACAGCTCCATTCGGAGGGAACGGACCTCACGGTCCCTATCCTCCAACATCTGAACAGTAGTCTGAAGCAGTGGCTCTTCATGAGCAGCATCAGTATACAGACCAGTGTAGTAGCCTTCTTCTCCGGGGAGTGAAGCTGGCATGTAACAGAACTCAGTGTTCAGCAACAGGGCATGCCTAGCACGGAGAATGGTCATCATCGAATAAGCGGCATCCTGTACTGCCATCTCGATGGTAATCCCGAGTCCATAAGACCAATGGATGGGATCATTTGCTCCGGGATATGAGGGGTATATCCGGACTGTGCAGAAATACTGACTTTGATTGAAATCCCGATACTGTTCCTCCACGGTGTATTCAGGATACCAGCGATAACCGGTCTCAGTCATCACACGGACTAGCATGGCCGTGTGACCGGGCACATTAATGCACCGAGTCAAACGAACCACTTGGTGAGGGATACGGCCAGACATCTGAAACACGAAATAATGCAAAGGCATTAGTGTTTCTGGAAGAAATCGGGCAGCATAACAACTGTAAATGCTCAAACAAAGATTTGAGACATCATACAAATGATAGCATAGCCACTCAACAATTCCATATCAAGGTTCCGGGTTTAACAATCATCATACTCAAAGGATAGAAACTGAACTGAGGCTTGAAACCAACAATCCTAAGAGTCTACGGATTAGTAACACGTGAACCTAGTAAGGATAAGAGGCCTAGTCCTAAATCCCCGTAGAAAGAATAGACTGACTCAGATCAGAAGGGCATAAGGTAAAGGAGTAAAAAGAGCCTTACGTTCCCTTAAACAATCAATTCCCCTACATATAACTAAGAATTTTTCTAGACTCAACATCGACCAGTTTGGCTTGAGAAACCTACAGGCAGTCCAGCTCTGATGCCAACGCTGTCAGGACCCCGATCCTAAGCCACACCGATCTAGCTGTAACACGTCATATCACTTTGCGGCCTCACGCACGATAACCCCACGGGTGCCACCTTACCTGGCCCCGGACCGTTTGCGCATTTTGGCACACGTATATGACAGTGTCGCTAGCTTCCATATGACAGAGAACCCGGGCCGACATGGCTAGTGATAAACCAAAAGTGGCACTAAATTACAGAGACAGGCATCCATGACCCAGCAACAAACGTGTCGGTCATCAACGTATGAACCCAAGTCATAGCAAGCTACATGGACTTAAAGGAACAACGCGTGACATTTCCCCTAAGGGACAGACACAGGAACAAAGAAGGACACATGCCGGCCAGCCTACGTGTTTCGAGCAGTAGCAAGCTACCAAGGCTCATTGGAATCACTAGGAGGCATTTCCCTGTAAGATAGGCTACCAAAGGAAAACAACTAGGTGTCGGATCCCACACATACCAAGCATTTCAATCATACACGCAATATGCTCAATATGTGCAAATACAACATTGCATCACAACAGAACTCTATGACTCAAAGTACTTTATTTAAAAGGCTCCAAGAGCCATACATAACATAGTCATACAGGTAGGGGTCACATGACCCAACACTCAAGTCATACAGTCATTCAAGCACAAGCGGAAGCTACATGTCTGAGTACAGACATCTTAGAAAATAAAACAGGCTTGGTGTAGCCTGACTATCTACAAGGCCCTTCACAAGCTCCAGATCACCGTCTGGGTGTCAAGCTACTCGTCGACGTCAACGTCTATGTAGAACCCATCAGCAGGGGCAGGGTTCTCCTCTGCAACAGTTATTAAGCAACCATGAGTACAAAGGTACTCAGCAAGTCTTACCACAGAACCTATCATACATGCAACATTATCAAAAGGGGGTAGTGGAGTTTATAGCAGAATGCCAGCTTTGACCTTGGCTAACCTATACTACAACTCTCAACGGATTGCAAGATGTTATTACGAACACGAGTCCACTACTCTCCACATCAATACACTACCGAGGATCCTCTTCCGTCATCCTACGGAAGGGCCATCCACGGCACTCACGCTTATCTTGAGGCTTTTAGTAGTATCCATCAACTTGTCTATGAACTGTAAGAGTAACCAAGTAGTTCGTACCGTGAACAATGGCTATTCGAATAGTTTGATAACCCTGCAGGGGTGTACTTCTTCACACATGTTTTCACCACTTAGCGTCTGCACACGACATGTGCTCGGCAGACTTCAGGCGAAAGCCGACGTGGGTGTAGACCACGACCTAACCAACCACTCAAGTCTCTCGTCCAGGTTTATCGCCTATTTGGGTTCCATCCATGGGGAGATCCGGCCGGGGTGTCGCTCACGGCCCCAAACGATGTGTACAGGGTTCCCGAGTCACCAAACGGGCAACCGGTACACCGTGCCACGTACCTGTCGCATCACAACCCACCCCGAGGGTCAGCTCTGCGCACGACCTCTAGTAAACTATAAACACCAGAAACTAGTTGCAACTCCTGGACAGAGTACAAGGGCAGTCAATAAGTCGAGCGGGGTCATATTTCAGGGCCCAATGTGTGGTAGTAACTGTAACTTGAATCACACACACAGATCTCGGGTCCTATGGACGATTCCAATGAAACAACCCACCATGTACTCCTACATGGCCTTTCATCGATACCTTTACCAAGCGTATTCCACACTTCCCTCTCTTTATCGGTAAGATCATTTCACTCTGATCCATCACCCAGATGAACCAGACCAGACACAACTCTAAGCATAGCAGGCAACATAAGCAAATAGCATGGTGGATCACACATCACATGGCTCAATCAACTCCTACACATGCTAGTGGGTTTCAACTATTTACTGTGGCAATGACAGGTCATGCAAGGGAATAGGGTTCAACTACCGCAGCAAGTAGCAGTTCACGCGCTGTTGCCTTAATGCAGTAAAAGAGAGCAGGAGCGAGAAGATTGGGTTGTATCGGAATGATCAATGATTGCTTGCCTGACAAGGTAGTTGTCGGGTACTGCTCTTCAACTGGATACGCAGTAGTATCCTCGGGAGCAGGACCTAACACAGGAAATACCGACGATACAATCATTAACAAGCAAATGCAACAATATGATGCATGTTTATGACATGGCAAGATGCATGTGTGTTGGCTAATGCAACTAAAACCAGAAGGGTTTGAACCTATTTGAATCAAGGATTCAAATTGAAGTTCAAACTATTATTTAAATAAGTGCATTATCATGTTTTTGACATAAACAGCAAGTTAACTTGTTCAAACATGCATGAAACCAGTGCCATTAGAAAGATTGGATTTTTCTGATCATTTTTCATATATAAATCTTTTCCATCTGAGCTATGGTTGATTTTATATGATTTTTAGAAGTTTTGGGTATTTTCTGGAATTTCCTGAATTATTTTAAATCTAAAAATCCCAGAAAAACCTTTACTGCGTCAGCATGACATCATGCTGACGTCAGCCAGTCAACAGGGCCAGTCCAGGTCAAACCTAACTGGTGGGTCCCTCATGTCAGTGTCTCAGGAGCTAATTCCGGTCATAACCAGGGTTGACTGGGTTTGACTAACAGCGGGGGCCCACTGTCAGTGACTGTGGTGACTAAACTAATTACTGTTAACTCCTAATCATCGAGCCACGTCAGCCCGCCGGAGTTTGGCCGGCGGCGACCATTTTGCACGGCGGTGACTCGTCAGAATCCCTATTCCGGCATCCATTTGCCGCGCGGATGGGCTCGGTGTGCTCCTGGTGATGCACCGCATCCAGCGGTGCCACTGGTTGGGCGAGGGGTCGCCGGAGTCGACGGCGACGAGCTCGTCCGCGGCGGTGCTCGCACGGGGTTGGTCGGGATGGTGTTGTAGTGCACGGGAGGAGGAGCTAAAGCTCGCTTTAGCTTGCTGGTGACCTACTGAAGCTAACGGCGTGCTCGGCCGCGAGGTACGGTGCCTATGGCCACGGCGGTGAGTTGGCCGGCGGCGGTGATCGTCGGTGAGCAAAGGGGGCGGCGGCTACAAGGCCTAAACGAGCCCGTGGAGAGGGGGGTTCGAAGCGTGAGCTCACAGCGGTCGCAGAGGGCGTCGAAGTGAGCTCGGGGGCGGTCGGACGACGGCGTACGGGCGGCGGCGATCTCCAGTGCCGGAGGTTGAAGACGACGGCGAGGAGGACGTTGCGGAGCTCCTGGCGTCGTGTGCGTCGGTGGGGAGCTTCGGGGCGATGCGGCGGAGCTAGTGGTGCTTCTGGGAGGCGAGGAGGTGGCGTAGGGCGCGGTGTCAGCGGTCGTCGGCGACGAGCTCGCTCGGGGGAGCTCGGCGGAGGGAAGAGAGGAGGGGAGAGACACGGGAGAGATGGGGAAACGGTCGGGGTGGCTCCGTGGTGACGTTCTAGACCATCCATAAGGCCGAGGGGCCAGCCAGGCAGGCAGGAGGTGGCCGGCGCATCGGCGGCGCTCGCCACCGAGCTGCTTCGTGCGCTGGCGCGACGAAGAAGACGGTGGTGCCCCTGGTGGGCTGGGCCGGCTGGGCCAGCAGGTAAGTGGGCTCAGGTAAGTACTCTTCCTATTTTTCTTTTCCTATTTTCTTTCTGTTTTATTTCTTTTGCAACTTTGTTCATTTAATAAAAATGCCTAAACATTTTTATAACTCATGACACTTGTCATACCTACTGTATATAATATGAACAGTAGGAAACATTATAGTTCATGATTATTTGAGCATTTAAAATATTTAAAAGTATTTAAATGCCCAAATTCAAATACCATATGATTTAATCCAAAGCCCTAGATTGTCCTAGAAAATTGTGCACCATTTTTGGCAGAGGTTTAAGACCAAGGCAGAAATGATGAACATTTTGAAGGGCATTTTGGGTACATTGGAAAATATTTTAGCAAACCCTAGTTGTTAGGGGAGGGGGTGCTGGGGTTTCTGTTAATCCCATTTCATGTTGTTTTGAAAGTAAACATGATGCACACTCTAGTCAGGTCCTAATGCAAGTGCTAGCTAGGGATGTGACACAGGCTCGGCATCACGGTGCACAAGACATTTCGACAATGGTAAAACAAGTCCAGCAAGACCTCCCGGTGTGTCGACACCCTGATAGTAGCCGCGCGTATCTCGTCTCAGGCCACGACCGGATGGGCGAAGCTACGAGTAAAACCAAACCTCGAGTTTCCCCGTGGTGGCCCCGCAGGTTCCCCGTTTGGGACCAACACCATCAGCACTGGCCCCCCCTGCTATGTAGAAAGAATCCTCGGGTAGCGCTAACTCCCTATGAAATTTAATTAATTAATTAAGTTGTTATTATGAACAAATTAAAACCAATGTTGGGCCTTGCTGGAGGAGTTTTATTCAAAGACGAACTGTCAAGGGGTCCCCATCCACCCATCTTGTAAGGAACGCAAAATCAAGGAACATAATGTCGGTTTATCGGCGCCTAAGGTGGCATGAGTGGAACAAAACACCGAGCAAAAGGCCAAGCCTTCCACCCATGCCCAGTATATAGGTGTGTTAAATAATAATAATAGATATTGTGATATTCCAATAACAAGTTCCCTCCTGGAACGAACTTCATCTTCACCTGCAACTAACAACGCTATAAGAGGGGCTGAGCAAGCGGGTAACATAGCCAAACAGTGGTTTTGCTAGGAAGGTTTCAAAGGTTAGAGGTTTCATGGCAACAAGGAGAGGCTGACAATAATGATGGGTAGCGCGACATGTAACGATAGCATCAAGACAACTAAGCAAAGGCAATGATAGTAAAGGTATCCAAGGTTACGGTCATCTTGCCTGGGATCCCGCAAGGAAGAAGAACGGTTCCGTGAAGAAGACGGAGAAGAAGCCTTGAAGAAGAACCACGGGTAGATGATCGAATCCTCACAACGCAACGGAACAAGCACTAACGAGAAGAAGCAAGCAACATGGTAAACAAACCACTCAAGAACATAACAATATGCACTACCAAGCAGGATGCAAAACAAGTCTACTTATGATGCACAAAAAGTCTACACAGGAAGCAAAACATGGCAAGGTAGGAAGCACAGCAAAACAGCACAAGTCTATATGTGATGCAATACATGGCAAGGTATGATGCATGACAAGACTAAACAGGAAGCACAGCAAGACAAGGTAGGAAGCACAGAAAACATCACAGGAAACATGGCAATGTGCTTAAGCAAGTATGAAGCAAACAAGTCTATATAGGAAGCACAGCAAGTCTATACAGGAAGCATAATTAGTCTATACAGGAAGCACATCAAGTCTATGAAGCATCACATGGCAAGGTATGAAGCATAGCAAGTCTATACAGGAAGCATAACATGGCAATGTAGGAAGCAAGTCAAATCTATACAGGAAGCATAACAGATGCACTAAGGAAGCACTGCAGATGCACTTAGGAAGCACAGAAAGTCAACATAGGAAACACAAAGATGCAGCACAAGGAACATGACAATGTGCATCAAGCAAGAAACTTCAAAACATGTTAACAAGAGGATAATATGAATCTACATGCAAAATCACTCAAGTTACATATAAAGAACACCCCAAACGGAGCAACGGGCTAAAAGATACACATGAAACAAGATATAACAAGCTGAAATTAACAGCCACATAGCTACTTTGGAGCATGATAAATATAAGCTATAGCACTCAAACATGGCAACAAGAAGCATGAGCATGAAGTAGACATATACTACAGCAAACAAGTCCATTGGAGCATCTCCATAGGAGGCATGGATCAATAGCAACAAGCTAAAACATATTGAACATGACAGCAAAATCCTGACAGCAGTATTTTATAGCAACTTGGGAGCAAAAGATAAATATGCTACAGCCACCCAAAAGAGCATGTGAGAGCATGAATGGATAGCCAACAACATGTACAACAAGGAATCATCAATGGTCACCCCAAAACTATCATGGATTTGCCTAGAACAACAAGCAAACATGGCATCTGGAAATTACAGATTCCAGACTTAGTGAAATTTCACTAAGTGTTAAAACAGCAGTAACAACATGGCATGTTTGTGAGCATGTTTAAGTCAACACAAGGCATATCATGGAAAGTTAAATACACCACATCAAAGAGCACATCATGGAGAATCTAAAACATCTAGGGATGTGACATGGGGACAAACACATCAATATCAAAGAGCAATTGAAATCAGCATCTCATAAGACGTTTCAGACCATAACAGCCACATGCACTTTTGCAACATAGATAAACATGGCAATATGAAATCTATCATGCAAGCTAAAGCAACCAACATGTAGAGCATCTCATGATGAACATGTGGACAAATCATTTGCAGCATTTGGATAAGCATGCACCAAGTTATCACATTGCAAACATGGCATGAAAACCACTACTATCAGCAGTTTATAACAAGTAGCACTCTTCTCATGAAGATTAAGACATTTAGACGACCTCAAACATGCATGGCACAATGGAACAAAGCATAGTACATGTCACCACAAACATTTTGACATATCAGTTACTCAAAACGGGTAAGCACACAAAAAGTTATCCACCTCGCAAAATAGCATCAGAAACTGAAAACTGGGGACTTAGTGAAAACAGAAGCAACCTCAGGGTCAAAGTCAACGGGCACGGTCAACAGATCCAGCGCAGGTCGGCCGAAGCGGGTGGCGGATCCCCGCAGGCTAACGGGCTACCGGGTCACGGCCCGCTAGAGTTTCGGCCCGGAGAGGCAGATCTGGATCGGGCTCCTCCCGATCCTCTTCGAACGGCGGCGGCGGCTGGCTAGGAAGCACGGCGCGGCAGCTTCGGAAGCACGGCACGGCGACTTCGGAAGCACGGCTAGGCGACTTCGGAAGCACGGCTCGGCGGCGAGGTCGGGAGCACGGCGGCGAAGAGTCGGAAGCACGGCGGCGACGAGTCGGAAGCACAGGCGCAGCGAGGTTGAAGACGAGGTCGGAAGCACGGCGGCGAAGAGTCGGAAGCACGACGGCGAAGAGTCGGAAGCACGGCGGCGACGAGTCGGAAGCACAG